>OY293306.1:49564805-50773139 GCA_958502075.1 Orchestes rusci
TGCGAAACTAGTGTTTTTGAACGGATTGAAGGTTGCCGAGTTGAAGAGGAATTGGAAAAGCGTGACCGGGAGCAAGCGAGCTGATTTACAACAGAGGCTTTAATCCAGATACGTTTCAATTTGAGATCCCTGATCTCAATGCAGTAGTTGAGAAACTGTTCAAGAGCTTAAAAGATCAACTGGAATAGAAATTCTAAGAATCTTCTTGAGCTATGGAAGAGAACTCGAGGAAATTGGAGAAGTTGAAACAATCTTCTAGAGCTTTGGAAGGCCAGTTCAAAGAATCGTATAGAGCTAAAGAAAAGAAATTGGAAGAGAAGTTTGGAGAGACTTCTAGAGCTAAGAAGGAGAAAATCGAGGAACAGCTGGCGAATAACTAGAACTACTAGCAGAAGAAATCTGGAAACAGCTTGGAGATACAGTCAAGACTCTGGAAGGAGTGGAGTAAATGAGAAGGCAATTAGCAGTGATCATGGAACCGCCAGAATTGAAACTCGGGAGCCAAGATGCCAGTGCTAAGATAGAGGCTGATACCGTCATGAAAGCCCCTCAGTTTGATGGCAAGCTGTCCTGGAACAATCACCATCGCCAGTTCGAGGCAGCAGCAAGGTTAAATGGATGGAGTGGAACGGAAATAGCTTTGGCATTAACACTGGCATTTCGTGGGAAGGCAACAGAAATCCTACAGACGCTAAAAACTAAAGAGGTGAAGGACCTGGAGCTTCGATATGGACAGATTCACTTGGAGCACGTCTACCACTCTCAGCAGAAGAGAGCCTGCAGGAGTTTCAAGCTGGTGTAACTCGCCTTGCACGACTGGCTTATGGAGAGACTTGCGGTTCAGGCCTTCTTGAATGGACTGTGGGACCCGGAGATAAGGATGTCCTTGATTTTTTATCGGTTTGACAATCTAGTGGATGCGCTGGTTCAAGCGTTGGAAATCTTCCTGCGCGTGAGCAAAGCATGGATGAAAAGTATCCCGAAAAGAAACACACTGTCGAAGCCTCTTTGTGAAGGATCATCAAAGAAGTACACGCCTCCAAGTCAATGGAGCTGCGGTGCTGGACCTGTGGAGAACCTAGGCATCTTCGCGACAACTGTAAGAAAGAGATGCGAGCACCTTCTTTGCTATCGGAATATCCGGAACATCAAGAACTGCGAGATGCCTTGTCCAGGTAATCGGAGCTCTGTCACAGAGGTGCTCGTAATCGGATGTAAGCTAGCAGGCCAACGACCAACTTTGCAAGGAGTCGCAGGATTTCAACTACAGTGATGTGTGGAGAACACTAAATTATCTTCGAAACCTGATGATGTCATAGGACCTGACTCATTTGGCAGTCCCAAAGATGACCAATGACCGAGTGGTGAGAAGCATGCTGAAGGTGATCTTCAAGGGAAGTGGCCTCGCCATCCTGGTGTACTGCTATCCTTCCCGGAGGACGAACCAAAGGACATTTCTACCAAACATTACAATGCCGGTTTGAGGACAGTTGCAGATACCGACATGAAAGCAATTCGGAACGGAATGCCTTAAGAAGGGGGCAATGTGACAAAACCTGTGTTCAGCGGACCGACTCTTCTCACAGTTGGTGGAGGCGTTCACTCTAGCGAAACTAGATGGCGTCGAACCTTCTACGCTGTTCTGCGTGTTACTAGAATATTCTTTTAATACGAGTGAGGGGATAAGTACGTCATTAAGGGAAGTTAGTTTTAGAAACATAAATGGTTGTGTACATAAATATTCAAGGTTGTGCTGTAGTGACTTTGAATAAATAAATTAAAATTGGTCAGTGCTTTAAATAGCAAAAGATATAACAAACTTTCTCCTCCCTCAACTACCGTATTTCGAATCTCTCAGCAACAAACTTCGACTTTCTGAACTCGTTTGTTTGCAACCTCACAGCAAATCTTTTTCAAAATTTTGATCCTCTACAATTTTCATTTGAATATTTTTTACAGATTTTTGACTAAAAGTGACTGATGTATGCAATAAAATTCAGCCCTTCTTCACATTTTAATTAGTGTATTTGTGCAATAATGCATGTCCAACAATATTCCGTGAAAATCAGATACAAAAAGTTATACAATGCCCGAATAAAAAAGCGTGAGGCCTTTGTCAAAAGCAAAAATGTGTAAATGGAAATTGAATGTGACCCAGTGGCCCTTGTCACGCTATACTGTCAGAGAGAATTAATCATGTAATGGCTAAGGTTAACATTTACTTTTTTGTGACTTCTTGAATTTCCAACAAATTTATTCCAGTCATTTATGAAAGTGGACATTGATAATCAAATTCCACGTCTTGATTGACATGTAATATTTTTCAAAGTAGTAATCAGCGTTAATCTAACTAGTAAATAATTATAGACCTTTTGTTTATATGGGTGTGTTTGTTCATAATTCTATGACATGTTTATGGAGCTGTAATTGCTAATCTGTTGAGTTGTCACCTTGAGTTGAGAAATGTGCAAAATGCTTGACTCAATCACACAATAATTTTAATCCTCATGACACTGGAATGAATCATGAAAATTCTTACTCACACACAGTTGAGAAAACATGTGTTATCTGCGATGATTCTTCTATTTTTGCTGGATGTTTACTTCATTGGGTTGTTACTCACCTAAAAATAAAGACAATTGTTAATACGCTTGAAATTGTTGCGCAAGCATGTCCTAAAACAAAAGTTAACTCCTGACCTCTGATATCACGATCATGATGAAAAATTCATCGATCGCCTATTAATGAACCACGAAAAATGTAAATACCCAAAATCGGTTTTGCGATTTTCGTGCTTTGACAACGAGACACGACGACCAAAGTAGCTTAAATTTCCGAATAATTGAATAAATGATCGGGCTAGTTTGCTACAGTTACCACTACCTGCTGATTATGGTTTATTATGATCAGGGATAATAGCCAATTTGAGTTTGTTAACCACCGCTTCCTAAATGGTAAACCGTTATTTCAGATTTTTTCATAAAATTGGTATTTAAAACGGACAACATCAAAAAGTTTGTAGATTACCTCCGGGTATTGCGCAATAATAGTCGATAAGGATTTTATTGTTAGTGTTGAAAGTGTTCTAGTTCTCTTCCAATTATTCGAAATCATGTTTTCGCTTGATTGTGCAAATATCAATAAAGGATTATGGTTTTGATTTGAATATCAGCGAACACTCACGTAGACCAACTTTTTATCAAAAATTAATTGATAACCACTTATTTATCATTAAAAATTCAAATGGTGACGCTCATGCTGAAAATGATTTTCTATTAAATTTAGATAAGCTTTTCTAATGGCTTGACCCACATCATATCTATAGATTTTGATAAAATCAAATTTCGTTGATGACTGGTTTGAAAGTGATGATAATTGATTGATACCGTTGATGAGTTACAAAACGTTAAAATGAACTGGATATGATTATCTGTTTTGTTTATTCTTTTTAATGACATTACAGTGTGTGTATCAGAGTTCATTAATCATTATTTATGAATCATATAGCTACATAATAGTAGCTTTGTTCGCGTGTCGATTACGAACCAGTCCAGAACTAAATCGCATGCATAAACAGACATTCTCCATTTTGGCGACGAGCACGTGCACAAACATCCGAGCAGCTCATTTGCATGCTCGTGTCGTGTTCGTATCCGGAAGCGCGTAAACGCACTTTAATAGTGAGTTGGCGATGTTCAAAGGATGAAAGTGCCTGTGCACGTGTCCCTGTTTACACGCGCTCGATGCTCGATCGCTTCAGTATCTCGTCTCACCTTTGCGAAGACTAATTGAAATTTTTCTCGTATTTAATATTCTCCACAATATTGTGGAGTGTTTGTGTGTGTTGCCTAAAAGCTTTCCGGGCTGCGTGACGCGGGTTTGAATTTTTCTGGTAAGTTCGAGTTGAGGTTCGATTGTGTAGATTTCAACATGAAAGATGCACAAAAATTGATGGTGTGTTCCCTGATTTTCTTGATGACACAAGTATTGTAGTTTGATGAATCGGTGGAGTAACTTCTAACATTTATAAATTGGCAAGTTATGATTGGATGGATATGGAATTCTTCTCCCTATCAATGCTATCCAACTCACTACATGTTGCGTGAATATTTCTATAGAGGTCCGTCCAAAAGATCGACGCACCAAGAGTTCTGCCTTCTCCACAGACCACACAGATCTCCCGCCCTCCATGACAAGTCGGGGAATGTCATGGCGTCTCCTATGTATACTGATGGAGCTTTCGTTCCTTGATTATTGTCATAGGTGGTCTCCACGTTTACCCATTCGCCCAAATACCTCCAAGATTAACAAGAGATGTCGGCGAGCATGACCATATCATGGGCAGAGCATATCTCACCATATAATAGATTGCAAACCTCTTCAATTCAGCGGAAATGGGTATAGCTTCTCCGCCGCGATTCTGGTGTTCACAGTCGTCACCTCCATATAGTAGTAGAGGATGCCATTCTCAGTCCTGTGAGTTCCGGCACTTCCACCTCTTATCTATGTATTTCTGCGTCTAGATTTTCGAGTTTTCTTATTCACGTTGTACGTTGTGATTCTTGCCGCTTCCTGGTATATTCTTTACTACCTCCCTCACAAAAGGGATGCTCTGGACTGAGGACCTTTTCTAGTTCTACACGTTTCCCTACTGCATCGCAGTATGAGATCTGTTGAGGCTGCTGCAGCTGAGCCTCTCGCGTCCATTATAGTATGCCAACTTCGATACCAGCACATGGTGCTGTTATCCTGTCCGTTCCTGGTTTGCCATGTAGATACCCTCACTCTCCATTGTGATTTACCACCACATTTGGCAGATTTGGGGGATCATAATACATGGCTATAATGCCACAAAAACTTAAGGCACTGGATCACTGTCAAAGAGATGGCAAGCACTTGTGAAGTTGGTTATGGCAGCAGGACGAGATGACTCCATCAGAACTAACTACTTTTAAGTACCCAAGCCACTTCAAAAACAGCAGTGTATTAGGTATTAATGCCTACAAGAGGATCGATTCTCAACCTCATTTTGCACAGGTGCAAGAAGGGGGGGGGGAAGTAACATTCCGGACCTCTCGGGCAAAGAATAGCTCTCTCTTTGTCTTGGGCATGGTACTCTCGTATCTGCTGCAGGCGGCTCTTTTTTACCCGGATGCAGATCTCTCATGGTTCAAGGATTCAGAGACAGAGGTGCTCTATGAGATGCACTGCAGATGTAGATTTTCTCGTTACCAGAATCATCTCTCCGATTTTTTTTCTGTACAAACCTCCCAGAAGTGTTTGTCGTTCCATTTTAACTCGCATGACTTACAGTTCCATAAATGCCATGCGAGTGGCTTGGATACTTGTATCACAACGCCTTTTAAACATATCTTCAGATTAAGACTTCTAAGAGGAGGCATAGACTTGGAATCTTGAATCCTACTGATAGAGTTTTTGTATCCATTTCCAGTACATTGGCATTTGCCACGTTCTTTGTTACTCACAGAGTAAAAAATACAAGAAAAAGAAAACAAAAAAAAAGAAAAGTTACAGTTGCTTGATTTCTGAATAGAACAGGTGATTTGGTGCGTGAGCAAATTAGGCCCTAGCTCAATGTCGGAGAAGGGTAGGGTGAGCGCCACCAACTTGAAACCGAATAAGTCGGATGCGGTCAAACAACAGCCAAATAATACCAAAAAATCAATGTAAAAAATGTATTCCTTTATCCCTAAGTTTCCCTAAGTGATCACTTTAAACATAAATAAACAAGATTAAAACTAGTAACGATACCGATACCCATATCGTGTCAAAATTTTTTAAAGTGAAACCATCTTTAGTTCGTGACTCTCGATGTGGCTGTTTCAAATAAAAGATCCTGGGAGAGAGTGGAAAATACAAATCACCGCCATAAGAAATGAAAATACGCCATCATCCAGGAGGATTGCATGAGAGGACTACAATGATCAGGACATCGTTTGTACTAGTATGAGCTTGAATCCAAAATGGCACAACAAATAAAAACAGATGTAGCTATTTCTGCCATGTCCGAGTCAAACATAAACCTTTGTGAAGAGGATTATCCCTAAAAACCAATATATCTAGCCTTATAAACTGACACATTAACAACAGCTGCTGCCCAAGCTAATGCCTATATGACGTATACATGCGTCTGTGAAAAATAAACTCAAATCATACCCTTCGTATCAGAACAAGTATTTCGTTATGTAAATATAAACATTCCCGCTGCTGTGGATTTAGACAAACGTTTATACATACATATTGCATACAAACATGTCTTTACCGTTCAGGAATGGGTGGCTCTAGACAAGACTTCTGTCTAGCGTTGGCTCGTCATGATTAAATATTGGATTGTGTTTTATTTCCAAGTTTGTATATAAGCGATTTGTCGGAAGCTTGTTGACTGAATAAATTTCTAAAATCACCAAAACGTGTGGACTCACTGATCGAAGAGGATTAATCCATCAGACATCAAAAGAATTCTATACCCTACTTTACGGATTAACATTCTATAAATGTTTTTAAGAAGCTCTTTGACCGTGCCGATCGGACAAAATTCTGTGACACTTGACTCAATATTAATTTATGACCCCTTATGTTTCTAGTAAAATTCCCAAACAATGGTACATAAAGTCCTACTGTGTGGTACTACCGAAAGCAATAAAGTGTCACTATGTTCGTTGCATGGTACGTGTTCCGGAAAATGCCTTGGGGATATAGTCATTTGAATGTTAATTTCAATAGTGGAAAAGTTGTTGGTCTTCCTTATACCGGGTCCGACAGAGAGTTATGCTTGACTGTTATAGGCGTCCGACAAATGTTTCCTGTATGTTCCCATAATGAGTGAACCCATCAACCTCTCCATACCCGCCAATGGGCATTTTTGTGAACCCACAACAAAGTTCAATACAATAGAGTACCGACACAAAGCCGATACGTGACGTATCGAACGGTTCCTACGGTGTGGTTCTATGGGTACCCCGCGATGGCAGTTGATGTAATAATAAAGTAATATAAAACATGGGCAACCAGATACTGACTAAACGTGTAAGGTTACCGAACCGCGTTTTATTGTAGGTAGTTTGAATATAATTAGGTTACTGTTGGGTTTTTTTCAGGTTGGATATTACATAATTCATCGATACATGATATCAATTTTGTGATTTTTTTGAAGGAGGGTTTAATTTAAAGGTCGTCGTACTGACCCAAAGAACAACAATTGATTTTCACAGTTGGTGAATCTTGTTTTATAGCTTTTCTCAATAATTATTATTGTCTGAGTCATCTTTTGTTATTCATTTATCTTTTTTTTTTGGAGATATTTTTCACAACTTTTTTTTCTGACCATTGTTCATTCATAGGATTGGGATACTAATTTGAGCTATGAATTTATCGATTCTATTAAGAAAATTCTTGAATAAATTATTACTCGTGAATTTCGAATTTCTTCATATTCGCTGATTTTCAACAATTTTACAAAATTATTAAAAACAATACGCAAAGTTGAAGTAAATATTTTTGCAAAAAGAAAGATTCAAACTTCTTGTGTCAAAAACTTCCAGTTAAAATTTCAAACCGTTTGAAAAAAACAGCTCAACAATGTGGAATTTAGATTTTCTTCTTTTCCGCTGATTTTCAAAAATTATCAAAAAATCTCAGACAACGCGCAAAGTTGACGTAAATATTTTTCGTTAAAAAAAGGTTCAGCTTCACTTTGACAAGAATTTCAAGCCAAATTTTCAAACCGTTCAAAAATTATAGCTTGGAAAAGTAACTCATGGAACTTCAATTTTCTTCATGTTCGCTAAATTTGACAAAATTCTCGCCAATACGCGAAGTAGAAATTTCGAGCCAAAATTTCAAACAGTCTGAAAAACAACTTGATGCTTCTAGCGGAATTTTAACTTACTCATGTTCGCCGATTTTCAAAAATAAGGCAAAATTTTTGAAAAAAGGGCGCGAAGTTGAAGTCAACATTAACCCGTAAAAAAAATGTTTAAAATTCTTGTGACAAAAATTTCAAACCGTTCGAAAAAGAAGCTTACCTCGTGGAATTATTACTTTTTCATCAAAAATTTGCCAAAACTTTCGAAAGCAATGCGCAATGTTGAGGTAAACATTTTTCTATAGCAAAATGTTCAACTCCTTGTCACGAAATTGTCAAGCCAAAACATTTCAAACCGTTCAGAGAAGACAGCTTGATAAAGTTGTTCGTTGAATTTTGACTTTCCTCATGATTTTCAAAAATTTGCGATCATTTTCAAAATCGATGCAACGAGTTGAATCAAACATTTTTCCATAAAAAAATGTTCAAACCCCTTGTGACAAAAATTTCAAGCCAAAATTTCAATTTGTTCGAAAAAGACAGCTTGACATGGTTACACGTGAAATTTCGAATTTCTTCATGTTGCCAAAATTTTCAAAAACAATGCGTGAAGTTGAAATCAACAATTTTCCAGAAATAATTTTTCAATTTCCTTGAGACAAAAATTGCAAGCCAAAATTTCAAACCGTTTGGAAACGACAAATTCAGTAGGGTAGGTATGCAATTTCGACTCTCTCAAGTTTGCTGATTTTTTTAAATTTGTCAATTTTTTTAAGCACAATGCGCGGAGTTGTAGTGAATAATTTTTTAAATAATTTTGACTCAAATTTCAGAACGTTTGAAAAAGGCCGCTTGACTTGTGGAATTTTCACTATTTTTCAAAAAATTGCCAAACTTTCAAAAACAATGCGCTGTAGTGAACATTTTTCTATCAGCTCACAAAAGTGTCAAGCCAATATTTCTAATCATCTGGAAATTACACTTTTTTTTCAAAAATTTTCAAAAACTTTCAAAAACAATGCACGGGTTTGAAGTTAATATTTTTCCATGGAGAAATGTTCAAACTTCTTGTCACAAAAATCTAAAGCCAACATTTCAAACCGTTCGGAAAAAGACAGCTTGACAAAGAGGCTCGTTGAATTTTGACTTTCCTCAAGATTTTCAAAAATTTGTCAACATTTTCAAAAACAATGCGTAGAGTTGAAATAAACATTTTTCAAACTCCTTATGACAAAAATTTCAAGCCAAAATTTGAAAAAGACAGATTAACAAAATAATTTACTCGTGGAGTTTTAAATGTTCTTCGTCTTCATTTTGTTATTTGTTTTTCTTTTTTATCATTAACTATTTAAATTGTTTCTCACTTAATACTAATGATAGCTTTGTCCTTCGTTTCAAAAATTTTCGTTTCATTCAATTGATAAAAACTATGTTTAAAAAAAAGTGAAGATTCCAGAATCTGCAAATCTGCAAAATTTTTCAAAATAATGAAAAATAAAGGAAAATCATTTCGATCTATTTCCACAATGGTGGAGATCTACCGCTCAAGTTGCGAACCCTGCATCTAGTTGTTGAGGATTCTGCCGGAAGATGGAGTTGTGGTTTATAACACTCCACATGATGAAAAATGTTAGATAGCCATATTTTTTTCTGTTTTTTTTTAGATGTGGTCGTGATGACGTCCCATTTTTTAAAAATTTTGCATTTTCTATTCATAAAAACATTTTTTTTTTAAATTTTGTTGTTTCTCACAAAGATCTAATTCATATTTTCAAAATGGACAGAATTCAACTTGAAATCGTATCACAATAAGATTCTGTTATTAAAATTATAAAATAAAGATAATTTTTAGTATAACTACAGTTGAAAATATTCAACACATATCACTTAAAAATTCACTATATTTATCAAAACTAAAAACCATAGCAGTACATTAACCCTCTAAAAGTAAATCAAATCGGTTTTAAATATAAATAGTTTTAAACCGTCAATAATTGTGGAACTTTAATTTTGCCCGCAGTGTATATCTGAATTTATTTTTCTACAGAAAAAAGTGAATGCTACAGGCTTTGAGAAAGTTGTTTGCACCTACTCACATTCGTTCAAGCGGGATTATAATCTTGAAAATAATCTGAATTTGCGTGATGAATTATTGAGGATTAAAAAATTCTAAAAATATATTTTATCAATTATGAATTTTTCCATCAAACTCAACCTGCTGACCTCAATTAATATTGATATACATATGAAATTATAATCATCAAAAATGTACAATGCGATTCTTTTTTTTTCCAACAAATTATATTTCATCAAACTCCAATGTCTAAATCCGTTTCTGTTAACCCTCTTCAACAGCCACCAAATGGCGAAAACCCACCCCTCTTATCAAATCACCCACAGGATGTTGAAAAAAATTATAGGTTAGTCAACCGGAAACCCCATAATTTTCAAAACGCCACACATCTGGGTGCTTTGATATAATTCCAGTCCAAAGATGAAAAGAAATTTTGTTATTCTTTTTGCCGATTGACAGAGCTATATTTACGAAATAGAGACATTTCGACGGTGGAAAATGTGGTTATTTATTTTGAATTTGATTTTATGATGTGCTAGCGTGATGTGGAATATTTATGCGACCGGAGTTAAAAAAAAAACAATAGTGAATAATTGATCTGTGTTATAGTAAGTGATTTTGAGACCTTGATAATGGTTTTTTGAGAAACAATACAAGGCTAAACTAGTTTTCTAAAATTCTTTTAACAGGGTTAAAGTGGAAGAACCTCCATGGAAAAATATACTAATACAAAGGAAACTATACATCAATATATACATCAATAAAGTCCTTGTCTATTATTTTTTTAAACGTAAAAATCCCCGTTCATATGAAAAGCTGATACTGTTCCAAATCCGCTTTTCTCATAAATTGGCACATCATAGTCTATTAAATTGTGTCAAATCAACAAAATTTGAAAAAGTAGGTTTTCCGCAAACAATTTAATTTCACAATGTTTATGGTAATGTATCAAATTACCTTTTATAATGCCTAAAAGCTAAAGCCAACGGAAGTATTACGTTAAATAAACATCCTTTTTAGAAAATATCAAGTTTAATATGTTTACCCTCGAGAAAAAACGGTTCCTTGAGAGAAGCCCTTTAAAATGTTCTCATGAGTGTATGATGCCACATCTAATCATCAGCTCAACACGTGAAAATTATTGGCTTATATTGATATGAACCAATTCTTTAACAGTTTTAATCGAGGTCATTTCGATATTCAATTGTTTCGTCAAGGCCAAGCTATTATCTCAGGAACCAACAAGATCGTTTTGTTTTTTTTAGTCTTAATTTGGTCTGTCTTGTTCTGATTAATGTTGCGGGTATTTTATATACATGGGCCATTTACATAATGGGTTCGGACATAGGCGTAATGAAGTATTCCAATTAAAGAGACGTTTCAATTTAGAGATCGAGAGAAGTTGATTTGTGAAAGAGGACTGTAATTGCTATAGTTGACTCTTATTGTGTACATTATTTTTTACATTATGTAAATATGTAAACCTGGCTTGAAAACGTCATTGTTTATTCCAGGCAATATTTTTCGAAATTCTATCCATTCCTCAAGTACATGTGTACATCAAATATGACTATCAATGTCTACTACGAAAAAAGATATTTATCATAAAATTTGTATTAACTTTCCGTGTGATTATTTGACGTTTTTTTAAATAATTTCCAGCTCTTTCAATTTTCAACTAAATTATTTAGCAGCCTTTCATTTTCTTTCGTAACTTCTCTTGACTTTTTCTGAACCAATTTTTTCCATTTTTACAATCTTGTGTTTTTTTTTTTTTTTTGGTCAATCAATCCAAATGGATTCCGTTAATGCATTTATTTATTTATTTCATTTATTATAGCCAATTAACTAGGTATGTTGATTTTTTAACGTTTTTTGCATTATTTCCAGTTTTGTTTTAATTTATATGTTGATGATCCACCAAATTTTCGTTTCTTTATTCTTTTTTGTTTGGATCAATACACTTTTTTTGATTTTTTTAGAATACTTACTTGACATTTTATTTCGATTGATCTTTCTTTTTTTTTTTATTTTCAACTAAAGTGATCAGAACTTTTCCATCTTCTTTTCTCACTTGATTGACTGCTTTTTGCTCTCTTTATCAATCACTCAATTTTTTATTTCCATCAATCAACTCCTGTATTTCATATTGATCCCCTTTCATTATTCAATTCATTTTAATTATGTATTTAACGTTTTTTTTAATGTTTTAATTTATTTAGTTTACTATTTACCACATTTTCAATTCTATTTTTTTTCATTGTTTTAATTTATTTAGTTTACTATTTACCACATTTTCAATTCTATTTTCGTACCAAACTTCAACAAAATCGAGTAAAAGATAAATTAATTAAAAATAAAAAACTAATCAAAAAAAAAAATAAACACCCTGTATTTTGGAAACAAAGCGAAATTCGAAAAAAAATTATACCACATTATCGTCTTAAAATTAAGCGAAGAATCACCCCTTTCATTTTGTCACAGAGGTTAGGAAACACCCTGTATGTATTTTCCTTTCCTTCTAGATTACTTATTAATTTATTGTGATTATTTGAGTGTTCAGTTTTTTGATTTGCAACCAAAGTATTCACCAATTTTTCGTTTTCTTTTCTCACTTGACTTCCTTGTTTTCGCTTTTTTTACTGATTTGTCTTTTCATCTAATCCATTCATTTTAATTACGTCTTTTGCAATATTTTCATATTTTTGTTAGTTTTTATGTTGATTATTTAACAAATTTTCGTTTTTTTACCTCCTTACATTTTTTTCGTGAATTTTAGTTATTTTCCAGGATTTTTTAACTTTTAACTCTTTATACAAATCTTTTCTAGAACATTTGCATGGGATTATTTTTCAAAAGATTAAAGATACAAGCTAAACAATCTTTGTCCAAGAAAAGTTGGAGTTTCTGTCATGGGTTTCTCCATTTCCGAGATACAGGGTGGTCAAGTTGAAATTTTTTCTAATTATTTCGGACATTTTTTCACATATTGCTTTGAATATTGGTATACGGAAAATTTGTGATATGAAAAATTCGATTATACTGTGGCCGCTAGAGGGCACTCTACACTGCAAATTCGATTATACTGTGGGCGCTAGAGGGCGCCCTACATTTAATTTTGCGGTTTAAAATGTTCATGACTGGTGTTTTTTTTTTCATATTTTTCGGATAATTTTGAGCAAAAAAGGTACTTTTGTCAAAGTTCACTCAAGCGAGTCATTTGATGAGCCACAACCAAAGAATCCTAATATTCGCCATAGTTTTTGATCAGAATAAGACGAAGAATTGATAGTTTTTTATTTAAAAATTGACCCTGTATCTAAATTACACATTTTTTTGAAAAAATTATCATCCAGCAGAATAATTTGATTATTAATGTGAAAGGACTTCCCAATCATAATCTCAAAATCTCAACAAAAATATGCAGCTGCAGGAAAGTCTCGTTTACTAAGAAATTGCTTATTATCAACAAATTCAGCACTTTTACTTGATAACAAAAACTGATCAAAACCCACCATGCTTAGCCAATAAAACCATCTCAATACTTTCAGCCAGTTTTGCTAATCGCCAACAATTCCAAAGCACAAAATCCAATAACACTCAATCACTTCAAATCCAACCTCGAAGAATATCCATGTCACAACACTTACAAACTTCAACCACACTTAGAACTTTAATCCAGTCAATCGATCAATGTGTTATAATCCTTCACCTTCTGATAACAACTGTCTGATAAAACGGAATCGAGCGCGCGAGTCGCGATCAAAACAAACTGATGGCGCGGATAGAAGCCGTACTATGCCGTACGACCGAATAGTACCGACTGTCAACTGTTTTATTAAAAGTCTCTTCGCCGGATAAACGCACTCGCGCTGGACTTACGGAGAAAGCCTATGGGTGTCAGCGGTGAACGGTTGTGGGGATTAGGATGGGGAATTTGGTCGATATCGTCCGAAGATGGTTATCTGTTATTTTTTTGGGTTATTTCACTCGTAAATAATCAACCTAATTTCAAAAAACCAGCCGAGCGCCCAAGTGAATTGGAAAACCTAACCGCGTCTTAGGTCATCAGCTGTGGCTAAAATTTGATACACATGAGCGTCATCGATCCTAGCTGTATCGGCTATAATTATGATACTTTTTTTGTTTTGTGAGGTTAGTTTGGCGACATAGGACCGATATTGCACAAGAGACATCATTTATACAACATCTTGCACTTTTTTAGTCAATCCCATTGCGTTAGCAAGAAGTTCAAAATATCTATACCTGTGTTGGTCTTCTGCGCTTATCAGTTTATTTTATAGATCTGCTGACAGCAACTATTTCTGCTTCTATCGTGGAAATTATATATGAAGATTGATGTGAGGTTGAGCAGTGTGACTGACCTGGAATGGTCTATTATTTCTTTTTGGAATCTAAAGGAAGATGTTGCGTGATGATGATCATCGATAATGAAGAAACATAAACAAAAACCTGTGCGTTTTCCTTCTACAGAAGAGACACATACCAACAGAGTTTCGCTTGATCAGCTGGTGAAAGGACTCACCAGAAGGAGAAAACGCGACCCCTAAACATCAAGACATGGGCGAGGTTAGGCTATTGTTCTCCACCAGATTTTCACTGCAGCCAGTGGCTTATTGTGCTGCCCCAATCTCGCCGATCTGGAGTAGTTCTGTCCCTTCAACAAGGTCCAATAACTTACTTCACGGGAGATTGGTCATCATGTGTTCATGCACCGAAAATATTGGATTTTCTGCGAGCAACAGCTTCACAGCTGGAGAAGTGTGGGGTTGTTTCGTCCTCTTCACCATATAGCCTGCAGCTAGTGGGACCATCGTCTGTGATGTGAAATCTTATCAGGGCACGCGTTTCCTGCAGTTCTCCGTCAATAAGTTCTTAGACGGTTAGCCCCAGAGTTACATCCCAATTCCTGAGTTCTTGTTCACATGATCATCACTGTACTATTCCTTCAACCGTCTTTGAGACACTCCTATTAAAGGTTCAGCTCTTCTTCATCCATGAGTGGACGAAGACCCAGATTAGTGACTCTGTTTTTCCTTAGTGCCAACTGTTCTGGGTAAAGCCAATCTATCATGATCTTTGATGTGAAGCTAGAGTTGTTTAGGGCTTTCAATGCAGCCCAACTGTCCAAAAGAATGTAGATGCTCTCGTTGCTTCATTCGTTTTTTTCTACACTCAAGTGTATATGCCGGCCACACCATCCTAGTTCGTCTTTGGAGCGTCCGTGCTTCTCCCTGCCAAATTGCAGGGTCACATATTTCCTTCCTCCGGAACCTGTACATTGGCTTCCATGACTTCATTATCAGAATGTCACCATCAATCAAGTTTGTGGCTGTGGTATGACCATACCTTACAGGCTCCGATGACCATGACCCTTGCTCCGAAGGCGTTCAGCATGGCTACTTCTTTGATGTGTATGTCCAAGAGAGCAATTTCCAACGAAGCCATGAGTGTGCTCCGCACCGCTCTAGTGGCGCACACCAAGAAGACACTTAGAGGTTACCAGGATAAGGTAGAGCATTTGGCTACTCATATCCAGGACCAGTTCTGCAACAACCTCACAACTCAGCCAGTGATGGACACCGTAGTAAGTAGGCCAAAAATTACCAGTGGCATACAGACCAACGAGTACCGGTCCATCGTCTTCTGTTCTCCATTGACAAAATGGCAAGAGGATCTAATTGAGATAATCCCTAATTCTCGAGGTCCAATTTGAGTTTCTTTTATGGCAGCAAGCAAGCAACAAGAAACTGCAGGAGCATTGTTTCTGCATATTTCAAGGGCCTTTGACCAAGTGTAGCAACAATGCTACCTTCTCAGTTACTACCAATCATGTGGGAGTCCCCCAGGGATCACTAAGGGCGTTCCTGACTTTTACCTTATCCAGAGAGAAGACAGACTCTCCAATACGCAAACCGACGCAGGATCAAATAACTGGATGAAGCCTGGAAAACCATGGTCCTCGATCAAAGGGAACGCCTGCATACATTTTAAGGACAAAGCGAATACAAAATGTCCAGACTAAGGGAACCTGCTACTTACACGATCAACCTGTTTCGGTTTGCTATAAAGGAATTACCAACACCATCATCAGACTCTTCCTAGCATTCGAGGGCCTTCTGAGGGATGCTGTGGCTTTGAAGTCTATTTTGACTTACACGAAGTAAAGTGGATCTTGGAAGCTACAGATGTGGTTGCGGAAAGGACGATCCACCTCTAGAAGTCCAGAGAGGATCATCTCAAGTAGTTTTCTGGAAGTCCATCGAAATTTTCAAATGTCATGACGTGTTCTGAGAAACTAGACTCAGATTTAGTATGGTTCTCATTAATATTGCCTCATTGAGAAACAAGGCCAAGGGTCTACGACTAGTGGGGTCGGACATAAACATAATATCGATATCGATGAACCCACCTTGCGCAAGTGGAAATGAACTACGATGGCCGGATGATACTAGGTGAGCGGACTGGTAGTCTGTTACTGTTTTGGCAAGGTCAAGTTCAAGGATGTTACACTTTGAAAAGGATCCAATTATTAAATTCAAATACGTAATTATTTGTTTAATTAGTTGATTATCTTTGATGGGACACGGATTATTGGTATATTACTTCCGCAAATGACATGACCAGTTATTATATTATATACACATGGCTCACACGTATCTATTTGTTAAGACTAAACCAATTTAACTAACACACGCTGACATGGACCAATATCTAATTAACACGAACCAGTTCTCAGCCTTCAATGTTGAATTAGTTTCTAACTCTAACGTGTGATATCTGTCGCTTATAAACTGTTTGTTTAGATGATGATGTTAAAGTAACTGAAGCTAGACATTGATATTCCAGTTCGTTTACCGGACTCAAAACCACCCCGGTAAATGACACATTATATCATTAGAACCTGTAAAATTGGATTAGAAGAATATATAATTTTAACTAACTTTGGAAGTGGTAGCATGGTTTGGCTGGCGACATCTCATGATAAGAATGTGAGAGGGACTGCCACTAAATTGACACATTATGAAATAAAACATTGTACGACACACAGCCATGAGATGTCATTGAACTACTCACAAAGGAAAATTAGAACCAAAATTTGTTCCATTGAAACTCTTGCAAGCTATTTAATGAGAAAGCGCATGAATAAAGATATATTCTTCAGTCTCTTCAATTTTTTATTTCGGCAACCGTTAGACGATCGCATGATTTATAATCTTATAATCTGTTATCTTATTAATTAGTCTTGAGAATCAATCAGGTGATAGTTCGAGCGAAGAAACACACCTGTGAATTTTGGCTACAATGAGAAGTAATTTTTTATGTGCTATTCAGCAACACATGCGGCATGCCTGCGACTTGTGTAGGGTTGATATAACATCGAAAGTCGTTATTTTCTCAATCAGTAAGCATTATATATGAAGGTATAACATACGATAGGACCTACGTAGTGATTGTGGTCAATGCCCTAATTTCACAATCCATGAGTATATGATGATGATTTTTTCATTGGCATGATCAGATTGGCAGTCATCTATAGATCACATGCCTGATGGTCCTTCTATGAGGATTTTCCAAAATTGGACCTAAAGCAAACTGCAGACCCCATTCTCCTAAGCTCTTTAATATTGACTCTCGTGAAACTACTGTTATCTAACATTGTTGTTTGTCCTATTTATCTTATGACGAGAAACCTTAACTGCTGCAGTAATCTTCTTTTCACTGTCAAAACAAAGCCAAGGCAAGATAAACAGATTTGTTTATGTGCACTACGTCCCATGCAGACTAAGCCAAGAGCTCCTCCATAGGGTAATTTGGGCAATGACCTCCTTAACAAATTTCAGAAAATAAATACTTTCACTGTAACCTACGTCATTGATGGCACCGAGCGCGTTCTCATGTAGTTTGCTGGAATCCACATTTGTTCACCAGCAAATCACATAACAACGCGCTTGGTGGAATTGATGACGGAAATTTTAAGTTCTTTGGCGTCTTCTGCACTTCAATTATTTCACTCATACCGGCATTTCTAAAGAGGTTAAATACGAATGATTCCAGATAGAACCCTCAATAGCAAAAAATCCAAGGTCACAAAAGTATTTTGTGAATGTAGAGGTGCGATTGGCAAGGTTTGAAGGTTGTCGCCCAGAATTTTCCACTGGATCTACACGGAGATATTGTGTGATGGACTACGATAGCAAACAAGTTTTGCAATCCTTGAACAAAAATAAAATAACATCCAAACTGATTCCAGAGTGTCGTCAGATTCTGCAGTCGGTCTCTGACGAGAGCTCGGTCACAGTATCCTGGATTAGCCATTACCTTCTTGGACTCTCGTGGAGCAACCTTGGAAAACTGACAGGAATGCTTACGGGATATTGTAAGCTAAATAAGCAAATAGGCACCTCAACACCTTGGGTGTGGTAACAGATGAGACTTGTAGAGGGTGCCACGAGGCCGACGAGAGTGCTGAGCATGTCCTTTGCCACTGCCCAGCTCTCGTGAACATCAGAGAATCCATTATGGGGAAAGAAATGGCCAGACTTGGCCTCGATCGGGGGATGCTGGGCCGCCACAACGCTGTCGGCTGGCTCCCCCCCCCCTGAGAGGCCTAAATAAAATGATGGCTCATGCTACCCCTCCATATCTCTATCTATCTATCCTAAACAACTTGAGAGATGGTCCATTGATTAGAATCAGGGCTTCATTGATAAGCAGTCATATTAAATCTAACGATCGTAGAACACTGACTTCCATCATTCTTCTTCTTTTCCTCCTCTTCAGAACATCACTTTCTCTATATCATCACATCTTGGTCCATCTGCTCATGATTTTTTCACAAAAACATCTCTCCATCATCAGTACGTCTTCTCCTTTTTTTTAACAAACCATAAATTTCTTAACAAAAATCCTTGATGGTTGGTGAAAAAGTAAAACTACTATTACAACGTTGTCAACCATACAATAAGTCTGTAAAATCAAAAAATACTTCTTCAATGATGAAGTGGCAACACTTTAATTCAACCACGTTGCCAGTTTTTCGAAATATTTCTTCTCAAATCAAAAATCGTTGATGAAGTTGACAAGTTTATAAATTTAATTTTACAATGTTGCCAGCTCATCAACATAAAACAAGTTTGCAAAATTAATTCCAAGACTTTGCCTGTTTTTCGGAATATTTCTACGAAAATCATAATGAAGTGGACAACTCCGAAGAACCAACTTTACCACGGTGCCATTTTATTAAAATATTTCTCAGATTTTGGGAAAAAATCGCCACGTTGTCAGTTTTCTTCTGACATTTTTCAAACAATTCAAAAATCATTGATGAGATGACAACAAAAATATGAAACACCAATTTTACAACGTTGCCAGCTCATCAACATATAACAACTCAGTAAAACCACTACTACAACGTTGCATGTTTATCAAAACATCGCTGAGATTTCGGAAAATATTCAAAGTCGTGACTATAAATTATGGGGATTGGAGAAATTTGAGAAACAATTGCCACGTGTTCATTTTTCAACGACAAAATACATCGTTTAAATAGTCTCAACACCAATCGATCAACGACTAGGATCGTTGACGCCAATGTTTAAGATTTTGGCCGCGGCTGATGACCCTCCACCCAATTTTCCAATTCGCTGAGGCGCTCAGCTACACCCGGTAGCTCTGTGTAGTTTTCAGGTACTTTCGCCAAGCTTTATCGCCATAAGGACAACTTAGGCCAGCAGCCCAAGCTTCTGATTCTTGATCGAAGTAGATAAATCCATTTATTTTCTAAAATATGTAAAGTCGACTACTTTCTAGATTCTGCTATTACATTAAGATGTCCTTCACAATAAATTGATACTGAATACGTCATCCAACATTTAATTAAAATAAACAGACGTTCGCAACTCGAATTATCATAATCAATCTTCATCCAAAATCCTATTGACAATCAAAACGTGCCTCCAAAAAAAAATAACCACTAATTATCTATAATCTCAGTTCATTGACATACAAACTCAAGAGCAGCTTATCTTTATAAGAACAACATTTACAGATACGTAGATAAAAACATCAACGCAAGACTTGCCGAGAACCATGTAAAAAAATTGCTCATTATGACATGACCAAAGGGTGTGTTTTTTCGCTTGAACTGTCACCCAATTGATTTGATTGTCAAGACTAATAACATACAGGGTGTACCAAATTTTTGTTTCATGGACACCCTGTAGAAGTACCTACATTACTATAACGGTTACCAAAATTTTAAGCAGAATAATTTGGTTTATGACGATGTCAGGATTACCATATTCATTTGCATAAACAGCGCAGCTGCATTGCCTAGTTTTTTTTGTGTATTGTTTGTTTATTACTTACACATCTCATGGGAGAACATGGTTAACAAATTTATGGAGTAATTAAGTCATGTAACACACGGGAGTGTTGATGGTTTCATGAGGAGGTCAAATAAACTGGTGTTCATGTGCGAATTATGGTTATGGTAATGGTTATACATAATATAGAATATATCCCATGATTATTGATAGTATAGCTTACACTGTCTGGAATCTTTCACATTAGGCAAGTTTCCGATAATGTTCCTTTTTATTTTATTTACTTTTCTTGGGTTTCACACATTTTTTTTTTATTGTTGTTTTCCTATTGTACACACTTTTTGAAGTGAAACTTCTTTTGCGGCTTTGTGATAATTTGACGACAATGGAGAGTGAATTCGAAAAAATGTAACATGAGCCAAGGAGCAAATTTCACATTTTCTCGAAAAACTCAGAATTAAAAAATAGTAAGGGAAATGGTGTATATTACTCACGAGGATGATTTTGCGAGAGTGAGGAATAGCCATTTTCCACGAGTAGAATACTATACTTTTTCTGTGATTATTCAATAATTGAAGCGAACTTTGCGATGATTAATTTCATTTGGATGGAACTTTTTGACAACGACTGTACTTAAAGTGGGGTTAGGTTGTTGACACAATGTGACAATGACTATGAAACAAGTAGATATTGGATTTGAAGGTTGAAACAGTTGGGTAATGACATTAAATCATTTCATTGGTTAAAAACAATTGAGTAATGAAAAAAAAGTTACCAGTGACTTTTTTAAATTACTCTATCATTTTTTAATCAAGAAATTTTACAAAAATTGACCAAGTGAGGTTATGTTTACATAATTTTATTATTTTCCAAAGAAATTTTGTTCAAATTGGGTATGTAGGTTCTATTTGGGAATTGATCAAAAAATTAAAAATAAGAATGAAAAAGTGAGGTTATGTTTGCGTAGTTTTGTTATTTTCCAAAGGATTTTGCTAAATTAGGTATGTGATGAGGCCAAATAGAACCTATATACTATAGAGGTTCTATTTGGCCTTGATCAAAGAATTAAAATAAAAATGATATGGTGAGGTTATGTTCGCGTAGGTTTGTTATTTTCCAAAGGATTTTGTTCAAATCAGGTATGTAGGTCCAATTTGAGATTTGATCAAAAAATTAAAAAAAAAAATATTTAATGAGGTTATGTTTGCACAGTTTTGTTATTTTTCAAAGGATTTTTTTCAAATTGGGTATGTAGGTTCTATTTGAGATTTGATCGAAAATTTAAAAAAAAACATTCAATGAGGTTATGTTTGCACAGTTTTGTTATTTTCCAGAGGAATAGGTTCAAATTAGGTATGTAGGTTCAATTTGAGATTTGATCAAAAAATTTGAAAAATAGTACATTTTGTATCAAGGGCGGAAAGTGGATGATTTTGACGAGGGTATAAGTAGCAGCACGAGCGAAGCGAGGGCAGATATTAGCCGAGTCAAAATCATCTTTCGTCCGTGGTACAAACAGTGCTTTTTGTACAACCAGTTTGTAATAATTTGAAAAAGAATTATTAAATAATTATGAAAATCAAAAATAAATAATCGATACACTGCACTACACTGCTGACAAGTCCTGACAAGTTTAATAACAATTGTCAAATCATGGTTACAATAGGCGTGTTCCCGTATTCTTTTGTGGTGCAGATTCATTGTCACCGAGATTGTCACGTGAAAAGTTCCTTTTAGTATGCTGGGCTGTCACGTGGTTTATTAGATTCAGAGGCGCTGGGATCCAAGGAACCGTTGCTAAGCGACCTACTTTTGCGCCCGCGGGCGCGAAAGTACTTTTAGGCCCGGCTGCCAAAATTAGCGAGTTTCCGCCTGCTTTGCATGCATTGAAAAGTGGACTTTACGTGTTGGTTGTACAAAAAAATATTTGTTTGCACAGTTTTGTTATTTTTCAAAGGATTTTGTTCAAATTGGGTATGTAGGTTCTATTTGGGCCTTGATCAAAAAATTAAAAATAAGAATGAAAGAGTAAGGCTATGTTTGCGTAGTTTTGTTATTTTCCAAAAGATTTTGTCCAAATTAGGTATAGAATGAGGCCAAATAGAACCTATAATATACTACATAGGTTCTATTTAGCCTTGATCAAAGAATTAAAATAAAAATGATATGTTGAGGTTATGTTCACGTAGGTTTGTTATTTTCCAAAAGAATAAAAACATTAGGAAATTAGGTATGTAGGTCCAATTTGAGATTTGATCAAAAAATTTAAAAAAAAATATTTAATAAGGTTATGTTTGCACAGTTTTGTTATTTTTCAAAGGATTTTGTTCAAATTGGGTATGTAGGCTCTATTTGAGATTTGATTAAAAATTTAAAAAAAAACTGTTCAATGAGGTTATGTTTGCACAGTTTTGTTATTTTCCGAAGGATTCTGTTCAAATTAGGTATGTAGGTTCAATGTGAGATTTGATCAAAAAATTTGAAAAAAAAAATTTAATGAGGTTATGTTTGCACAGTTTTGTTATTTTTCAAAGGATTTTGTTCAAAATGGGTATGTAGGTTCTATTTGACCTTGATCAAAGAATTAAAATAAAAATGATAGGGTGAGGTTATGTTGGCGTGGGTTTGTTATTTTCCAAAGGATCTTGTTCACATAAGGTATGTGGGTTCAATTTGAGATCTGATCAAAAAATTAAAAAAATAATATTTAATGGGGTTATGTTTACACAGTTTTGTTATTTTTCAAAGGATTTTGTTCAAATTGGGTATGTAGATTCTGTTTGAGATTTGATTAGAAATTAAAAAAATATATTCAATGAGGTTATGTTTGCACATTTTTGTTATTTTCCGAAAGATTTTGTTCAAATTAGGTATGTAGGTTCAATTTGAGATTTGATCAAAAAGTTTGAAAAAAAATATTTAATGAGGTTATGTTTGCACAGTTTTGTTATTTTTCAAAGGATTTTGTTTAAATTAGGTATGTGGGTTCTATTTGAGATTTGATTGAACAAATTTGAAAAAAATATTTGGAGAGGTTATGTTTGCACAGTTTTGTTATCTTCCAAAGGATTTTGTTCAAATTAGGTATGTAGGTTCAATTTGAGATTTGATCAAAAAATGTTTAAAAAAATTATTTAATGAGGTTATGTTTGCACAGTTTTGTTATTTTCCTAAGGATTTTGTTCAAATTAGTTATGCAGGTTCTAATTTGAGGTTTGATCAAGAAATTTAACAAAAATTGACCAAGTGAGGTTATGTTTGCGTAATTTTGTTATTTTCCAAAGGATTACTAGCGCATGTGATTTTTAGAATTTTATTTAGATTGTTCTTGTTGTTGATAATTTTAGGATATTTTTTGCCTTTATATTGTTGTATTTATAGCATTTTTGCTGATAAAGACTATTATCATTATTATTATTATTTTGTATGAATTAGGTATGTAGGTTTTATTTGTGATTTGATCAAAAATTTCAAAAAAATGATTTGGTAAGGTTATGTCTGCATAGTTTTCTCGCGCTCAATTTCTCTAATTCATTACCTAGTTTGAAAGAAGTTTCACTTCTGCCACGTGTGAGGTGCTGCACATGATTTGTTCGGCATGATGTCTATTAACAAGCTTTGATTCAGCTACACGAAGAGCTAACACCACATAAATTTAATAACGTTAATGGCCAACACAACCCCCATCAATACCCAAATCACCATCCAAGCATTTTTCCCCCCATATTTACCCTTTACACTAAATCTGTATTCATAGAGCCTAATCGGACTAGCCTCGGACACCTTCCGAACTTTGGTCATTATTCGATAAGCTGTTCACATTTAAGCGAAACTTATCATCCGATTATCCGGAGCAATATCTCATTATGTTATTCAGTGGTGCGGTCTGGTCTAAGGACGAACCAGGCCCTTGGGGTGCGTTTCCGTTTGCCCCCAACTGCCCCCCCCCCCATTTGGTCCGTCTTCCCTTCGTGTGTGGAATTTGAGTTTGTAAACACTAGCTTGATTTGAAATATACATGACTTGAATTGATGAACGGAGTAGGGGATGGTTTTAAGTTTAAGTTTGGTGAGTGCCAAATATTTGAGTTGGAATTCAAAGGACTTTATGATGTTACATTGAAGAAGATATGATGTGGTTTTGTTTGATCTAAAGCACACTTGAGTACATCAAAAGAAATGGAAGTCGAAATTCCACCAGAATGTTTTTTTTGTTTTATTGTTTTTTTGCTTAAAAGTGAGGAATCAAGTTTTTTCAAACATGTGTCCTGGAATGCTTCGTTACAGAGTTTTTGTTAATTTTTTTTTCCAAATTTTTTGTCTTGATATCATTTGAATAAGGGTTATGTCCGGATTACTCATTAGTTGAAGTTTATCTACGTATACAGTGTGTCCAAGAAAAGGATGTCTATCATGGGGATCTTGAAAACCGTGAGAGATACAAGGTCGGTTAAATGGAGGCAAAGTTGCGTATTTTGATGCTTAAGAAAATGCCGTTTCAAAAGCCAAGAAATGACGACTAAGTCCGAAATTATCCGTAAAAAAACGAAATTTTTCAAAATTGTTTCCATTTTTTTCTGACCACATTTGAAGAGATATTTCAAAATGAATGCAACTTCTTCATTGCCACTTTTTGCCCTTTACAAGATAGCGTTATTAAATTGAACCGACGTTTCGTCTATGAGCAGCCATCATCAACTTTGTTTTTTTAAATACGGTCCTGGATTTTTTATTACGGATTTTAAGAGGCATCTTATGTTCCTAAAGTAACGATGTATCGCACCTATTAAAAAAGAATTGTTTGTTTTTATTCCTATAAAAAATTTATTTTGTATTCATGGAATTTTTTTTTTGAATAATTGCGATACATTGTTGGTTTAGGAACATAAGAGGCTCTTAAAATCCGTCATAAAAAATCCAGGACCGTATTTAAAAAAACAAAGTTGATGATGGTTACTCCGAAACGAAACGTCGTACGGGAAATCTCTCATATAACTGGAAATATGAAGAAGTACTTTTTCTGCGTATAAATAAAGGATGACATAACAGGAAAAATAAATGTAGGTGGCGCCCTCTACAAGCTAGTAATAGCATGAGCAGAAACCCTCAAACATCAATGTTCATCAAATTATCGACATCGGTTCAAATATTATATAGAAAAAAAACAAGAACAAAAAATAAAACTTTAACATCCTGTAGCTCTATAACAAAGCATATCTGGACACATGTTTATAAAAAGTTCTGTCTTAATTTTAACCAGGAATTTTCTTTGCAATATTGTTGAAACACCCTGTATAATATTGTAATTATTCTTAATCTTGTGATCTGTTTTATAATTTTCTTAGTTTTTTTTTAATGCAACTGTTGAAGCTTATTCACTTTATTATTGGCGATTGTAAACCTTTTGATGTTGTAATAAATAGATTTGAGAATTTTATTTCTTAATTTTAACCATGTTAAAAGACGTGAAGTCGCTAAAGTAAAATATGCTTGACAAAAATGTTGATTTTTTAAAAATTTCAAATTTCACGTCTTATCGCGTAATTTTTTTGATCTTTTCATATTTAATTTTTTGTTACTCAGGTATTATTCATTTTCTTCAGAATACTGACAGATATCTATGATCTGAGAAATTATTAAACAATAATTATTAATAAAAAACATTCAAGTCAATAAAATACAGTGTGACCCATTTGTATTGGGAACACCCTGATAAAAAGTTTATTTCTTAACCGATTTGGTTCGTTTTTTTTTTCGATTGTACAGCTCGAAAAATTGTATATTCTTGGCAAAAAGTGACCTTCGCCATTTTGACTTCAAGGCCTACTATGTTAGTTTTTAAGAGCAAAATTTCAGGAAACCATATTAGCGATTTTTTTAGAAAAAATCTGTGTGCGCCACTGGATTCAGCATCCTTTAAAACGGGTCTATACAAATTTTCAACCGAAAATATCAAGTTGAAAAAAATTAAAAATTCGCACTTTAACAATCTTTGATTCTATCAAAAGAAATGATAAATGCATTGAAGTTGATGGTGGTTTGGTAGAAGTTACAAATTTTTAGTTTTATGTCATTTTTGTTTGTTTTGATAGAATCAAAGATTGTTGAAGTGCGAATTTTCAATTTTTTTCAACTTGATATTTTCGGTTGAAAATTTGTATAGACCCGTTTTAAAGGATGCTGAATCCAGTGGCGCACACAGATTTTTTCTAAAAAAATCGCTAATATGGTTTCCTGAAATTTTGCTCTTAAAAACTAACATAGTAGGCCTTGAAGTCAAAATGGCGAAGGTCACTTTTTGCCAAGAATATACAATTTTTCGAGCTCTACAATCCAAAAAAAAAACGAACCAAATCGGTTAAGAAATAAACTTTTTATCAGGGTGTTCACAAAACAAATGGGTCACACTGTATATGATCCTAGTAGAGAATAGTTGAATGAAGAATAAATATGGAAAACTGTAGATTAAAACAAAGCGAAGAAGAAGAATAAAATTAATCTGAAAATAATTTGGGAAAAAAACTAGAGCTTGAAATGTAATTCAAAATTGTCTTCATACAAAGCTTCTTTTTTTTCAATAAATATTAAAAACACTATATCAAAAAAATCAAAATCACATATTTGAAAATTTGTGGAGAACAGTTAAAAAAATAATTCTACATTCAAAATAATTGTAGTGAGAGAAGGTTATATACAACAAATAAAAATGGAAAACTGTAGATTAAAACAAAGTGAGGAGCAATAAAATCAAACTGTAAATTTAAACAAAATTGAAATTTTCTATGTACAGGGTTATTGATTATAAATGCCCCCCCCTCTAACTTTTTAATTTGACGGTTTAGAAAAAGGTGTTCCAAATAAAAATTCCATGGTTAAAAATGAACTTTTTAAATAACCTGTTTTCACATATACAGGGTGCTCCAAAAAGTCTGGGCGAGGTCCAACTTTCTTATTTCAAATTGATACCCTATTTTTTTTATTTGATATTTGGATTCTCCTTTTAACTCTTAACATTTTCTATGTAGCATATCCTGTACCTAAGTTTAATGTATAAAAAGATATTTGATATTTATTAATTGAATAATAATAATTTATTGTTGTAAAAATGTTAAATAAATCTATGATTTTGAATTATTGACGCTCGTATTGACGAAAATGTCACGTCATTAAGTACTTTCAAGGTGTAAAAGTATTAAAGCATAAATATAATTTTGCGATTCAAAAGATTTTTTTTTATATAAGACGTTATTTTATTTTTTGTTCATTTTTTGGGTATTAATTTAAAATTAGAGAAAGTTTTGGTATATCCCACACACACAAAATTACGTCAATACTTCGAAACCATAGATATATTTCACTTTTTTTTAACAAAAACCAAATAAAAAAATAGGGTATCAATTTGAAATAAGAAAGTTAGACCTCGACCAGACTTTTTGGAACACCCTGTATATGTGAAAACAGGTTTTTCAAAAATTTCATTTTCAACCATGAAACTTTCATTCGGAACACTTTTTTCTAAGACGTCAAATTAAAAACTTAGATGGGGGGGGGGGCATTTATAATCAATAACCCTGTACAAAAATAAATGATAAGAAATATACTAAGTAAATTGAAAAAAATCCAAAACACATATTCAAAAATGCGTGGAATATAGTGTTGGAAACAATTATAATTTTAAATTTGGAATAAGAATAAAAAGCCGCAAATTAATGAGTGGGAAAAAGTAAATCCCACCATAAATTTTAGATTTAGAACCAAATTAATTAAGTGTTTCTACAACACTTCAACAAATTTGAGACAACAAATATTAAAAAATAAATATATACTATATTGAAAAAATCCAAATCGCGGAATCGAAAATGGAGTATAGTTAAAAAAACAATAATAATTTCAAATATAAAATAAAAATTGGAATCTGCAAATTATAACAATAAAACTCATAACACAAATTCAAGATTAAAATTGTCTCCGTACAAAACTTCAACAGACAATAAATATTTTGAAAAAAATATACCAACTTCAATAAATTAAAACACAATCCCGCAGAATAGTTGGAAAACAATTATTTTAAATCTAAAACAAAATTCAAAATTGTAGGCACTGCAAATTAAAACAAAGTGCAAACTATAAAATCATAATAAAAATATACTAACTATATAAAAAAAAAAAAATCGGAAGCGAAAGTGAGTGAAGAATAGTTGGAAAACCAATATTTTAAATTTAAAACAAAATTCAGAATTGAATTGAACGCTAATCATAAACAAAATTAAATTTGTTTTCGCACAAAAATATTGAAAAAAAAAATACTAAGCAAGGCAATAATATATGTTTGTCAATCAACCTATAAATGCTATAATACGTCAATAAAAGTAATCTCAACATTTCAATGCAAAATACTTCGCGGAAGTATTCAAATTACTGTGAATTCTGATTCAGTTAGCTACGCCAGATTTTCCATACTAAACAAACAGCCATTAGAGTAAAAACGGAAAAATTTATTATAACAGCATCAGCATGGCATATTATCTTATATAAAAGATAAGATTACACAACTACCTGTTTGTCCATGTATAGAATATCGATGGATTCCTACTATTTATGAGCTTATTTCTATTGGATTGGTCATAATGTTAATTAAGTAGATATGTTGTAGGTTATAATTTGAGAATCATAAATTTATCAGTTGATTGGCTTGATGGTTGTGGTGGAATTGGAAATTCGTACACACCTACATTAGCGGTTGTGGTCGAAGACATACTTTCCAATCAGTTGATGTTAGGTCAGGCAATCTTATCACTCCATTGACAAATTATGAACATTCCTTGAACCACAACAGAGGCACAACGTTGAAGATTTATCATTTTTGCCTTGCCCGAAAACACTGATTAATGTTCACAAACACCGAAAGCAAGGACATAAATCTTGTCCAGCCCACCGCGGAACTTTAAAACAAACATCTCGATGACTTTCGGGTGTTGCTTCGTTTAAAACGGCCTAAAGATTATAGTCGTAATATATTTTTGGACGCTTTTATTATTATTTGATGGCGATTTGGAACTGCGTCTTTAAATTAGAATTTTAAATATGGCCTTGTGACAAAAGGATGGATGACTAGAGGACATTTTGTTGATGATTGAAATTATTGGTTCTTTGAAGTTTCTTGTCTTTCAATGATCATTTGTCATAGATTGATCTTGATATTTTATCGCTTCAGCTGATGTAAATAACTTCTTTTATTTTTATTATACATCACCATTATGCCCCTGATTATCTATAACACACGTTGGTATTTATAATGCCCGCTTCATCCATGTTATTATTGCCTTACTTTAGGTGTAACCTCATTCACATTGAGGTACAGAAAAGCTATTATTGTGACCCTTGAAATTGTATGGCGCAAATTCCCTATTCCTTTCATCTAGCCATTAAGGATCTCATATGAGTGGCATAATTAAATACGGCACTTTCGGCAGCCAATTTCAAGATCCACCATAGCCTTTAGGGCTAGGGATACCTTAAGCTATTCTTTACCTTGAGGTGACACTGAAATATCGGCCCTTCGATAGCCAGATTAATTCTTATTAGATAGGTTTTCTGCTAAATCATATTTACCTACTATTTTATCATTTTTTACTACTTTATCTTTTTAGTAATTTTTCAAATTTCCACAGTATTCAAGACAAGCTTTCTCAGCATTTAGTTGGTTTTTGATTTTATTGTTCCTCTGTTTTAATCTACGGTTATCTATTTTTATACAATTTTGGATTCAAAAGTATTTTTTTCTATTCTCCTCTCAAATTTTGAAGTTTTGTACGAAAACTACCTTTTTTTTGAATTTTGTTTCAAATTCAAAATTATTTATTTTTAACTATTTTTAACTTATCTTCGGATTTGGTTTTTTTTTTAATATACATAGTTGGTATATGTTTTTAATATTTATTGTCTCAAATGTTGAGGATTTGTACGAAGACAATTTCAATTTGGTTTTAAATCTTTTTTTGTTATGATTTTCATTGTAATGATTTGCAGCTGTCCATTTTTATTTTAAACTTAAAATTATTATTATTTTTCAACCGAACTCCACGATTTTAAAAATATTTAATTGAGATAATTATCTTTATCAGCAAAAGCTATACAATTAACAAATTAATAAAGATATCTCTACAAAATATATAAATGAAACAAAGCGAGATGGCTGAATGCGGCCGTACTAAAAAGAATAAAAATAAAAAAATGTGTATACGTGTGAACACCAAAGTTTTAAATAACAAAGTGTAAATTGGATAAAATGCGAATAAAATGGTAAATCAAACAGAACTTATCTTCAACATCTTTCAAGGAGCGTCAAAATCGGTGAAAATATGATAGAGCTAATGAAGATTGAATTTTGCCACGTCATCAAATTTTAATTAATCATAACTTCATTATCTACCATTATATTCCGATGTCCAAGATGGCGATTTTGACAGATTTCATTATCTTCAAGGCGCGTCAAAATCAGTTGATTTTGTTACATCAGCAAATTTGAAATGATGATAACTCATTCATTTATCAACACTTCTAGACGTTCAAAATGGCGCTTTCAAGAATATTCCATTATCTTCAACATAGCCCAAGACGCGTAAAAATTGGTTGAAAATGGTGAACTTATTACCGATTGAATTTTGCCACGTGATCAGACTTCAATCGATCATAGCTTCATTATTTATCAATATACAGGGTGATTCAGGAGGAAATGGAAATATTTTAAGGATATGTCCAGGAAGTCAAAATAAGCAAAATAAGCTAAAAAAAAAAAAATAAAAAAAAATAAATAAATAGAAAATAAATAAATAAACTCGCTACTAGATCAATTTTTAAACGCGCAAATAAGTGTATCGAAGTGGGAGGTAATGTTTTCGAAAATTTATTATGAATTAGTGCTATTTGTTTTGTTTTACTAGTTTTGTAATAATTTTGATTTAGTTTTCAAATTACAATTAATCAAAATATCTTTGAAACAAATAAAAATCGGACTTGAACATATGAGCTTATTTTGCTTATTTTGACTTCCTGGACATATCCTTAAAATATTTCCATTTCCTCCTGAATCACCCTGTATATTTCGAAGTTGGGAACCCCAATTTAAAGATTATTCCATTATCTTCAAAACAGTCCAAAGCGAATGAAAATTTGTTAAAAATGGACGGACTTATTGAGCATTGAATTTGCCACGTCATCAGACTTTAATGCATCATTATCATCAATTCATTATTTATTGACACATCTCAACGTTCAACGGCGATTTCAAGAATATTTCATTATCTTCAATATAGTCTTAAGCTCATCAAAATCGGTTGAAAATTGACGGAGTTATTGAGGTTCGAATTTTGCCATGCCATCAGACTGTAATTGAATAATAAAAATCATAACTCCGTTATTTATCAACGTACAAAATGGTGATTCCAAGAATATTTCATCATTTTCAATATCGTCCAAGGAGTGTCGAAATCGCTTGAAGATTAACGGAGTTATTAAACATTGAATTCTGCCACGTCATCAAACTCAAATTATTGTTCATAACGCTGCAATTTTATTGTATTTCTCTATATGGATAAAAAGTTGTTCGTTTCTATTTCAAAATGGTACGGTCTCCCCAAAAACTGACAATTCAGAATATACAGGGTGTTTCATTAATATTGCAAGAAAAATTCAGGAGTTTTTTCGCTTGAAATTAAGAAGAAAATTTCCTACCAGTCAATTCTAACCAATCATAGGCTTGCATTTTATCATGTTGCTATGGCAACGACCTAATTTTATCGGAAATCACCCTGCTCATAATCACGTGACTGAAAGATTAATAAGTGGAAATCACCCTGGCTTTGCATCTGGATGTAGCTCCCATATGATTACAGTGTTGCCGTCCCCACTCTCCCTAACAATCCCAACCCAACCCAACTTTCACAGACAGAGGTAAGGCAAACGGCTACACTGTGGTTGGTGCATGGGAGCTACATCCAGCCGCGAGTGCTTGACAGCTTTTAAAGACAAATATTTTTGATAAATGATTTATTTTCAACTTCCAATACAAAGTTGCAATGTTATCAATTATGGACAAGATTGGTTATAACTTCCAAATGTTTTATAAAATCCTGATTCCCTTCTTTCTTCCTCAATGTCGAGTAGAGTAAGGAGCCGTTGGTTTCTTCTACTAAATGCGAGGTGAGTCCTGGGTTATGTTTTTTTTCAATGATCAGTTTTGGCATGAACTTTTCTTGCCGAATCTCCCGCGAGCTCGAATTAAAAATCCGGAAATTTGTTCTCGTTGCGAATTTTCCAAGAAAATACTACTTGGTTGCATTTTCATTGAAAAAAATCACGGTGAGTTTCCTTTGATGAAAATAAGAAGAAAACTTCCCATAAACATGTGCCGGAATGTTGAAGTTTTTTAATTTTTCCATTTTTTAATTTTTTAATAATATTCCAATAAAAAATATCAAATACATTACTCATCAGTTGAATCTTATCTTTTTACTAAAAATATGTAGCAATCATAAGAAATATTTTATAACTTCTAGCATTTTACCTTCGCCATTATTTCAAATCAGATGTATTTATTATTTCAAATGCAAATAACTCTAGAGGAGAATGGTTACCTGTAGCGATTTTTAACAAATTTACTTTTTCTGCGTAAAACCCACAAATGAATCTGTTCTGTTGCTTAAAAATGTTATAGAGGTACCTCCAAAAAAGTTATGGCTGTTAATAATAGGGAAAATAATTGTAGGTAGCGCCCTCTACAAGTTAGAGCCTCAGAACAAATTCGAATTTCGCATGACTCATCCTGGATTTTTTCGCAATATTAATGAAACACCCAGTATTGAGTATAGAGAAGATAATATGAGTTAATTAATCAGTTATCCGAGGTAGAGGCTAAAAAAAATCTATTTGAAAATATCGTTCATAGATAGAGCTTCTTGTTGGAGTTTGATCTTTTTTGCAAATTTGCATATCCACTCACCGTCATCATCATTTGTGATTCAATTTTGTTCTTACCTGAAAAAAAAAAGAAAAACGTTAAATAATATTATATTAACAACAGAAACCATAAAATGTAACAATTTTATTAGTTTCATTGTTTCGATAATTTTAACAAATCATCTTCAGTGGTTAAATTCCTTTATTCAAAACTGTTTTTTGTTTTAGGTGCTGCAATTAGAACTTCTCCAATATCCGATTACAGAGCCTCCAATACTTATATGACATATGCCTTCCCCCCGTGTGTATTGGACCCCAATGCCAGAAGAGAACATACTTCATCCCACAAAAAAAATCTTGAATTTACAAATTTTATGGTTAAAATCCCTTGCTCCGGTCCTGCCATCCATTTGTCGAGTTTTCTTAAGTCCTGGCCTGTGGTACTGCTCCGCTGTGTGACGTGTGTTCAACGCCTGTTCACTGCTAATGCTTGCGTTAGCAGAATTGTTGGCCGACAACCTTTCCTGACCTCGTTAATAGTTGCCTATTACAGGATGTGTATATGGTCCACCTACTCAGTTCAGAGGGCCGGAATCACTGTAATATGGCCAAGGGTTGTGTTTGATAGTTGTGGGTTCCTGGTGGTTTTTTTGTAGTTCACAGTTGGATGACTTTGGGGACCAATAGCCGTTACATGTAAAACAGAAAGTATTTTTACATCACCCTATACAGTATAAAAATATGATATTGAAAATAAACAATAACACCCCATATTAAAATTATAAACATATACCCACTAAAACCTTATCTATGTCAAACCATCATCAGGCGCAAGTATTATTCAGAAGAGATGATTTTTGTGAGGAAAGAGTCATTTCTTGTATAAGTCTGTATTCTTCCCCATCCAATAAATTTTTTCTCGAATCATCATCAAGACCCGACTCTCTTCATGCCAACCACAGCCACCAATGGGGGCTTGGGCTTCCATCTCTTGACGGACACTTCTGATTAGATCAAGGATTAGATGGACGCTCGAAGCTTGGAGTCCAAGCACTCATCAAACCAAATCTCTTCTCAGGCCTTCCTGTACTCTACTTGGCAGCGGAGGTGATCGTTGGCGCCTCCATCAAATGTCACGTATAGTGTCTGACTGGGTCTTCGTCTGGACCCACACCTGTCGTGCTCTAGGGGAACGTAGCTTGGTTGAACAGTAGGGAATATCGGTGATGGGAAATCCAGTCTATTATCCTTTACGGTATAGTCTATCTCCACCATCATAACAATAGGACAATCATGTTCTTTGAGGCTGAGAGAGGTTACAATACTCAGGGTGAGGAGGGTACGCTTCTCACAATGGAGAGTAGTTGGCTAGGCCAACCACTGACCATAATCTTGCTGAACGTGTCTATTTATAGCAACAAAACTGCTTGCTCAGCGATTCCACTAGTGGCAAATTGGGTGGATTTACACCAAGTATATTTGCCTCCAATACTCATATGACAGAATGATCTCATATGAATCAATAGAATAGATCTCATTGCACCTTACGACCAATTCCTAGTATTTCTCGAGAAAACGTTTTTGAGTATTACCGAAAACTCTTCCAACACCTCATTTACAAATACTCATATTCATGTATAGCGTAATCCCAGCAAAAACCAGTGTAGCGTTTCTATGAAAATCTAAAGTATCCCCTGAGCAAACTAAACAGCGAATTGCACTTGACAACTAACTCCTTATTAGCGCAGTCTCTCGACAATTCAATATCCGGAATAGTTATCAAACTCAAACTCAACTACTATATTCGCTAACTTATTCAAGGCATTTCGGGGAGACTTCCCGGCATCGCTGGCGCAGGAATTTTGCAATATCCACCAATATTTTTTTCGACAAACCATACCCGGATATCGGACTAATCAGTAACTGGCACCATTGTACAAAAACAAATTGAGAGATGCCAGATAACAGCAGCAGCATATGACGGACGTGTATGATACAACATTGCCTGGAACTTGAATAATTATCATAATGTCTATTAGACGTATCATTATATGGCTAATTGGCATTCATGCCGCGTTAGGATATGGAAAAATTGGCATTAGGTATGCATTAGCAGAAGTCTTTGTTTGGGGATCTTTATGTAATGGGTATTGTAATTAGATGAAGCGGTTTCGATCAGACTGAGGATTACGGGTGAGTTGATATTCAATTAAGATTCTGATGATTGTGGAAGAAGCTTATGGGAATCAAGGACATATTATGTGAACAAGAATCTGACAGTAGGAGAAATAGAAGAATACCTTGGAAGTCAACTGCCCGGAGAACGGATGTAGGCAGATCTTTGTTAACCTCTCGAGATGTCATTCCCAAAAGAAATATATTTAATCTTTTGAAAAGATAAGTTTATGCTGCAGCCCCAGAGTAAAAATGAAGGAGTTACTTTTTGATAACAGAGAAGAATTTGCTAATGGAGAAGTGAAAACTTTTTCACGAGGAAAGTGAAGGTGGTCATACTCTAGAGGAACCTGTATGTAAATGAATTGCTCACGGCTTTCTGAGGTTATAAGAGAAAATGATCTCACCATATAGTTCACTGTGTGAGTAAACGCTGCTAAGACCGCAATAAATCCCTTCACACGACGAAGAAACATGGAGTTATCTTTGGAAAAGGGGCCAAAGAATTTGAGGATTCTACAATTTCTGAAGACTTGAAGGATCTTGAAGAATCAAGAGATACTAAAGATTCAAGAGATCCATAAAATTCTAAAAATTCTTAGATATCAAACAGTCTGAAGAGTTTAGAGAATTAGTGAAATGTTGTAGACCCAACACCATCTATCGGTAAAATAATCGATCATCGATCACTTCGATGTAAAGTTAACATCATACAAGTGAAAGATCTTCACCATCGGGTCGTCATGGTCTTATGGTTTCTTCAGTCTGACCAATTCATGAACGTTTCCGCCTACTAGGAATCATCAGCATGAGTATGGGTCAGACTAAAGAAAACAGTTCAAAGGCACGTGTCTATCGGACAAGTAAATGTGTAAGTGAAATGTTGTAGACCTAACGCCATCTGTCGGTAAAATAATCAATCACTTCAATGTGAAGTTAACATCATACAAGTGAAAGAACTTCACCATCGGGTCGTCATATGGTGTTACAACGAGTTCGTGAATAATCCTCCCGGGAAAGCAAGGAAAATTTTGTAACTGTTTCCTCAGTCTGACCAATTCATGAACGTTTCCGCCTACTAGGCATCATCAGCATGACTATGGGTCAGACTGAAGAGAACAGTTCAAAGGCACGGGTCTATCGGACAAGTAAATGTGTAAGTGAAATGTTGTAGACCTAACGCCCTCTATCGGTAAAATAATCAATCACTTCAATGTAAAGTTAACATCATACAAGTGAAAGACCTGCACCATCGGGTTGTCATATGGTGTTACAACGAGTTCGTGAATAATCCTCCCGGGAAAGCAAGGAATTTTTTTTAACTGTTTCCTCAGTCTGACCAATTCATGAACGTTTCCGCCTACTAGGCATCATCAGCATGACTATGGGTCAGACTGAAGAGAACAGTTCAAAGGCACGGGTCTATCGGACAAGTAAATGTGTAAGTGAAATGTTGTAGACCTAACGCCCTCTATCGGTAAAATAATCAATCACTTCGATGTAGAGTTAACATCATACAAGTGAAAGACCTGCACCATCGGGTTGTCATATGGTCTTACAACGAGTTCGTGGATAATCCTCCCGGAAAAGCGAGGACAATTTTGAAACTGTTTCATCAGTCTGACCAATTCATGAACGTTTCTGCCTACAAGGCGTCCTCAGCATGACTATGGGTCAGACTGAAGAAAACAGTTCAAAGGCACGTGTCTATCGGACAAGTAATTGTGTAAGTGAAATGTTGTAGACCTAACGCCATCTATCGGTAAAATAATCAATCACTTCGATGTAAAGTTAACATCATACAAGTGAAAGAACTTCACCATCGGGTCGTCATATGATCTTACAACGAGTTCGTGGATAATCCTCCCAGGAAAGCAAAGAAAATTTTGAAACTGTTTCTTCAGTCTGACCAATTCATGAACGTTTCTGCCTACAAGGCGTCATCAGCATGACTATGGGTAAGACTGAAGAGAACAGTTCTATCAGACAAGTAAATGTTTTAGTGAAATGTTGTAGATCTACCGCCATCTAGCGAGAGTCTTGGGAATTTGAGGATGCCAAAGATTCGGAATATTCTACAAATTCAGCAGATTCCAAAAATTCTAAACATTGTACAGATTTTGAAGATTTAAGAGTTAGGATTGAAGATTCTTAAATGTCATGAGATACAAAAATATCTAGAGATCCCTACGATTCACGAAACTATGAAGATTCTTAAGTTATTAGAGATTCTAAGGATTCTGAAGGTTTTGAAAATTCAAAAGGTTCAGAAGATTCCAAAATCTCTATCACCTTTGAGGTCCTAATCCTGTAGGTATCAGAAAGATTCATAAGACACCAAAAATTCTTGAGATCTCTAAGATTCGAAAGACTCTATACATTCTGAAGAGCTTAAAGACTGGAATCTTCGGAGTGATTCTGAAGAACTTAAGGATACCAAAGACTCTCAATCTCTAAAAATTGTCAAGATTTAAAATTTTTTATTTTGAACATGTTAGAGATGCCAAAGATTATACAGACTCTAAATATCCATGATATACCAAAGATTCTGAAGATTTGTACGATTCTAATGAACCTAAAGAATTTAAAGAATCTTATGATACCAAAAATTTGGAAGATTCTATAAGATCTGGACATTTTAGAGATTCTCAAACTTCCAAAGTCTAATGAGATTCGAAGAATTAGGAAGTTTGCATAGATACTGAAGATTTAGAAGATTCCACAAATTCTGAAGGTTTTGGAGATCCTAGAATTCTGAATGACTTGAAAATCTTGGGGATTCTAAAGAAAATGATTGTGAAGAATTGTGTTGGTTTAAAATCTATATCTGTTCAAAGGATATTTCCTTCGTAGACTGATTCAATGACTTACATTTGACCAACTTCAAAAAAAAAATTGAATCAACACCAACACATTTCTATATCAATGAAGGGATTACTGTGAGTTTCTGTTTCAACAAAAACCAAATAAATATCCATCGCCTGAGTTACGTCTCTTTGGCAGTTCTATAAACTAGTTGCAGCAGCATCCGTTAAATCCCATTTCCAGACATTTACTCTGCTACAAAACAACAACCTGTATGAACTCAACCGCATTCTATCTTTGAGACAAAAGCCAATTTTCCACAAAAGTACAATAGCCCCGAACAATACAAATTACTTGCCCGACTTATTTTTGTCTTCTGAGACGAAAACGAAAACCGTCTAATGTAGTCAAAACAAAATGGAGCTGAGTTGTTTTTGGCTTTTAAATGTTATACAACTTTCTGCTATTTTAAACAGCAGGGAAGTTTGCTTGTTGCTTTAATGTTTGTGGTTAGTGGCTGAGTGATGCGCCCTTAAAATAAACGACAAATCATTGAGGGTGTGGAAATGGTGCACTTCCATTAGATGTGGAATTTCGAATATTTTAGTTTGGAGATAGTGGTTGAACATCTGCCATGCATATTCAGTGAGTGTTAACAGAGTAAGCATTGCAGAAGCCCCAACTGTTTAACAGCAGTAAATTCGAAGAAAGATGAGTGTAACTGAATATATCGCAGTTGCAGGTGCGTTAAGCCATAGTAGTGGGATAGTTTTCTTGGAATATTGGCTAGACGTGGTGGGTGATTTTAATTTTATAGACATAGGGTGAACCATTACAGTCACAAGGTGGACTGGTTGTACCCATGAACATATTCTGTTTTAATTTTCTATGAAAGTTGCGTGTCCGAAGCCATGATGGACATGGCGTTGATTTAAATCATTGATTTAAATTGCGAATTTAATCACATGATTTTTTTTACATGTGATTCAAATCAAAATCACAAGTAAAAAAAAATGTTTTCCCTTCTCTGCAACTATTTTTGAAAAGTAAAATTAAATTAAGTCATCAAAATACTAAAAATCAGCAACACTGGTAAGCCACCTATTAGACGGTGTTGTCGCTTCATTTGAAAAGAAGTATCAAGTTTGAAATTTTAAATGGGACTTCCTGTATATATTTTTACTCTTTTGATTTTTTTTTACAGATCATTTTACATCATTTTGCTTTAGGACTTCTTATACTTATCCCTTTCCGTTTTCGGAGTACTTACACTTTTTGATATTTGTCCAAATATTTTTCTTTATATACAGGGGCAAAGATATTTCGTGTAAAGAGTTGAAACACCCTGTACAAGAACATATGAATCGTTCTTCAAAAAAAAATGAGAAGCAAAAAAACAATCAAACACAAAAATAAACAAGGAAACTAATTGCGTGATGTGATAAAAAAAAAATTAAAAACGTCTAAAAGATAAAAAAAAACTGGAAAAAGTTAAAACCGATTAAATCATCAGAAATTCTTCACAAGAAAATAAACAGTATATTAAAAAAAAATGTTGAATACGGTGAAAATTAGGAGAAATTGATAGTGTAAATAATTTGAAGAATAGAAAATTATTATTGTTCATAACAATTATTATGAGGTATGTATAAACGAGAAAAACTTCTGTACCGAAACGTTGAAAAATGAAGACAAATAAATATTCCAAAAAAAGAAAAATTATTCTAACGATTTGAAAAAATATCACATAGAAAAAAATTATTTCCTATATTATGATAATGCATGAATAATGTCCATAAAAATGTAAAGAATAATTCATTGTAACAAAGGGGAGTGATAAATCATTATTTCAAAATATACACAAGGGAAGAATGGACACCGAAAAACGATTATAAACAATGAAACCAATACTGACAAAAGTAAATAAAAATGAACTAGTTGAATGGTTGAAAAGTCAAACTGAGAAAAACTTAATACCTAATACAAAAAGAAATCTAGAGAACAAATAAAGTGAGTTTTTCAATAACAGTAAAATTGTCAGAATTACAAAAAAGTTGAACCTTTCAAAGTATAAAAACTATAAAATAAGAAATAATGATCAATAAAGTATAAAACAAAGGCTATAAAAAATAAAGAGAATTAAATTTGAAGGCTACAACCTCTTTACAGTAGTGAAACGTTGACAAAGTTTACGGATAAAAAAAAAATAAAAGTTTTGAAGCAAAAATTCTCAAAAGATTGAGAATTAAATTCCATTTGAAAATCCAAAAAACCCAACTTGAGTTGCTTCATCAAATCGTAAGTGAATTTTTGAGAAATTGCCACTGTGAAGGATATTTGAATTTTCAAAAATCAAATTGTGGAGAAAACTTTCCTTAATCACCTTGTATATTTGTACTGTTGAAAATTTGATAAATCTAATACACAGAGTGATTTATAAACTTATGTATAGTGTGACCCGCCTACTATTTTCGATCGTAAGTAGTTTTTGAAAAATTACCACGCCCTTATTCATAGACAGAATTTTTATTTCCAAAAATTAAATTGTAGCAGAAACTTTCCCCAATCACCCTGTATATTTGTATTTTCATGGAAGCTTGCTGTAAATAATATACAGAGTGGTTTATGGTTCAATGTCAAATGCTTCATCAAATAGTGTATAATTTTTAAACAGAATACTGATTTTCAAAATTAAATTGTAGTGAAAACCCTTTAGATTTGTTCTTTGATAAAAGGGTGGGGAAAGTGATATACAGGGCGATGTCTCTATGTCAAATGGTTCATTAAATAGAATGTAATTTTTGAAAAATTGCCACGCCCTCATCTGTGAGCGGAATTTCAATTTTCAAAAATCAAGTTGTAACGGAAACCTTGATCAATCACCCCGTATATTTGTACTTTCATAACAAAATTTTGGAAATGATATACAGAGTGATTTAAGAGATTATATCAAATGCTTCATCATATCGTATGAAATTTTTCAAAAATTAATCACGATTTCAAGAAGCATTTGACATACAGTGTGACCCATTTAGGGTCACCCTGGAAAAAAAAGTTTAATAATTGACCGATCTAGCTGTAAGTTTTTATTTGAACGGGCTAAGGAAGAAAGCTATTTGTGACATGTTATATGGCTTGCCCGACCTTTGATTTATCTTTGTGATTACGGTGTAGAGAGCTAAAACCTTTGATCCAAGGTTTTGTGTGCCTGCACACTTGTATTGTAATCTATCTTAGAACTCTTTACCAAACATTAACTTGAACATTCTTCATGCAAATTGATGTTATCTCCCATATTACAACTTATTGACTCAAATCAAAACACCAATAAAAATCGCTTGCAATCTCCATACCGGGCCTATAGAATTGATATATTCCTTCAATATGCAATTAAATCGAGGACAAAGCAGTCCCCATCCAATTACAGACCATTACGATCAATTATATCGGATTTTTCAGAACTGGTCCAGACAAAAATAACTCACATCACAAGAGAATCAAATCTGTTTATCTAACGCACCTTGTTCATGAATCCTGCACGCGTTAACATTCGTGTCTTGATATATTTTTGGCTTTTACGATTCTTGTATATTGCTTGTTGGTGTGATGGTTATATGGACTATTTTACGCCAGGTTGGATTTTATTAAGCAGAACTGAAACTTACCTTCAGTTAAAATTAATCCTGGATACAGGATATTGTAATGGATGGAGGATTAATGAGCATCGCGTTAGGGTTTATGTTTATTGGAGCCTGTTTGAAATATGAAAAGGAAGGATTTCTGAGCGAAATATGGGATCTATGTTTAGTTTTATGAGCTGTTTTGACTGGCGGAATATATTTTGTTGATTTAAGTTTCCAGGTACAAAATGATGATGGTAATAAAAATATCTGTGAATAATTCAAATCAACTATGTTTTTACCTATAGCGGTCAATAATTTCTACGTCTACGCCTATGACCAAAGCGGTTGCCACGACATGTTTGACAGCCATCTGTAGCCAATGAGAACGTCTAGCGCAGTTGCCGGTTCAATTAAATTAGTAGCTTTTCAAATGATGAGATAATGAACTTATTCAGGATTTTCCTGTCTGTGTAAATAAAATGTTTCTGGCTGAGATTGCCACTTTCTTGTTAAACGGTTAATCAATTTTCATTTTTCAATTTAATTTTATTCATTTGAGTTCATTAGTGGTGGCGTGAGAGGTCAAAAACAAATTTTCACGCAAATGAATATCTTACCACTTAAGATCCATTCTTCTCTACCCATAACACAAACTCACTCACACAGTTCACATACGGACCATAGAAATTCAAAACTACAAAAATAGTTGGTTCAAAATAGTAATTTACGTTATACTAAGGCGGTAAATGACTTTTTAAATTACTAGTCGACATGTTTATGGACAAGGTGACGAAGGAGCCGAGTCTGGAATTTCTATAGACGAGTAGTTTAATGACATTTAACGGCTGTGTATCGTACATTGTTTTGTTTCATACTGTGATATATTTTTTTAATCGGTTAAAAGTGCTTTCTTGTCAAACCATACACTTGGAGTGTACATTCTTACCATGAGATGGCGCTAGTCAAACCATGTCACCACTTGGGTAATAGATAGGTTAATTATATGTTACCAACAATCTATGTCAAAAGTTATTAATTAAAATCATGAGATGGCGCCAGCCAAACCATGCTACCAATGCAATTTAACAGTCTTTGATTATGCAAAATGTCATTTTTTGGAGTAGTCAAGTTATTTTTTTACAGTCTCTGATGATGTAAAGTGTCATTTACCGGACTGGTTTTTGGTCCGGTTAATTCTCAAACTCGCTTAGGCGATCGGCTACCCTCGGTAGCTATATATTTTTCGGGTTGTTTCGCCAAGCTTTATCGCCATAAGTACAATTCTGGCCTCAATGGTTGAAGTAGATGAATTTATCTGTTTTCTGAAGTATGGTTGGGAGGTCATTGACCCTATGGTAAGTAGATATAACTTTTTCATATTATAATCAATATTATATTATATCACTATACACTCTCTTAAGTTCATTTTTTTGAACCATTTTGGTTGATGATACATAACTCTAATATACAGGGTGTCAAAAAAATGGAAGGACAAATGAGAGAACCCTTTATTCCTGAGTGTAGAAATTTAAACTGATATACAGTGTGTCTAGAATAAAATGATGTACATGGGAATATTGGAAACGGTAAGAGATACGGCGTCGCTTGAATGGAAGAAAAGTTGCGTATTTGTATGCCCAAAAATAATCTACTTTTGTTTTATTTTGAATCGATAACGTGATGTAGATACAGGGTGAAAAAGAAAATGTCCATATTCGAAAAACTACAAAATTTTGCTTATTATAAAAGCCAATATTTTCAAATTTACAGGATATGGGTAAGAGGAAATGACGATTCTAAAAACGGCATCAAAAAATGTTGTAGGCCCACGATGTTGCGTCCGGCCGAGGCCAACTTTGGTTTTTCTTATGGAGGCCATATTGAACTTCTCCATTTTCATGGTCCGTATTGAAAATAATTTCCAAAAATATGACTTCCATAAAAAAAACAGACTTGACTTTGTCTGGACGCAACATAGTAGGTCTAGAATTTTTTTGACGCCGTTTTAGAATCGTCGTATCCTCTTACCTATATCCTGGAAATTTGAAAGTGTTGGGTTTTATAACAAGCAAAATATTGTGTTTTTTTCAAAATGAACCTTTTCTTTTTTCACCCTGTATGAACATAACGAAATCGATTCAAAATGAAACAAAGGTAGAATATTTTTGAGCATACAAATACGCAACTTTTCTTCCATTTAAGCAACGTCGTATCTTTTACCGTTTCCAATATCCTCGTATAGTCCCATGTATATCATTTTATTCTGGACACACTGTATTGTCAATGCTCCCTTTTTAATAAAATCCAATAAAAGCAAAACAACACCCTTCTAACTTTTCCCCAACACCCAAAATTTGCTTGGGACTTCCGTATAGGCAATTGATCCCGCCGGGGCCCACTTTATTTCGCAATAAAGTGCAAAAAAGGAATTTTAAAGTCACCAACTCAAACATCTTTTATTGGACTTCGATTTCGGAGGCGCAAAAAACCCCAAGGCACATAGACGTGCATGATTTTTGTTTATCAATGGCCAATCAATAATCCTATTCAGCAAAAATAAAACCAAAGTCCATATCCACCTTCTCAATAGCATAAAAATAAATCAGTCGTCCAATTCCTAATCCTATAAAGTCCAAGTTCTCGTCACGTAGCAGATATTTTTAAACTGACCATCGTTGAAAGTTCCAGACGTTTCGCCTCTGACGGAAAATGGACGCTGAAAGTCAAATTACCGGGACACATCTCCTTTGGGAAATCACGTCCCGGGACACGTGGTGCCAATTGACATAAACGCACCAGATTTTATTCTATCGCGATTTTCAGTTTGGAAAGTTGAAGCAAATTGGAGGATTTGTAGAGAAAAGGAATAATGAGGGGTTGTTAGGAGTTGATTTGGAGTGGATGGTTTTGTTCACTTTTCTCTTTCTGGGGAAGTGGTAGGAAAAATTATATATTGATCAGAAATTATGTATTTTTGGTCACGTCAACTTGAAACTTCATATAAATAATCTTGAATGAAATTGATTCGACACATGTTTCGTTATTTTTTGAAATTCAACCCCTAAGGGGGTGAAAGTCGAGCTCAAAGGAGATGAGGTGAGAAAAATCATAAATTGATAAAACATCATGTATTTTTGGTAACATCATCTTGAAACTTCGTATTAATAATCTTGAATGAAATTGATTCGACACATGTTGCGTTATTTTTTAAAATCCAACCCCTAAGGGGGTGAAAGTCGGTCTCAAAGGAGATGAGGTGAGAAAAATCATAAATTGATAAAAGATCATGTATTTTTGGTGACATCATCTTGAAACATCGTATGAATAATCTCAAATTAATTTAATTAGATACGTGTTACGTTATTTTGCGGAATAAGGGGGTCAAATTCGGACTCAAGAAGTGGGTGGAAAGAGACGTTTATTGATGAAAGCTAATGTATTATTGTTAACATCATGTTGAAACTTCATATTAACAATCTTGAATGAAATTGATTGGACACATGTATCGTTGTTTTCTAAAAATCACCCCCTAGGGGGTAGAAGATCGAGTTCTAAGGAGATGGGGTGGACAACAACATCTCTTGACCCCGTATTTCAAAACCAATTCGAGGGCAAGGTAAAATAAAATATTTTTGATCACATCCTTATTGGGGTGGAAAGGGTGGTGGCATGGAAAAATCATGATCAAATGATCTTGAATAAAATTGATAAAACAAGTTTTCGTTCCAAAAGCGACCTCCAACACTGCTTTTTTTTATGGAATCAGAAAAGGGCAATTTGAATTATGACCAGTAATATTTTTGGTGACCGATCTTATTCAGTGACTTTCACGAAAATCCAATTGAAAAACGTGTTTTTTCCATTAGGTAATAAATTCCTAATTTTTCGCCGAGCCAAGCATGAATAATTTATAAATATATGGGCAATAAAACACAGGAAACCAATTGCAATGGGCGATTAATTTTTTGATAGATGGACAAGGTCGCGTGAAATGCGGTTTGTTTTATGTATACTTCAAGGTCAGGGAGACGGTAAATTTTAGAACTAAGTAGTTGAAAATATTGAGAACCAGGTACGTATTTAAAAAAATTAGGTTGATGATGACCGCGCAAAGCCGAAACGTCAGATTCTCAATTTAATACCGTCATCTTGTAGAGGAGAAAAAGTGGCAACGACAAGGTGTAATTTATTTTAAAATATCTTTTCAAACCAACTCAGGAAATAATAAGAGCGTATTGGCAAAAATTTGATTTTTTTCGAATATCTTCGGAAGTAGTCGGCATTTTTTTTAAATTTCAAAATGACATTTTGTTGAGCACAAAAATGAACAACTTTGCCTCCATTTAACCGACCCTGTATATCTTATAATAACGGAGATCCTCATGCATACACTTGAATCTATAGCACCCTGTATACGCCACTTACTTTGTTTAAAGTTTTTTGCCTAACCTACAATTATAATTGTAAATAGGTGTTTTCTGAAAATTTCAAGTTGATATCACAAAAACGCCGAGAATCGGGAAAATTTGAATTAATTAAAAAAAGCGAAATTAATCATCCTGTATATGCCAAATATATTTCTTGATGCCAGCTTTCAAAACGGCATCCAGAAGTTAATATGGAAAGTTTTAAGTTGATAAAATTTTTAGCCATCTTTCATCAAACAACCTGTATAACCCATACACGTTATTTAAAATAAATGTCGAAAATTTCACCGAAAAGTATAATTTTTAATGAGCAATTCCTGAAAACTTCAAGTTGAAATCACAAAAACACCAGAAATTAGGAAAATTTGTTTAACACGGTTTTATTAATCACCTTGTATAAAAGGAATACATGTTTCAACAGCAACTCTAAAACGGCACCAAAAAGTATACATTCAGATTTGAAGTTGATAACAATGATTTACGGGATATATAAATTTTTGAATTATTTTCTGACATCTTATTTATTTCCATCAATGACCCTCCAAAAGCCACACACATTGTTTGCAAAAGATTCTGAAAACCTAACCTAAAAGCAAAAATTTAGAGAGAAATTTGACACCGACTTATTTATCATTCTGTATTGACAAATAATTTTTTCAACAACAACTTTGAATACAGCATCCAGCAGGATACATTTAGATAAATGAATGTGAAAAATTTGAAGTTGATAACTCAAAAACTATGGGTGATATACATTTTTGGATTTTATGTTCAAAATGTTTCCAAAATGTAGGTGTATTCTTCGAAGAACTATCATCTCATGTGCATGGGATATTCTCGAAGGAATATTCTTTCCAAGACTAAATAAGCATACGCTGGGAATATTCCAATAGGAGGATATTATGCTCCCGAAAAGTATATCCTTAGAAGAACTGTCGTGTCACGTTCATAGCATGTTTTCAAAAGAATATTATTTTTCAAATAAATAACCGATGTGCTGAGAATATTTCAACAGGAAGATATATGTTCGAAGGCAACCCGAAAAGCATATCACTCGAGGTACGTCTGTCGCATATTCTTGAAAGAATATTCTTTGTAGAAGTAGCAAGTAGTAGTCAACCTGATCCCTGAAAGTATATCATTTGGGGATTTGTCGTATAATGTCCGATGCATATTCTTGAAAGAGTGGAGATATTCTAATAGGATCATATCATGTTCCAAATAATCCTCATATTATTCTTAATAGAATTTCAATTCCTTCTAGGACAAGTAACGAATGCGCTGGTAATAATCTAATAGGAACATGATATTATTGACACATATTGGAAAAAAAGTAATTAGAAAATACACGAAATACCAAAAGAAAATGTGGGTGTAGATCAATAAAAATACCTGATGTGCATTTTCATAAAAATCAAATAAGCTTCACATATCCCCAGCATATTGAGTAGTGTCCTGTGAATGTACCTGAAATAAACAGTACGCTTAGCATATTTATAGCATATCCAGAAATCCCTCGCGAATGTGCCTATCATATCTTTCTGGGGATATTCCGCAAGGTATGCTGCTGAAAGGTACATACGGAGTATATTCTCTGCATCATACGTGGCTTTGTGAGGAGTCAGTATACCAGCAAATATTTGGATAAAATTACCCTCATGTTGATGATTATTTTCTGCAGCTTCAGATTCTTCGTTATAGAGTGAAGTTGAAGGCAATTTCCTTGTGAGTGTATAAAAAAGACAAAATAATTTCCAAACTTCTATAAAGGACATTTTTATTGGTGTATGTATTCAAAATACATGATTATTTTTTACTTATCTCAGATGCTCAAATATCATTTTTCCCCACAAACATATTAAATCCAATTAATCCCTCACTCGCCCTTTCTTCCTATCTCAAAATCTACATATCGTCCAACGACACAAAATTATTCCTCTAACCCCGTATCTGGCTGCCATCCAAATTTCCCTTGCTTGATTAATTTCACTCATCTGAAAGATTCTAGTTATCGTTTCGGTTAAGGAAAGGTTCAGATCGATTCTTATCTCCCGAATACAGAGCCTATGGTTTTAAAGGCTTTGGTGTGTTAGATAAGATTAAACTGAAATGGGAATGCGGAGAATGGAGTTTTCTGATATAATCATTCTTTTTCTCACTACACAACTTCATTAATCCAATTACACTAATAACTATAATTTGCAGAACAAGTCAATAAAATCGATCGACACCCGTATCAGAGTCTTTCGAAGAAAACGTAACGAACGAAACTGCCATGTCATTTGATGGTTCTAGAAACCCATTAGGAAATACACAATTTATGCGCCGAACAGGTTTGATTCTATGGTATTAGACATAAATTATGGATGTCGGTGTAAAACAAATAATCGCCGCATATTTTGATGGATTTATACTGTGGGCTACTGAATTTTAATTTTTTTTTACCTGCTACAAAAAGTTCAATGTGCTCTACCCTTATGGATTAATTTTGCTGTAAAGGCCCGAGCTACTTTTGTTTTAAGTTGAACAATAGAAGGCGACACTTGACGCTTTTTAGCCCCTCTAGGAAAGTTGACGACCCCCACTTACTCTTTTCATCTTGGCTTCTATTATGAAGAGGACACTTGAATGCAACAGTGGCGTGGAACTCGATGGAAACATTTTTAGCTAATGAACATTTGAAGATATTGGACATCAACGTTTTTTTGCTGCATGTTTATCAAATATCTGTTGTCTAAATTGATACCACACTGACTGCGAACCTTGCAAGAAGGATCATCTCCTGATGAACAAGCATCATTTTCCTTGAAGCCAAGATTCTTCAAGAAATCTATACCTAATCCTCGTGTTCCAGCATCGAGGAGCTTCTTTAACTCCATATAAACATCTTCGAAGTCTACACACTGGATCAGTGGAATCTTTATGTACATTTCTTCATCTAGATGTCGCTTTCGTTACATCAAATTGGATACTGGCAGCAATATAAAATTGTTCTATATAGTTATGTAGTTGCAGGAAATCGCCTTTTTTCCAGCAGCAAATAAGTGCCTCATTATAGCTGGTTTTCTGTATTTTCTGTGTTCTCTTCATTTTCTGGCTCACCAAGCTCTGTTTCTTCTTTCAGCTTCTCTTTCGATTTGTCCTTTGCTTGGGAACAGGACAAAGAAAATATTCAAAACAAAGGTTTAGTACTTGAAAGCTTTTTTGGATCTTACTGAATTGTAACCTGACAAGGTTGAAAGAATTCCACTGTCCGAAAAAGTTTACTTTTGTGATACACCATTTACCCAAGTTCTGGTGTATAAGTCGTTCTATGTTCTAGAGTTATATCTTAACTCTCGAAGGCCATCAATACAATGTCCGCTGAAGTTGGAGTTTGCACGAAAAAAGACTTTTCCTTTCGATTAGCTAACAATGGTCTTCCAGAGTAACATGCTTCATAGGAGGTAGTGAGGTAGTAATTGATGTGGAAGAGAAGTAGCATTAAATTTCACTATCATTGTTTACTTTTTTTTCGATTCTTTGATTGCCTAGCTCAATGCCGGAGAAGGGTAGGGTAAGCGCCACCGACTCAAGACTGAATTCGGAATTCTCCCGTTGTTGATTCTTTGGTACACTTATTCTTCCTTCATTTCATTGCCCCTTTGGGTCTTTGATTAACTTTTTTTATCTATGATTATTATCCAGCTCGTCTTTGTTTTTATTCACGATTCTCTGGTTGAGTCTTCCTATGGTTTTTTTAAGATACATGCATCAAATGCTTGATGGGAATCACTACCCTAGTGGTAGAACGAACCTTTCTTATACACTCTGCCCCACAGTCTTATGGTGTCGACCATGTTGTTTAATGGTCTAGAAAGGATAATGATGCCTTCGAAGAACCCAGGGTATCCTGTGGTTTGGCTATTTTTTCATCTCATGATGATCTCTTTTGTAACAGCAAACTTTTGAGGCTTCAAAACAATTTTGATTCTTCAAGACCTCATCGGAGTTGTGAGCTGCTCCATTGACTTATTTGGGTTTTTTTAGGAACGATCTAATCACTGAACCATAGATGCCACGAGAGATATCTGCTGGAGCTGTACCCTTCTTTTGTCCATACATTTTCGTAGGTTTTCTGGCCAGTAACCCAGGATGAATACAAGCCATTTCAGAGGTCCTGAGTGGCCATTCTGAGAGTCAATGGAGTCCAGCATAGAGAACACTCCTGTTGTACGAGAGCAGTCAAAACAATGGATGTTCAAAGGCGAACAAACACTGAAGAAGATGAAGGTTTGTTCAACTGATGCCTGGAAAGATTACAGAATAACCTTTACCAAATATATATGTGCACGCCATGGACAAAACACACCCTTAGAAATCAAAGATTTAACAGTTGCTGAAAGAGGATGAAGAGCTCTGTGTAGTACTTTAGTGTCGGATCATACACCAGTGTCCAAGTTCTTCATAGAACTGAATTTCCCAATCATTTTTGGGGTTTGTACAACCTTCGAACATTGAACCACTAGAGCAAGCATAGCACCCCGAACGTACACGATTTTTTTGAGTCGATAACATTCTGTTTTCATTTATATTTATGTAATGTTATTCCGACTCATTTGTTTCAAGATCTCTACAATCCAACCCTCCATGAAGAAGCTCGAAACACAGCACTTTTTTGGTATAAGTGTCACACTAGATCTCCTTCTCGAGCATAAATAAATTATTTTCAACTGGAAAATGACAACATCCGTCACTTTGAAGCATCTATTAACGTCATGGCAACGCATTTCAAATAGCTCGATTGATGCCCAACGTTGCCGTTTGTGAGAAAAATTCCTCTTATCAACTTTTTAGTGTGAAATATCAAGGAAAACCGTTTCGTCTGATAGTTTTGTGATCTTAGAATCTAGAAGCTTGCACCTCCGTTTAACAGTTGTTGAATAAGAAGGATTTAAAGCTCTGAGCATCAAGGCTACGCCATCCCATAATCCAACCCATTCCAATCATACTAAAAAGACACCATTCTCATACAAGCTTCTCCGAAAATGCCCATTGAATCTCATCTCATCACATGAATTGAAAAAAACCCATTCTGTCCCATCTCAAAGCATTCAGTTACTCGGCTACCTTATACGAATTCCAGCACACGCACTCTGAATGGACAAGAGTATACATACCTGCAAAATCAATTAAGCTGCGAGGTACAAAACAGGATTTTAAGGAGTTTTCTGACGAGAGAATCCGATGAATTATTCAAAACGAGTTGCACACAAAAACAGGAAATGCTCTTTGAAATTTTTAAGACCGGTGGCAAGGTCGGGATTTTGATTGTTTTACGCGCTTTTTCGGCGTTCTGCTTTCATTGATGTGTAAATGATGGATTGTTTTTATATTCTTGACCTGAAGTCATAAATAGACTCTCATTAAGGCAAAAGCACGTTGCTGCTTCACTTTCATAAGCTGGCAGAAAATAAATTCCGCAAATCTCAGTGCATGCTCTTAAATATAAAATGTTATTTTACAAGACACCATAATGGATTTCGCTGCTTTGCCGGAATATGAAATGAGATCACATCTACAGAATGTAAAAACAAGTTTTTGGTTCCGCTATCTTAATACTGTTACTCAGACTAATTATTAACCATCAGAAAATTAAAGCGCAATGATTATTACATATTCAAAAGACAGAACAATAAATTTGCCAAAATAGTGTGTGAAGTGGTTTCATATTAACAATATAATTTTATGGTCGAATTTATTGAGGTTATTAAAGTAAATTGCTTGTAAGGAATATTTTATATGCAGTAAAAAAATAAAGTTTCACCCGATTATCTTGACATAAAATGCCATTTTTGGTACAAATTGGACGCTTTGGGGTGGATTCTGGAACTGATAAAATGATCATATCGAGAGTAGTAAACAATTATTTCTACTGAAATCCGAAATTTCATATTCTGGGAATTATCACATCGCATGATGTATTCACAAGGAGTTCTATTAATCAGAACTTGTACAGTTGCGCATTAGTATCATAAATAACCGTTCGGTGATACTTTAACCCAACTTTTCTCAGTGTATTGTGTTACTGTGTCTTTTGAAAATGCATGAAATTAATGAAGATCATCGAGTGAGGAGGCTGAAAATGAAGACAATAAGATAAATCACTGGCTTGCCAACATTGATCATCTATCATAACCCTTTTCACACGACAATGGGAATACGGTGAAGCGATAGAGTATGATGTGAGAAACCACCGGTGATAGATCGCTTCTATCGTCCAATCTATCACATCCTACCTTCACTTGATCTATTTTTCTTAGTCCAGCTTTGTCCGTAACTTTTTCATCGTGTCTTTGCAAAGCTTTTCTGCACTGTACTTGCGGATTTCGGAGTAAATTTCCTGCTGAATTGACTGGCTTGTGGTTGTGGGTTTGTAGGTTCAAGTGTTTGGAATTTTTACATTCCCACAAACCCCCATCCCCATCTTTTTTTTGCACAGCCCTTATATGAGACAGATAACACATGACCCAAAGGTCAGAAGATTGGAGATAACAATGTACGTGATCGTAGCGCCACCTCTTGGTAATATTGGGTGATGGTCTTGAACCCCCATAGCCCTAACTACTGATATCTCTAATAATAGTTTAGACATAATGGTTTTTTTAGTTCAGACTTGTCTGTAAGATTTGGATTTTTTTTGACTTTTTCACCATATCTTTACAAAGTTATCTTGCACTCTTACTGATAATATTCGCAATGGATTTTGTAGTAAATCTCCTGCTGAATCGACTGGTCTAAATTTCGGACCGATATCTCCAATAGTTCGGGAGTTATGATTTTTTTAGTTCAGCCTTGTTCATGAGATTTGGATTTTTATTTTGAATTTTTCATCGTATCTTTGCAAAGTTTTCCTGCACTGTAATTGATAATATTCTCAATGGATTTGGTGGTAGATTTCCTGCTGAATCCTATGGTCTAAGTTTCAAAACGATATCTCTAACAGTTTAGGAGTTATAGTTTTTTCAGTTCAGTCTTGTCCGTGAGATTTGGAATTTTCTTTGACTTTGTGATATTCTTCTCCTCTGTATTTGGATAATATTTTCAGTGGATTTTGTTGCTGATTTTCTTCCGTCAGATTTGAAATCATATCTCCAATAGTTCAGGAGTTATGTTTCTTTTAGTCAAGCCTTGCCCATTGATAAATAATTTTCTGACTTTTTTTTATTTTTTTTTCCAAAGTTTTCCTTCACGGTATTTGATGATATTTCCAGAGGATTGTGTTGCAAATTTCCTGCTGAATCGATTGATGTTGAATTCAAAACGATATCTAGAATAGTTCAGGAGATATATGTTTAGTATAGCCTCGCCCGTTTATAAGGAAATTTCTTTTCTTAGTTTTGATCCTATTTTTTCAGTCCTGCACTTTATTTGATAATATTTTGAGTAAATTTTGTTGTGCTGAATCGATTGGTGTCGGATTCAAAATAATATCTCCAATAGCTCAGGAGATAACAGTAAACATAGCTCTTGAAGTAGCGAAAAAGAACAAGCACTTGACGGAGCACAGCATACCTAAGACACCATCTTGGAAGATTTCTAGAAGATCAGAACTCAGCACTCCTGAAGGCTGATATAAAATGAAGAACTCCAGAAAAGATAAAAGACCAACAGCTCCTTGAATGGTATAACAGTACCAATGTTTTTCCCCAGTCACCACAACATGAAGCTGCAGAAACAAATTTACTGGCCAAAGCAAGATCTTCTAAAGTTTCACTAAAGATGTAGGCTAGTGAAGCAAATATGAACCAGATGGAGCAGTAACAGTTCAAAATCCACTTATTTTTAAAAAAAGCAAACCGATACATTATTTCAGTTTATCACAACTATTATGAATTATGTTAGTCGAAAAGCGGAAAATTACCATTAGTCATTTGCATACTGATAATAATACACCTTGACTTGGGTGAGTAATAACCATTATAAATCAAAAATAAATAAGTTGCTGGTGACGACAAATATAAAATTCAGTGAATTGACAAAAATAAACAAACCTCAACATCACTACTTGTCACAAAAATGTTGAAAACCCTCGACTCAAGAACTGAAGATTCTTTGTCCATGTCTTGGGCTGGGTGAAATATGCGCTTGACAGGTCGGATCATTATTTCTTGTCAGAAAGAAGCGGTTTTTCGTTCGTGGGTGAAGGGAATTCGCGAGACGATACGCGCCCTCATTAAAAAATGCGGCTCCGTTTTCATGTCGAGGGCTGATTTGATACAATAAATAAACTGCCTTAGTTGGGAAAATTGTACAGTGAAAGCGACCACTTTTCAAGCTTATTCAGGAAGATATACATTTAATGAATGGGAAATTTGAGAGATTTTCAGCATTTGAATGCGGTTTTTAACTGCTTCGTACTTTTTAATGGATGAGAGTTGGATAAGACGTGTTGTATTCATCTAGTTTACTCAATCGTCCGAATTATCCTCAATGTGTTCCGATAATGCTTCCAAATTAATAAAAAGCAATCCCTATAGTTGTGTGTTTCTGGTGCTCTGTAATACTGTAAACACTGTTTAGTTTTAATTCATTTATTTCAAGTCACTATGTACAGCACTCACTATTTACAAACTTGCAATCACAGCGTATTTATGTTTTAACGATTTATATTTCGCGACTAATCGATAACTATCCCACTTCAAATGGCGGACCTCATTATATACTCTTCTCGCTGAAACTGCCCGAATACCGCCGCATTGTATAGAACTCTGTAGAATATAGTAGAAATCTGCTCCGCCCTCTGGTTTCGCTAGAATGTACCAGAAGGTACAAATCGATTCGAATTAGTTCCTGTAAGCGGTGTTAATGATTTAATGAACCATATCCCGTGGGAGTTGCTGAAAGGCAGAAGACAAAAAAACCAAATCAGCAGTACTGGTAATTCTTTTATTAGAAGAAAGCTTTAGAAAGCCAAGGAGGAACTTTTTCAAGTTGACGAAAGGAGGTAACACAGTTCTGCCAAATCTAATATCTCCAACCAACAGGATCCTGATAGAGCCCCAGGACAAAGTGGAGCAACCCACCTTCAAGAATACCTCCAACCAACCAGAAATGGTGGAAGCAGCAGTAGCCATAGGGATTAGATTCCACTTCAGTGGACATCAGATTCCAAACAAAGTGAACTCAATCAAAAGACCAATCCTGGTAGGAGTACCACTGGGCTCTCTTCTGGTACTCTTACTGTCCTCACGTAGGCAGTTACAAATTATTTTAACAGTGATACGAGCAGTTCCGTTGGAGGTTCAAACATTTGTAAGCCAGCATCAATCTGCCCTTTGATAGCTTCCTTCCTAAACTGCTCTTTCATGCAAACCCATAATAATTATTCCCATCTGTCTCCCAAGATATCATCAAACACTGCAAATTTCCTATAAAGTGATTGAAATGTTCCACTAACCACCAAATGTCGCCATATCTAGGCTACACATTATCATCATCATCAACCCAGCATAATGAAACGTCAAGTGAGACGTAGTAGCGAAGGAGGCACAAAACCGATGATAACGTGTGGGCTTAGAGGCAGTTGGTACATACAATGGCATATTTTATAGGTCAGATGTCTTGTAAATTGCAAATCGCAGACATGCTAAATATAGTAGGCAGTTGCTACAGTTGCCATCCGAAGTATAAAGAGCGCAATAGTTGGTAGATTCAATTATAGAGACGTCGCGGCTTTGATTTGTGGCGAATTGTATTCTGGCTTGATTCAATATTGGCAACGATAGCGAGTGAATAGTGAATGAACATTGTCTGGGAACTGAATACAAAGGTTGTAAGTTATTTTGGGAGTAGCTTTCTGGTCGCCGATGCGCTATTGAAATAGTTTCTTTGGATGTTTTGGGATATGAATTTTGACAGGTGACAGTGAAGAATATAGAGGATACATACACTGGCAACAGACACACAAGCTAGCAAAATAAAGCTAAAGACAAAGAACATCTTGGGTATTGAGCTTTTTCTCAGTGACAACAACCTACCCAACCAACTGGACGCCTCAAAACAACTTTTCACTCTCTCTTGGCAGTTGGCTTCCCTAAAGACCAATACAAATCTTTTCCCCACTTCTCTACATGACCCTCTCCGTAATTGAACCCTCTCTCATATTCTTGGGTTCTTAACCGAATTTCGGAATCTCGGTCTTTAGAGACCACAAAAAAGATTTCCCACCACATTTATAAGAGATATCCACCAATCACCATTCGCTTCCATCATTCCCTTCCCCACTTTTACCTTTTTTTCCTTCTACATTTTCTTCACTGTGAAAGATGATGTCCTCTTCAAAAAAATAAAAATGGGTGATAGTGGAGGGAGGTTCTCTTTTGGGAATAGTATTGGGGGGAAGTCTGTTAATAAAATGGTGGGGGATCTTTTTTGAGGATGGTGGGACACCGGGATCCCGAAATCCTGATTTGGGATCCGTACTTCTCTGACTACCTGTAACACTCTTTCCGAATTTTCCATTTTGTTTCTTCAGAATAGGTATGCAACCCACTATTAGAAAAAATTTCAAAAACTAGGGATACACAATCGGATTCTGTGCTAGCAAGAAAGCGGAAAACGGAACACAATACATGAAAGCGCACAAAATATGCTTGCTATCTAGGTCGTGAACACTCTCAAAACATATTAACAACTTAGGAATCTATCCACAGCGATAGCGGAAAAAGTCTGGTTGTACACTACAATCTCCCTAGATAGAAGAACTTGGTCCACATACATGTGGACTGAATCAAGCTCCCACTGTCCCAAGGCTTTTCCCTCTAGCGTTGTTGGTTGTTGGGTTCGGCAAGCCAAGTCAGTCCAGAACAGAAGGGTTTCATGATGGGTGATGAGGAAGTTGTCGCGCGCCACCGACATGGACGTATGGGATACGCCAGCGCGGATGCGAAACCTCTCGTGGACTTTATGAGAGACAGGAGGGTCAAAAACGGAAGACGGAATGAGATGTCCTCAAGGCTCTAGTCTAGGGTCAACACTTTGAATTTTGGTGATCGATCATAAGGCGCACGTTAGCAGACTTCGCGGAAAACCAGCTTTTCATAATTGAGGTTAAGTCGGTCAAGAACATGGAGGCAAAGTGAGGGCAGCTGTGTTGCTTAGGATTGGGTCCTTGAGCGCCAGCTGATGCAAGGTATCCGTGGATGGTAGCTGGAAAAAAGGTTCAAGGCTGTCTTCGGGTGCTTGACGTCCTTCAGGCATGGTGTAAGAGTGCTAAGAGAAAAGGATGGTACGGTAGTTCGTGACAATGAGTCTGTGACAATGGGGTATGGGTGAAGTGGTAAGACAGAGGGAACAAATATAGCCAACATGAGTAGGAGCTGTCAGGAAAAGAGCGGAATATGAAGAATGGCCATCTGACAAAGGAAAAGCGTGTTATGGTGTGTGAGAGGATTAGAAGGGACTATCAGGGTTTAACCATCCAGAGCGTCCAGCTGGTGACGCCGCATGGCAGCCTCAACACCTACCTGTATATACCATTTCAGGCTGAGAGAAGTAACAAGTGCAGTCCTTGTGGCAAACATGGCTGAGGCCTCAAGATGAACAGCTGAGCGGAACTGGCACTGGAGGATAGAGTGCGACCACCCAAATGCACCCAAGGGGGTGTCGCTTTAGGGTAGATAAACGGATTGAGGTCTCTGCTAACGCGACCACCACCCGTTTGGAAGCATGATCCCTTGGGTTCAGAAAAATCAGTGAGAGGAAAGAGAAAAGTGCCTTTCCCTGAGAGGGCTTTCACTGGATAACAGGTAGTCAGCGCAAAACACATCCGAACAACTTCATCCGCAGGCCTTTGGAAGCAGCGCTCAAATGTTTTCCTGAGACTCCATAGACTAAGGCGCTTCCAGAAGCTCTTCTAGGTCTCCGAACAACCTTCAAGAAGCCTCCAAAGCAGGAATGGTTTTTGGAACAAATAGTAATTTGTGAGTCCCTTGAACCCATTGAGCTACCACGACTATCTTGAAGATCTCCAATGTCCCTCGTACTATTGGACACCAAAGCCAATACTGCGTTGACGAAAGAGGTTCCTTGGTTCATTATTCATCAGCTCCAGTGATGACACTGTTCCCAGCGCAACCTCAAAGAATTCTAGAACTTCTTGTCAGCAAGGAGAATGAAGCAAGCGATGAAGAAATAGTCCTCAAGCGTAAAATCACTTGTTCAAACCCTATAGTAGACTGAAAGTGATCATGCAAACTCCTTTGAGGTTAGCTGAAGACACCCAGAGGACGAGGTTTTTGGGTGTCATTAACCATTAGGCTTACCATTTGGTAGCACTAGTTTTTGCAGGCATACTTTTGTGAGTAGATGGGCTCTTCAAGTATCCTCTAAGAAAAAGTAGTTGAACGAATACCAACAAATTTGAGAGCAGAGTGATGGTGAAGAAGATCCAAAGAATTCCCTGTCTAGCCAAAAGATTCCCAGCCTCTCGCGCAGGTACGTGGGGAAGACAACCTTTTCAATTTGATTATTTTGCAAGGAAACAGCTATCCAGAGGAGATTAAGACTTTGAATCTTGGTTGGTCCAGCAAAATCAACTCTTTTATGTTAAGTAGATGAACCAGTGTCCTCTAGCAACTGTTTTTGATCAAACTTGAAACAGAAAAGAAGATCCATAGAATTCCTTGTCTTGTTCAAGGTTTCCCCAGCCTCTCGCGCATCAGGTACATGGAAAAGACAGGTGTTCAGTTTAATTATTTTGTAAGGAAACAGTGATCCAGAGGAGATAAGGCCCTCAAATCTTAGTTGGAACAGAGAAGTATAGGTATTCTCTGTTCCTAATCAAGATAGGTCCTTGGTACTCAGTGGTAGCGGTTTTAGCAGTGATTGTTCATGCAATGTTACTACATCTTGAAGATTGAGGCTTTTACAGGAAAAATCTAAAATAATATGCTATTTTTTCAAATTCTCAGAAGTCGTTGATATCCCGGATTCGTTTTTTCAATTAACATTCAATTCTCCATTTAACCGTCTCCTCCTCTGCCGCTTATACAAAACCCTCGGCACTAAATCACAATTTTAATTTCGCTCAAAACTTCTAACACCGAAAAATCTCCATAATTCGTCACATCTGCGAAGGGTCGCATAATTGCACATCGTACAACATTTCCACGCCCAAGCAAAAGGACGTCCATCCAAAAGAGGCGTCGTGGCGCTGCCTTAATTAACTTGGAGAGCCCCTAGCGGTCATTACGGAATGACCTCGGTAAATTGGCCTATACTCCATGCCACCGGCAACCTTGATTTATTTTCAATTATTCTTTGAAGCCCAGGAGAGCGTGCATATTGGGGGTATATGTAATGTATGTGTATGACAACGTAAAATAGGAACATTCCTGCTGCGAATTTATGTGTCGCATAGTTGGAGCTTTTTAATCGACTATCGATCCACCTGGAAAGGTCTGTCTTTGTTGTTTGAAAATATGATGGTATTTCGGCTTGTTGTTTGTTGGTTTAAGGGAGACGACAGTTCGAGTTGAGTTTAAGGGCTGCCAAGTGATGACTGGTTGAAGTCCAGAGCGTTTTGTGGAATAGGTTGGTTGACCTTTGATACAAGTTGTGTGGATTGTTGATTTTTTGCAGCATTTCTTCCTTCACCTCTTCACAGAGGTGAAGGTGAAAAATAAATTGAAACATTCACATATCCAGTCAGTTCTGAAAACCTTATCAACACTAATCCGATAAAATTTCAACTCATTCTCAAAATACGCTTCGCAAGCAACACCATAAACAACATTGTATCAAAACGTGTCAATTCTTCCTCATTCCACAATGTTTCTAGTTCTAGCTATACGACTGGTCGTTGGCATAATTCACTTTCAGCAGAGCGATATAATGCAAAACGTGATTGAATTGAGAATTTCAGTGCAGATATCTCAGCTATTTTTCAAAAAGGACATAAAATTTTTATGGCCGGTGGTAAAAGAAGATTTATACGAGACGCATTTAAAAAAGGTAATCCGATATGCAGTACTCAGAATTGAAAGCGAACTACAACTTTATCTTGCGGGAAAGATGTTTTGATGTGATGATATGGAGTCGTAAAGTTGAAGCATTTTTGATGCAGACATGAGGAATTTGTCACATTGGAGTACATTTAAAGTGGTTGGTGTAGGTCGGTTTTACTTCTTTATTGCCTACAAGGGCGGAGGCTAGAGACTAGATTGATTTTGAGAAGTCCCACTTCTATTTAATTATACACTGCTTCAAAAAATTAACGCACCACCTCTAACCTCACCAAAACTTTGATCCTGCATCAGTTATCAAAGAATTGATTGTGCATCAAAAATCTTGAATCCATTTGCGAGTTTACGTTTCCTGGCGATTTTTTTCAAAAAACTGTTTAGTGCCCCTTCTTCACGTTTTAACAAAGGGTTAGTTTTGGTTAATCTCTCTGCGCGATTTTTGATAAAAATGGCTAGCTCTATTCGAAAGAGGGGCACAAATTATGTACTTTTTGAAAATTCCTCAATAATTGGATAAAGGATGGTCTAGATATAAAATCTTGAACTTGGCAAAAATCACACATTTTTGAATTTTTTTGGAGCAGTGTATTATCCAACCCACCTTTCATTTTCTGCTGTAATAACTGTGTAGCTCGACTCACCTGAAATAGGAAAAAAAAAATAAGTATTAAATAATCGATTCAATCATTGGAAAAATGTGTGGTGTTTTATAAAAAAATATTTCACAGAGAGAAAGTGTGTATCAATGTATTGTTTTTTCAATTCAATTGGCAAATTAGTGACCCACGCGATATTATATTTCCATTTTATTTATTCATATGTTTAGTCTGACCTCTCTTCGTATTCATTTTATTCAAAATAATGTTTGATTCCTCTTCTCGTGTCTCTTTCCTTTCACTTGCTGGATAATTTTATTCATTTTAATTGATTTTTACTATTTTAAAAACGGTTTATTTTATTTGTTTTTGCTTTGTGCTCTTTTCTAATTCACATTTTTCACATTCCTAGTTTATTTTCTATTTATAGATATTTGAATTCGTGTCTTTTAGTATCTAACTTTTCAATTTAACTATTTTTTTTTAATGATTTTAAATCGTTTGAACATGATTTACTTTTTGGTTTTGTGGTTTATAAACATTTCTTCTCTTTTAACTGGGGTTCTTTAGTTATTGTCAAACTTTTTCCAATCAAAATGTGTTCACATTTCTATAATTTTATTTTTATTCTGTTTCTAAGAGCATTCATTCAACTTCTCCATTTTTTCAATTCAATATCGTTATAAAGATTGAAATAAAAAGAAATGAAACAGTAGTCAAAAGATTTGAAAAATTGACAAAAAATAATTATCTATGGGATGTAAAAAAATTAATTCTAAATAGAGTTAAAAAACTTTAAAACTATAAAATAATTATTTAAATTTGAATAACCAATAAAACAAGTACTTTGACAGAAATTATCATTCCTTTTATTTCTTTTAATCATATCATTAATATAGAACTTTTCATACTACTGATTTTCTTCGATGTTCAATCTTTTTACAATTATTACAACAGAAATTTATCTTGAAAATTCATCGGTGAAAATATCGGATTTCTATCTCCTGTTGTTTTTGAGTTGTGATCTATTTTATGAATAAATTATTTTATTTGTGAAATTCCATGAAATAACAAAATGCAAGACTCCTCAGAATTATTAATCCCTCAGGAATTACCAAAATTTGCTAATTAGATCACAGACCAATCTCCACTTAGGGTAACAGCTTCACTCTTTCCTCTATAACTCAAAAAGCACAAACGATATCAAAACGAGCTTGGCCTCATTGAAAAGAGGAGGAAATTAACTATAATTGAGGGGTCCTGCATGACTTATTTCATCACTAATAATCCCTCAGGAACTATCAAATGTTGCTAATACGTTCACAGAGCAACCTCCGTTCTCCACTCTTTCCTTTATAACTCAAAAAGCACAAAAGATATCGAAACGAGCTTGGTCTCATTGAAAAGAGCAGGAAATTAGCTATAATTGAGGAGTCCTGCATGACATATCGTAATCACCAATAATCCATCAGGAACTATTAGATGTGGCTAATACGTTCACAGAGCAGCCTCCGTTTAGAGTAACCACTCCACTCTTTCCTTCATAACTCAAAAAGAACAAACGATATCAAAACGAGCTTGGCCTCATTAAAAAGAGGAGGAGATTTGCTATAATTAAGATGTACTTCCTGATCAAGCACCCCCACCAATGATTCTTTATTAATTATCAAAATTTGCTAATGAGTTCACAGAGCTAACTCCGTCTAGGATAAACACACTGCTCTGTTCTCTATAACCCAAAAACCACAAGATATATCAAAACGAGCTTAGCCTAATTGGAAAGAGCAGGAAATTTGCTATAGTTGAGAAGTCCTGCCTAACTCAGCACCTTCACCAATAGTCCCTCAGGAACTATCAAAATTTGATAATGAGTTCACAGAGCGATCTCCGTCTAGGATAACCACTCCACTTGTTGAGGATTTGAGTTGTACCCGAGTTGGAGGAACAATTAATTTTTAATTTAACAGAAAAATTATCTCTGCATCTTGAAAATTGAAGATTCATTCATAGTCAAGTTAAGATTTAGAAAATTAAATATTTAAGTGCTGCCACTCAAGCAGCACACAGCTTCGCACTTATTTTCTTCATACCAACTCGCTGAGCTCAACCCTGGCAACTCGATTTACGGATTCAAATGAGATGCTCGGCACACATATTTGGAAGGATGACGCTACTTGTTTATCTCTACTATAAGTGTTTTATATGGTTGGTGGAAGAGAAAACTTTCAAAACAGTTTTAATAATGGGAGTTTATGAAACAATTGAATAAAATCACTGGCACAGTTAATCCATTCGACTCCACCGCCTACCTGATACCCCGGAAATTGGAGATTGTAAGATAATCCCGATCACAACTCCATTAATCTAATAAGCGGCCATAATAAAGCTCGCCAATAGCACTACTTATTACGGCATTCAATAACTGCGACCGTCTAATTATCCGTGGCTAAATTTACAATGGCCATTTATTCGCATTAATAGATAAATTAATTACTCACTGAAATTGTCAATTAATCATTGGGCCGTAATAAATTCAAAGCTCCGAACCAAAAAATGAATATGGCTCGCCTAGTTGATCTTATCTATATTTTATCTACGATCTACATTGGTGGTTTGGATGTGGGTGGAACGATCGGGGTGATTTATAGAAATTTGTAATCTGGAGTTTTGTAAGACTTCTTTCTAATCATGCAATTTGTTTGAGTCAGTGCTACACACCATTTTCTTAATTAAGGATCAAATCAGCAAGATGATGTCCTCCAATTTTTTAAGTCCTCGTCAGCGTACGGATCTTCATTTCTTCCAGATTATTAGAACGACGTCTTGAACCCTCTTCCTTGAGGTAACCCCATAAAAAATCGCTAATGAGGTGATGACCTGCACCCCCAGATCCTGAGAGTTTCATGGATATGTCTCCAGAGACTGTACTTTCATGCTACATTTTTACATTCTGGTCACATCCGCAAGGCTTATTTGGCAATATGTTTACCGCCCCCTTTTCCACTATCATACATTATATCAAATACATTCCCTCCACATACACATTAGCCCGAAATAAGACCCCAGAGTCCAGTTAACCTCCACACCAGAAAAACAACAACACTCTTTTAATTTAATAAGAAAAAGTGTATCAGAACATAAACGGCAGTCTCCCTTAATGATTAACTCCAAAAGTGTGAAGATAAAGGACTCTGAGCTACACTTTTAAGGATTACAAGGGTCCCTAATTCCGGTTAATGTCCCTTGCACGCTCACACGTTCCTTTTTTTATCGTCATCCCTCGGGCTTCTTGCCGGAAGCGCGGCTTACGATAAAAAAGTCAGGAAATTATGAAATATTGAGTCTGCGTCACGGAGATTCGTATGGATGGCAAGCTAGACGTAGATTCTTATCTTGACGCTGGATAGATAAGGAATTGCTTGGGGTGTAGGTGCCTAATTGGAGCAAATCTTTTGAGCTCTTATCTGATGGGAGAGATGATGGTGAAAAATGACGTAATCTTGTGCGACATCCAAATTTGGTTGATAATCTACTTTCCAACTGTAAACTGAGGGTTTTGAGGCCAATGTTCCATTTCACTCCGCTTCAGTGCTTACAGTGTACATCGAAAAGTCGTTTTTTTCTGTTTGTCCAAAAGCTAAAGTACATGCAGCTCGGTGTCTTATCGCTATCGTTCGTTGTAAAGTGGGATTTAACCAAAGCCGTATGTAAATATACGCGGATGTTGGTTTGCTGGTAATAGTGCGGTGGTGGATGGATATTCTATTTTTTCATTGTCACATTAAGACAAAATATGTTGGGCCTTTTAACTTCAATATTTCATCTGCTTTTCATTAAAGTTTCAGGATCAATCTTTCTTACTTTGCAGAACTGGTTTTGCCGCAATTTTGTCATTGCTTGAGGAACCCTCACGGGAGAAAATCGCAAATGCTCAAATCCGGTGATGGGGGTGGCCGATGAGCCACCCCAGGTCGCCCCCCAAAGAGTCCAGGCAAGCAGATGACATCTGTCTTAGCTTGATAATTCAAATCTGCGCTGTGTGGACTTGAAAACCTTTTCATTGAGGAAACCTCATAGGAAAATATTCTCAAATTCGTTGATCTCGCTACCCTATGTTGCCCCTCAAAAAGATCTCGGCAGTTGTGTTGTTTCTTACATCCTCGATCTATTTTGTATTTGTTTTTGTCCGGAAATAAATGATACATCAAACTCACAGAGTTTTTTATACTCTTATTTTATCATTTTTTGAAGTTTAAGTTTCTTGAGAGATTTTTGTTTTGTGATTTTAGAGTATATTTAATTTTTTTTTACTTTGTCAGTTTTTTCAATATTCTTCATTTTATCAGTTTGAGGGTAATGTTACTACTTTTTTTAGTAGTTTTAGTCTTTTTCATTTTAGTTTTTTTAAATTCCTTTATTTTGTTAGTTTTCAAGTATGTTTACTCTTTTTGCATTTTTAAAGGTCTAAGTTCCTTGGATAATGTCCATTTTGTGAGTTTTAGGGTTTACTCATCTTTTTAAACATTTTTGATGATTTGAGGCTGTTTAAAGTGTTCATTTTGTCAGGTTGCAAGTATTTTACCCTTTTTTGACAATTTCAAAAGTTCAAGTTCCTTGAAAAATCTTTATTTTCCAGGTTTGGGTATTTTTAATCCTTTTAAACATTTTTGATAATCCTAGTTTCTTCAAATTCCCTTATTTTGTTAGTTTTCAGGTGTTTTTTACTTATTTTTAATGCTTTGAGTTTCTTCAAAAACTTTTAAAATATTTTTAACTTTTTTTCACATTTTTAAAAGTTTGAGTATCTTAAATAATTTATGTTTTGTGTTTTAGAATCCATCTTTTTAAAGATTTTAGTTTCCATGAATTCTTTTATTTTATCAGTTGTCAGGTGTTTTACTTATTTTTGATGATTTGAATTTCTTAAAAATCCTTTATTGTGTAGGTATTCAAATATTTTTACTTCTATTTTTACATTTTTGAAGGTTCAAGTTTCTTTAATAATGCTTATTTTGTGAGTTTCAGGATATTTCTCATCTTTTTAAACATTTTTGATGATTTTGGTTTCTTTATTTTGCCAGTTTTCTAGTGTTTTTACCGAGGTTTTTACTTTTTTTAATGGTTGGAATTTCTTCATAATCCTCTGTTCTGTAAGTTTTCAAGTATTTTTACTCTTATCCATATTTTCAAAGATTTAAGTTTTTTCGAATAATCTTTATTTTGTGTGTTTCAGATCATATTTTTTTTTTTTTTTTTAACTTTCTTGGTTCCTTTAAGTTTTATTTTATCAATTTGAGAATAATATCACCACTTTTTAATGGTTTTATTCTTTTCAAAATTTCTCATCGTATCATTTTTAATGTATAATCAACATCTCTGATGATTTTAGTTTCTTAAATAATTTGTATTTTCCGAGTTTTGGGATATCTTTCATCATTTCAAAAATTTTTGATTATTTCAGTTTTTTAAATTCTTTTATTCTAGCTGTTTTCAAGTTTTCTAATTATTTTTAATGGTCTGAGTTTCCTTAAAATCTTTTATTCTGTCAGGTTCCAATTATTTTTACACTTTTTTTAACATATTTGAAAGTTTAAGTTTATTGAAAAATCTTTATTTTGTCAGTTTGAGGGTATTTTTCATCTTTTCAACATTTTTTATGATTTCAGTTTCTTCAATTTCATAAATTCCTTCATTTTGTCAGTTTTCCGTTGTTTTTTTTATTTTTAATGGTAAATTTCTTTAAAATCCTCTATTCTGACAGGTTTCAATTATTTTTACTATTTTTTTACATTCCAAAAGATTTGAGTTGCTCAACAAATTTTTATTTTGCGAGTTTTGGTTCTATAAATTCCTTTATTCTGTCAGTTTTCAAGTATTTTTACTCTTTTTGACATTTTTAAAGGTTTGACTTCCTTGAATGATTTTCATTATTTGAGTTTCAGGGTATTTTTCATCTTTTTGAACATATTTGATGATTTTAGTTTCTTGAAATTCCTCTATTTTTTTCAGTTTTTAGTTGTTTTTGCTCATTTTTATTGATTTGAGTTTCTTTAAAATCTTCTGTTGCCTGCGTGCCTAATCTCTTCAAGGGGCGACATCAACGGATTTGAGAGTTTGCGACCTTTTCATTCAGAAAGCCTCATCAAATCATTAAAAATGTTTAAAAAAATGAAAAATTCCCTAAAACTCGCAAAATATAGACTACTCAAAGAACTTAAACCTTTAAAGATGTCAAAAAAGAGTAAAAATACTTGAAAACTGGCAAAATAGAGAAATGTAAGGAAACTTAAATCATCAAAAATGTTTCAAAAGATCAAATTGATACAATGAGGAAATTTGAAATGACTAAAACCAATAAAAAGTATTGATATTACCCTCAAGCTGATAAAAAAAATATTAAAGGAGCTAAGAAAGTTGAAAATGTGAAAAAAAAATTATTCCCTAAGACTCACAAAATAAAGATTTCTCAAGAAACAAGTTTCTGAAGATGATAAAGTATCATTAATTACTATAAGATGCACAAACTACGTCAACTCTTTTTTCATTTTTTTGAAATCTGTCGTTCATTGTTTTTCCTTCCATTATCAACAGAAAATATGTATTTTAACAATCTTCAACGCTGGTGCGGCTTTTTCAATAGTCCCCTGCACTATTTGTTAATTTTTTCATCGAGGCAGCAGGAAAAAATTGCAAATGCTCAAATCCGGTGATCTCGCCTGCCAAGGTCGCCCCTCAGAGAGACAAGCCACGCAGGGAACATCTGCCACAGTGTGAGCTTTTCTCTCCACATTTTTTATTTAACTGCACCGATGATATATCATCTCTTCAAGAACAAAAACAAACACAAAATAGGGTGATGAAGAAAAAAACAACACAACAGGCACATTCATGTCAATCGGGCAAATATTCCAACCTTTTACATCCTTAACATCTAATAAGCCCTCATTTCCTATTCATTTGATAACCACTCTGTCATAACATTTACTGCTACAGCCACTTATATTCCGATAATTATTACCTAAGAAAATATTTACCCAGCAACAGCTTCTGGTTACGAATACTGTCATTAATGTATTCTCCAACAATTATACATAAGAAAAAAACTAACAGCAGTTTGTTTTATTCTGCTTAATTGCGCGAGCAACCTCATTTTACTACGGAAATTATCGGTTGGATTTTTTTGTAACACCAACCTAGCATAATTATTCTGTTCTTGGAACATTAAGCGTTAAATAATATAATCAAGTTCAAGGCTACAATGAAGATTGTAGAAAGTTGGAGTTTTAAGGGAAACTAAAACTAATTATTCATTCTGCAACTTCAATAATGTCTGTGTGGTAAGCACCTAGTCAGAAACGCAGAATAATGAGATCAGAGGTTGCGCTTGGGATCCGTTGTAGTTGCTTGGTGGCGTGATTCAATGAATGGGTTCGACGGCACTCGTCAAAGGGCTGCCCTTTCGTTGTTCCAGAAATACTGAACCTCTAACCGTCATCGCCAATAGCCCATAACAGTCCAATAATACTTCATGGATACTTCAATCCAGAAAATACGAGCAAATAACTCTTGGACTTGCCTTGTGGTCAACGAAATCTGCACTTTATGACATTATCCCGAATAAAAGGAGCAATTTTTTCCCAGCACTGGCCCTTCGCTAAAAGAAAGCTTACGACAGCTAACTTCGAAATCATGGCTCCCAAGAAATGGAAGACTTTCGGGCTTTGGACTCTGCCATTCGCATTTTTGGCCCGATAAACGACGAAGAACATCACAGTTAAATGTAGCAGAACAAAAACAGGCTCGTAAAATTTATCCGGACATTTCCGGCCATGATGGAAATTTATTTTTTTATGATGCGCGTTGCGTAACTGAGATCGAATGGAATTGAATGGGACAGGGGAGAGGAATTATTGGAGAGAGTCGAGGGATTTTTATTGACTGACTGTGCTGTATTTATTTTTAAATGTAGTTCGCTTTTCTATTGTTTTTGCGTTATGAGTTTGCGATTTTTATTTCGTAGAGTGCCAGATCTGGAATTTGTGTTTGGTAATGCGAATGGATTCTGTATCTCTGTAAGTGTACCACAGCACTTTGAGGGTTTTGGTTGAGTGCACCCTATACAGTGACCAGTTAGGTGTAGCTGATTCCTCCCGGTCAGCGAAGTTTCTGTATTGCTACAGCTCTATATATGGATAGCTTAGTATAGGTTTCGGTTAACGGTTAGCCAGGAAGGAACTGGGTCCTTCATCCTTCAGAAATCCATCTCGAATAAGAAAACTTATGCTCAAGCACATAGAATATTTGATAAGGGTTCACAGAACATGCAATGATCCATGCTGAGCGGAGAAAGCCCACCAGGTAAATAGGGGGATGCCGGGATTGAAAGTCACAGATCGGGAAGAGCGAGAGGGAGAGAGGGAGTGACCGAGATGGAACTGAACGAGGACTTCAGACTCCATGGCGTTAAGGAAAGAAGGGAGGTGACAGAAATTCGGGAATGGCAGGAGAGTTCGGTAAATCCTTCCAAGAGCAAAGATGTCTAAAAAGACTATCTGGGGGCATTCTTCCCGACGTTGGAACAGAAGGGGACATGGTGATTTCCTGTCGCTGCGACCACCAGCAAGAGGCAGAACGAACGAGAGGGATGAGGGGCCATACATGATGAAATGTTACCCTCAACTGAGACCTCGAAGATTTATAATTTGATTTTTTCTGAGCAGTGGTTTTTCCTCGCTGGTTATCTCTCCCCAGTCGGTCGCAGGGTGTAAGGGAGTGAGGTGCTGGATTTGGTTCCCCCAGAAAGTGGTTTCACTTGATGGTTTGCGGGGACAGGAAGCTGATAGAGGAAAAAACATGCTGCAAGATCTACTCATCCATGCAGAGGAAGAAAAACAATATCAAAAGCTTTCTCTGCTGGCTTCAGTTATCTGTTGTATGAGCGGCACCGGAGTTTGGGTTTCACCAAGACTTGAATTTGCTAGAAAGCATACACAAGAAGAACTATACCATGGAACTTCAAAGGAAGGGGATTCTTCTCTGCACCAAAGACAGCTTTTTCCAATGAATGTGATGGCGAACAATGCTTTTTGCACTCCTTCAGTGGATTCGAAAAAGCCATGATGAAATCTTCACGAATACCTGAAAGGGCTTTCCGAAAGACCATGTCTGTCGTTATCAACTTTATCTCCTCCTGTAACTCCAGAGATGATATTACCATTTCCAAAATCGACACATGCGCCAGATTAAAGAATTACCTCGATCCAAGATATCTGGACCTTCTCCGCCATACAGGAATCAGTTGATGGAAGAACAAAAAAATAATTTGAAAAAGCTGAAGTTGTGACAACTGCTTGTCCAAATCTAAGCCAATATGTTGATGCCTTATCCAGTATATTTTTCGTTTTTGGAATGCCATAAGTATTTCTTTTGTGTAGCTATTATTTTTTCTTGGAGCTGTAGAAAGACCAATCACTAGAAAATTATTGGCCTTCAAGGCTGACACGTCTCATTGGAAAAGCACAGAAAGTAAGGGAACTCCACGTATCGGAACCAACTGACCTACCCATGAACAAGAATAGGCAAATTGTGAATAATCCCAAGGGAATTGGTTGAGCCCTTTCAAAGTTGATATATGAAGAAGACATGCTTCTAGCACATGAAAGCAGAGCCATATTCGAGAAGATGGTTTCGAAAATCTAAAATTACTTCGACAGCACGGAAGGTACAGACATAATATTTCTGTAGGTAATCTCAAGAGAATTGAGGTGTTGAACCCCTCTTAAAGATGCTGTTTGAAGGAGACATGCATGCTTACAGCAGATGAGAATGGAACTATATTCAAGAAGGTACCAATGCCGTTTCCAAGGGTGATGTCTAGGAAATTGAGGATTTCAATCCATCCAAAGTTTCCTTTATGGAAAAGACATGCTTCCATCAGATGAAAATATAGAACCCTATTCAGAAGTGATTTCAAAATTTACCAAGACCAAGAATCGCGAGTGATCTCTTGGACATAAAAGAGTCTCTGATGAATCAACTCACTTCTTGTTACTATAAAGAGAAGATAGGTTGACTCAAGGATTCTAGTGTCATATCGTATTCAGCTGACGATAACTTCTAGGATGGATTCTGTTGAATTTTGGCAACTGTCTTCTATGGAAGGACAAACCAATCAATTAATGGATATAAGTAGGTTCCAGGAATTTCTGGGGTATGAGAGCTGCTTCTCAAAAAAAAAATATTTCCCCAGTCAGACCAATCTACGAACGTTTCTGCTTATTAGGCGTCATCAGCGCAGCTTCAGGTCCGACTGAGGAAACAATCCAAAATTGCAGAACGCCATCGTTCGGCAGAATCACCAATCACATGATTCGCAACATTAGTAGTGTATGGATCTCCACCATTATAACATCAAGCGGTCTAATAACCAATTATCTTCTAATCATATTTGGAAATCCTCTGCGCTACTGTTCTAATTTTCTTCAACCTGCACATCCCTGCATAGGTCCCTAGACTAAAGCCAATTTTCTTTTAGCGAAGTGAAATTTTCAGTTATATACCTTCCGACTTAAATGATGACTTGTCTTTGACGAGAGTCGGCATTAACTTTATCGCTCTTGAACTTCGGCCCTAAGTGAAAGCCGTATAAAGAGGAAAAATTCCTTGGAGAACGGACGAATCCGTTTTATTTTCGGAAGGCTGCTGGATTATATATTCGAGATTGCTGAGGATGTCACGAGGAGGATTTTTCGGGTCTTGGGTAATCAGCATTTTGACAATCAGGTTAATTCTTGAAAGGTTTGATGTTGATTGGATTTTTTGAGGGTTTATTTAAATATCGTTGTATATATTAATGTATTTCAAATTCCCAAAAAGGCAATATCTTGAGAATTGAAACTCCTGTCATGTAAAAAACATGCAAAATTCACTTCCGTGAGGAAAAATAACTTGTTTGCACGCAGAGCCCTGCACCCAGGAATTATTGTAAGTAAGTGCATAATCAACATGCAACAGGAATTGATAAAAGTTGATATTTCATCGGCAAAACATAGTAACAAAGGACTTGATACAGAAGATAACAAATAAATCATGCATCAACATTGAGTGACAGCATTAATTGAAATTTATGCTGCGTGAGGTAATCTAGACGTCTTAGCGCAAACATACACGATAACTAATTGTATGCAAATTCTTGCACTTTTATGCTGCCTAACTTTTTCAATTCATTGAAAAGGCAGCATGATTTATGTTATACTATGCAGCGTACGCTAGTTAATAATTAATATTACCGTGGTTGTTAAATGTTTTGCTGGATTTATTTTTGCGAATATTTCGCTGGTGGGCTTTGAAGTCCTTAGAATCCACGCATCGTCCTCCACTCTGTCAACGTTCGATTTATTTTATCAGCTTATTCGATTTACGATGTCAATGCCCACATGAAAGATACCGATATTTATATCTTCGAATGCAGAAAAGATAGGGAATCTTTTGAAAAAATACTTTCGATAAACGTGCCTGTTCGAAAATGACATTTTTATCATGTAGTCGTATATTGTGTCCATTGGGAAAACTATTCAAAATAGTTTGTAGAATTTAATGTGGAATATTGAACTCAAATAGAAGACAGATTTTCACATTGAAAAAAGACCAACACAAAACTTTATTACCCACGACCTCCTCCACAATGCTTAGTATGTCAAAGTAGTTGGATTTAGCAGTTATTTATTCACTTTCCAAATGGCGAGTATAACTAAAGTTAAGTACCTGTCTTCTTGCTATAGAAATGTTACATCAAAATGTCATAACAACATCGAAGTTTGTGACTAGCACTATTTATACTACTAATTCTGTTGTGCTTCAAGCTCAATGATTCATCAATAATCAAGAAAAGTATAAAATGAGAGCTTGAAGCTGTGGGACACAATTTAATACTTTTCACTAACTATGCAAGTGTATTTTGTGCCTTAGACTTGATAAAAAAGTATAAACTATGCTCCGTTGTTTTCAACTCATATTTCATAATTTTTCCAATTATTAATGAATTACGGAGACTAAGGCACTTGTATAAATAGTGAAAAGTATAAAATAGTGCTCCATTTTCTACTTCTCACTATTTATGTAAGTGTATTTTGTGCATTAGACATTTATAACCAAGAAGAAATTAAAATGATATTTACAACCTGCGAAACGCTTTTTATTTTTTCCGAATAATTTCAAGACAAGCATTAGTCATACACATTCATGCTGCCCTGATACTCAATAAATCATCATTGATTAGGAAAATTATAAAATATGACTTGAAAACGGCAGAGCATACTTTATACTTTTTTATTGAGTCTAACAAAATTTAATACTTTTCACTAACTATGCAAGTGTATTTTGTGCTTTAGACTTGATAAAAAAGTATAAAGTATGCTCCGTTGTTTTCAACTCATATTTCATAATTATTCCAATTATTAATGAATTACGGAGACTAAGGCACTTTTATAAATAGTGAAAAGTATAAAATAGTGCTTTATTTTATACTTCTCACTTCTTCCAATTTATACCTTTCACTATTAAACGCAGAGCACCTTTTACAATTTTCTATTGAGTCTAAGCTCAAAATACACTTTTATAAATAGTAAAAAGTAGGTATAAAATAGTGCCCCATTTTATACTTTTCACTATTCATATAAGTGTATTTTGTGCATTAGACTCTATAAGTTATTTATAACTAAAAAGAAAATAACATGATATTTAGAACTTGTGGAGCACTATTTATTCTTTTCGAATAATTTTGAGACAAGCACTATCCATACCAATTTATTTAGCCATCATCAATTGGGAAAATTATAAAATATGACTTGAAAACGCAGAGCATCCTTTACAATTTTCTATTGAATCTGAGCACAAAATACACTTTTATAAATAGTGAAGAGTATAAAATAGTGCTCCATTTTATACTTTTCACTATTCATATAAGTGTATTTTGTGCATTAGACTCTATAAGTTATTTATAACTAGAAAGAAAATAACATGATATTTAGAACTTGTGAAGCACTATTTTTCATTCTTTCCTAATAATCTTGAGACAAGCACTATTCATACCAATTTATTTAGCCATCATTGATAGGAAAATTATAAAATATGACTTGAGAACGCAGAGCATCCTTTACAATTTTCTATTGAATCTGAGCACAAAATACACTTTTATAAATAGTGAAGAGTATAAAATAGTGCTCCATTTTATACTTTTCACTATTCATATAAGTGTATTTTGTGCATTAGACTCTATAAGTTATTTATAACTAGAAAGAAAATAACATGATATTTAGAACTTGTGAAGCACTATTTTTCATTCTTTCCTAATAATCTTGAGACAAGCACTATTCATACCAATTTATTTAGCCATCATTGATAGGAAAATTATAAAATATGACTTGAGAACGCAGAGCATCCTTTACAATTTTCTATTGAATCTGAGCACAAAATACACTTTTATAAATAGTGAAGAGTATAAAATAGTGCTCCATTTTATACTTTTCACTATTCATATAAGTGTATTTTGTGCATTAGACTCTATAAGTTATTTATAACTAGGAAGAAAATAACATGATATTTAGAACTTGTGAAGCACTATTTTTCATTCTTTCATAATAATCTTGAGACAAGCACTATTCATACCAATTTATTTAGCCATCATTAATTGGGAAAATTATAAAATATGACTTGAGAACGCAGAGCATCCTTTACAATTTTCTATTGAATCTGAGCACAAAATACACTTTTATAAATAGTGAAGAGTATAAAATAGTGCTCCATTTTATACTTTTCACTATTCATAAAAGTGTATTTTGTGCATTAGACTCTATTAGTTATTTATAACTAGGAAGAAAATAACATGGTATTTAGAACTTGTGAAGCACTATTTATTCATTCCTAATAATCTTGAGACAAGCACTATTCATACCAATTCATTAAGCCACCATTGATAGGAGAATTATAAAATATGACTTGAGAACGCAGAGCATTCTTTACAATTTTCTATTGAATCTGAGCACAAAATACACTTTTATAAATAGTGAAGAGTATAAAATAGTGCTCCATTTTATACTTTTCACTATTCATATAAGTGTATTTTGTGCATTAGACTCTATAAGTTATTTATAACTAGATAGAAAATAACATGATATTTAGAACTTGTGGAGCACTATTTATTCTTTCCGAATAATTTTGAGACAAGCACTATCCATACCAATTTATTTAGCCATCATTAATTGGGAAAATTATAAAATATGACTTGAGAACGCAGAGCATCCTTTACAATTTTCTATTGAATCTGAGCACAAAATACACTTTTATAAATAGTGAAGAGTATAAAATAGTGCTTTATTTTATACTTTTCACTATTCATATAAGTGTATTTTGTGCATTAGACTCTATAAGTTATTTATAACTAGAAAGAAAATAACATGATATTTAGAACTTGTGGAGCACTATTTATTCTTTAAGAATAATTTTGAGACAAGCACTATCCATACCAATTTATTTAGCCATCATCAATTGGGAAAATTATAAAATATGACTTGAAAACGCAGAGCACCCTTTACAATTTTCTATTGAATCTGAGCACAAAATACACTTTTATAAATAGTGAAGAGTATAAAATAGTGCTCCATTTTATACTCTTCACTATTCATATAAGTGTATTTTGTGCATCAGACTCCATGAGTCATTTATAACTTGGACGAAAATAAAATGATATTTACAACTTGTGAAGCACTATTTATTTTTTCCGAATAATTTTGAGACAAGCACTAGTCATACCAATTTATTTTGCCCTAATACTCAATGAATCATCATTGATTAGGAAAACTATGAAATATGACTTGAAAACGTCAGAGCATACTTTATACTTTTTTATTGAGTCTAGGCACAAAATACACTAGTATAAATAGTGGAAAGTACAAAATAGTGCTCCATTTTATACTTTGCACTATTTATATAAGTGTATTTTGTGAATCAGACTCTATAAGTTATTTATAACTAGGAAGAAAACATGATATTTAGATCTTGCGAAGCACAATTTATTTTTTCCGAATAATTCTGAGACAAGCATTATTTATACCAATCTATTTAGCCATCATTATTTGAGAAAATTATAAAATATGACTTGAAAACGCAGAGCACCTAGAGCAATAACTAGGAAAAAAAATATATTCAGAACCTGTGAAGCACCATTTATACCAGTTTATTTTGCCCTTATACTCAATGAATCATCGTTAATCAGGAAAATTATGAAATATGACTTGGGAAACTTTTTTATTGAGTCTAAGGCAAAAAATGCACTTGTATGAATAGTGAAAAGTATAAAATACTGGTTCATTTTATACTTCCCAATATTTATTGGTGCATTAGACTCCACAAGTCATTTATAACTATATGTGGGAAGAAAATAAAATGATGATTAGAACCTGTAACGCACTATTTATTCTTTACGGATAATTCCATTTTATTTTGCTCTTATACTCAATGAATCATCCACATACTTTATATTATTGACTCAATGGATCACTCGGAAGTGTTTCAAAAATGAGAGTGAAAAGTAAAATTACATTTCACATCGCTCAAGTCATATTTCATATTCACTCACCATTATAAAATTACTAAAAACTATTGAAAAAATAAATTTCTACAGAGCGCTATTTTATACATTTTAAAACTTGTTATGAATGCATTTATTCTTCTATATGTTTTCAGCCGCAATGAATTACTTGAAACTTCTCTTGAATAAAATAAAAAATCATACGATTTTCATATACCTAGCACTATTGTATACTTTTGCAATGGGCACTGTTTATACTATTTTATATACATTCAGTCTCGATGAATGATTAGACATTTCTTCCAAAATCAAGACACAATTTTGACGGAGTACTATTCATAGTTTTTGAACTATTTATACTGTTTAAATTTAGCCCAAAGATTATTTATAGTGGTTTACTTGATGACTTAGATGCAATGACTCATTGAAAATAGTTATCAACATCTTTTTTCTGAATTTTGCCGGTAGCACTGTTCACACTATTTTATTCTCATTCCTGCAAAGTACTAGATAAAGTGGAAAACCATTTTTTTAGGGCACTACTTTATACTCATTTTCTTTGTTCCAATATGGTTCCATTGTTGAATGAAGCGCTATTTATACTTTGGGATATTGAGCAAATAAACAGCCAGAGCACTATTTTTACTAATACCAGTTTATGCTTCAGTCTCAAGGAGTCATTAATTATCAATACTAATATAAAATGAGTTCTAGAAGAACTGGAATGCTTCTTGATTTTGAGCACATAAGCACTATTTATAATACTCTTTCCCTGAAAATGTCGTCTTGGACTGCAATAATCCATAAAATTCATAACAAAACTACACAATAACAAAACAGTTGCGAGAATCACTCTGATATTTGACTTAGATTATTAGATTCATGACAGAATGACAGGAGATAGGTTATTTACCGTGATATTTACCGTACACATGTCTGCCAATTTTTCATATTCGATAAACTATGGAACCGATAAGGTGACATAATATTGTTGAGAAACCGAAATGGTTATTTTATCCATTAGTTAGTATCTTGCTAAAGAAAGCAACAATTTTTTTTTTGTATTAACTATAACTAAAATTAATTATTTTCCAAGATTCAGCATTAACCAAGCGGAAATTGATATCAGCAATTACTGAGGCTGCTCTTTCAATCGTGAATAAAATACTTTCAACTCACTTTACCATATTTGTTATCATATCACTTGATAAATAATCGTGCTGCAATTTCAAATTGCCAGGTCAGTTTCACACGAGTATACTTAATGCGGTTTAGCAGCAGGAAACTGATAATTCCATTTTATGAATGAATATTATTCATTTGCTTATCTGCAAATAAATCTGGCTGGCATGTGTGCATATGTGCAACGATTTCTGGTATTTGTGTAAATAGATCATATTCTCAGATGGGTACCTTAGTTAAGATATGCTTGTTTTCTGAGATATGGAATTGGTGTTTATTTGAAAAATTTGTATGGATTTATTACATTGGGCTTCAAAGTTTTATGCTGAAATTATGGTGCGATTATAGTGGAGCGGTGAGGAGGTAAGAGTAGCGATGTCTGCAATTCTGTTTACTTGTTATGGTGAACCGGCAAGTGGGGAGGAAAAATACTTTCAGTTAGTATTTAAAAATGTTCAAGATTGCTCCCCAAAAGATTTTTCGACACTGAGTTCGAAAGTCAATTTTATAAAAAAAAGTGAAAAAGAAAAAAGTGGAAATTTTCCAAAAGTTACAAAGTATTTAAGAAATTGTTGAAAAGAGAAAATAAGTAAGGCACTGACAAGTTCCTTAAAAAGTAAAAAAAGATATATTGTGAACAATAACCAAGAAACTGTTGTAGATCAAAGCGCCACTCCTCGGCAGGATCATCAACAACTAGTTACATTTTTCGCAACACGAGCAGTAGCAATTGAAAATACACTTACAGGAATTAAATAAAAGTAAAAATAAAAAAAAAAACCCAAAATATTTGATACAATACAAAACCAAATAAAAAATTAAGAATAACGCAGGTCTAGAGGTTTTTAAGCTGGTGAACTAACTCAAAGAAAAAGATGAGGAGAAGTATAATGGAAAAATTTCTCAAAATATGTGGAATAAGTCAACAAAGAAAAATAAACAATTTCCTAAAAAGTAACTAAAACATTTTCAATTGCAAAAAGAGGGGATAAAGTATTTTTAAATATACAAAAATCCTTCAAAAGTTGAAAAAGTCATTAAGAAAAGTTAGAAGCTTTTGAAGGAAAAATAAAGTGGAAAAAGAGTCATCAAACTATTGAAAATAAACCTAAATAATGCAGAATTGAAAAAAAAACAATCTAAAAAGTGTAAAAACTCGATAAAAGCTTCCATTACATTTTAAAAAGTGATACCAAGTCACCTAAATCACTTAAAAACCCTGTTAAAAGACAGAATAACATTTTCACTTGAAAAAGGAAAGGTTTGGAACTATGAAAAAAGTTTCATTAAAAGTAACAGGGTGGTGTTTTGTAAATTTGGCTAAAAACAAAATTTTAAAATAAAAATATCACAAAATAAGTCATAATTCGACCTCCGATTTAGCGTAAAATTCTTTTGATTTTTACCTGATTTTTGGTTCCTGGAAATAAGGAGACTGGAAAAAATGGTAATGGTCAATGGTCTCATTCGCATATTTTTATACTTGATTTGAATCGTGTTTTCCAATTTTTGTTCCACTCTTTTATTTTTAATATTTTAGTGAATTTTGACACCTAGTAGCAGGAATATTTTTTTTTTCCACGAGATATTTTTCATTCTCGAATCATCTTTTTTGGTTTTCTAATAGATGCTATAGGTATATATTGTTTCCTTTTGTCAATTTTATCACGAATTTTTCGTTCGTATTTTTTCAAATTCTTTTGCTTCTTTAATTTTTATTATATTGCATTTTTATCCATTCATTTATCATAAATATGTTTATGGACACTGTTCTCTTCATTAACTTTCTTGATTTGGTTTTTATCAAGGTAATGTATTTTTATATTCAAAATAAAACAATCTTTTTGTTTCGTTTCCTTATCAGCGACTATTGAATCTTTTGCAGTTTTTTATTACGTCATATCTCACTTTTTTCTGCTCGTGCTTCTTTGATTTTATCGTCTTTTTCATTTGAATATTTTTTTTCTTCTCGGATTTCCCAATCAACAAGCTACGACAATAGAACAAAGAAGAAGAAAAATATTGAAAAGAAACTAATTAAGTTTTGAGTGATATGTGATTATGTTGAACCAGACGGGCAAATATTACATTTAAAAATAAAAAATAAATAAAAATTGATTATGATTATTCAATTATAATTATAATGCTATTTGCATTTAGTTCTTCTTCGAAATGATAGATAAGAAGACATAAAGAGTGATGACATTCAGAAAAAAAGTAGGAAAAAACCTTCAAATGAGATGTGGAAACTTTTGATAAAAATATTTTAAAAAATAATGATCATATTTATTTGCATTTAGTTTGTCATTGAAATAATTATTAAAATACATATTTATCAAGTGATAACGCTCGAGGAAAGTGATAAAAAAGTGTGAATCAAGAAAGAAAAAACTCTGACACTAAAGAAAAAATATTCATGTGATAATGAGATGGGTCCGGTAAACTTTAATCCGGCACGAGAATCGATATTTTGTTTGTTAAGGTGAAGAGAGTGGTTCATAAAGAATAATTATCAAGCATGAAATTTGCGGATGATGAATATTTTTTAGTTCAAATTTTATTTGAAAGCTCTCTCGAATCCAGTGCTAAAACTCCTTCACCTGACAGCACAGACTTCAAGGCAATGTTGTTTTCTCTCACGCGACATCAATTTTTAACCAAAACTAACCCAGACTAACCCTAACTACAACAAACTCTTGTTTGACGGCTGACAAACTTGGCGCATGCGACTTGGCAACACTGCCATCAGCCGTAAGTCGAGCGTTGTCATGTCAACGATTAACCATCTCCTACGCCTGACCTACGCCATGAAAGGCAGAAAGCTGTAACATAAAGGAGTTTTAGCACTGGATTCGAGAGAGCTTTCAAATAAAATTTGAACTAAAAAACATTCATCATCAATTATTTGTAGCCTTGCACACCACTAACATTAGGTAGTTATTTATTCAAAAAAAAAACAAATAAAGGAGTTATAATATTATAATAAAATACAAAATATCACATTAAAATTTGATTCCTGCGCAGCCCATGGACCCTGATCATGTGTCTCATGGCAGTGACTTTCTGCTTGCCTCTGAAATCACACAGCTGGCAGGAGAACTGAGGGGCCACCGAACATTCGTATCGAAGATGTCTGTTTAGAGTGAATTTTTTTCTGTACCTTCTTCCGCACCTTGGGCACACGTGGCCTGAAATGACTGGATGCCGAACAGGAACAAGCAAATAGAAAATGTATTTCAAAAACTTCATTGTATAACACTGTCAATGTCACTTATCAGTCTCACGCACGTACTGATAAACAGTGTTCGATGAGACTACCGGGCAACCAAGCATATTCCCGGTTAAGGTGGATTTATAAAACAGAAAAAACCACAAACTGCAAAAGCTGTACCTTACGCGTCTACGCCACTGAGCGTTTTATGTGGATGAAACAAGCAAATGACGTCACACAACACAACGATCCGATGGATACGACATTTTAAAAACAAAATTCGCGACCGATTACCGATGTAATGTAAACAATCCGACCGCAAAATAAAATCAATAGAAATCTATCAGCATCAGCTGACTTGACATTACTCGACAACCCCTCAAAATGTGCGACGAAGAAGGAAGACGTTCAAAAACGGGAGCGTATATTATTAAAGTAAATTAATATGAATGCCAAAATGAAAAATAGCAGGAAAAATATAGGAAATATTGCAAAAGTATCTGTATCTTGAAAACAATGCACAATCATATTTATGAACTTTTTTTTCATGAAATTATAGCTCACGAATACGCCTTGAATTTATTGTACGCAATAAGGAGACACCCTGTAAAATGTATACTTCCTAATGTTATGAAAGCATGTTTTATTCAGAATGTGTTTTCTCAAAAACTATTGGTTCGCTCACACTTTTTTTTCAAAAATTACTAATAAAAAAGGAAAGGTACCTAATTTGATCCAGTGAGATTTGGAAATTTTTCAAATTTGTAGTTACATAGTGTTATGGAACCAGGAATGTCCTTTATGTATATGAGCAGAGTGTTATTACTTTAATTTTTGTGTTAATTTTCATTTAAAATATATTTTTCTCTGTGTAATGCAAACATTTCAAAAAATACATGATACGCCATTGAAGTAAGAAGGTAGGAGGTCCTAGAATCTATTTTATAATCAAGATGGTAGTATATTCATTGATGAAACGAAAAGTCCTGGTTTTCATGGTCCAATTTACCACAAACTTGACACTTTCGCACCATATTAATGTACAAATAATATCGTCAAATCACAAATAGTGTAAAAATCACACAAAAACAAGGCAAATCGAGCACTTAATACTGACAATGTGAAAGCAACACCGCATAAACTCGTCATAACCACTACCAACATGAATGAAAATTTTAACGCTTGAACGTAAAATCGATACATAGTATAAGCGAGTGGTAGATCGCAGGTACAAGAAACCTGATCTTGTTGCCACATTTTCGAGGCATTTTTGAAGGAGATGATAAGTTTTGTTAAATAAATCGTGCCTGAATGAAAAATACATATTTGGATGCCAATAATATCGTTCTGGTTGTATCTTTAACTGATAAGATTAGAGAGATGAGATTTTATCTTGATTCTATCATGTTTTAACTGTTGATAAATATAGAGAGTAAAATGGAGTACCTTGTTAGAATCGGACATTTGGCAATGATGCTGGTGCAAAATATCCAGGGGCAGAGCTTTGTTGAATAAACTATGGTAGGGGTATAGAAAGAAATAGGTATATTTGTTTTCTTGAAGCTAATGTATGATCGCTCTCAGAAAAGACAAGCTAGGTCTATTTTTTTAAGTCAATGGTTTGATTTAACAAAAAATTGAACCGCACCGCTCACCTCGCAGCTATCCTCTTTCCTCGCCGCTCCACTTTAATCTTCAACATTTGCCTCCAAATTCAACAATCAACTGAAATTTATTGCTCCAAATCAGATACCATTAGCCTATTAGACAAATCAATCATAATGTCAAAAGATTACCATATCGCAATAATTATTCCATTAGCACCTTGAAGCAATCAACTTTCAACAAAAATGATCATCAGCTTACCACACCAAGCCAAATCTAAATGCATTAGAATTATCTATACCAGCATAGATACATACTAAAACCAGTGTTCAATATGTATCAAACTGATTTCCTTATCCTAGACTGCATGACGCAGATCCTGCCTGTGAAAATATTTTAATACTTCCTGTGCAACGAGTTGGCGTTTGATCTCGATAAATGTTTGTCATTTTTTTTGCGCAAACCTCACGGATGTTTTATCCGGACTTACGTAGGTATTCGCTTATCTTTGCCTGTCATTTGTTGTTGTCCCAGATAAGTAGCAGTCACGACTTGGGTGTTTGGGATTTTTTATATGGTGAAAGAATGTTTTTAGCTTGTTTGGGTTTAATCGGGAAAATTAGATGATGTTGGGGTCTCAGATGGACATGGGTTCGATCCTCATGATAGGCAGAAATTATTTTCTCTCCGAATATTATTTATTGGCAATGAAACTGAGTAAGTCATGAGAATTTGAATGATTGAGACTTCCGCACTCAGTTCTTATTAACTCCTCAATTGTTAACACGATTGAGTTGGAGTTTTCACCAGGTATCAACAATAATAAAACCTCCATTTTATAATCAGAAAGTGAATCTTGTAACTCTTAAACTAGAATGTTTTTATCGATTTACACTTTGGCTATTGATGACGTCATAACTCCTCAATTGCTGATACGATTGAGTTGAAACACATAAAAAAATTCATCTGAGACGGATAAGGAGGTATTGGAGTAGTTAAGGATGTGTAATCAGAAGAGGAAGGTTCTAAGATTAACTCATAACAATTTGAGTGATGAAGACTTCCGCACTCACTCCCTCATGTTGACAATATTTTTTATTCTTTAAAAGACATTTCGCTTTTTTGGAAATGACAATTATTCCTAAGTAATTTGAAAAAGGCTTGAGATAAGAAAAAAAATCCACCATTAAGTGGAATAGACACATGAAAAATGGAAAAAACTTTCTCAAAAGTTATATAGTTTTCCAGTAAGTTAAAAAAGAACTTGGAATAAGATAAAAATAAAAATCCTGAAAAAAGCTAAATAAATCCGTAAAAAGTATTAGATTTATCATTATTATTATTATAAAATCATCCTAAAAAGTGCAAAAAATATCGCAAATGGCCAAAATAATTTGTCAGTAGGCTATAAAAAGTTTAAAACGAGAAAAAAATCCAACAAAAAGCTAAATAGATACTGTAAAAAGTGAAAAAGGTTTTAGAAGAATCGAAAAATGGAACAAAAAGCGAAAAAAAACATGCAAAAGTGGAAAAATTAGTAAATCACTTTCGCATGTTCTTGTTTCGCTTTTTGCTCAATTTTTTGAGTATTTTGAAACTTTTTTAGTCTTTGAAAGATTTATATCGCTTTTATGAAATTGACAATTATTCCTAAGTAGGTTGAAAAAGGCTTGAAATAAGAAAAAAAATGAAAATTCCACCATCAAGTGACAATAGACACACAAAAAAATAGAAAAAACATTCTCAAAAGTTGTATTGTTTTCCAGTAAGTTAAAAAAGAACTTGAAATAAGATAAAAAAATAAAAATCCTGAAAAAAGCTAAATGAATCCGTTAAAAGTTTTGATAAAATCCTAAAAAGTATTAAAAAAAATTTAAAAAAAATCCAGCAAAAAGTTGGATAAATCCTTCAGGAATTAAAAAATTTTTTAAAACGAGTTAGAGTATGAAACAAAATGGAAAATAGCTACATCCATAAAAAAGTAAAAAACATCCTACAAAGTGCAAAAAATATCGCAAATAGCAGAAATAATCTGTCAGTAGGCTATAAAGAGTTTGAAACGAGAAAGAAAAGTTTAAAAAAATCCAACAAAAAGCTAAATAAATACCGTAAAAAGTAAAAAAGGTTCTAAGATTCGAAAAATGGAGCAAAAAGCGGAAAAAATCATGCAAAAATGACAAATACCCTGAAAAGGGAAAATTTGAATAAGTTCAAAAAGGCTTGAAATAAGAAAAAAAAAATAAAGTTCCACCCTAAAAGTGACATAGACAAATAAAAAGTGGAAAAAACATTCCCAAAAGTAGTATAGTTCTCCAGTAAGATAAAAAAGGGCTTGATATAAAAAAAACAGAACAAAGCAAAATAAATTCGTCATGATAAAATCCTAAAAAGTACCAAAAATATTGTAAAAAGTGGAAATAATTTCTCAGTAAGTTAAAACAAAAATCAATCAAGCTTTAAAAAGAGTTGAAAAACGCAACAAAACGCGAAATACATCCATAAAAAAGTAAAAAAACATTATAAAATAGCGAAAATAATTCGTCAGTAAGCTATGAAAAGTTTGAAACAAGAAAGAAAAATCCAACAAGAAGCTAAAGAAATCCTCTAAAACGTAAAAAATGTCTTAAAAGACTTGAAAAATCGAAAAAATCCACGCAAAAGTGAAAAAATACCCTAAAAAGTGTAAATTATTTGTAAGTTGAAAAAGGCTTGAAATAAGAAAAAAAAATAAAATTCCACGATAAAGTAAAATAGAAAATTAAAAAAGTGGAAAAAAACATTCTTAATAGTAGTATAGTTCTCCAGTACAGCAAAAAAGAGTTTGAAATAAGAAAAAAAATCCAGTAAAAAGCTAAATAAATCCGTAAAAAGTTTTGATAAAATCCTAAAAAGTACCAAAAATACTGTTAAAAAGTGGAAATTAATTCCTCAATAAGTTGAAAAAAAAAATCAAAAAATCCAGCAAAAAAGTCAAATAAATCATCTAGGAATTGAGAAAACCTTCAAAAAGAGTTAAAAAACGCAACAAAGCGCAAAATACATCCATTAAAAATTAAAAAACATCCTAAAAAGTGCCAAGAATATCGTAAATAGTGAAAATAATTTCTCAGTAGGCTACAAAAAAAAAACAAAAAATCCATCAAAAAGCTAAATAGATCCTCTTAAAAGTAAAAAAGGTTTTAAAAGAGTTCAAAATAAAGCAAAAATCGAAATAAATTCATGAAAAAACTTTGTTGTGAATACAAAAAAAAAGTTTGAAATAAAAACAAAGTAGAAAGAAAATCTCTTGGTTGGGATTTTTGCCCATTATTGATAAGATACGTTTAGCAGGGACAGTTATTTATTTATTTTTTCTTATGGCTCAATGAAGGGATTGTCTAGAACTATAAACATATCGTTACTTCTTGACGGAAACCTTATAACACCAGTTAGCCAAGACATACAAATTATTAACCATTACTGCCGCCACAAAACGATAAACTCAAGCCAAAAATAGCCCCCTTATTATGCATCATACATCTCAAAAATCAAAACACAAACTATAAGTATACACAGCAGCTGTACGCACACTTGAAATCAATTAAGACTATAAGCCGGAATACTATTTTTACGACAAATTTTCACCGATTTGTCTTTTGAGATGGTGCAGCCCACAAATTGGGTCCTGTTTTTTTTTTGAGTAATTTTAATTCATGGAAAAACACTTGGTATTCTCGAATGCGGAAGAGACAAATTTTCCACTAGTTCATTCCGAAGTCGGAACTCTTTAATGACGCCAGGCATAAACTTGCATCCCTTCAGCCCTCAAGGGACAAATAACCGGAAAGGTTGGAAGCAGACTGTCTCCGACCTGGATGCATGTAGCCTGGCATAATTATAGACATTTTGCATGATGAGGCACGGAGTTGCATTATAAGCAACCTGATGGGGAGCAGTTAGCTTGAGCAGATGCTCTTGGGTTTAATGAAGCGATCAGCAGGTAAGTGTCACAATGCAGACTATAACATGACAGCAGGATCAAGGGAATTATGTTTTGCATCTCCCTAACTACTCTGTTGTGATGTCCATCATTCGTAAAGCTGCAGGCAATGTAAACGGAAAGTTTTGCTATTGCTGTTTACCACAATGTGGCCATTTAACCGTGTTTTACTGCAGACTTTGTGGAGACAGGACTAAGTAGAGTGGATTCTTCGTCTCTTCCTCCCTGCTGTATTTTTTGGCTACCTGTCAAATCTACGTTTTAGTCCAGTATGTAAATTCATTTAAGCGACAAAGTTGCCATTAAATACTATTTAATAGAGTCCTAATTGAGTTATCTCTTGGCACCATGAAGACCTCTTAATTGGCTGGTCGCTGGAGCTCCTGTCATTTTGGAAACTGTGGCAATTCGTTATGACAACCATTCGGATTTCGTGTATCAATCAAGAGGGGCAGATTAATCAGCTAATTCTGATTTGGGGATTTTGTTATCTGATTTTGATGTTTTGATTCCGCTAATGATACATTTTTTCATGATACGTATTGATCCAACACCTGTGACTATACTTTCACATGACCTATAATTATGTATTAAGATTCTCTACAACTACCAAGTATCATCATCATAATATGGGCAGCTTTTTAATATGACCACTGGGTTACTGGAAACCTTAACGTGATCACTAGACTTCAGTCGTGATCACGTTGAAGTTTTAATATTTATTTCTATGTTTGCAATGTTAAAGTCTTTCTCTTCATGTACTCAGTTTCATAATTCTTTTGGTGCAAAATTTAAGTAAGTTTTTTGCATAATTTGCATTCTAGGGATCGCTTTGGTTTTTACATGGTTTGGGAAACATTATTTTGATATTCAATCAAGTACTTCTGTATTTATTCTCATTTTTAGCTCATTTTTTATCAGTTTTTCCAGGATTTTGGCATTTTATGTTTTCCATTTTCTGGATATTCAGTATTTTTATTCATAATTTTCAAAAGTGTTCTCCATATTGATTTTGTATTTTTTTATATTAACAGCATGTTTTACTTTGTTTTATCTGTTTTTGATATCATTCTATTTTTTTTTCCTATCTGGTTGGTTTAATTGATTGTTTAAAACATTGTCTTTTCATGTTTAATGATCTGTAGCTACTGTAGATGATTTTTATCTATTGTTTAAAGATTTTTTTAACAAAAAATGTTACTTTTACTTTTTTTATTCATTTTCAGCGACAAGGTGAGATCTCGTAAATTATTATATTGGGTCTTGAAATGCTTGGTTTTGAAGATACAGGGTGTTAAAGATCTATTTTATTTTCAGTTTTCAATACCTTTTCCAAAGACGGTTTGAGATATTGAACTGAATTCTGCCACAGAATATAATTTTTATTTTATTTTATTTTTTATTTATTTATTTTTTTTTTAGACCCTCTCCCTTAAAATTATGACATACCATTGAGTAACACCCTGTATATTCCCTCGATAAATACTTTTGGACCAGTCCCTGTTGAATGTGTCAAAAAGATAGGAGTGCCTTGCCTACGACAGTGGAGATTTTGACAATTTGCACAATTTTTTTGTCTTTTTTGTGTGTTAATTTAATTTTTTTTAAAATAAGATGTAAACTGATCAATCGTATTATTTGTGGTTTGTAGCGCCATTTATTCTACTTGACAGCTGGTCGTCAAAAAAGAAACGAAAAATACGTGGCATTCTCACTAGGTTTTTTCTAATATTAACGCAAGAACACGTTAAACACAAAACAATTCTGATGTGTATCTTTTGGACACATTCAAATTTACAGGGGTAGTTTCAAAAGTATTCCTTGAGAAATTCCTGATGAAGACTCCGTCACTGTTCTATTTCAAAAAATTTAGAAAAATGATCTTTATGAATATGGAATTGTCCAAGTGGTGTTTGCATTTGAAAATTTCGTAAAAACCTCAAATACAGGTTTTACTTTTACAATTCATGTTGTGTGGTCAGCTAAAGTGAATGGAATCGATCCTGAGTACATGCACATTGATGGAATATCCTTAAAATCCGAGAAAAAACTGATAAACAAAGAGTCAAACAAAAATTCAAACCCACTATAATGAAAAGAAAAAAAGGGCACCTTCATTTATTATCAAATGAGGAGTAAAAAAAAAGTATAAAAGTCAAAGTAACTTTAAAGAAAATGTCAAAAATTAAAAAAATCACAAAAAAACTTTTAAAGGAGTAGGAAAGAGAGCTTAAAAAAAAAAGACGAAACAGAGAAAACAGACTCATAAAAATGATGAAAATTCATAAGACTTTCTTTAAAGTGAATAAAGCACGTAAAAGTAGAAAAACCTAAATGAATTCAATAGAGTGGCCTTGAATAGACAAAATATCTCAGTGAGTAGAGGAAAATTTCCAAAAACTAAACATTTCAAAGGACGTACTAAAAAGAAAGTGAATAAAATTAAACTCTAAAAAGCCATAGTAGAGACAGGAATAATCAGTGAATGACTGAAATCCTCAAAAGCGCAAAAAGAATACAATATGAAAAAAAATATATTCATCAAACAAATAAAATAAAAAGTTTCAAAGACCTTGAACCTAGTAAATGAAACCGCAAATAAAAAAATAACGCACCACACAAGTGGTGAAAAAAACTATTAAAAAAGAGAACAAACCACCAAAATATGAGATCATTATCACACACGAATGTAAAAAATGCTTAAAAGACCGAAACAAAATGAATAAAGGGCCCTTAAATGTGAAAAACTATGAAAAATGGACGAAACTACTAAAACAAAGAAAACAATAGTCAAACAAACAGTAAAAACTGTTTAAAAACCTTAACGGAGTGAATCAAGCACATTTATAAAAAAAAGACTACAAAATAAGGCTCCAAGTTTCCAGTTCCTCAATGCCCTACTGCCCTACACTCGAGTTTCTGTGTTCAAGTACCTACCTTTACGTCCCGTTGCGGCGATCCCAGAAACTTACAATTTGAAATATCACCAGCATTTTCTCTTGGGCACATTTCTCTATTTTTTTTTCCTGTGTGTCTCTATGATGAATAGTTACGAAAACTGACACTAAAAATGAATCACCTATTCTAGTCCTCAATAAAATATTTTAAGGTATTCGTTGCCCAAACAAAAAAAAATTAAATGTTGTCTCCAAAGTCATGTCGTGATTTATTATATTTGAAATACCAGAAACATAATATTTAATAAGAATTTGAAGTATTGTGGAATGAGGGCAGGCATATTGATCAGAAAAAAAAAACAGAATCACCCTGTATAAGAATTGGTGCTCAGAATCATCACGTATTTTATAATAAGAATAATAGTCGTTTATTTACAACAGGTTATGCTGCAGTAATTAGGATAAACAAAATAATAAAAAAAATTGATACTAAATGAAATAAAGAAATAATATGAATAACAATAGAAGAATCAGCATATAGATCAAGCATTAATATAAATAAATACAGGGTGATCAATGAAACTATGTATGATTTGACAAAAAAAAACATGCTTTCGAAAATGCACGTTTCAAAAATTAGTCGATTTTTAAATGTGCATGATTTTGCAAAAAGAATCCACCTCGGATGGACCTGTTGTTTTTAGAAACTTTTTTTAACTTCATAAAAGGTTTTCAGAACTTTTTTATAGTTTTGTATCAACTTTTCTTGTTTTTTGTTAAAGTTTGTCTTTAAATCACTTTTTAATTAAATTAATAAGGATTTTCTTTTTTTTTAGGAACCTTTTGACGGTTTATGAAATTCCTCTTCCATAGTTTTGTGTCAACTACACCCATTTTTTGTTTATTTTTGGCCTTAAATCACTTTTCATTGCAAATAATAAGGATTTTGTTTTCTTTATAAAAACTTGTCGACACTTTATTAAGTGTTTTTATTGACTATTTTGATAGTTTTGTCTCCATTTATACCATTTTTTGTTTATTTTTGTGTTTAGACAACTTTTTAATACAATTAGTAAGGCTTTTATTGTCTTTTTGAGAACTTTTTTATGAAGTGTTTTTGTTCACTTTCCCGATAGTTTTGTGTCCACTTTTCCTGCTTTTTGTTTATTTTTGTGTTTGAATCACTTTTTATTACAATCAATAAGGGTTTGGTTCTTTTTTAGGAACTTTTCGGCACTTTACAATGTTTTTATTGACTTTTTCTTTCATAACTAAAGTAATGACTGGAAACTATTAAAAACTCTATGACGGTACTTATTGGAATGATTATTCATCAGAAACTCACTCAACCACTTTCTTTAGGGTGATCAATGAAATTTGTAGTCTTCACAATAATTTTAAAAAATTCGAATGTCACGAATGTATGAAAAAGGATTTTCTAAATCATAAACATTTCCGTCAAAAAAAAAAAAACTGTAATACAGGGAAACAGGGATCTATGAAAGTTCTCTACCTTTGACAATTTTTTCAAAACCAATTTTCAAATGATACGTCATATTTCTTGATTGTTCTCCAATCAATCACTTCATATAAAAATGTAAAGGCGAATAATGTCGAACTTTATTCAATTTTTGAACATCAAGTGCGAGCAATTGAAAATTGACACATAATATTCAAATACCCATGAGCATTTTGAGGATGTTTTGAAATTTTAAAATCAATAATTTTATATTGTTATATATATTTTCCTCAAAAGATTTTATTAAGGCAATTTTCTCACTCTGGGACATTTCAATCTATTTTTCAAACTCTCCCACTAGTCAAGGAATTTTTTCATGTTTGTATGCATCAAAAGTATTATTTTTGTCAAATTTTCAAGTTTCTCTCTATGTATGTTTTTTATCATACTTCGAGCATACGATCTGAATTATTTTCTGCACGTGGTAGGAAATGATGTTGGCTCGGAAGGTCAATTATTGGAAATAATAACACATTACAATTTTTATTATAATTTAATAATAAATTAGTTCATCATCTATTTATAATAGGCCACAGCTTCAATGTCAGTAGGACTCACCTTGAAACAGTTCTTCAAAGCTATTAATCATTTTTTTTCTTGAAGTGAATTCTAATTTCCGAATTATGTGGAATAGGAAAACAATAAACGCATATTGGCAAAACCTCATTTCACGGATTAATTTCTCTAATTAGGAAAAACGTCAAAACACCGTCGCAATCGACCTAACTTCTTGGAAATATGAGATCATTGAGCTTTGATGACAATTTTTCGAAAACATTCTTAATCAATCATGAAATATTAAAATCAGATCAAAATGAAAATTATCCTTCATAACTGAGGACTCAGATTAGATGTTTGCGAATTTTATTTGCTCACAGTTCGGTCGTTCTAACATAAAAAAATTGTAGAGATAAAAGAAGGAGTGAACAAAACAAATTTCTCCTTCAAAAAGAATGTCTTCCGCTTCCTTCACAATCCCGTTCAATTATAAGATTTCATGCCCAACCTAAATGTCTTAATAAGCAATACGAATATCTGCACATTATACACCAAATCAAGCGCATTGCTTTTAACGCTTAATGGAAACTGGAGATTTTATTGCGCGATTCGAATACCACTAATACTTAGTTGTAAAATCTACTTCTTGTGCGTATCGAATTGATTCGGTCCAGCGCGAAATCACTTTCTTCATTTTCTACTCAATCGACAAAAAATCGATATGTTCCACTTATAGACTAATAGCAAAAACAGTTATCTATTTATATTGGTTTGGGTTTTCTCTTTGGAATATTGTTTACTTTTTGCGGTTTGGGCTTATCCTTACCGTTGGGCTTGTCTTGAAAGCTTGAGCTCACCTGAAAAAAAAAATTAGGTTGAAAAGGGGCAATTAACATTCATTATGTTTAAAAACATCACACAAAATACTATAGGTATTTGCGATTCGTAAAACAAATTCGATACTTATAAACCAAGAATCCGGAGCAGAGCCAAAAGAATACGGTCTGCTGTCTATGTGATTCCGTCGACTGCTTCGTTTATTTCACCGATTCCGTTAAAAATCACAAAGAGTTCGGATCACAACCAAAAGAATACGGTCTGCTGTCTATAAGATTGCTTCGATTGTTTCGTATATTTATTCGTTTTTGTTGAAGTTCACCTAGTGTTGGGGGTAGAGCCAAAAGAATACGGTCTGCTGTCTATGTGATTTCATCGATTGTTTTGTATATTTTATCGTTTTTGTTGAAGTTCACCTAGTGTTCGGGGTAGAGCCAAAAGAATACGGTCTGCTGTCCATGTGATTTCATCGATTGTTTTGTTTATCTCACCGATTCCGTTAAAAATCACCAAGAGTTCGGATCAGAACCAAAAGAATACGGTCTGCTGTCTATAATATTGCTTCGATTGTTTTGTATATTTTATCGTTTCTGTTAAAGACCATCAAGGGTTCGGAGTAGCATCAAAAGAATACGGTCTGTCGTCTATGAGATTTTGTTGATTGTTTTGTATATTTCATCGATTTTGTTAAAAAACAAGAGGATTTCGGAGCAGAACCAAAAGAATACGGTCTGCTCTCTATGTGATTTCGTTGATTGTTTTGTATATTTAATCGTTTTTGTTAAAGTTCACCTAGTGTTCGGGGTAGAGCCAAAAGAATACGGTCTGCTGTCCATGTGATTTCATCGATTGTTTTGTTTATCTCACCGATTCCGTTAAAATTCACCAAGAGTTCGGATCAGAACCAAAAGAATACGGTCTGCTGTCTATAATATTGCTTCGATTGTTTCGTATATTTTATCGTTTCTGTTAAAGACCATCAAGGGTTCGGAGTAGCATCAAAAGAATACGGTCTGTCGTCTATGAGATTTTGTTGATTGTTTTGTATATTTCATCGATTTTGTTAAAAAACAAGAGGATTTCGGAGCAGAACCAAAAGAATACGGTCTGCTCTCTATGTGATTTCGTTGATTGTTTTGTATATTTAATCGTTTTTGTTAAAGTTCACCTAGTGTTCGGGGTAGAGCCAAAAGAATACGGTCTGCTGTCCATGTGATTTCATCGATTGTTTTGTTTATCTCACCAATTCCGTTAAAATTCACCAAGAGTTCGGATCAGAACCAAAAGAATATGGTCTGCTGTCTATAATATTGCTTCGATTGTTTCGTATATTTTATCGTTTCTGTTAAAGACCATCAAGGGTTCGGAGTAGCATCAAAAGAATACGGTCTGTCGTCTATGAGATTTTGTTGATTGTTTTGTATATTTCATCGATTTTGTTAAAAAACAAGAGGATTTCGGAGCAGAACCAAAAGAATACGGTCTGCTCTCTATGTGATTTCGTTGATTGTGTTGTATATTTAATCGTTTTTGTTAAAGTTCACCTAGTGTTCGGGGTAGAGCCAAAACAATACGGTCTGCTGTCCATGTGATTTCATCGATTGTTTTGTTTATTTCACCGATTCCGTTAAAAATCACCAAGAGTTCGGATCAGAACCAAAAGAATACGGTCTTCTGTCTATAATATTGCTTCGATTGTTTCGTATATTTTATCGTTTCTGTTAAAGACCATCAAGGGTTCGGAGTAGCATCAAAAGAATACGGTCTGTCGTCTATGAGATTTTGTTGATTGTTTTGTATATTTCATCGATTTTGTTAAAAAACAAGAGGATTTCGGAGCAGAACCAAAAGAATACGGTCTGCTCTCTATGTGATTTCGTTGATTGTGTTGTATATTTAATCGTTTTTGTTAAAGTTCACCTAGTGTTCGGGGTAGAGCCAAAACAATACGGTCTGCTGTCCATGTGATTTCATCGATTGTTTTGTTTATTTCACCGATTCCGTTAAAAATCACCAAGAGTTCGGATCAGAACCAAAAGAATACGGTCTTCTGTCTATAATATTGCTTCGATTGTTCCGTATATTTTATCGTTTCTGTTAAAGACCATCAAGGGTTCGGAGTAGCATCAAAAGAATACGGTCTGTCGTCTATGAGATTTTGTTGATTGTTTTGTATATTTCATCGATTTTGTTAAAAAACAAGAGGATTTCGGAGCAGAACCAAAAGAATACGGTCTGCTCTCTATGTGATTTCGTTGATTGTTTTGTATATTTAATCGTTTTTGTTAAAGTTCACCTAGTGTTCGGGGTAGAGCCAAAACAATACGGTCTGCTGTCCATGTGATTTCATCGATTGTTTTGTTTATTTCACCGATTCCGTTAAAAATCACCAAGAGTTCGGATCAGAACCAAAAGAATACGGTCTGCTGTCTATAATATTGCTTCGATTGTTTTGTATATTTTATCGTTTCTGTTAAAGACCATCAAGGGTTCGGAGTAGCATCAAAAGAATACGGTCTGTTGTCTATGAGATTTTGTTGATTGTTTTGTATATTTTATCGATTTTGTTAAAAAACAAGAGGATTTCGGAGCAGAACCAAAAGAATACGGTCGGCTGTTTATGTGATTAAGTCGATTGTTTTGCATATTTTATCGTTTTTGTCAAATTTCACCTAGTGTTCGGGGTAGAGCCAAAAGAATACGGTCTGCTGTCCATGTGATTCCATCGATTGTTTTGTTTATTTTACCGATTCCGTTAAAAATCACCAAGAGTTCGGATCAGAACCAAAAGAATACGGTCTGCTGTCTATAAGATTGCTTCGATTGATTCGTATATTTTATCGTTTCTGTTAAAGACGTTAAAGTAGCGTCAAAAGAACACGGTCTGTTGTCTATGAGATTTTGTTGATTGTTTTATATATTTCATCGATTTTGTTAAAAAATAAGAGGATTTCGGAGAAGAAACAAAAGAATACGGTCTGCTGTCACTGTTATTTCGTCGATTGTTTTGTATATTTTATCGTTTTTGTTAAAGTTCACCTAGTGTTCGGGGTAGAGACAAAAGAATACGGTCTGCTGTCCATGTGATTTCATCGATTGTTTTGTTTATCTCACCGATTCCGTTAAAATTCACCAAGAGTTCGGATCAGAACCAAAAGAATACGGTCTGCTGTCTATAATATTGCTTCGATTGTTTCGTATATTTTATCGTTTCTGTTAAAGACCATCAAGGGTTCGAAGTAGCGTCAAAAGAATACGGTCTGTTGTCTATGAGATTTTGTTGATTGTTTCTTATATTCCATCGATTGTGTTAAAAAACAAGAGTATTTCGGAGCAGAACCAAAAGAATACCGTTTGCTGTCTATGTGTTTCCGTTGATTGTTTTGATTCTGTGAAAAATCACCAAGGGTTCGGAGTAGAACCAAAAGAATACGGTCTGCCATCTATGAGATTTCGCTGATTTTGTCAAGAACTGCGATTGTTTCGTATATTGGTTGGTCTCTCAATCGAGCCCTTTATACACTAGTAGCTCTTTCAAGATTTATTGCTAATTTGGCTCCCTCAAAGGGCATTTTCCGGAAATAACATTTTATTGTTGAGTTGTCTGTTTTTTTTGTAGTACATATCCTCTTTTAACTACCATTTTTATGACATTTTTAATAATTATAGCTTAAAGAATGTCAGTGAAAGTTGAAACTTTTAGGATTTTATTCCAGTGGTATAATTTTCATCGATATACAAATGTTGACAATATATTTCGGCAATGTATGTTCAATAACTCAAATCCTCTCGACTCAATCCACTCCTCTCATGCAACACATTTTTCATGTTCTGCTTTATCCGTCGGAACCAATAAATGACAAATATACCACAATTTCTCAATATTTGCCCGCACAATGGCTGACAATCACGTTCTTACACCGCCGGAAAATCCATTTTTGCATCTTTTGTACCGTCGGCCGTTGAGATGACGTATATAGTGAAAACGCTTGAAATTTTTCATGAAAATTCATATGGGATAGTAAATTGAAATTTTGTATTATTAATGTGTGGAAAACACCTCTTTCTACAATTTAACAATATCTACTCTATTGATTAATGTGAGTGATTCATTTGGTGAGTTTTTGGAAAATTCGATAAATTAAGTTATAGCAAACTTTAGAAAAAATTGAGAAATTACTTTTTTTAGGATAGTCCAGTGATTCAAGATATGGACAGAAAAAATCTGACAAAGCACCAAGCTTTGTTAAGAAAACATGACTTCCTCTGACCACCCTGTATAGGTGAATAAATAAAAGAGATACACCGCTTCAACCATGAACGTGTTCTCAAAAAATTGGTCAAGGACCTCCCAAGGATCGCAACTCAATCTCTTTCCGTTTCGAAAATATCGATATTTGAGGTATCTTTAATTTAGATATCGGTTTGGATTCAAGATCAGTCGAAACAGCAGAAAATTTACCACACAACTCACTTGAAAAATTGTCAGATACCGTGAAAGAAAACTTTTTAAAAATAAAATAAAAAACTCAAAAAAGATCTAATCAGTCAACAAGGTACGATTAAAAAAATCAAATTGTTTCCTGAACTACTGAAGAAATCATTTTGAATTTATCTATTTTATTTATCAGCAGAAAAAAAAAAAAAAAAAAAAAAAAAAAAAAAAAAAAAAAAAATCTAGGCTTGTGACAAAAATGTGAATGTGAGAGCAACAAAACAGATCCACTGCAACTTTTTGATTTATAGCCCAGGCGCCGGTGTCCTTTTCATGATCACGACCGATGTTAATTTCAATATCAAATCCAAATGCAGTAATCCTTTGGCCCCATTCGTGATACCAAAACAACAAGCATAATTGATGGGCAAGATATGAGAAACTTCCAATTCCCAGCAGCCCACAGATAACCCAGTCGTGAGTCCAAATTAGGGTCGCAAGTGCAACTAGCCAACAATATGATTAATGAGTTTCGACTCAATGTCATTAAAATTAATTTTCCAAACGCATTTACCGATGCGTTTCATACTTGGACAAGTCTAACGAGCCCCAACCGTGAAGTATGCGAATCACGGAAATAGAAGAGTCTGAAGTACATGGAGAAATTACCGGCGTCCAAATAGGGAACCTCGCTGGTTCGTGAAAGAGGAAACGGTTACGGTATTTTTTACGGGTAAATTCCATGTAGGGCTATAGAGGAATGTGCGTTTTTGCAAGGTTTTGCTCGGATGATTGAAAGAAATATGCTGGTCAACGTGTCACGAAACTCTATTGAATAGATTTTCGTTAATGTGCCATTGCGGGTTTATTGACTAGTTTATTGATGATTTTATGTGTCTTTATCCCGCAGTTATCGCTAACGGATTCCAAGATATTTGATGAGGCCATTAAGTTATCATAGATTTTTTTCTTGGGCTCTTAACGGTTCCTTTATATCTAATCCTTATTCATCTCTTTCAGAGTGACGCAACTTGTATCTATTTTGTAAACTTTCACTGTCTATATGAGCTGCATGGTTCAACAACGAAATCCAATTTAGCCTCGCTGGCAGTATTTAGTTTGTTCAACCTCTTGCTGCTTCTGCAACGTTTCGATCAAGTCCTGCAAACCCTTATCAAAGTGCTGATGGTGTTCTCCATACTGATCATAGTTTTGAAATGGCCTACACAACTACTAACATATGATTAAGGTGTCCAAGGAAAAAACAATCAAAATGTCTAATAGGTTTACGACAGGAATTTACCTAAAGAACACGTTGTGGAATTTTGTTCCTTACCTCGCGGGACACCCTGTATATTCTTGTGTCCAGCGTAAGGTGTTCCATTTTATCAAGGACGACACCTTCCTTCCCTCCCCCTGCCTTCTTCCTGGACCTCTTTATAGTGCTGATGATCATTTTGATTGGCTTGGCCTTTGAGGACATTGAGAGTGGGAGAAGGAGGTCTAGCTGAAATGTCTAGCCATGCAGGTGAGTAACCATCGAGTCTGCGTCAGCTGAGCAGGTTGCAAAAGGTGGTTCTGCACACGGAACAGGAACGCAGGCTGTCAAGGAGATGGTTGGAGAAGTCTGGTGGTCTTTTTTTTCTGATGGGCACGGGGACATAAGAATGGATAGCTTGCTGTCCTAATGGTTTCCATACATCATAGAGAATATAGTTTTCATCCCAGTTGATGTCAAGAGAAAACATTTTATTCTTCCAGCTTCCAGATTCAGTACTTTCTGAGTAGCAGGCCATCAATGATCTGGATGTCGTTTTCTTTCATACGCTGTTCGAAAGCTAGCCATAAGGAACAGTGGGCCTTCTATCACAAAAATCCAGCCCGAGATATGAAAGACATCACCTTCCCCATGATTTTAGACAAACTCATCTGGAGAATTTAGTTCATTGTCTGTTTTAAGAGTTTCTGCTCACATCTACTGCTGTCCGTGGGCAGAGATTGGCATCTTGCCTCCTCTGCTTCTCCTGAGTGCAAATGTTTTGACAATCTTCTCAGACCTCATTTTTCATGAAAGAAGTTCTAGATAGATGTACTCCAGAATCACAAACTAGGTCAACAATATGTTACCATCAGATTGTTTTGTTGGTGTTCATGAATCAAACTGTCAAACGACAAAAAACGCACCGTCAACGTCAATCTAGTTCAACCGATTGAAACTGAGAGTATAGTGGTTTGTGGCTCTTAGCTAATCGTTCTTATAGCAAGGGAAATGACATCACACCGGGATACTTGAGCTACGCCCCGTTTTTCCAGATATTTAAGGGAATTTGAGGAATTAGTGTCGTAATTCCAGAGACTAAAATAAGAGTTCTAAAAGTTTTGATATTCTGTAATTTCAGAAATTAAAAGGTGAATTATCAAAGAAACATTCTAGAGACCATTATTCTGTTAGTCATAACTCATTCAAATAAAAGTCTAAAAATTCTACAATGCCGTCATTCCAGAGATTAAAAGAGGAATTATCACTCATAATCTCCCTAGAGCTCGAATTATTTCCGGAAATATTGTCGAGAACAAATTTCCGAATTTTTAATTCGAGCTCTAGGGAGATTCGGCAAGAAAATTTCATGCCAAAACTGATCATTGGAAAAAACATAACCCAGGCCCAGGACTCACCTCGCATTTAGTGGAAGAAACCAACGGCTCCTTACTCTACTCGCCATTGAGGAAGAAAGAAGGGAATCAGGATTTTATAAAACATTTGGAAGTTATAACCAATCTTGTCCATAATTGATATCATTGCAACTTTGTATTGGAAGTTGAAAATAAATCATTTATCAAAAATATTTGTCAGCTGTCAAGCACTCGCGGCTGGATGTAGCTCCCATGCACCAACCACAGTGTTGCCGTTTGCCTTATCTTTGTCTATGAAAGTTGGGTTGGGTTGGGATTCTTAGGGAGAGTGCAGATGCAAAGCCAGGGCGATTTCCACTTATTAATCTTTCAGTCACGTGATTATGAGCAGGGTGATTTCCGATAAAATTAGGTCGTTGCCATAGCAACATAATAAAATGCAAGCCTATGATTGGTTAGAATTGACTGGTAGGAAATTTTCAATGATAAAAATTGAGGCAATATTGTGATTCCAGAGACCATAATCCCATTTACTATTACCAACTCAAATAAGAAGTCTAAAAATATTATTTTGTAAGCCGCAATTCCAGAGATTGGAAGGGATATTATCATAGAGATATTTGAGGCAATGTCATCATTCCAGAAAACATAAATAAGTTGTCGCTGCTAACCAATGAGTCCCAAAATTCTAGGGAAATCATCAAAGAAATATTCTAGAGACCATTATTCTGGTTATCATCATCTTTGTGTGATTCTTGTTCTGCAATCATGACCTCAGAGAAGAGATCAGTGGAGAACACAAGAATCACTGGGAAGCCTTCCAGGTATGAAGCATTCAAAGGCTTTTCTTGATGCTCCATCTGCAGGAAAGCATGAAAGATTCACACCAGGACTTGATTAGTCTCGTCACTTTCAAAAAACTCTTCAGCTACAGCACAGCTTCAAAGCTTCCTATTTTCATATTCCCCATCCACAGCTCTGAAGCTCATCTTTTCTCCTACTCAATCCAAACCATACAGTTTCATCGTTTCCACTGAATAATAAATGAATGATTTCAACGAAGTGGAAAGTTAAGAAACACGAGGTGGAAAGTGTAGCGTCATTTTCCCTATTTTCCAACTAGAACTAAAGGCGTTATCCCGTCGGGTTTTATCGAGAGTAGCTTTATCGCAATTTCTGGGCCATCGCGCAAATTTCGGCAAGAACTTTTACCGAAATAATTTAAGTGGAGGTTAAACTCCCCTACGAGACACATCGTGTGGAAAATCTTATTTATTTTGCATGAATAAGATTTTACCGCGAAAAACACTTTTGGGAAATGGAAGGGAGCAGCAAAGCCGTCGTGAAAAATATTACTGCCCTTTTGGGAATTAAAAACGTCCAGGAAAATGTTTGAGGGGAATCGGTGAAATCCGCATGGAAATGTCGATTAATTCAGGATTGCTACAGGAATTATCTTCTACAATAAAAAACCCATTATGCACATCTCCACCCATTTCCTCGAAACACCATAAAAAAACAATTTCATGCTGTACAAGTCTCTCATGTATGCATTATGTAAAATGACAATAATAAGTGTCAAGGTAGCTCGCAGGTATTAATTCTGCAAATAGATACAGCCTTGATTTGATTGCATCCTTAATGGCAATCCAATGTTCTATCTTTGCAAACATAAGCGGAGAATCTAAATTTTTGTCACTCGTAAAAACCAACCTTCACCTTAAACTATGCAAAATTATGCCGATACTTATGAACGAAGACGTCGTGGCAAAGTTGTTTGTAGCGCAACAAAAACAAAATCTCTTTTGTTTCGGTACCACTTGAGCCGCGTGCCATACTGATCAAATCGCTTCATTACCATATTATAATTATACTTTTAAAACAGCTGGTGGTAATGCATTGTGCTGTTTGGCGTGAAAAGTTGCTAATTTATTCGATGGGTTCAGAAGAAATGAAACATATAAATTGTCCGTGATCAGACTTCCAATCCTTAGCCTAGAGCCATCTAGTGTGGTATCTTATGAAAGATGATGAGAAGGACAAACCTCCCGATCACACTGCCAAGTGAAACAGGAAAATATTGATTCGTCCACTCGTTACCCCATTCATCGATGGCTTTACAACTTGGAAACATTCCAAATCGAGTGTATAGCATCTAAAAAGCCATTACTGGCAGTAAACCAAGTGCCTAAATCAGATAGTGGCGTCGTCCATTTCGATAATATATCCTAGCAATATAAATTGGTGATTCCAGCAACTCTCACGCCTTCTAGGTCGGGAAACCATCTGATTTATGCACCAATCAAATTTTAAGAACGCTTACGATATATAGAGATTGACTAGGGGTCATTTGGTAAGTGTTTGCAATCACCTTCATTGTTATTACCTTTCTGACCCACTGGGTTCGATCATTGTTTGACCAAAATGGACAGGATAAAAGCTAGTGGAACAGCTTCATTAGTGCTGAGCTAATTGGAATTCTGACCTTCGGCGGTGTTGATTTGAAGATTTTCTTGCTTATTACAGTCATGCCCGTAGAAGCTTCAGGCTGGTAGTTGTTTATTGGTTTATTAATTCTACTTGTATAAGTTTAAAGTGGGATTCGCGTTTGTTATGCTAGGCTACATTTGTTTTCAGTAACGAATTCCCATGTGATTCTAGGTACACAATCCTTTTGTACCCTTATTCCGTTCTATCCCCGTCGCTTATAAGAAGTTTTGAAGATGAGTCAGTGTGAGGGATCTCACTTGCTCTGATCGGAGTTTAGACTCTTCCAGGAGTGTTTAATCCTCTTTCACTGCATAGGAATGAGGTGTTTTTTGAAGGAAGCATGGCCTATAATAAGACCAGTTCTCTTCAGTTGAGTCATGTCGTGGGTCTTCAATGCTTTCCTGCATATGGAGCATCAAAAAAAGCCTTCGAATACTTGGTAATGGTAAAGGTGGGGGGCAAAGCCCGGCAAGTAGGCCTAGTGGCCCTTTTCGCCAACCTCGCTTGGCCAACCCAACTACTCAAACCGGCCCATTCTTGTCGTGAATAGGAGCAGACTATCCCAGCACAGGTACCCCAACTCTTCCCTGGGGATGGTGGCTGTTCCTAGGACCTTCCTTCTCAGGCGACCCCACCTGTCGCAAACTCCCAGCAGGTCGTAGGAGGTTTCCTCCGCCCTTCCGCAGTGGGGGCATAGGGGTGATTCGCTTATTCCTAACAAATTCAGGTGTCTGTTGAGCCTGCAATGACCTGTCAGAATGCCAACGAGTGCTCAGTGCCTTCCTGTTCTTGTTCAGCAATTGGGCCGTCCTTGGCCTGTGAGTTTCTGATATCGTTTCTTTGGCCCACCTTTATAATGGGTTACTGTTCCAGTTCTCAACTGTTCTCTCCCACGCCCATTCGTTGAGAGTGCGTGAGATTAGTTGTTTACTAAGGCTTAGAAATGATTCCGGTCCGGACAGTTGCGTGGCAGATCCTCGTTTGGCCAGCTTGTCTGCTTGCTCATTGCCGGTGATCCCCGCGTGTTCCGGAACCCATACTAGTTTGACCCTTTTGTTGCAGCGCATCCCTACACTCTTGGACCAGCGGGCAGCTTATCCTTGCTGGAAGACTGTTGCAAATCTTCCAAGGAGAAAAGCTTCACCAGTGTTCCTGTCAGCCCTGAAAACTCCAGCTTCAGTCGAACCCGTGCGTTCAGCCTTGGAGCCATCTGTGAACCAGACTTGAGTGTTGACAGGCGCCTCCATCGGTCTGGTCAGCCACTCTTCCCTCGTCGGTACGTGCACCTCAAAGCTTCTTCGGAGTCTGAGACGACCATCCGTGGGTATCAACCCGTCCTATAGAAGCGGTAACTCGCTCCGCACCAGTGATGATATCCTGGTGTGGCCAACTTTCATTCCCATGTTCCTCCATGTCTTCTGGGCAACCATCCTACTAGAGGAAGCCATCGCTTCCCTCCTAACCCAGAGAATACCTAATTCTTGGAAGGCTTCCCCTGATCCCCCACTTGTTCCACCTCCACAGCTCCAGCATCTATTCATTCACTCATGGAAAGAATTGATGATTATTCTCCATCACTCAACCGCCTCTGTCGTAGTTGGCATCCCAGTCTCTTCATCCAGCATAAGGTAAAGATGATGCCCCTCAACCCTTAAAAATGCGTTTCAGTGGCAGCCTGACATAAGACAGAGCTGGCAGTGATTCCCCAGGATTGGTTCCTTCACATACCAGCTCACTGTTGAGTCCGGTAATGGTAAAGATGTTTGATTTAGCTCATAAGGCAGAGGGATCAGAATATGCCCTAAAACTGTCGGTGGAAGGAGTCCACTTAGTGTCCAAGCTAATAGCTCTTGTCAAACAACACTTCGTCATTAACAAACTAAAAAGTATATTGGCTATTGGATTTGGTTAATTTGGTTGAAAACCATTTGAGTTGTTATTTTTTCATGTAAATTATTAGTTTGTTAGGTTAACCAGGTTTCTTAGTAGGTACCTGAGATGCCACCGGGATTCTTGGTGTGACGTTAATTGTTGAGTGACAGACGTCCCTTTACATGCGAAAGGAGAAACAAGGTCAACCAGCTGGAACAAATTCTTTCATAATTACATTTGAATACGGAGGTCCAAACCCTGAGCAGAGTGATCATAACGCAGACCTCTCAGGAAGACGAGGACTGAAAAGGATCCACGGAGGACAGTACTCTGGAGCGGCTAAAAAAGATGCCATAAGGACGCACGTCCGAGCTCGAATGGGACATCTTTGTTGAAGCATGAAGGAAATTCAAATCAGAAGTGGGCGTTGTGAATTTTTCAGAGACGGTACCAAGAGAAAATAACACATGGACTGACAATGGAGAAGTTTTCTTGAAGACGGTACCAATCCTTCACAGGCTACCCTCTTATCCTCATGGCTGAGTGGGATACGGCAAACAAGGTCGTTACCGACGAATCCATTGAGTGAGTTCATACGAAGCAGCAGGACCTGATGGGTTTTTTCCCGGTGGAAATGAAAGTCTATCTTCCGGGCAAAGGAATGAAGGATCGCCTTTCCCAGATGAAAGGAAAACTGCCAAGCCAAGGTAGTATTCATACCAAAAGTTGGTAAGGAAGACTATTGGCTACCAAAATCCCACAGGCCAATCAGTTTGACATCTTTCCATTCACAAGATTCTCAAGGCTAAAGAAATTTACGCCTGCGTGTTAAGACGGATTTGGTCTGCTTTTCGGAATGAAAGCGTCCTTAGGAGACTGCCATTCAGACGCAGACGTGCAGAGAGGTTGCCCTCAAAGCAGCCTTCTCTTACCCAGACTTGGGTGTCTGATAATGACAAGATTTGAATTGGAGAGCTTTTATGCGCAGGCCTAACGCGATGACGGCCGGATCCTCGTAAGAGGCAAACATCTGGAGGTCGTCGGCGAGCGCAAGGAAATAAGGCTCTCTGTGAATCCCACAAATTGAAGGAATCTCAAGAATCTTAAGCTCTATGTAAGATGCTGTTGGCACTGAAACAGGAGGTCGAGTACCTTGAGGTGTTTTTAGACGTGAATACCAAACCTTGAACGGTTGACTGAAATGGGCATGTCATTCACTGGCTTTATCAGGGCGGGGCCAGAGCTAAGATTTTATATGGGGCCGTGGTCTGGTATAGTCAGAATGAAGAGTGCAATCAGGACCACTCCTGGAGCTGCACTGAACATTCTCTTTGCGATGCCAGAACTGGAGCTCTGGGTATAGTGTGAAACGATGGCAACATAAGTAAGAATTACAGTTGTTGAACTAGAGTAGAAAGGCTCTAAGCATTACTAAAGATGGGGTCACCTGAGTAGGAAGAGCCTAGGATTGACAATCATTCGTTGGGAAAAGTTGGGGGAACCTATCAAAAGAGAAGGGGAGTTTTTACATTCTGAAATCTAAGAAGTACTTTGTCCAATTTATTCTCAAAATTTTTGGTATCGAGGCATTGTGCTTACTTTGTATTTCATTTGTGGATTCGTAAATATACTGGGTGGTTCTGATTAGATTTTCGGTAGGTACCGTGAAATCAGAACTTATTTCCTATCAACATAGTAAATAATCTTGATGGTTCATTTTCTTTATAGTGTCTTCAGAGTATATTTTCCTTTTTTCATTTACCTAATCGTGAGTTTTTGTCAAATACATTTCCGATTTCTGTCTGTCTAGTACAGTTTTGAGGTTATGTTCTCATTGTCTGCTCCCTTGAAAGACATCTTTTAGGGATTTTATTGTTTGACCTCGCTTTTGTGAAGTTTTCAGCGGTTTTGTGGAGTACTTTTGGTGTGTTCCATATCATAAGTTGATGCACACAGTTTCCGTAATATCGTTTTGACATGTGCAGTATATGGTCAAGTAACAAAAACTCCAAGCTCTGAAGAGATACCATAATCAATTCTCAATCGAATAATGTTTTGTTTGAATTCCAAACTGGAACCGAACATCGTTGACAGTCTCAAGTCTCCTTAGTTTGTGTATGGAACAAATTCGAATTGCTAATTCATTTAAAACAAATGCTAATCGACGACGAACTGTTTTATAATGATAATACAGTTGGTGGAACGTGTAATTTATTACGGTTACTTTTTTCCCAACTCTGATGTGTGGGTAATTATTCGCGAGCGTATATTTTTGTAGCTAGTCTGGGTAAATTTGTTATGTCCTCCAAGAGCACTCAGACAATAGAAGTCGTTTCAGTCTATGAAGTTATAACTCGTCACATAAAATCAGATACGCATTTTACAAAGAACGATTAACTCCTCGTTTTCCCAGACATTAAGATATATCAAATAATCTCTCTATACAAGATAGGAATGACCATAAATCACAGAGCGCCGTAAACACGCCTTTTTTAAATTCATAGAAAAACGGTATAGCTGCAGAATTCCCAATGGCCCTTATAAGGCCGCTGTAACCTCTATAAGCGCATGACTGGACTACTTTCGCGCTCAATTCGAATAATATCGATTTGGGCATCGATCACGAGTTCACGATTTTCAGCGGAAATGTATAAACCACAAAGCCGTAACGGAAAATGGTAATGAGCTTTGGGTTAAGAGGTTTTTTCTGTCGTTTTCGTATTTGCTGAAAGTGGGCAGTAATAGATTGGGTTTTGTTCGACAGGCTTGGCTTTGAATTTTCTTAGAGGATGTCATGTCCTTTGTTAATAAGAAGCAAAACATGGCGAGGGACATCTGTTTGGTCTTCCGATGGGTGAGATTAATGTGCGCGTGGGGATGTATGGTAAAGGGTGATCATTTTTCTTGCTTGCCTTTACAGGAAGTGCCTGGTAAGCAAGAACTTTCTTCACAAATCGTATTCATTGTTACATAGATGGAACAGTGAGAACGAAAATATATGGCTGATGACCTCATCCACTGAATTCGAGAATTCATTAGGACATATCAACTACTCATACCCTCCTTGGTTTATTGATTATGTCGATGTTTTTTTTACAAATAACCCCTCTTCTTAGTCGTGGTCTCTAAAAAATGCTTGTGTTCATTTCAATAAATGTACTGCAAAAATTCGATCCTTCAAAGATATGAAGGAAATGTTACATGAACAGAACAAGAACAGCAAAATTGAGAGAAGAATTAAACATAGCACTGGAGGTAAAGCCAGCAGTAGATCTTTCACCCTGAAGACCATAGAGATTCAGGAAATGAATTCAAGGACATTCTCAACATCAATGGATCATCTTCATGATTGATAATGCAGAAGACAAAGGCGAGACAGAGGAGAAGGGTTGAATTTAGATTGTCCTACTTCGCACTGGAGGTGAAACCATTAGAAATGATTTAATCAATCCAATGGTCAATGGTCAACCTCCACATTTTCATGATTGATTATAAAGAAGTCAAAGGAGAGGCAGAAGAGGTAAGAGAAGAGTTAAAGACAGATTCTCCTATTAAACACTGGAGGCGCAGCCAGTACAACTTTACCCGGAAGTCAACTAAAGAGATAAAGGAAATCCTATATACAAGGACATTCTCAACATTACATATCGTACCAAAATTTTCTTACTACATAGGAGATGCATGTACATAAGTTAGTGATTTTTGGCTGTAATAAGACGATATAGTGTCTTCATGACTGATGATGAAGAACACAAAGAAGAGGCAGAAAAGGAAAGAGAAAATAGATTGTCTTACTAAGCACTGCAGGTGAAACCAGTAGAAGATCCTCCACACAATAGACCATCAAAAAGTTCAACAAAATGCAACAAGCAGATCCTCAACATAAATGGATCATCTTCATGATGAATGATGAAGACGCAGAAGCAGAGCTCAAACCTGCTTAGGCCTCCTGGGCCCGTTGCAACCCACAATTGCTAGAAGTGAGATTATTGAAAGCACGACGCTTCCGCGAAGCTCAGCAGGTCCCTCAAATAGATCCCTTCCAGTTCCTGGAGTGTTGTGAGTCTCTACGTCTTCAAGGCACCACCTGCAGTCTGAATCTTCCCCTATTCCGATTCTGTGGAGGTAACCATTCGGGTTAATTGTGCGGAGGTCTTTTCTGCTCATATTCAAGATCTCTTTGGTTCTGCTCGTCAGGTCCTGTTATGATTGCCTTGGCATGTAGCATGCCAGGGACACTATTCCAGCATATATAGAGTGGCTTTTTCGAGTAGAAGTTTCTTCTGCTTTTGCTTTGGGGATGCCAATCATTGGTTCAGGTCCCATCGGCCTATGATCCAATTTTGGCAAGTCTGTCAGCTTCAATGTTCCTCTTTATACCGCTATAGCCCGGGGCCCAAATTAGCCTAACTCTGTTGTTATTTTGAATTATCTTATGCAGAACCTCTTTGCATTCTTGGACTGCTTTGAAGTCTACTGCCTTTCTCACAACAGCCTTTAATGCTGACGTGCTATCTGAACAAATGTTGAAAGTTCTGTGATTTGTGCCGGTCTCAAGAATGTTATTTTATGCACATTGTGTGGCAAAGATTTTGGCCTGTAGGATCGAAGCGAGGAGGTCACTTTGTTGTCCCTTCCACTCTTGCAGAAACCTGCTCCTGTGCCCCTCTGATGCTTGAAGCCATCAGTAAACCACCACGACCCTTTTCCGTATTTGAGCTGGTCTGTTCCGATCCGTCCAATCCTCCGGTCTAGGAATAACCAGCTCAGGCGAGCTACCAGAAAAGCTCCATCATTTGCCTGGGGTTCACTCATGATGGCCGAGTGTTCCTTACTCCTCAGCTTCAGATGTTACAGACAGTACCGATGGTATGCTGTGCTGAGTGCAACATTCTCTACAAACAAGTGCAGTGGGGGTAAGTTCAGGATTACCTCGAACGCTCTCGTTGGTCTGGTCCAAACTGCGCATGTTATACTATGATGCAGTGAAAGTGAAAAGAAATATCACATTTTCCAATAAGAAAAAGCGATGAAGAGAGGATCTCTCAATATCAGATTCCTCCGTAAATGATGGCTATGACGCAGCATGCCTTTATCGTGGTTCTCCGGGCTCAGAATCTACTGAAATTCTAACAAGCTAGAAATACAAGAGATGGGCTCATTGCTTATGTGCGGGAGAGGAGGAAGAGGATGATGATGTACAACACTTGTGCGTTCTTTGCCAGTAGCCAAAAATCTTGTTTGAAAATACCTACCCCATCATGGTGTGATCTTCATGCCGATAATGGAGAAGAGGCAAAAGAGGAAAGAGAAAGAGTTGACAACAGATTGTCCTACCTAGCCCTAGCACTGAAGTTGAAAAACACCAAGAAGACGAAGAAAAGGACCCTGATGCTATGTGCTCCGTATACGGACTATGAAATTTATATTAGAAGGGGATCAAACTGGAGAAATGTATTTTAAAACTATTATACAGGGTGTCCTACCGGAAACAAGATCGATCTATCGAAAATTATACATATAGTTCACCAGAGCTCAACCTAAACCAGAACTGATTGGCATATTACAAGGGACCAGGGGACAAATACTAAAGGAAAAGATGGTGAGCATCAAAAAATTGATAACATCCAAGCAGATTCTACTATCCAGGACCAAATTACATCTTGATCCTTTCTCCTGACTGCTCTTTCATTGCCTACAATTATCTAAAACATGGTGACAGAACAACAATGCAACTGTTAAATGATGATGAGACTAATTGCCCATTGACACCACAAGTACATTCCCACCGATAAAAATCTTATTGATATTTAATTGATTCTACTTTTTTCCCCATGATTGTCACGAAAAACGCTATTTGCAGACGATTGTTCGTGTAACACTCTTTTATAGGTCAATTTGTACGACCTTAAAACATCGATGATATCGGTTTTCGAGCTATTTTGATTGTTTACGACATGGTATTGGGATTGAGTTTTTATAACGATGTTATTGTTGTGGGCGCACGGAGTAATAATCATCACATTTGGCTGGAGGGATGACCTGAAGGTGTGTTTTAATTAGTGTGAAACGGGGTTTTTGTGTTTTATGAGTTATGGTTGGCTAATGAACTATAGGATGAAGATTAGATTGTGTGATTGACGAGCCAATCAATATAAAAGTTTAGAATTGATTTTTTTCTTTTACAAAAAAATATCTACTTAATCCGTCACCATTACATTGGCATTTCTGCCCAACAATCTCAATAATGATCGTCTTCATGCCGACACCTTTAAATGTCACCAGGAAATGAATTCCCACATCTCAAAATGGCCAGAAATAATAAATGCAGCCCGTAATGTCTACTTTGAAGCGGCTTTATGCAATTAACCATATGGTTTATTTATCTGATGAAGATCACTGTTGAATACAAATCATACGATAAGTAACGAAAATCAATTGATCAGTAATTACAAATGCCAAAGAGTTTTTGCATTGTGGAGATGGTTCTGACATTGCCACGCGTGCGTGTTGTTTACGAGTTGATATAGTTAGGTACCTGAAATGCTTTATGTCAAGTGGCAACGTTTTTGAATGATACGGACTAATTAATCATTCTGACATGAGTAGTGGTTTGATCTTAGAGGAAAAAAATTGTGGGCTGGGCTTCCTTGATTTTTTGATTCTTTGGCTTCTTGGTTTGTTGTTTTTTGGTTCTTTGGTTCCTCAGTTTCTAGGTTCCTTAGTTCTTTGGTTTTTTGGTTTCTTGGTTCTGTCGTTCCTTGATTCCTCAGTTTCTTGATCCGTTGGCTCCTTCATTCCTTGGATCCCCTTCACTGTAGGTCTATGCTCTATAATCTTTGTGTTTTGCGTTTCGCTAACTATTATCAATGAATTGGATTGGACATCGAAGCAAAAATACTGCTACAGATGTAATTTGTTTTTTCCTTTTTGAATTCAGGTTCTTTGATTTTGCGATTTTTTGGTTCCTAGGTTTATTGGTTTTCTGGTTCTTTTGTTTCTAGGTTCCCTTGTTTCTTTGGTTTTTTGGTATTTTGATTCCTTGGTTATTTGATTCTTTGAAAAAGTTTAAAATTAATAATAAAACTATTATTAATGAACTAAACTGGGTGAAGGAAATAAGAATATAGGTACGACCATGACCAATCCATGTACGTTTCGGCCTACTAGGCCTCATCAGCATGGCTATGGGTCTGAGTCAGACTGAAGAGAAAAGTTTTAAGGGGCTTCGTGTCTATCAGACAAGTTTCCTTGCTTTCCCGGGAGGATTATCCACGAACTCGTTGTAAGACCATATGACGACCAAATGGTGGACGTCTTTCTCTTGATTGATGGGAACTCCATCCTTGAGATTGACAAAATCCACCGATAGATGGCGTTAGTTTCTACAACATTTCACACTCAAATATAGGTACTGATGCTACAGATGTGAGTATTTGTTTTTTCTTTTTGGACTTGGATTTGGTTCCTTGGTTTTTGGGTTCCTTGATTCTTTGATTCCTTGGTTTCTTGGTTCATTGGTTCCCAGATCCCTTGCTGCTTTGGTTTATTAGTTCCTTGGTTTTTGGGTTCCTTGATTCATTGGTTCTTTGATTCTATGGTTCATTGGTACTTTGATTCTATGGTTCTTTGGTTCTTTGGTTCTTTGGTTCTTTGGTTCTTTGGTTCTTTGGTTCATTGGTTCTTTGGTTCTTTGGTTCTTTGGTTCTTTGGTTCTTTGATTTTTTGATTTTTTGGTTCTTTGAATATTTGGTTCTTTGATTCTTTGCATGGTCCTTTGGTTCTTTGATTCTTTGGTTCTTTGGTTCTTTGGTTCTTTGGTTCTTTGGTTCTTTGGTTCTTTGGTTCTTTGATTTTTTGATTTTTTGGTTCTTTGGTTCTTTGGTTCTTTGGTTCTTTGGTTCTTTGGTTCTTTGGTTCTTTGGTTCTTTGGTTCTTTGGTTCTTTGGTTCTTTGGTTCTTTGGTTCTTTGGTTCTTTGGTTCTTTGGTTCTTTGGTTCTTTGGTTCTTTGGTTCTTTGGTTCTTTGGTTCTTTGGTTCTTTGGTTCTTTGGTTCTTTGGTTCTTTGGTTCTTTGATTCTTTGGTTCTTTGGTTCTTTGGTTCTTTGGTTCTTTGGTTCTTTGGTTCTTTGGTTCTTTGGTTCTTTGGTTCTTTGGTTCTTTGGTTCTTTGGTTCTTTGGTTCTTTGGTTCTTTGGTTCTTTGGTTCTTTGGTTCTTTGGTTCTTTGGTTCTTTGGTTCTTTGATTCTTTGGTTCTTTGGTTCTTTGGTTCTTTGGTTCTTTGGTTCTTGGGTTCTTTGGTTCTTTGGTTCTTTGGTTCTTTGGTTCTTTGGTTCTTTGGTTCTTTGGTTCTTTGGTTCTTTGGTTCTTTGGTTCTTTGGTTCTTTGGTTCTTTGGTTCTTTGGTTCTTTGGTTCTTTGGTTCTTTGGTTCTTTGGTTCTTTGGTTCTTTGGTTCTTTGGTTCTTTGGTTCTTTGGTTCTTTGGTTCTTTGGTTCTTTGGTTCTTTGGTTCTTTGGTTCTTTGGTTCTTTGGTTCTTTGGTTCTTTGGTTCTTTGGTTCTTTGGTTCTTTGGTTCTTTGGTTCTTTGGTTCTTTGGTTCTGTGGGCTGTGAGCAATCATAAATTTCGAAGTGAGACAAGAGACAACCTATATTTGACAGAATATCCTTTCACTTCTATACCCTTGGTGTAGATGTCCCCATCTTATATATTCTCTATTTAATTATTTTACTTATGTAAATAATTATGATCCAAAATAAACATAGGTACTTCATGATTTATGTGTGGACAAAGACCTTTCATTTTTGAAAAAATCATTAAAAACGGTCCGGCAATAGCGACATGAGGAAGGGGACAAAAATACCCTTTGAGCTTCAATATACAGGGCGTTTCATCATTATTGCAAAAAAAATCGGGATGAGTTTCTCCGCTTCAAAATAAGAACAGAACTTTCTATGAAATCCGGAAATGCGTTGTTACAGAGCTACAGGGTGTTGCAATTTTATTCTCATTTTTGTTTTCTAAATAATATTTGAACCAATGTCGATATTTTGATGAAAATTGGCGATTGAGGGTTTCTTAGCATGCGAAATTCGAATTTAACCTTAGTATGGCTCCAACTTGTGGAGGGCGCTACCTACACGTATTTTACCTGTTATGAACAGCCATATCTTTTTTGGACTAACCTGTATTATACTTTTGAGTTGAAAAACGGATTTCTCCATCATTTTTACTCAGAAAATGTATTTCTGTTAAAAGTCGCTACGTGCAACTATTCTCGAGATATTTGGATTTGAAATAATTGATACACGGGATTTTGAAATTATGGCGAAGGTAACCTGCTAGAAGTTATAACATATCACGCATTAATGCTTCATATTTTCAGTGAAAAAGATAAAAGTCGACTTGTGTGTGATGTTATCAACAACTCTTATTCAAATATTATTTAAACAAAAACAAATGAAAAAACTGAAAAAAATTAAATAAAATAAAAATTTCAACACCCTGTAGCTCTGGAACGAAGCATTTCCGGACACATGATTATAGGACAATTTCTTCTTATTTTCAAGCAAGCAAACTCATCCTGTATTTTTGGCACTATCAATGAAACACCATGCTTGGCCATAATTTCATTATTAGTCCAAAAAAGTTATGGCTGTTTATATCCTGAAAAATAAGTGTAGGTAGCTCCCTCTACAAGTTAGAGCCATACTAACATCAAATTGGAATTTCTCATGATAAGAAACCCCTAAATACCAATTTTTATCAAAATATTGACACAAGTTCAAATATTATTTAGAAAAAACAAAAATGAAAATAAAATTTCAACACCCTGCAGCACTGTAACGAAGCATTTCCGGATACATGTTTATAGAAAGTTTTGATCTTATTTCAAAGCGGAGAAACTCATTCCGAATTTTTTCGCAATAATAATGAAACACCCTGTATAAGGTCAAAGAAGAAGTTTTTATACTTTATTCAAAATTTTATCTGGAAGGGGTTAAAATAGGTATCAGCACCTTTTGGACAATTTAATTTCTTCATATTCCTTTTTCATTATATTTATCAAGTGTTCGCAACACACCGGGTAAAGAGCCAGTAATAATATTATTTCTAGGCACTGATGGAATATTCAATCCATGAATTCTGGATAAGCTTAAAATATATTCATGTCAGGATGGCCGAGCGGTCTAAGGCGCCAGACTCAAGGTTTCCTTGCCTGCTATGCAGGTTTCGAGCGTTCTGGTCCTCTTTGAGGGCGTGGGTTCGAATCCCACTTCTGACAAAAGTTTTTTTCATTATTATGGCATACGGTAGGGTTTTTCATTGTTCTAACATGCACTGAAGTGTGATAGAAATCATCGCATTTGTATTATTCATCGACTATCTTTATCTGACCTAGTTTGGATATTGGGCAATTATTGCCAAAAAATTCTGGAAAATCCAATTTCTAAGAATAATGTGAAATTAACATTATTTTATTTGGATTTTTTCATGCTGCGTATTATCATCGTATTTTTCATTTGAACTAAATATTTTATTGAATTTGGGAAATTTGACGTATCTGGCAAAACTGTTTGCATTCGGAGAGTGTTTGTTGTAGTTTTTTTGTGCAACATGTTTCAATGTGCATTTTTTTTCTTTTCGGAAATTGCCCAAACTAAGGATATACAGGGTGCCACAGATTCGAGTGCATGCCATGAAGATCTCAGTTATTATAAGAGATACAGGGTCGGTTAGATGGTTGAAAAGTTGCGCATTTTTATGCTCAACAAAATGCCGTTTTAAAATTTGAAAAATTCCGACTACTTCCGAAGATATTCGGAAAAAAACCGTAATTTCGCGAAATCGTTATTATCATTTCCTGAGTTTATTTGAGAAGATATTGTAAAATAAATTACACTTTCTCATTGCCACTTTTTCTCCTCTTTAAGATGGCGGTATCAAATTGAAAATCTGACATTTCGTCTTTGAGCGGCCATCATCAAGTTCATTTTTTCAAATACGGACCTGGATTTTTCATTTGCTTACTGTCTTTCTTCTTCTTTATCTTATTCATAATAGTGATTTCTCCTTATCCTACACTAATTCACTATGCAAAACCCATACTAAACCATGCATAGATCCGTATCAAACTACATCTTCCAGTAAATGAACCAAACAATCACTTGACACAAGAAATGTGGGTCGAACCCCATTAAAATTATGTATACACGAACAGTTAACTCCTTTTTGCACTAATAAATACCTTCTTGTTTCAACCCACACGCATCTCATCATGTCAGCTGTTTATGTTATTTTGTCCCTACTTATTCCTCTCCATTAGCATGGCTGTCTACTCACTAGAATTTCATTTGGTTTTGTTGCCATCTTGATTGGAATCGACCGACCATTTTATGCCAATAACGTTTGGCGATGTGCAAACCTAATGGACTTAATTGAGACGTGATAGGGAGAGAATTATGCTGGAGTAACTGTATTTTATCATTTTGAAATGCAGTTTTGATGGAGAAGAGATAACAACGTTACGTTATCTGCTGATTATAATTTTACTGTTATTTGTATGGTTATTGGTAAGAAAGTAGCAGGCACAAATTCTAGTGTGAATATCACTAAATATAAGGCACTATTTCACCATAATCTAGTGCAAAAATTACTGCGATTCTCCACTGTATTTCTTTTTATATGTTTTTTTGTCCAAAAATAGAAATATTTTCCTAGTGCAACTTTGGAAAGTCGGCACTAGTTCTAGTGATCAAACGTCACTATAAATTTATAGTGCTATAAAATTGCACTATTTCACTGTAATGTAGTGCAAAAATGACTGCGAAATCGGCTCTGGATTCATTTTTATAAGGTTCTTAGTCCAAAAGTAGAAATATTTTTCTAGTGCAACTTTGGAAGGTTGACACTAACTCTAGTGAATAAATGTCACTCTAAATTTATAGTTCAAAAGAAAGGCACTATTTCACTAGAATCTAGTGCAAAAATCTTTTTATTAGGTTTTTTGTCCAGAAATAGAAATATTTCTCTTGTGCAACTTTGGAAAGTTCTAGTGAGTGAATGTTACCATAAATTTATAGTGCAATTTTAACGGCACTATTTCACTATAATCAAGTGCAAAAATCACAACGATTTCTTCACTTCATTCATTTTTATTAGGTTTTCTGTCCAAAAATTGTTTTTTTTTTCTAGTGCTACTTTGGAAGGTTTGCACTAATTCTAGTGAATAAATGTCTCTATATACACATATATCAGGATGAAAAAAGCACTATTTTACTATAATCAAGTGCAAAAATCACTGCGATATCTTCACTGGGCTCATTTTTAGGTTTTTTGTCCAATAATGAGAATCTTTTTCTAGTGCAAATTTGAGAAGTTCGCACTAATTCTAGTGAGTTGATGTTACTATAAATAATAGTGCAATAAAAAAAGGCAATATTTCACCATGCTAAAATCACTGTGATCTTCATAAGAAAATTGTCCAAAAATAGAAATCTTTTTCTTGTGCAAGTTTGGGAGTTTTATAATAACTCTAGTGATCAGATGACACTTCAAATTTATAGTGAAATGAAAAAGGCACTATTTCACTATAATCTAGTGCAAAAATCACTGTGATATCTCTAATGGATACATTTTGATAAGGTTTTTTGTCCATAAATAGAAATCTTTTTCCAGTGCAAATTTGTGAAGTGAACAAATGTCACTATGAATTTATAGTCCTATGAAAATTGCACTATTTTAATATAAACTAGTGCAGAATCACTCGGATATCTTTACTGGATTAATTTTTTTTTGAAATTTTTTGAAAAAAAAACGTTTTCTAGTGCAACTTTGGGAAGTTAGCACTAATTATGGTGACTAAATGTCACTAAAAATTATAGTGCAAAGTAAGAAGCACTATTTTACTATAATCTAGTGCCAAAATCACTGCGATATCTTCACTGGTTTCATTTTTATAAGTAAGGAAATATTCCAAAAATAGATACTTTGATCACTAGAATTAGTATCAACCTTCCTAATAATTCTAGTGAACAAATGTCACTTTAAATTCAAAGTGTAATGAAAAAGGCTCTATTTCACTATGATCTAGTGCAAAAATCATTGCGATTTTTTCACTTGATTCATTTTTATTAGGTTTTTTGTCCAAAAATATTTTTTTTTCTATGTATCTCTAATGGATACATTTTAATAAGGTTTTTTGTCCAAAAATAGAAATCTTTTTCCAGTGCAAATTTGGAAGGTTGATACTAATTCTAGTGCTCAAAAATGTCACTATTGCACTATTTTACTATAAACTAGTGCAAAATCACTAGGATATATTTACTGCATTCATTTTTTATGAAATTTGTTGTAAAAAAAAACGTTTTCTAGTGTAACTTTGGAAAGTTGGCACTAATTATGGTGACTAAATGTCACTGAAAATTATAGTGCAATGTAAGAGGCACTATTTTACTATAATCTAGTGCCAAAATTACTGCGATATCTTCATGGGGTTTCATTTTTATAAAGAAATCCCAAAAATAGATATTTTCATCACTAGAATTAGTATCAACCTTCCTAATAACTCTAGTGAACAAATGTCACTATAAACTCACAGTGCAATGAAAAAGGCACTATTTCACTATAATCTAGTGCAAAAATCTTGACTGCATTCATAAAAAAAAATCTTTTCCTAGTGCAACTTAGGAAAGTTGTCACTAATTCAGGACTAAATGTCACTAGAAACTTATAGTGCAATAGAAAAGGCACTATTCCTTTAGTGGAAAAATCACTGCAAGATCTTCACTGGATCTTTTTCCTGTGAAAGTTTGAGAGGTTGATACTAATGTTAGTGATCAAATGTCACTATAAATTCACAGTGCAATACAAATTGCAAAAATAGTGCAAAAATCATTGGAGATGGGTGAATTTTTAAGTGTTTTTTTGTGCAAAAAAAAATTCTAGTGCAATGAAAAAGCACCATCTCACTATGATCTACAAAATCACTAGATTCATCTTTATAAGGTTTTTTTGTCGAAAAATAAAAATATTCTTTTCTAGTATAACTTTGGGAAGTTGACACTAATTCTAGTGAGTCACTATAAATTTATAGGAGCAAAGCCGGCTTTCGAAGGTACTTCTCCAATTGATTGACTTGAAGAACAACAGCTCAAGCTCAAGCCGAAGAGAAATTGTGAGCCCTCAGGTGAGCATCGGGAAAAGAAATAGAGTACCAAAAAAAAGTACATGGTAAAACCAATCAGTAGAATGGGTCTGAAGACACCAACGAAGGAAATGACTAGAAATATTCAAAGAACACAAGATGGTGTGTGCCAACTTGGCAAGTCATCTTCTTCCAGAATCTTCCTGAAGAAGAAAACACATCGATGAAGAAGTTGAACATGGTAAGAAGGACCACCTTGCCAGGGGAATTGTTGATTGAGAAGAGGTTTAATTAACTTTTTATACTAAGTATGGTAAAAAAACTCACATGAGCCTATTTGCTAGAGCATGCGCCCTCTTCTTCACTCTCTTCGACCTCTACCTCTTCTTCAATGGATTCAAGATGTCTTCGTACTATTTGTTTCTTCCAATGAGCTAGCTTGAATTCAGACTGAACAGAGATCTGTTGCTTTCGCTCCTGTAACTGGTCTTCTCCATGGACCTTCTTGTTTGCTTTTCTTTGTGCAATATTTGGATTATGATGTTTTTTTTTTCCTTTTTCACGATGAATTACCACATGGTCTTCTGACTTTGGTCTAGTATCACTTGATGAGCCAAGCTGCTGATCTTTCTTTTGCATGCAGAAAATACGCTTCTTCCAATGCTCGGGTTGCAGCTTTGAACAACCAGCAACATCCAGTTTTGACGATTTTGATTTATCCTCAGCCATTTTGTCACAACCACTTAACATGTAAACTGCAGGTGTTAAACTAAAAACACCAGTACCCAGAAATAATGAAACTATGAGCTTATCGCATTATTCGACGTTGATTATTGGTCAGCACTTTTCAATGCGAATTCTTTCGATTAACGGCAGGAATACAATCTTATCAGTTGTTGATTGTTGAAGTGAATTACGAAATGTGAGATATAATGGCTTCTGGAAATGCATAAAAAAATGTTGATTCATCATGTTTATTTTATATCCTACCTTATTTTTGATTATTTCTTGTCCAAACTAACTTTTTTGTCAATGATAACTTCAATCTAACCAACAGTCACGTGATGACATTGATTGATGTTGTCATTTGACATTTTTATTTCACTTGACTACAAACCGCTCCATGCAATGAGGCGCGTTCCGTAATTGCAGAAATTATGGGACGGCGGTGTACGAGCAGACTGAGGTCGTGCCCTTTGATTTCTAGGGCCGAAAAAGGTATAAGACGTCGGATTTATGAATACATAATATCAATGACACAGTTCCCAATGGAAAACAAGTCTTTATACTCCGGACTTAGTACCATGCTACTTTTAGATGTTGCATATGATTAATAAATAGTTTTCCACTAGATGTAGATGAAAGGACCATCAAACCTCATCTCACCTTGATCAGACAAGATATTTCACCATCAATTTACAAATTATCATAAAATTGCAATGGTTTGCAGCTTAGCGACAAGATAATCACCAGGTTCTAGATCATTATCTTGTATACTCAAGATTCGAGTCACTAGGTGTGACTTGAAATATTCATCTAAGAGTCATAGACTTGATAATTATTAATTTACTTGCAACTAGATTAACGATTAATTTATCATATCAAGCTGCACAACATCGCTATAGAATAATTTATATCAAAGCAGTGGCAGAATTGGTAGCCAATTTGAAGCAATAGCTCAAATCATGTAATACCTTAAAAAGCCATAGGATATGAACGTACAGGTATATCAATTAAATTCAAAATGCGTCTGATAAATCAAAGTGACCCATAATAAATCCATCTCATTACTGTGAGAAAAAGTCTGAGGACGGAGTATCTTATAAGCTATCAGTTATTGCTACATTCATACTCCTACACGCAGGTATGCAATTAAATGTGTTTTGTCAGTTTCAGCAACTATGTAGAGCCATTATGGTTACTTCTTGGAAAATTTGTTTCAGATGCAGTTCCTGGTAAAACCACAGACAAAAACAAGACCGAAATGGAGTGGTTAAACGAAAATAAATTGTGAAATGTCCTCATCCTTTTCTGTTTCCATTGATACAGAAAATAAACAAAAGGTAGCATTGTAGGGGCGCAACGATGTTAAACCATCAACCATCATTTCTTTTCTGTTTTGGTATAGCCTTCTGATCATTCATGGTCCACTGGGACATTTACGTCTTGTCTAAAGATGGCTTTGGTGTTACCAAATGAAATATTTCTGTCCAAGCTCTAGAAGGAGATATTCATTGGAATGGTTTCATCCCTTCCTCTCAGATAGGATGCAATGTGTGATGACACCTGACCAACGTTTTTCTATTGAACGAATCATCTCAGGAGTTCCTCAAGGGTCAGTTTCAGGACCCTTACTTTTCTAAGGTTAAGGACTGGTATGATGCTAACCGTCTTGTTTTCAACTTTGCCCAGTGTGAACCAGTGTTCTAGAATTTAAGTACAGTATGAGTGAACGAGCAAGCAAGGTTTCTGGGACATGAGCTATGAGGACCATATCATTGGGCTGAGCAGAAGGCTGTTCGTGGGATGCTGTGCAGTCGGGGTGACCAGACGTGAGGCTGGGATTCTCAACAATCACCAACCAACGAACAACAGCAATCAATCAGAACCCAGCCAGCTCCGGAGTCTCTGAATCCCGATTCGTCAGTGACACTTTTATACCTGCAAGGCAGGTAGATTTGGTAAGGTAATAGGAAGCCTGTATCCCGATTCGTTAAGACGGAGTCGGAAGGATAAGATCGCTATCCCCAATTTGAGCGTGGTATCAGGCTACTTTGACATTTAGGGTAAGATGACAGGGATCTATATAGTCTTATCAATTCTCCTTTCCAATACTCACATTCATTCCAGCGATATAATTGGGGAGGCAAATTTTGGGCAACAACTGGGCTTCCTGCGATAATCGTTGACCAACTTGCGCTTGTGGTCTGATGTTGGTGTACCTGCTCTGCTGGTGCTTTCACTGGCAGGTTCAGTTTCCACTTCGCCCTCAACACCCTCGTCTTTTTTGTCCTCTTCTTTTTCTTGATGTCTTCTTCTGAGGAACTGTCCGAAGTTGAGTCGTCATCGAGATCATTTTCCTTTTTCTTTTTGTCTGTGACCTTCTTGACCTCGTTTTGCGCTCTTCTTGTCCTTGTCTTCCTTATCATCCGTCATTTTTGTCTTTCTCTTAATTTTCAGAATCTTCGGAATCTTCATCAGATTTACATTTTCCGACTCGCTGTCGCCACTATCACTAATATAATCCACCTCTGAATCTTCCAAAGCCTCAACATCAGTATCCCGCTTTTTCTTCATCGCTTTAGCTGGCCAATTCCTTACTTCTTCTTCTTAGACCCATCGTCCTCATCATCCTCCGCTGTAACCTTTACTTCATCATCCGACTCAGAGTCACTCTCCCCTTTGTCCTATTCGGAGATCTTCAGTTCTTATTTCTCGAGGTTTTCTTGCCCTTTTTCCGTCTTCATGGAGAAATTGGTCCTGGTGCCAGGATATGAGTAAATCAGTCTTGATAGGAGTGGGAAAACGTCTCCGTATAACCTGTTCAAACCTCAATCACCCAAGAAAGTGGTGATGATGCTCAGCTGTTGGCAGCAATAGTAGAATCAACAGCAAGAGGTGCAAACGTCTGTGGCGCACGTGGGAGGGCGTACGATCTTCCGATATTCTACGTCGTGTTACATATCGTTGATGAAACCATTTCAAAAACCCGAGTCTACGACTGACCCAGCAAATTTTCAGTTGAAGAGGAGCCTGTGGAAAACAATACCCATGCTTCTGCTTTAAGACAATGATTGCCTCCTCTTTGATGATGACGAAGTTGAAGTAACTTTCATGCGCAATTGGCTACTCACATGAGCATAATAAAGAGAGACTTCCAAATATTCACAAAAGCTCAAAAATGTGGTGACCCGATGCCACCAAAGTACAGTTCAATCAAGAAACAGTGCATGAGCTTCAAGGAAAACAACACAATATCTGGGATTTCATTGGTAGGAAGAAGATATGGAAGGGGGGAAATGCGGCAGGGAAACTTGCTAATTTGAATTGGGCGCCAATGAGTGAGGCGTGGTCAGAAAGGGGTGGATATGGTCTCATTTGAAAGAGGGGGTGCTGAAGTTTTGTTATCGCTCAAGTCAGTTGGCCGCATGCGTTGGACAAAGGAGAAGTGGACTACTTTTCCAAAAATAATTAAATCGATATGTGAAATACTTTTTCTTTTATTGACCCTGTATAAACTAAGAAGTAAAGAAAGGGATATTACAGCTATTACTGGTCAAATCCTTTGACGAGTGAAGAATACCAATATTCTTTTGAGACCAGTAGATATAAGAATTATAGTCAGTCGTTCCCTCTGTTTCAATGATCCATAGACTAGAGAATATCGTAACAAAACGGTCAATATAAGGGAATAGCCGCAACAAATATCCATCCAATTGACCTTATAGACGGCAAACAACATCAACTCAAATCCCTATGCTTGTTATAATTCCAAAATACATTCTCAAATAACCAAAACTACATAAAAGAGACATAACTGTGAAGGTTTTCATATCAAATATATGCTATCTAGTTAACAAGACCCTGAAACTTGGCAAACTTTAAACAAGAAATGCCCGGAGTCCTCGAGATGGCATAGAAATCTTGGATTTTCTCCAGAGATAGTAAAATTTGCTCTTTTGACCAGGCAATATAAAAGGATAGTTTTATCTGATAATTTCATCTTCGGACGTTGAAAATCGTTTTTCAAGGTCAAATCAATTATTCATTTGAACCCAAGCATTGCAGAATTTGCAGAGAATATCCCATTGAGCTGTCTTACCACCATACAATGCGTGATACTGATAAATTATGAACCTTTTAAATTGTCATAGTCGTCATTATAATTGAAATAAATAGGCGATAAATCGATGTTGGTTTGAGGTTAAGTTAATAGTCGCTACGTTTCGTAACAGTGAGTGGTAAGGTTGGATCTGAAAGGGACTTGTCGTGATTTGTTGGCTTTACGATTCTAGAAGCTATATTGATGGACGATGGGTATTTAATTGAATTATGACAGGAGTCTTGCTGTTAATAGAAATTGAATATCTTTGTTAGCTTGGTATTTGTACATTTGTCATAAAGTGCAGCTGTATATAATATCATGCAATGGAGTGCTCAGTTCTGAGTTGTAGGGCATGATGTAACCAGGAAAGTAAGAACATTCAAGTTTAAGGGTCAGGAAGATACAGAACCATACCTTAAGGTTCTGTAGCCGTCATATCCTTTATTATCGCTAAGCAGATGTAGATGATGGATTTTGGACCTCTCTAGATTGCCACTGATGAGGATGATGTTCCATTCTTCTTCTTGCTCTTTTCCACTTCAAGCAAGTTCAAGATGCTAATTCTGGAAGCTGTTGAGTTTTTCAGGAAACTATCTAACACCACCACGTCAGTGAATGAGAAACCAAGATTAAACCTGGTTGGTTGTCATGGCGATCAGGAACCACAAATCCCAGCACCACCTGAGCAAAAGGAAGACCACCGGATCGACAAAAACAAGGTCAGGAACATCTTCCGAAACAAGGATCTTCTTGATATCACTTGATAATTTCCTCGTAACAGCAGTTTTCCCTATAGATGGTCTCTGAACTGACGCCATAACTTCTCCTGAACTCTTCTTTATGTGTAATGAATAAGGTCCCAATTTTGTTCAAGTATGATACTGTGGAAGTTCCACTGTAATGATTGATCTGGAGAGGGTTTTGATATACTTCTCTACCATCATCGACTAGAGGTTGCAAGGTTCCAAAAGCGACCAACATTTTTTGGCAAGAATTGAGGATGCTGATCTTGGTCATACCCAAATTCTTCTTCTCCATTCTTACCAATACTATTATCCACAAGCCACTTGTTTACTTTCTTCTTAGAAGAAATATTTCACTTCCAGCTTGTGCTTTGCTCTTCATTGAACCAAGGTGAGGCAAAGATTCTTCAATTCTGGAAAACGAACGAAATCCTTGTGATGCAGAGTTATTGATGATTGATATTTTCCGCTCTTTAGATTTTCCGCTCAAATGACGTACAAACAAGCGATCTAGATTGGAGAAACTACTCGAGCCCTAGAAGTGAAGAGATTCTTGAACTCTGTGCCCATATTGTGTCCGATCACTCACCCCGATTTTTTTTTCCAGTTTGTAGATTTTTTTTCTTTTCTTCTTTTACATTTTTTTATAATTTTTTTGATCCGTTTGTCCAACTCAAACACTCACTTTCCTATATCCTTTCTATGACCTCTTTTATGCCCTTTTATTCCTTCCCTTTCCAACATTTCTTGTTAGACTTGAATATTCATCTTCCATTCTTCATTAAATTATTCTTATTTTTTCAACTTATCTTCCCTGATATTTTCCTTTTTTAGTTTTTGTTGTTTTATCCACTTTTTCTATCGTTTCTAGAAATTATTTTATCTTTATTATGGTTTGGCTTATTTTGTACACTAGTTTTTTTTTGACTATTTTCATTCACTTTTTCCATTAATTTTCATGTGTTTTGGGTTTTTTTCCATTGCACCTGCTGATGATGTAAGGCTCATGGATTTTTTTTCTTTTTTTACCACTCATCATACCATGTGTAAGCTTCAACCTTTTTTTTTATTTCTAGTTTGCGTTAGTTTTTCTTTTTTACTTTTTAATTTTTTTTCTTCTGGTTTCGTCCTATCTCTTTTTATCATCTTTTGAATTTCTCCTTTCATTTTTTTTTTATTCTGCCCCTTTATACCTTTTTATTGCTTTTTAGCTAGTAACATCACATAAATATTTTTCAAAAATAAGTTGATATTCATTTTAGGAAAAGTTGCAAAAGAAAATGTGAAAATTTAACAAAGAGAGGGATAAAACAACCTTCAACGTTAATGAAAGTAAAATAAGCAAAACCAGTATAAATAAAAATAGAAAAAATGACTAAAAAATGTAAAAATATAACAATAAACAAGAAATTACCACCCTCAATGTTGATAAAAGTTAGATTAACGTAACTAAAAAGTTTACTAAAAATTGAAAATAAATAAATAATGATCAAAGAACAAAAGAATTCCTTTGTAATAAGCATAATAATAATAATAAACATAATAAAATTTTAAAATATGGCAAAGAAAAGGAGAAAAACCTAGCTTCAACGTTAATAAATATTGAATATAAGGGATGATGAAGTTCACGAAAAGTACCAATGGTTTGGAGCAGACAACACCGCGACTTCGCCGTCCGCGCTGTTTTTGAAAAAGCTCGTTTCTTCATCATCACTCATCGGGCCTTCCTTGGCTAAATCGAAGGATTTGAGTATTTGCAAAATTTTCTTTTGGGGCCACCTTGAGGAAAAAGTGTTTAAGGATATGTTCCACTACAAAGCTGATAACATCTAGAGGTAGAAAAAAAAAACAATTTTCGTGCATTGTGCCAATTTTTTTGATAACCCTCCAAAACTGCACTGTTTGTTTTGCCGCATCCTGTATAGGAAACTTTCGAAAATGCAGTGCTTCAAGAAATAAAACAATTCGTATACAGGACCGTCAATATTCAGAAACTCTTGTATACTGTTGGAATTAGAAACAGAAATCCTAAACTTTTCCAATATATTGATATTAGTGGCCAATCATCTGTATCATGAACTGAACATTTTTCCTGAAACAAGTAAAAAATGTCCAAAACAACGCTAAAAACGCCTCACCAATGGGACGGAAATTTAAAGTAATCAAACGCCTCGATCGTCAGAAACTCGCTTCACTGCGCAGGTCAGGTGTTACGTGTTTATAACTTCGAAGCAGCTTCCGGCTTCCGAATCAAGTTATGTGAAAGTGTTAATTTGATCTTTATTATTGAGAATCTGTTAAAAATAAAATTCAGAAACAAAAAAAAGATAATATAGGATAAAATCAAATGTCAGGGTGAGTACACATAAACTTTATATAAAAATGATAATAACGATTTTTTGCAATGTTTTTCAAATGAAATGTTAGATCTATTCTGTATTTAAATCAACAAGGTCATTAAGACCTTTAAGATTCTAAATTATGCCTATAACTTGAACAATAGAAACATAAACCATGAGTATCGTGTCCAGTTATTCTGAATAAATCTTTGGACAAAGTGAACGAAATGAAACATAGTGTAGGCATAACATTACTCACCCTTTCACATTCTGTGCATATTTCACAACCTTGACTCACCTGAAAAAAAAAACGAATTTATTCTATGGTAAAATAAAAGCGAAGATAAACCTTCGACCATATCGAGAGAAGTGAACGATTAAATCCCAAATGACATATTTTGGGAATGATCACATCACATGAAACCTATTGAACATGTTTCGAACGAGGAGAATCTTGCGCAAAAAAACTGTCAGGAATACGACGATTCGATAGAGCATGATGTGAGACATCACCGGTGATAGGTCACCTCTATCGTTCGATCCATCACATCCTACATACTGCTGCTGTTTATTATTTATTGTATCTGTCAAGAAATAAACACAGCGACCTTACTTGTTACTCCAATCTCATTCATTAAACAATTATCCGTGAATCGAAAAATCTTGTAATTGAAAAGCGACAGAACATAAATCATAAAGAAAGAAGACGGACCATATAATACCCAAGCAACATCCGAAGCGAGAAATGTAATTTGTAGCACGCCTTCATTGGGGAAAAAATCAAGAAACGTCGGAAATTCAAACCATGGGATATTTTTAGAATATGCATTTCATATGAATTATTCTCCGTGGCGAGGGGCGTGCAAGACTTGCATGTCAAGTTCGGATAAATAACAATTATCGTTATTCAAAAGTACGTGTGATTGGTGTTTATTTTCAGCATGACTGTAATTTTGTTGAACGTAACTAGTATAACTGGGTGGTTATTATATTGTTCTGATGCAGAATTGTCCACTGGAACACATAAAAAGTGGATTAATTGTGGCTCGTTGAGAGGGCCATGATCATAATCAACATGGGCGTTAATTACTACTGACACTCCTGATTAACATTTACCATAATTTCAACCCATCCATATTTTCAAATTTGGAAGGTTCTATCCCAATTTTTTCAAAAAATTATCACTACTTTCAGTATTGGAAAGATCTGTTTGCTTTTTAGAACCTTCTCGTTAACTTACCATTAGTTATTCCAGATTCTGATGAATTGAAGGAAAACTATGGATATATTCGGAAAACTTTATGGAAACAAGTTGAGGAGTTTTTAATTTTCTGCAAAAACCCTTTATGCAGTTTTTTTTCTAATATCACATCTTCATGAGATAAGGTAAAAACAAAAAGTACCATCCTATTAGAAATTTCAATCCAGTTTCTGTAGAATCTTTCGGTCAAGTTGGCTAACTTTTCGGTTAGTTTTGGATAAATTAACTTAGTTTTGGTCAAGTAATGTTAGTTTTGGTCAAGTTGACTTAGTTTTGGTTAGTTTCGGATAAATTGGGTTAGTTTTGGTCAACTTAGGTTACTTTCGATTGAGTTTGCTTAGTTTCGGTCAAGTTGATCTTAGTTATGGTCAAGTTTGGGTCAAGTTCACTAAGATTCGGATACATTGGCTTCGTTTCGGTAAAGTTGGTTTGATTCTGGATTGATTTCCGATAAATTAATTTAGTTTTGGTCCAGTTGAGTTAGTCTCGATTAAGTTGGCTTACTTAGTTTGTGTAAAGTTGAGTTAGTTTCGGCCAGGAGAGACTTAGTTTTGGTAAGTTTTAGATAAATTGAGTTAGTTTCCATCAAGTTGCCTTAGTTAGTTTGAGTTAAGTTGGGTCGAGTGGGTTTCCGTCAAGCTGGCTTGGGTTTGGTTGGTTTTGCACGCCGGTCAAGTTGTGTTAAATTGGGTTAGTTTGAGTCAAGTTGAGTTGAATTAGGATAAATTGAGTTCGTTTCGGTCAAGCTGATTTGGTTTTGGGTTACTTTCGGAAAAATTAACATGGTTTTGATCAAGTTGAGTTAGTTCTTGTCAAGTTGGCTTAGTTTGTGTTAAGGTGGGTTAGTTTGACTCTATATAGTTGAGTTAGCTTCAATCAAGTTGACTTAGTTTTGGTTAGTTTCGGATAAATTGGGTTAGTTTTGGTCAACTTAGGTTACTTTCGATTGAGTTTGCTTAGTTTCGGTCAAGTTGGTTCAAGTTGTCTTGGTTATGGTCAAGTTTACTTAGATTCGGATAAATTGGCTCCGTTTCGGTAAAGTTGGTTTGATTCTGAATTGACTTCCGATAAATTAATTTAGTTTTGGTCAAGTTGAGTTAGTCTCGATTAAGTTGGCTTACTCAGTTTGTGTAAAGTTAAGTTAGTTTCGGTCAAGAGAGACTTAGTTTTGGTGAGTTTTAGATAAATTGGGTTAGTTTCCATCAAGTTGGCTAAGTTAGTTTGAGTTAAGTTGGGTCGAGTTAGTTTCCGTCAAGCTGGCTTGGTTTTGGTTGGTTTTGCACGGTCAAGTTGTGTTAAATTGGGTTAGTTTGAGTCAAGTTGAGTTAAATTAGGATAAATTGGGTTCGTTTCGGTCAAGCTGATTTGGTTTTGGGCTACTTTCGGAAAAATCAACATGGTTTCGGTCAAGTTGAGTTAGTTTTTGTCAAGTTGGCTTAGTTTGAGTTAAGGTGGGTTAGTTTGAGTCAAGTTGAGTTAGTTTCGGTCAAGTTGACTTAGTTTTGGTTAGTTTCGGATAAATTGGGATAGTTTTGGTCAACTTAGGTTACTTTCGATTGAGTTTGGTATAGGTTTCGGTCAAGTTGGTTGAAGTTGTCTTAGTTATGGTCAAGTTTGGGTCAAGTTTACTTAGATTCGGATAAATTGGCTTCGTTTCGGTAAAGTTGGTTTGATTCTGGATTGATTTCCGATAAATTAATTTAGTTTTAGTCAAGTTGAGTTGGTTTTGATTGAGTTGGCTTACTTAGTTTGTGTAAAGTTGAGTTAGTTTCGGCCAGGAGAGACTTAGTTTTGGTAAGTTTTAGATAAATTGAGTTAGTTTCCATCAAGTTGCCTTAGTTAGTTTGAGTTAAGTTGGGTCGAGTGGGTTTCCGTCAAGCTGGCTTGGGTTTGGTTGGTTTTGCACGCCGGTCAAGTTGTGGTAAATTGGGTTAGTTTGAGTCAAGTTGAGTTGAATTAGGATAAATTGAGTTCGTTTCGGTCAAGCTGATTTGGTTTTGGGTTACTTTCGGAAAAATTAACATGGTTTTGATCAAGTTGAGTTAGTTCTTGTCAAGTTGGCTTAGTTTGTGTTAAGGTGGGTTAGTTTGACTCTAGTTGAGTTAGCTTCAATCAAGTTGACTTAGTTTTGGTTAGTTTCGGATAAATTGGGTTAGTTTTGGTCAACTTAGGTTACTTTCGATTGAGTTTGCTTAGTTTCGGTCAAGTTGGTTCAAGTTGTCTTGGTTATGGTCAAGTTTACTTAGATTCGGATAAATTGGCTCCGTTTCGGTAAAGTTGGTTTGATTCTGAATTGACTTCCGATAAATTAATTTAGTTTTGGTCAAGTTGAGTTAGTCTCGATTAAGTTGGCTTACTCAGTTTGTGTAAAGTTAAGTTAGTTTCGGTCAAGAGAGACTTAGTTTTGGTGAGTTTTAGATAAATTGGGTTAGTTTCCATCAAGTTGGCTAAGTTAGTTTGAGTTAAGTTGGGTCGAGTTAGTTTCCGTCAAGCTGGCTTGGTTTTGGTTGGTTTTGCACGGTCAAGTTGTGTTAAATTGGGTTAGTTTGAGTCAAGTTGAGTTAAATTAGGATAAATTGGGTTCGTTTCGGTCAAGCTGATTTGGTTTTGGGCTACTTTCGGAAAAATCAACATGGTTTCGGTCAAGTTGAGTTAGTTTTTGTCAAGTTGGCTTAGTTTGAGTTAAGGTGGGTTAGTTTGAGTCAAGTTGAGTTAGTTTCGGTCAAGTTGACTTAGTTTTGGTTAGTTTCGGATAAATTGGGATAGTTTTGGTCAACTTAGGTTACTTTCGATTGAGTTTGGTATAGGTTTCGGTCAAGTTGGTTGAAGTTGTCTTAGTTATGGTCAAGTTTGGGTCAAGTTTACTTAGATTCGGATAAATTGGCTTCGTTTCGGTAAAGTTGGTTTGATTCTGGATTGACTTCCGACAAATTAATTTAGTTTGGGTCAAGTTGAGTAAGTCTCGATCAAGTTGGCTTAGTTTGTGTAAAGTTGAGTTAGTTTCGGTCAAGAGAGACTTAGTTTTGGTAAGTTTTAGACAAATTGGGTTAGTTTACATCAAGTTCGCTTAGTTAGTTTGAGTTACGTTGGGTCGAGTTAAATTTGGTTGGTTTTGCATGGTCAAGTTGTGTTAAATTGGGTTAGTTTGAGTAAAGTTGAGTTAGATTAGGATAAATTGAGTTCGTTTCGGTCAAGTTGATTTGATTTTGGGTTACTTCCGGATAAATTAACTTGGTTTTGGTCAAGTTCAGTTAGTTTTTGTCAAGTTGGCTTAGTTTGAGTTAAGGTGGGTTAGTTTGAGTCAAGTTGAGTTAGTTTCGGCCAAGTTGACTCAGTTTTGGTTCGTTTCGGATAAATTGGGTTAGTTTTGGACAACTTAGGTTACTTTCGATTGAGTTTGGTATAGGTTTCGGTCAAGTTGGTTGAAGTTGTCTTAGTTATGGTCTAGTTTGGGAGCAAAATGACCTCGATAGTTAGAGAGGACCAAGAACTGATACTCAGGAGGCAGTCCCCAAGGAACCCTGAAAATATAATTCTGTTTGGATTTTGTTTTAATCGACATCTTTACTGAGCTATTGAAGTGTTTTAAAAAATTATCCACCATTCACAATAGATTAAACAAACATGTAAAGCAATTCAATCCATCACAAATTCGTCAATTACACCAACAATGAAAATTCAACCGTCCATCAATAATCCATTACAGATGGCAAAAAGCAGCAGCAATTAACAATTTCCGCATACAACAAATGTTTGAACAAATACCTTTATTCCGCGGCACACCAACAAGCGCTCTTGATTAATTATTCAGCAATTTGAATATTTTAAATTGCGGCTCCATCCATACAGTATGTTTTTCTACGTTAATTACCGCAGCACGCGTCAAAGTTTCAGGTAGAGTTTTTATTGACTTTTCAGGTGAGTTTTAGAAGGCAGCGCCGATGGTTGAGTTGGGATGATTGGAGGTCATGTGTTAACTACATGCAAAACTTTCATTAAAAAAATGCATTACCGTTGCCATGCTGGGCAAACCCAAACCACAGTAAAAGGATTAATAATTTTTTAATAACGTCTTCACCAGTCGGTAATTATCGCAAATCTTTACTTTAACATGGGAATATATTATCGATCGGTACTATCTATTTGGTACAATTCTGTTCCCACGCCAAATTTCGATCTTTCGCGAACTCTTCCGGTACAATTTTGACCAATACCCATAAAAACCGCTTTTTCTCTTTTCTCGACTGAAATGGAAAAATATTGTGGGAAAGATATTGGTTTCGCTGATTTTTAATTAGGCAATAACATTGGTGAAGGTTGAATATTGTTGGGAAACTATGGAATATGGTTAGCCAACTTTTTTGGTTAAAAAAAAAAATGTGGGCCTCTATTCAAAAAAGTGGAGATTACATCACAGTTCTAATTAAAAAAGATATAACTCAATCAGCACACAGATCAGCTTTAATTGAAAAAAAGTCAAAAAAAAAATTAAAAGCCTCGAGGGTCAACAATGACGAAAATTTCCTACCAGTCAATTCTAACCAATCATAGGCTTGCATTTTAACATGTTGCTATGGCAACGACCTAATTTTATCGGAAATCACCCTGCTCATAATCACGTGACTGAAAGATTAATAAGTGGAAATCTCCCTGGCTTTGCATCTGGATGTAGCTCCCATATGATTACAGTGTTGCCGTCCCCACTCTCCCTAACAATCCCAACCCAACCCAACTTTCACAGACAGAGATAAGGCAAACGGCAACACTGTGGTTGGTGCATGGGAGCTACATCCAGCCGCGAGTGCTTGACAGCTGTTAAAAAAACATGACAAATATTTTTGATGAATGATTTATTTTCGACTTCCAATACAAAGTTGCAATGTTATCAATTATGGACAAGATTGGTTATAACTTCCAAATGTTTTATAAAATCCTGATTCCCTTCTTTCTTCCTCAATGGCGAGTAGAGTAAGGAGCCGTTGGTTTCTTCCACTAAATGCGAGGTGAGTCCTGAGTTTTGTTTTTTCCAATGATCAGTTTTGGCATGAAATTTTCTTGCCGAATCTCCCGCGAGCTCGAATTAAAAATCCGGAAATTTGTTCTCGTTGCGAATTTTTCAAGAAAATTTCGCAACTCGACAAAATTTCCGGAAATAATTCGAGCTCTAGGAAGATTATGAGTGATAATTCGCTTCCAGATGTAATTGTGTCTCATGCCTTTGGATGGCCTGTAGGTAAATGGAATATTATCTTTCCTGAAGCTAACTCAGCCCTTCCGTTGCTTTGTTTGTGACCCAGATTAACAGAAAAGTTGATAGGCGAATATTTGAGGTAATGAAGTTAAGATATGGGGAAGGAATTTCAATTGAAAAGTCCTGAAGGAATTGCTTTTGAAGATCTGGCAGAGATGACTGTATTTCTGGTAATTATAACAAAGAATAAGGGGAAATAATAGTAACAACCTACTTTATTTATGACTTATTTATCTGATAGGTCCGAGAGATGAAATAATGACTATTATTTCTTCGTCATTATTCCCCAAGGGAATAAAATATGATATTATAGTCAACGAGGCTTGATCCAGTTCTGGAATCTGGAATACTACACCAGATTATGCTACCAGGTATGAATAAACAACTTCATAAAATTCACACTTGGAAAAAAATGTGTTTCTGTTGAAAAGGGGACAATTTGCGTGACTTGGACTTCAAATCAATAGGAGTTTTATTGATGAGAGTGCGTAAAATATCAATTTCACTAATTTTTTTCGATCTATTTATTTTTCTATGTGTTAATTTTTCTAATTTAATTTGCCAAACAAAATCTTTCCGGATTTTCCGGCGATTTTTTAAAGCTGCTAAGCTGAATTACGGAATGCGGAGCGCGTCGTAAAACTGGCGCCCGAGCAGGGACCTTTTGGTTGATAAATAAGCGAGGAAAGGGAAAAAGTGAATTAATTAAATATGAACGATGAAATAAATTCTGTAACTTCGTTACAATCATTATTTGGGCTGTTATTATTGTCCTATTAGATTTTTTTTTACCTATTTTTCTGATGATTTTTACTTTTGCGGCGTTGTGATATTTTGTAGACAATGGGGAGTGTAACATGAAACATGAAAAATGTAGCATGTAATGATTTCAGACTTCGTTGCAGAGGGAGAAAAAAGATAATATGTAGAACGTGGTGAGATGACGATGATTCTGTTCAAATATGTAGGTTCTATTTAGGATTTCATCAAAACATTGAAAAAAAATATATAGTGAGGTTATGTTTGCAGAATTTTCTCATTTTCCAAAGGATTTTGTTCAAATTACGTATGTAGGTTCCATTTGGAATTTGATCACGAATTGTTTTGATATTGTGAGGTTAGGTTTGCATAGTTTTGTTATTTTTCAAAAGAATTTTTTTCAAATTGGGTATGTAGGTTCTAGTTTGGAATTTGATCAAGAAATTGAAAAAAAATATACATAGTGATTTTATGTTTGAATAGTTTTGTTATTTTCCAAAGGATTTTTTTCAAATTAGGTATGTAGGTTCTATTTTGGATTTGATCAGAAAATTTTGAAAAAATGATAAACCTAGTGAGGTTTTCTTCGCATAGTTTTGTTATTTTCCAATGGATTTTCTTCAAATTAGGTATGTAGGTTCTAGTTTGGAATTTGATCAAGAAATTAAAAAAAAAATCATAGTGAGGTTATGTTTGCAAAGTTTTATCATTTTCCAAAAGATTTTGTCCAAATTAGGTATGTAGGTTCTATTTGGGATTTGATCAGAAAATTTTGAGAAAATGATATAGTGAGGTTATGTCGCAACAAAAATTAACCAAGTGAGGTTATGTTCGGGTTAGTTTGGGTTAGTTTGGGTTAGTTTGGGTTCGCAACAAAAATTAACCAAGTGAGGTTATGTTCGCATAATTTCGTTATTTTCCAAGGTGCTTCATACGATATCAAAAGCATTACAAAATAGTCATTTATGTTACCTACTAGTCCGAAAAATCACTTATTAAAGGAGCTGAGTCCGGAATTTCCAGACGAGTAGTTCAATATGGCATCAGTATTGTTAGGATGAGTTCCACCGCTCAAAGTATGTTTATTATTTATTTCACTTTTTTTTTTCAATTTATTTATTTGTTTTACTTTGTGATATTTCTTAATTACTTTGCCAAACAAAATCTATCTGGATTTTCCGTCGAGTCTCTCAAGCTGCCCGAAGTTGAGAGGGTGGCACCCGAGTTATGTCGAAAATCGTCGGAAAATCCGGAGCACGTTACAAAACTGGCGCCCGAGCAGGGACTTTTTGGTCGATGAATAAGCGAGTTATGTGGAATGAATAGAAACGGGGTAATATATTCTGTAGCTTCGTTACAATCATTATTTGGGTTGTTATTATTGTCCTAGTAGCATTATTTTTGTGTGAACCTATTTTTCTGATGTTTTCTAATGAAGTTCATAAAATTTACTTGGAATTCTTTGTTATATACATACTGTGATTGAATTCCAAGTTGATATCTCAAAAATAAGAGTTATAGCCATAAAATTGCAAATATTAGCCTGCTAATACCTACACCTCATAAACTTTTCCAATATATTAAACAGAAAGGCTTTTTTCATTTAAATTATAATTCTCTCGTTCTCATGATTTGTTCAAAATGCTTCATTCTATATATATTCTAGTGAAATTTGAAGTTGATATTCCGGCAATTGATATTTTTCCATAAAATTAAAGTTTAATAAAATTCACAAGAATTACTCAAAATGCTTTATATACTATATCAAAAGCATTAAGGAATAGTAATTAACGTTACTTGTCCGGAAAATGACTTATAAAAGTACAAGTCAAGATGTTTATGGACGATGCGACGAAAGAGCGTGGTGGTGACAGTCCGTCTCACATTCTTACCAATCTTCCCATGAGATGGCGCCAGCAAACTGAGTCACATGTTACTTATGTTACCAACATTCAATGTCAAGTTATTAATTATGATCATGAGATGGAGCCGGCCAAACGATGCTACAACTTCCAAAGTTACTTTAAATTATAATAATATATTCTTCTAATCGAATTTCACGGGTTCTGATGATGTAATATGTCATTTACCGGACTGTTTTCAGTCCGGTAAATGATACATTACAGCACAGTATGGAATAAAATGTATTTTCCATTCAGTTCATGATCAAGATCAAGCCAGCAGGAACCGTGAATTTCAATAACAAAACACCACACAACCAAATCAATCAATGTTCATTAATAAACCTCATAGATAAAGAAACCGTATTACAAAACAGCGCGCGGTAAACCTCAACAACATAATCTTAATAATTGTTTAGCAATAATTCGAGAATTCGCACTGACACAATACAAATGACTTGTATTGTATACGTTAATAGAATAATAAATAATATATTTCTTAGGAGGGCATAAGAACATTGCGATCGCGTGACTAGACGCCGTTTTGGAAAGATTTCTTGCTCTGTCAGAGTATTTTGTTAAGCATGCGTTTACATTGGGATTCCAATTTCCTTGAAACTACCGTATGTTGAATTGAAGCTATAAAGCTTAATAAGGCGCTTTGACTGTTCAAGCATGAGGCTTTGGTTGGGTGTGCTTTTTGATTAATCTCCAATGTGAAGCTGTGTTTTTGATTGGAATGTTTGAGCATAGCTCCCCTGAATGAATCCCCTGGAGTTATGAAGGGAAAATCAAAGCGAATGATTTTCTGGTTATGAAGACTTGGTTCAAATTGTTACCCCCATTCAGGACGTAGTTTGTAGGGGGGTGATATAGAACCTCCATGACGAAAGAAAATTGGTTTTTCCTACATTTTTCAAAAACGTACAAATCGATTTTGATAATTTTTGGTACCTAGTCTTGGACCATGAAATTGCGTTTTTTGTTTCTATAGCGAACGGTTGTACTTAATCGGAAGTGTTGAAAAAGTGACTTCACATGTTGATATTTCTATGGATTTTTTTTGGAATTGACTTTTTGATAATTCAAATGCTTTTATCTAATAACGCAGAGTGTAAGAAAGTGCTAGCAAAAAATAAATCAATGATAAAGTATCTGTGTACCTAATTGAAAATATTTTTTCTCTGGCACAACCACTTATCCTAGCGGAATTTCTCAGGAGAGAGAAAAACTCCCCAATACATTGAACTATTAGATAAAAGCATCTGAATTATCAAAAAGTCAATTCCAAAAAAAATCAAAAGAAATAACATGTGAAGCTAGATGTGAAGTCACTTTTTTAACACTTCCGATCAAGTACAACCGTTCGCTATAGAAACAAAAAACGCAATTTCATGGTCCAAGACTAGGTACCAAAAATTATCAAAATCGATTTGTACGTTTTTGAAAAATGTAGGAAAAACCAAAATTTTTTCGAAACTTTGACGCCTTCTGTAGACTTAACGAAGCAATTTTGGATATAGGTGAGTTCGCCTGGATCGCCCTATTTTTGATCAAGGAATTTGTGGTCAAGCGTTGTACAGTCTTTTCAGGAACACCCTGTATACAGTGTGTACAGGCTGATTCATTTTCAGAGTCAGGGTGCCAGTTCTCGTAAACTATTCATCGTAGAGGCTTGCGGCAAAAAATTTTATTACTAAAACGTCCAAGAGAAAAACCTGGAAAATATTTTCAAGTTTCTGAAATGGTCGCTAGGGGGCGTAACAACCAACACCAAGTAGAAAAATATGATTTTTATGGAATTTTGTCCAATAAAAATATATCGATGAGCTCATTTTCGGATTTACTGACTATTTACCTACACTTTTTGTCTAAAACGTTTTTTTCTATCTATCATAATAAAGTGGTGGGAGAAGTTTAATTGTTTTATTAAACAAACAGAGATTTCTCCCGTTTCGCTTGACCGATTTGAACGAGCTTGGGCCCATATGAAAGAGCATGATCTGCACTTCAAAAAACTTTTTTGGTTTTGAATTTTTGACCTTCGCCGTCGCCGCTAGATGGCGTTAACTGAAATATCACCATGTTTTTGAGTTTTTTCCAAAAAAATCAAATCTCATGGTATATTCATTTTTATATATTTTAAAAGGGGATACATTTTCCTATAAAAAAAAAAAAAAATTTATGATTTTTTTTTGTTTTTTTTTTTTTTTTTAATTTTTTTAATAGGAAAATGTATCTCCTTTAAAAATATATAAAAAATGAATATGCCATTTGATTTTTTTGGAAAAAAACTCAAAAACATGCTACCATTTCAGTTAACGCCATCTAGCGGCGACGGCGAAAATCAAAAATTCAAAACAAAAAAAGTTTTTTGAAGTGTAGATCATGCTCTTTCATATGAGCCCAGGCTCGTTTAAATCGGTCAAGCGAAACGGGAGAAATCTCCGTTTGTTTAATAAAACAATTGAACTTCCCCCACCACTTTATTATGATAGATAGAAAAAACGTTTTGGACAAAAAGTGTAGGTAAATAGTCAGTAAATCCGAAAATGAGCTCATCGATATATTTTCATTGGACAAAATTCCATAAAAATCATATTTTTCTACTTGGTGTTGGTTGTTACGCCCCCTAGCGACAATTTCAGAAACTTGAAAATATTTTCCAGGTTTTTCTCTTGGCCGTTTTAGTAATAAAATTTTTTGCCGCAAGCCTCTACGATGAATAGTTTACGAGAACTGGCACCCTGACTCTGAAAATGAATCACCCTGTACACTCATGGGGATCTTGGGAAACGTAAGTTGAATGGAGGCAGAGCTGCGTATTTTGATGCTCAACAAAATGGCCGTTCTAAAAGCTAAGAAATTCCGACTACGTCCGAAATTATCCGAAAAAAAAGGAAATTTTTCGAAATAGTTTTCACTTTTTTCTGACCACATTTGAAGAGATATTTTGAAATGAATGGAGCTTCTCCATTGCCACTTTTTGCCCTTCAAATTGAAGAACCGACGTTTCGTCTATGACCAGCCATCATCAACTTTGTTTTTTTAAATACGGTTCTGGATTTTTTATTACGGATTTTAAGAGCCTCTCATGTTCCTAAACCAACGATGTATCGCACTTATTGAAAAAGAGGTGTTTGGTTTTGATCCTATGAAAAATGTGTTTTTGTCTCTGTCTAACACATGAGTTCTTATCGAAAAATCCATCAATATAATTTTTTTGAATAATTGCGATACATTGTTGGTTTAGGAACATAAGAGGCTCTTGAGATCCATGATAAAAAATCCAGGACCGTATTTGAAAAAACAAAGTTGATGATGGTTTTTCCGAAACGAGACGTCGTAGGGAAAATCTCTCAACGCTGTTTTGTGGAGCTTGAAAAGTGGCCATGAGAAGGTGTCTTTTGTTTTTCCATATCTCTCTAAATAACGTAAAAAAAAAAATAAAAACAAAATCGGCAATTTTTTTTAAGCATATCTCCAAAACTACTCGGAATTTTAAAACTTTCTAAACGGCATATTGTGAGGCTTGAAAATGCGCAACTTTTTTCTGATTTAACCATCTTCGTATCTCTTACGGTTTCCATGATCCCCATAATAGACATCCTTATCTTGGACACACTGTATATAACATGTCGGCCAGGCCTCTTCGATTTTTATTCTTGTATCAAGGTTTTTTTGATTTCTTAGAAAAATCGTCCAACCTACATAAACGAACTCAAAATATTCTTTTTCAAGGAATCAACAAATAATTAATTTTGATTTTAAGGATAATTCGTTTTTTTTCCATCCTACCTTTTCAGTTTTTTTATCATTGAAAATCATAACAAATATTATAAAAATAAAAAAAAGTGGATTTCTTGAAAAAATAAAAAAACAATAAATATGTCGATGGGCTTGAGTACCACTCTTATATAGAGGAAAATTACGTAATCGATAGCAAACTTTGAAATAGGGTTTACTATCTATACGTCTTGTTACCAGTCACCCTGTATATTATATGTATACAGGGTGTCCTAGAAAGAATAGGACATAAGGTACAGCAGATTCCTCACAAGAAAACATTGAAAAAGTCGATATTGTGACGCCCCTGACCCGAAATCAACAATATTTGTCTTTCAACGCGGGATTAGCACCCACTGTGGAATACTGATTTCTTTCTAGTGGTTTCCAGCAAGGCCAGAAGGCGTTCCTACACCATTTTGCTGTTTTCTAGACCATTCTACGGTATTCTTGCGGTTTTGGCGAAAAGGTATATAGGGTCCGCCATTTGAAGTTCAGCTTTTATTATAGTCGTGCTTTATGAAATCATGAATAAACATAAATAAGTTGTTGTGAATAGTGAGTGTGTACATAGGTAGGTACTTTAAATAAATTGATTAAAACTGGACAAGTGTTTTCTATAGCCGAAAAATACAATATATTATTGAGTATCAAATTGATCCACGTTTAATAACTACGCTCCTAAATCCGATCCTGATTTCATCAAATTACAGCCCATTCACGAACCCAAAAACCTCACATCTGCCATTTTGGCACGCGCCACATTTTCAGCTGTCCCAATTTCCGCCAGATTTCGTCTGAAATGCGAGAAGGGCCCAGGTAGCAGTTACTGCCCTCAGACAAAAAGTTAATTAGATAGCTTTGGCAATAATTAAAATGCCACACGTGAAGTATAGGGTAGACTTTCTGGAATTAATGAGGCGATGAGTCATGTTTGCTCACTGGAAGCAGGGTCACATTTTTCGTATTTTCTCCATTCGGAAAAACTAATTATAACATGTGGCTTTGAAGCCAATATGACGGTGATTCTTCTTAGGTGTATGATTGATGAAATGGCCTGTTCTTAGTGCGATATTGCTTGGAAAGTTAACGGCCTATAAAGGAGAGTGGGATGGCTTGTGGGCAAGAAACTGATGAGATTTCCGAAATGGGTTTATTGGTTTCCTGATGGCGATATTATTTTCGTTTATTGAACGTTCACTTCACTTTGCTAAGCAATTAAAATAATGTTGATCATTCTAATGTCTAATTAAACTCATGATAGAATTATTGTTGTTCTCATGTATTGCGCATACCTACTACAGCTATCCCTCCTAATGTATTCTTGATACATAGATAAATACAGATTTTGTAATTTAACTTAACTTAAACTGAAAACTCATATTTGCACGAAATAAAAAATTAAGTATTTTTCGCGATTTTTAACAGTTCACAATAAAGAAAAATTGATTTAATTTTTGATTCCCAATTGCATGCTTATTTGATACCTCCCCTCCCACATTACCCTATCTTCAAGCTTTATAGGCATCACTGGTCTGTTATGCGTTTCTCACCTGTCAGCCTTTTTTGGGCAGAATAAAGCGAGCATAATGTGCACCGAAATCGGATGTAAAGTCGATTGAACCAACACCAAATGGCCAGTTGGTAATTCATTAGGTATGGTAATGGTTGTGGTGAATACAGGGCTGTATTGAAAACATTCTATGGATGTATTTTTGATAATTTACTGGAGAAACTCTTGTGTGATGTGAATACGAATTTGTAAATGAAAATAAAAACATCACGTTATGAAACAGAAAAGGTATAAAAAGCAAACAAATTGATAACGAAAAAAGAAAAATGGGCGTCTCAAAATCATAAAAAGTGAATAAAAAGCGAGATCAAAAGTTTAAAAATTAAAAAAAAACATGAAAAAAAGAAATATGTACTCCAAAATAAAATAGCAGCATCTACACATCATTTAAATCAATAGAAAGTGGAAAAAAAAAGGTATAAAACGGCAATAAAAAATCCTTGAAATTAAAAAAATATCTAGAAATGTCAAGTCCTACTCATTAAAAAAAGATTGTGATTTCCTTGCAATAAAAAGTGGCACTCACAGTTATGTAATGGAAAAATATCACCTAAATAAAAAAATTGTCACAACAAAAAGTTAAAAAATGCATTGACAAGAAAAATACATACCAGTAGAGATATTTTGAAGTCAGAAAAAAGGGATGAAGAGGTAGGGAAGGTCAGGAAGAAAGGAAGAAAAGCTCTTGAAATAAAGAATTACCCCAAAAATAACGTTGATAAAAAATAAAATCAGTATCAAAAGCCACCAAAAAAAAAATCTTGATAAAAAATAAATAAAAAAAAGTCCAGGAAACAAGTGATAAAAATCAGTATAAGTATAAATTAATCTTAGAACATGAAATACAAAGTCGAAAACAAGATAAGAAACAAAAAAAAACAAACAAAAATTATCTTTGAATCGAATACTCAATGAAAAATCTTAAAGAAAGTTGTGGAAGATCCCCTCGCAATAAAAAACTCACCTCAATGTATAAGGAAAAAAAGTCATTAAATGCAGAATTAATATTGAAAAAAATATATAAATAATCAGGTATAAATTCTTTAACGTCATTAATGGTTAATGAAGAGCGAAATATAATTATAAATATATAAAAACATTCTAACTCCTCAACCACAACAGTTACAGACCTGAAATTTCGATGGGTGGATTTTCCAAAAAAATTTCCTACCAGTCAATTCTAACCAATCATAGGCATGCATTTTATTATGTTGCTATGGCAACGACCTAATTTTATCGGAGATCACCCAGCTCATAATGACTGAAAGATTAATAAGTGGAAATCTCCCTGGCGCTTTGCATCTGGATGTAGCTCCCATATGATTACAGTGTTGCCGTCCCCACTCTCCCTAACAATCCCAACCCAACCCAACTTTCACAGACAGAGATAAGGCGAACGGCAACACTGTGGTTGGTGCATGGGAGCTACATCCAGCCGAGTGCTTGACAGCTGTTAAAAACACTGACAAATATTTTTGATACATGATTTATTTTCAACTTCCAATACAAAGTTGCAATGTTATTAATTATGGACAAGATTGGTTGTAACTTCCAAATGTTTTATAAAATCCTGATTCCCTTCTTTCTTCCTCAATGGCGAGTAGAGTAAGGAGTCGTTGGTTTCTTCCACTAAATGCGAGGTGAGTCCTGGTTTATGTTTTATCCAATGATCAGTTTTGGCATGAAATTTTCTTGCCGAATCTCCCGCGAGCTCGAATTAAAAATCCGGAAATTTGTTCTCGTTGCGAATTTTTCAAGAAAATACGCAACTCGACAAAATTCATTGGAAAAATACTCCAGTTCATTTGAAAAAAGAATTGAGAAGAATCATTTTAAAAATAGGATAAATAATCTTCGGAGCTATGCAGTTAACTATATTAGTTACGGATATGAATTTTGTACCAATGAATTTTCCAAAAAGTTGCTCGTAAGAATGAATGGAAAGATAATCCTTATCAAAATTTCAGGAAAATCATTTTGAAAATAACCAAATAATTTTTTTGAATTAGCACTCAACTTGTGTATTCATAAAAAAATCACAACTTAGAAACCTTGAAACATACGAAGCTGAATTTTGCACCAATGGATTTTCCAGAAAATTTTACATAAAAATCAATGGAAAATTATATCTTGCTCACTCACATTAATAAATAAATAATCATAACTCCAAGAAGAATCAATCGAAAAATATCCCATTTCATATGAGAAAATGTTCAGGAAAATCATTTTGAAAATAACCAAATCCGAGTTAATTTAGTCGCCGAAATTTGCCCTGCAACGCCACTGTGTTGGAGCGCGAACGCGGTTGAAGCTTATAGGCAGTTCTCGAAAGCTCTGGGGTATTCTTTCATTTTCGGCAAAGGAGCCTAGGATATATAAGACTAGTTCAGTGTTCAGTTCAGTTCAGGGCAGTGCAGTTATTGAAATATAAATCGACATAAATATTTGTGGTTGTGCTGTAGTGACTTTGAATAAATAAATTAAAGTTTTCTTTAGCGAAAACATCACAATATATTCAATCATAAAAAGAATCATAACTCAAAAAACACAAGAGATATGAGGCTGAATGAAGTATTTGGGAATATCATATCGATCGATATTTTAGGTTATTTCATCCGGCAAGGACGCCTATAGTGAATAATAAAATGAAAGTAGACAAATCAACATCCCAAGAAGCCGTTATGTTGTTTAAAATTTACACTAAAACAAATTAGCAATAATAATTTATCTGAGGTTTGCCCATCATCGTATTAAACCACTTAATCCCTATGGTGAGCGTGAGCTATAAATAAATAAACCTTGGCTAATAAAATCTAAATCTTGTTTGTAATGCATCGCAGCAACTATTGAAATTTTAATGTGAAACAAATTATTGCGAATCCGTTAAAGGTCACAGCATGGAATAATAGAAAATATCAACGAGTATTGATCATATAATAAACCTTGCATGCCTGCAGACAATGTAACAGATTTCCACCAAATAGGAAATCTCAAGAATTCAATAATTACACCCGGAAAAATCACATTTTGTATTGACATTAAAATGTCAGCAAAAGCACGCACCGGCTTCCACCTACGCCACACGCATTTCATTCACTGCTGCCAATCACGCCTCTTTTACTGCCAAAAAGCCTTTATCCCTTGTAAAAAAAATTGTGGAATGCTGAAATTAGTTTTTTAGATATTGCTGTTAATTTAAAGCCTGTATAAAGTTTGTCCACTGATTTAAATATTGCAATTATTTGGAGAAGTACGTTCAATAAATGAAAGGCGAGGTTGCTTTAAACAAAAAAAAATCTTATGTCCAGAAATTTGGTGCAAACGGATTCCATTTATTTGAATTTTCCGCAGTTTTCAGCACCAATCAAATTTTAGTAGTGTTCCTACAATATCGATGATTGACCTCATACTCCATTTTCATGTTCTGTCATATGTCATAATTTGTTTACATTGTTTTGTGGTGTTTCTTTTCAGATATTTTTGGATTGTTGAGGTCAGAATTTCTCAGATTGAGGTATATCTTTATCAACATGGTTAGAAAACCTAGACCATTTCACGTCTTTTTGGTACAGGGCTCATTGGCGTACCGATCTTCGTGTGAGTAGGGGAAGGTAGTGTAAGTGTAATTGTTCAAGTGACTGTAACTTATAAACGACTTGTCCGATTTTGTTGCGTATAGGCTTGTTTGGAAGATAAATGTGAGTACTTTCGTATATCGTATCCAGTGATGCGTGATTCTCTCCAGAAAAGTTGCTAGAAGGGGTAACTTGAATTAAAAACAGTGTTTTTCATTTTACCGCAAAAATTTAAATGGTATGGTATAATTCTGATAATAATAACTAGTCCAAATTATGTAAAATTTAATGTTTTAAGTTTTTTTTTTTTTTTAAGGTTTTTTCTTGTAAATTTAATCTTCATTTCGATTCTGTTATCAGAATTATACCGTACCATTTAAATTTTTGCGGTGAAACGAAAATAACAGTTTTTAATTCAAATTACGCCTTCTAGCAACTTTTCTGGAGACAATCACGCAACACTGGATACGATATACGAAAGTACTCACATTTATCTTCCAAACAAGCCTATACGCAACAAAATCGGACAAGTCGTTTATAAGTTACAGACATTTGAACAATTACACTTTCACTACCTTCCCCTACTCACACGAAGATCGGTACGCCAATAAGCCCTGTACCAAAAAGACGTGAAATTGTCTAGGTTTTCTAACCATGTTGATAAAGATATACCTCAATCTGAGAATTTCCGGAGAAATTTCGAATTTTAATATTTAAGCTTTGATTGCGCCCCCTAGCGGCAAAATTTCGAAGTTAAAAATATTTTCCAGCATTTTCTCGTGGCCACTTTAGTGATCATATTTTTTTTCCTGAACTTTTAGGTCCAGTAGTTTCCGAGATATGGCCGGTGGCCACCCTTGCTGGGACACCCTGTATTATACCTGTAAGGTGATAATAATTAGTGTAATCCGGTGTACCCTTTAACGTATGAATTATCCATCTTCCATTTTATTTGTGATGATTCTGGATTCCGATAAGATACAATCAAAACTTGAATCAAAATAAACAACCTCCCCCACTCACCTTAACAATCCCAACCCAACAAACAGAGAAACGGCAACATTGTTGTGAGAACGGGAGCTACATCCAGCCGCGAGTCTCTGGTTTGGCAACATTGCCTATGACTAGCCAATCACAGATTTAGGCGGATGACGTCATCGGCCTAACGTTCAAAGTGACTTTTAGTGCCTTTCCCGCTGCGTAAAAAAATCGTGGAAAAAATAATTGAGCTTACTTTTTGCTGCTCTTTCTGCAATTTTGAGGGGTGAGGCGATGTTTTGTGATTTTTTTATAGCTAATTTTATGGATGGACATCAAAATTTTTTGAATTCTACCACGTGTAACAAACATATTGAGGAGTGTAACCTCTGATTTTGAGGGTAATTTGACGTCTTGTTTTTTTTTTCATAGCAAATTTTAACGGACGTAGTTACTACTTGCAGCCCTTAATAAATTTATCAAAGCAACACCAAAATTCGTAGAACTAAAAATGTTCTCAATTATAATAAACACATTGAGGAGTATTACCTCTGATTTTAAGGGGTCTGCGAGGTTTTGTTATTTTTTTATAGCCAATTTTAGGGGACTTTGTTACTACTTGTAGACCTTTATGAATTGATCAACGCGACACTAAAATTCGTGGAATTCTGTTAATTCTCCCACTAATATTGAGGAGTGTTACCTTTAATTTTGAGGGGCCTACGACACTACGACGTTTTGTTATTCTCTTGTAGCCAATTTTAGGAGACATAGGTAATTACTATTTGCAGCCCTCTGTAAATTTGTCAATGCACAACTAAAATTCGTAAAACTGTAAATTCTGTCATTTCTTATTAACATATTGAAGTTTGAAAGAAACAGCTCCATAATATAGCGATAGTTTATCTAAACGAAAAGATTAATTAAATTTAATAAGAAATAGAATTGAAACATCAACATATGGTCGGATAGAGTGACATTAACTCAAGTTTTGAATCCACAACTAGAATCCATCTTTTTATTTAAAAAAAGATTTATTGCAGCTTATGCGCCAGCTTGTTAGAGCATAAGAGATGTCAGGAATTAGGAAAATAGAGGAGTTTTAGCCACTGTTCTATCAACACAGATTAAAATTTTTAAATATAACTAATTGAAAATTTCAGAATAATCTGTGAAGCTATTAAAATTTCTTGTCTCAATTATAAGCCCTGATATCATCGACTAAACTTTTTTTTCTCCTAGATCCAAATAAATTTCAACATCTATCGACAACACGAATCAAATTAAGAAATCTAAACGCGATCGCATCTAATAAATTTAGGAATTTCCATAAGCTCGAACAGGTTGCATGTTAAAAACATGCCGTAATTACCGATAAGCGATGTCCTAAACTACGAAATTTATGTCCCACATTAACCTGCATGAATTCATTAAGACCCATATTTTCAGGCCTCTTAATTAAAAAATTCTAAAGCGGTCGCCGCGTATATGGCTGTAAAGTTTCGCTACTCTTCGCAGATAAAGATATTATCTGGTGTGTTGAGATTGTTGCAAAAAGTATAGTCCATCTGATTAAAAATGTCCGATGAGCACTAACAAAGGAACAAAACAAATATCACTAACCCAAACATCTTTCATGTAAATATTTATTCTGTTTTCAGCGACGTTGCCATGTGCCTCAAATGTTCTGAAGCTTTAAGAAAAAATTCCCAGAAAAATAAATTAATTCAACTGCTAATCTTCTAAATCACCAATCCCAATCATCAAAAAACATTTTTAAAGGTGAACATGTTTATTGAGGTTTACGTTTCTTGTTGAAACATGGCAACATCTAGTCGCAAAAACTTGATTTGAGGACTGTGATGCTATTGTTCACAAATAACCGTTTTGAAACATAAAATCTAATGATAAACGAACTACTTAAACAAAAAAAAAACGGAGAAAAAAACAAACAATCAAAGTACTAAAAATCAGCAATTATTTCTTTGGTAGCTATCCGGCGATCAAAATACTATAACAAATTACTTTGAGGTCGTTTTTTTAATTTTTAACGGATTTAATAACGATTTTGTGCTCTTTTTAAGTAATCTTTTGTTTTGTTTTATTTAATAAAACTTTCAGTACCTAGTATTGTTCACTTTGTATTTAACAGATTGATTTGAATTTAGCTATCGTTATTTTTGTTTAATATATTATTTGCTTTGTTTTATCTTTCTTATCATTACTTTTTCTCCTTAGTTTTAATGTTGTTCAGTATAATTTTCTCTTTTTTAGTTTTTTTTACACGTTATGCAGGATTCTTGATTTGTATTTAGTTTTTTTTTACTTTTTAACGATCATAATCCTGATTTTATACATTTTTTGTTCACATTGTATTCAACAGATTGATTTAATTTTTGCTATAGTTATTTTTGTTCAATTTAATTTCATTTGCTTTGTATTATCTTCCTTATCATTACTTTTCCTCGTTAGTTTAAATGTTGTTCGGTATAATTTTCTCCTATTTTTAGTTTTTTTTTACACATAATGCAGGATTGTTTTAACGATTTTAATCCTGATTTGTGCTTTTTTCATGTGAATTTTAATGAACTCTTAATTTTTTGATTTGTTACATATCAAGATCATGGATTGTTGAATTTTGAGTGTTTTCTTTAATTTGTTAACGGATCTAATAACGATTTTGAGTTACTTATAAAATGATTTTATTTGTTATTTTCCAGTAGTATTTTTTGTTTTTTTTCCCGTTGTATTCAACATATTGATATGAATTTAGTTAGGCATAGATTATTGTCTTGTTTTCCCCATCATGACTTTCGCTTTGCATGTTTCTTTGAGTTGTTAATTATTCCTAATATTTTACCATTTTAGTATAATTTTATCGTTTTTAGTTTTATCACATTAACAGACATTATTTTCTATGTTTTTTGGTTATGTGCATTTTTTCATCAATTTTTAACGGATTTAATTTTGATTTTGTGATCCCTATCATGACTTTTATTCTTTGTTTTTTTTTGTTTACCTTATTTGACTAATTTTCCTTTTTACATCTTTTTTAGTTTTTCCACAACAACAAACATTTTCGATTCAATTACAAAATAATAACGCTGCTATTGGTTATGCAGGATTGTTAATTTGAAGGTGATTTTTTTTTCAATTTTAAACAGATTTAATCCCGATTATTTACCAAGTCTTTTCCACTTTTTAACGGATTTAATAACGATTTGGTGTGTCTTTAGAGCGACCTTATTTTGAATATCCACTTAGTCTTTAATTTTTTTTACCTCCAGTGGAATTTTTATTTTTTTATTGTTTTGTCATAATACTTCGCCATTTTAGTGCATACGACTTTATTTTTTATATCATTGTTTTATCTCAGTTTTGATGCAACTTTATGGTTTTTTTTTTGTTTTATTTCCTGACATTTCATTCAACTGATCGATTTGAATCTAGTTAAGTTATTTTCGAGGTTGTTTTTCGTTTCATTTATTATTTTCATTATTTTCTTTGTCTTGACCACCTTATCATAACTTTTCCTCTTTAGTTTTTTATGCTAGTTCTCCTCATAATATTTCGCCATTTTGCTCCTTATTTTCTTCAATTTCTTTCTTTATTTTTTTTTGTATAATCAAACCGCTATTTCTAGTTTTTAAACATTAGATATGGAAGATTGTTGATTTTTTGAACTTTTTAACGGATTTAGTTCTGATTTTGTCGAGGATATTGTCTTGATATTTAGTTTTGTTTTATTTATTTTTTTGTTACCTTTTAGTGGTATTTTTTCATTTTATGTTTTTTTTCCACTTTGTAGGTTTGTTGTACAGCTTGTGGAACTTTTAGAAAGATTTAATCCAGTCTTTTAATCCTTCCCTTTTTGATTTATTATTTCGTTTATTTCAACTTCGTGTATCCATCAAGTCTTTTTCCGTGATTTTAGTATGATTTTTTATTTCTTGATTTTCACTTTTCAATGTGAAGACCCCACCGAGTGTCACTACTCAGTTGAATAAAAATATTTTCAAAGAAATTAAAGCAAGTTGAATTTATTCTTTTAGAAGATCAAGAGAACTACAGCAGGGTTAATAAGGCCCAGCAGAAATCAAAGCCCAGAGCATTTGCCCAAAAGAAAGCGCCTAAAAGGTTATTATTTTGAAATCTTGAGCTGTTAAGTTAATACTAAATCCAGTTCATCAATTTTTAACGGATTTAATCTTGATTTTGTGATCCCTTTCATGACTTTTATTCTTTGTTTTTTTTTGTTTACCTTTGACTAATTTTCCTTTTTATATCTTTTTTAGTTTTTCCACAACAACAAACATTTTTGATTCAATTACAAAATAATAACGCTGTTATTGGTTATACATGCAGGATTGTTATTTTGAAGGTGATTTTTTTTCCAATTTTAAACAGATTTAATCCTGATTTTATGATTATCCAATAAGTTTTTTCCACTTTTTAACACGTTTAATAACGATTTGGTGTGCCTTTGAAGCGACCTTATTTTGAATATCCACTTTGTGTTTGATTTTTTTCACCTCCAGTGGAATTTTTATTTTTTTATTGTTTTGTCATAATACTTCGCCATTTTAGTGCATACGACTTTATTTTTTATATCATTGTTTTATCTCAGTTTTGATGCAACTTTATGGTTTTTTTTTTGTTTTATTTCCTCACATTTCATTCAACTGATCGATTTGAATCTAGTTAAGTTATTTTCGAGGTTGTTTTTCGTTTCATTTATTATTTTCATTATTTTCTTTGTCTTGACCACCTTATCATAACTTTTCCTCTTTAGTTTTTTATGCTAGTTCTCCTCATAATATTTCGCCATTTTGCTCCTTATTTTCTTTTCTATATTTTTTTTTTGTATAATCAAACCACTATTTTTAGTTTTTAAACATCAGATATGCAGGATTGTTGATTTTTTAAACATTTTAACGGATTTAGTTCTGATTTTGTCGAGGATATTGTCTTCCTTTCAACTGACTCTTTATGAGCATTTTTGATATTTAGTTTTGTTTTATTCATTTTATTGTTATCTTTTAGTGGTATTTTTTCATTTTATGTTTTTTTTCCACCTTGTAGGTTTGTTGTACAGCTTGTGGAACTTATAGAAAGATTTAATCCAGTCTTTTAATCCTTCCCTTTTTGATTTATTATTTCGTTTATTTTAACTTCGTGTATCCATCAAGTCTTTTTCCGTGATTTTAGTATGATTTTTTATTTCTTGATTTTCACTTTTCAATGTGAAGACCTCACCGAGTGTCACTACTCAGTTGAATAAAAATATTTTCAAAGAAATTAAAGCAAGTTGAATTTATTCTTCAGAAGATCAAGAGAACTACAGCAGGGTTAATAAGGCCCAGCAGATATCAAAGCCCAGAGCATTTGCCCAAAAGAAAGCCTAAAAGGTTATTATTTTGAAATCTTGAGCAGTTAAGTGTGTGAATCAATCAGAACCAGGACATAATTCTAAATCCAGTTCCTCAATTTTTTAATAAAAACAATTCCGAAGCCACTATTAACTTTTTCCTCTGTACACTAACAGCTCCATAACTTCAAAAGCTGACAAATTTGCTGTGATTTGGTCGGTGTAAATTTCTCCTTTTACAACCACAGCAATTCGTAAAGCCATAGCCCTGAGCAGAAACATTGGGTGAAAACTATATTGGCACCGAAAAAGCCATTTTGTTCCAGGCAGTTTAATCTTTATTAGAGTTGTTTTGACAGATTTAACTGGAACACTCTGTGTTATGCGGGGCATTTTGTATAAAATTCCCATAAAGTTGATTTGGCAATAATAATCGAATTAGCAATTTTTCTTTGCTGCTGATTATTCAATAGTAATAAATTTGTTGTTAATATGTCGTTCCATAATAAGTAAGTGGGTGCAAATATAATTCGAAATTGAGCAATTTGCATTTTATTTTTTGGGCGCAGGTGGTGTTTTTTTGAAGATTAAGCGCTCATGTATGCCAGCCTCAAGGCAGACATACGTTCAAGGTCAATTAGAAACTCCAAATTAGTCTCCCCCAGCACTATCTTAATCAAAATCCCCCCAACAAGGCAAAGTATTAAAAGCTACAATGACTATCTCTTTGGTTTCAGAACCCCATCTCTCTTTCCCCAAAACGGGCTAATCCCCATAAAGCTGTCACACGCACACACGACTAATATTTTAAACAAATTTTACGTTTCTGAGCCTCCCTACTGTTTAAATTTTATTGCCAGCTGCTCCACATAAAGTAGGAAATTCATATGTGAGGGTGGTAATATACTGTCCTGAAAGGTAAATCTTGATGGATAAATTGGTGGTTTGGAAGTTTGAATGGTTTAGGGTTAAAACACGATTTTATCAAATTGTATCTGAACTGATTGAGACCAAAAAGCTGTGATGGCACGTGACCATGGAGGCCAGTTGACTGGGAGACGCTAGATAGACTGCAGCCCACATAGCACATCAATCATATTCATGTGATAGGAATATGCCTTGTATATTCCCAAACGTACATGCAGTGGATATTCTCCAAAGTATATTCTTTGTATGCGCTGGAAATATTCCAATAGTTCGATAGTATTCGAAAAAAAACCGGAAAGCCCGTCACCTGAGGTACGACCATGTCACATCTGGCGGATATTCTTGAAAGAATATTCCAATAGACGTCCAGTGTATTTGTAGTTTGCCATCTAGCTTGTATAGGTAAAATAACACAATAACAATTCAAAAGATATAATTAATCAAACCAACATGACACACGGAAATTTACAAACTTTACTGAAACATTAATTAATAAACTAACATGTTACAGTGCTAAATAAAAAGTCAAGGTTAACGTCGTGTCGATGTTATCAGTCATCTAGTGCTGTATAAATATTACGTGCATCCATTATTTGTAGGTGAATCTAGTTTTGCTGCTATCTTATCATCGATTATTAGCTCAGAGGGAGATTAATTGGAGAAAATTGTGAAAAATGTCTATATTTCATGATAACTAATGAGGTCAAAAAATAGGCTAATGTGAAAAAAGATTTATGTTGCAGCCCTTTGTAATTTCCTGTAACATGCAGGAAATTACTGTCGCAACTTGATGTTTTATTTTGTGATCATGGTCTCTGCTATTGAAAGAAGGGACAAAGGCTTCTGTGGTTGGTATTTAATAAAGGGTTTTTGACAGAAGTTTATTGACTTGACAACACCGCTTGAAATATTTTTATACGTGATTTCTTATATTTTTTAAGGGATTTCTCCTAGGATTTCTCTCCTTTCGCATGATTTAGCAACAGGATTAAATAAAATTTAGAGTTATTGGACATGGTTAATCGTAAATTTGCTATTGTTTCTCATTTATAGGAATAGGTATACATTTTCGCATAGTTTCGAAAAAGTATTCTGCTTCATTGAATAGAGAATATAGTTTTTCTTAGAAATATTTTTTTCACTACAATATCTGAATATTCGTATCTATGGATATTTCTTTTTGCAAAGTATCGCAACATGACTCAGGATTTCTCGATTTTTCAAGAGGATTTTTCTCCTTTCGTGATGATTTCTCATTTTTCGCAAAATATCGCAACAGGATTCAGCGGGATTTTGATTTATCAAATATGTTTTTTCTTGAATTCATTCTTTTTTCTTACTAAAATACGTGATTTCTCGAATTTTCGCAAGGATTTCTCTCTTTTCATAGGGATTTCTCTTTTTTCATAAGGATTTCTTTCTTTTTGAATAATATTACAACAGAATTCAATGGGATTTTGCTTTTTTCAAAATAGTTTTTCTTGAATTCATTCTCTTTTCCTACTACAATCCGTGATTTCTCGATTTTTCACGAGGATTGCTCTCCTTTCGTGAGGATTTCTTATTTTTCGCATAGTATTGAAACCAGGACTTAACGTTGTTGGACATAGTTTTTCAGAAATGTGCTCTTGTTTCTCACTGGAATAGATGATTTCTCGATTCTTCACAAGGATTTCTTTCTTTTCGTAAGGATTTCTTTTTTTTTGCAGAATATCGCAACAGGATTCAGCATTATTTCTTGATTTTTCACTTGATTTATCACTACAATAAGAGATTTCTCGATTTTTCACAAGGATTTCTCTTCTTTCGTGAGGATTTCTTATTTTTCGCATAGTACTGCAACACGATTTGGAGGGATTCTGCGTTGTTAAACATAGTTTTTCACAAATGTGCTCTTGTTTCTCACTGGAATAGATGTTCTCCCGACTTTTTACAACGATTTCTCTGTTTTCGTAAGGATTTCTCATTTTTCGCATAGTACTGCAACACGATTTGGAGGGATTTTGCGTTGCTAAACATAGTTTTTCACAAATGTGCTCTTGTTTCTCACTGGAATAGATGATTTCTCGATTATTCACAAGGATTTCTCTCTTTTCGTAAGGATTTCTTATTTTCGCATATAGTATCGCAACAAGATCCAGCGGTGTTTTGCTCAATTGGATATAGTTTTTCATGAATGTACCTATTCTCTTGTATCACTACCGGGATCACTACAATAAGTGATTTCACGATTTTTTGCAAAGATTTCTCTTTTTTCGCGCTACAATACGTGATCTCTCGATTTCGCATGCGAGGATTTCTTCCTTTTCGAGTGATTTCGCAACAGGATTCAGCAAAATTTTGCAATTGTGAACATAGTGTTCTTAAGGATGCCCCTAAGCGATGAACATGCCAAAAATATGCAGGTGGCATATGTCGGAATATTAAGAAGACATTCATCAATATATACTAGGGATATGTTAAGCATATTTGTTTGTGACCAAATTGCCACTATGTGAGCATCCAAATTATGATGTTACTCTAGGATGGTTACCAGGACACGAAGAAATCAGCTTGGGAGAGTAGCTGGACTGAACATGGTCTTCTACCCATATGTAGGCTCTGCAATGAAGAGGAGGTAACAGCCTCACACATCGTCTCCAAATGTGAAGCACTAGCGTTGTGAAGAAGGGATAATGGGGATTTACTCCCATTCCTCAGACAGTGGAAAGAGTCACAAACCTTATTATGGCAATACAGCTCTTCGACCCAGACTAACGCAACCTAGGCTGCGGTGTCAGGGACAATACACCGGTAACCCCTTTACCCCTAACGCCTGAATTTAATTGATCAGTGATCATCTTCAACAAATATTAGACTCAAAGGATAGAGGCTATAAGTAATATGATTTTGTGGTTTATCCCGGGAAAGAAATACATGATCTTCAATCACCGGACGTAGTTTTGACCATAGACTTACAATAACAAGACACATAACGCCTATACCTTAAGCATTGACTTTTTTGGTCCCAACACAATGATAAAAGAGGCCAGTTATGTTTTTGATTACTTACCGGTGATATGACAAAATGTCTGCTTGATTTTACTTCCTGGTTACAAACTACAGACTTCTTAGGCATTGTTTTAGCGCAATTTAGAATAGAAAATAATTCACAGAGCTAGGTTTTCTCCTGGGAAATTGAGGTATAAACTCACTAATAACTTCCTAATACAAACAATAGCGTCAGTGAAACTGGCTGGCCTTAACTTTGAGGTCAGATGTTGCCAAGTTTCATCACAAAACGTAGACCTTTCATACGGCGGCATAACACTGCATTGATAGAGAAGTTGCAAAACTGGAGCCTTCTTCGTCGGAACTTGAGATGTCCTCGTCGTAACTGCCGCAAATACTGCGATCTAACGGAGAATGAAAGAGCGCACCTAGGGCACTTCAGGGCACCACTTCACGTGCAGGCATTGCATTAAAACGATCCTTCTTTGAGCAAATGAGATTTGTTTGTTTAACTCCAGTCGGTGTAGTGTCCAGGCTGATGAGCATACGGTCAACCACAGTGGTCCAACAATACCGTTTTCTGCGGGACATTGCCTGCTGGAAAATCTTGCAAATTCCAGAAAATTTCAGTTTAGGAGGTGAAGGACATATTGTCAAAATTGATGAGAGTGTAGTAACCAAAAGAAAATACCATCGGGGACGAATGGTACCAGCAAAATGGGTGCTTGGTATGGTCGATACTGTAACCAAGAAAGGGGTAATAGCGTATATCCAAAACCGAAGCACCCAGGCGATACTAGGACCAATATTAGAACATGTCAATACAATACAATACAATACAATACAATATATTACTGTCAAAGCATACAATAAAAGTAACTTACAGACGTCAATAGTATAGATACATACAAAAGTAAAAACACATTATCACTGCAACATTCCAAAGCTTACAAGATTAAAATAAACAATCAAAAATTAGACGATAAAAACTCCTCAACACTGTAAAAGGAGTGCTCAACTAGTAATGCCCTGATATCTGCTGAAAAATGCAACATATTTCTACTTTTTGTGCCATCAGGTAGCTTATTATACAGCCTGACAGCAATGTGGTTGGGGTGGCTTTGACACTTTTTCAGCCGCGAGTATGCAGCCACAAGATTCCCCTCACCCCTGGTTTCATAGCTGTGAATATCACTGTGTTTTGTCAAATTTATCTCATTCTTTTTAACGTGTAACAAGCAGTCATATATAAATTGTGAAGGAAGCGTCAGTATATCCAGGTCCGCAAAGGCTGTACGACAGTCCTCCCTGTAGCACAGATTTCCCAGAACCCTGACTGCCCTTCTCTGCAACCCAAATACCCTATCTGTCTCTGCTGCCATTCCCCAGGTAATTAAACCATATGATATCACCGAGTGGAATAAAGAGAAATACACCATACGCAATACGTCCAATGAGACGCATTTGCTCAGGCTTCTCAAAACAAAAATGCTACTTTTTAAGCGAGAGCATACTCTTTCTATGTGTCTATTCCACTTCAGCTTGCTGTCCAGGTGCATCCCCAAGAAACAGACCTCATCAGGGTTATCAATGCCATTAAGGTTTTTTAAACTGAAAATCATCTCTTTAGTTTTGTCCGAGGTTTTGTCTTTATTCAACAATAATTTGTTACTGTTAAACCAATTCTCAGCTCTCGCCCTCACCCCCCCTGACCTCTCATCAACCTCGTCAATGTGCTTGCCAGAGACAGATAGCGTAGTGTCGTCGACAAAAAGAGTATGGTGAGTGTCAGGATCCCACAAAGGAAGATCATTTATAAACACCAGAAATAGCAAAGGACCCAACACAGATCCCTGAGGGACTCCAACACTCACCAGACTCTCATCCGACAAGACGCCACCATCCCTCACTATTAGTGTCCGGTTGTTTAAATAGGAATCCAGAAGTTTGATACTATTCTGTTCAAATTTGTAGCACCTTAGTTTTCCAACCAGAAGGGCATGAGAAACGCAGTCAAAGGCCTTGCTTATGTCACAAAAAAGAATAGAGTTATACTCATTATCTTCCATGGATGCAAATATTTCAGTTATCAAGTCAATAACTGCCAAGTACTTTTACTTTTGCGGAATCCAAACTGACAAGAAGAAAACAAGTTGTATGTTTAAAAAAAAATTGACATTTAAATTGCCATGCACTTTTCCATGACCTTTGAAAGTGTTGGCAAAATGGATATTGGACGGTAATTCGAGACATCCTCCCCCTCACCTTTCTTAAAAATGGGTACAACCATGGCTCTCTTAAAGACGTCAGGAAAAACATTGGCATGAAAGCAATGATTTATAAGCTTAGTCAGTGGTATTGTCAAACCGGGAACCGAAATTTGGACGGACTGCCTGCGGTCTTTTGCAACTTTGACGACCTTGGGAGGCGTTTCACCGTACATTCACAAGACGGTGGATCATTCCCAAAATTTTGTGGACATCCACCGGCTACGCTGGGCAGGAGCGTACCTTTTTACTCGGGCAGGAGCAGCCATATGGGCAGGAGCGTTACTTTTTAAACGATATTTCAGACATGTCATGTTGTTGAGAAAACGAGCAGTCAGAACGTCAGAACTGTCAGATGTCAGGAGAATTAAAATGTCGAACACCAAAGATGTGATACATTGGCAACGTTGGATCAGAGGTCAAATAACGTCTCATCAAAACATGAAGACTATTTTTGAATATGATCTGGGATGTCGTTCAAGCGACATCCATTTGCACCAGAAAAACTAACCCAACCTAACCAAAACGGACCTAAGCCTAACTCAAAACTAACCTGAAAAAAACAAACCTTTTCCCCCCAAATCCCGTGAATAATTGGTTTTTTGTTCTCAAAAATGATGAAAAAGGCGATTTTTTTACTTTGCGCAAGTGAATTCATATTCCTTATAGGAAAGCAACAAAACGTACCTATGCCAAAAATTTTGCATACAATACCCCTTCTAGGGCAGTTGGCTGATTGGTATAGGGTACGGTACCGTAACGCTATAGAATTCGAATCTCATCAATTATTCAATTTAATTTAAACTTTGAACACAGCTTCAATCGAAAAACGGCAAATAAACGCTGGGTTCATTTATAAAGTACATGAACAAGCACGCTAACTAGACACTAGTCTTTGAACGAACTGCACTGGACAATAAACCTATTTGACAGTTCCAGCGCAGCTCCGGTGCGCACTGAGACAACAATCGACAAATGGAAAACGCTATAAACAATTTGACAATACAAATGACAGTTGACATTGTTGACAGCGTAGCAACAAGGTTGTAGCAACACAAATATGCCAACATTGAAAAAGTTACATTGAATGGAAAATATCGTTTGTGTGAGTACTGTGAGTCGGTAAGCAGTGAGCAAACATTTCAATTATATATCTCTACCATACTTGATAGGTTATTACCCCACCCAGCACCCATTCCTGTTAGCTTGTACCATGAATTTTTCTAATTTCCCAACCCTTTTCTCGAAATTTGAGGGATGTTGGGCTTAAGAATATTTGTTTTGTTACTTGTCTTGTGATATTAAGTCTATGATTTTGACTTTTGACCAATGATTGGTTGAAAAGAACGTCACGAAACCTTGACAAAAAATAACTAAAATAAATAACGATATATTTTAAAAAGTAAGTATCTTAAGTTTCACAAACCTGTTAATTTCCTCATACTACCATAAACAGTGGCCCGCCTAGAGTGCGAAATCCTCAGGCAAATCTCAACACTAATCCACAACAACAAAACACAATACACAAAAATCAGTACAAATATCCCGTAAAACAAAGTGACAACTCCTGCAATATGTACCACAAGCCGAGACCGCAAAGTTTTCGTTTCCCGTCTTCCGGAAAACTTCGCAAACTTTGTCGGAAAACCGGAAAAACCGTGATACGTACGCAGTTCAACACAATCGAATGTTTCGCTGAACGTTGAACCGCGGAAAGGACGAATGTCGAGGCGGTGTTGCCGTTGTTTTCGCATTTTGTCTTGAAGACTATAACAATAATAGGTTAGTCGAGTAACCTTTTACTCTTTTACAAATGATGGGATTATGAAATAAGTGCTGGGAGGTGTTAGGTAAAGTCCTGGTGCTGAATGTCAATCAAAAATGTTGCTTTGAGGGATATGGGTGATCTCACGAGATAGCTATTGATTATTGTGTAACCAGTGAGATAATTTGTTCTTATATGTAATTAGATTCAGGAATCGTGAGGAGTTAAACTGATCGTAATTTTCTATTGGTAGATTATTATTTTAATTGAAAATACAGTAGATTTTGAAATACAAAAATGTATCAATCATTATTATTTTTCGCGAATGTATGTGTACGACGTTTTTTGAAATGCACAAAATTTTAGAATATACTCAAAAACAGGTGAACAGATTGAATGAATTTATACAAAAAATATCTTATGTATCTTAGGTTTGACAATCATAATTTACATTTTTGATATTTCAAAATCACCCGCGGTAATTCCTGGGTTCATTTAACATTTACTGCTCCAGTTGAGAGAGCTCCGAAAAAAAAATCTGTTCCAATTTATTATCAAAACATTGGTAGAATTTCAAATATCCTTTACAGTTGTGTTAACTCTAGAATAAATAAAATTATTTATTCCAAAATAAATTATTTGTCATTCTCTAATTGGAAAAAAAATAGTCACTGACAGTCCGCACTTATATTTTTAAAAATTTATAGGTTTGAACAAACTTAATCATGTAATTTATACAGAGTGTCTCATGATATATGCGCAGGACTTCAGGATGTAATAACTCGTCCAAAAATATCTACCGTGTTTTTTAACATAAAAGTTGATTTTTCTCGAAAACGGTCGACTTTAGAGCTTATGACCAAGAGTACATTTTTGTGTAAAAAACATTAGTTGTTCAAATAGGCGTCTCAAAACAGTACTTTTTACAGTAGCGTAGAAGTTGGGGAGAAAAACACCTACTATTATGACTTGAAAAAATTAAACAACTAAAAAAATGTATATGATTTTTTTCACAGAAACTACAAGGTCATATACATACAGGGTGTCTCACGGGACATAGGATCGATCTGAAAATTTGGCTCAGCACATAATCGAGTATGATCTATATTTTAAAAATATTTTTGCAGTTTTGCAGTGTTGCCGCTTCTTTCCAAAAGTCGTAACAACTTTCTTATTTTAAATGGACCACCCTGTGTATTATTATTTTTTTGGATTCCTTGACTGATTCTAATCACTTTTGCTTGATATACTCCTATACCTATCGGCAGCGGATTTCGAGATATAAATTAATTAATAATATCGTTTTTTAATCTATTCAAGCTCATGCAGGTTTCTTTTACTGTACTAAAAAGGGTTAACATATTTATAATAGTTTTTGAATTGTCACCCTGTATAAGATAACATCTTTGGCAACATTTCAGAATTCAATAGTTAGAAAAATTCTTTGAAGTTCTAGAGGAAAAACTCAAATTCCTCGCTATACGAACGAGAAAAAAAATACTCAGGCCAAAATTGAATAATAAAAAAAGAAAATTTGATAAGACCGTTTCAAGGTCAATTTCAAAAAACGCTTTTTTATTTTTGCTCTTTTTGCCTTGTTTAAAAAACAGATAATATAATGGTATGTTCACTTTCAAAATATAATAGAACTTGAGTATCCAGACCATTGTACAAATTCTAGGATTTTTTTATCTATTGAAAAATGGATTTGTTGAATTTTGAAAATAACTACTGCATCCTTTATAGCTGTGCCAAATTTCGATTTGATTTTTTTTTGCAAGCGATCAATAGATATCAACGGAGTTGTTCCAAAATCTTTTCAATTCATTAAATTTAACATATTATTATGTCCTTTCCATGATTTTTCTATGATTAAAATAAGGGCCCCAAAAACGGGAAAAGCTGTTGGGCATTTTTTTAATTCAAAAACGGATAAAGTTTTTGAATTTGGCATATCCAGAAACCTCTATGACGATAATTTGGTCATAAATGTTAAACTGAATTTCTCAGCTCGAGCTCACTAAAGTCAAATTATCATGGAGTATTCTATCTATCCGTTTTTTAATTTAAAAAATGCCTAATAACTTTTATACTTTTATACTATAAACTGAAAAAAAAACCAAATAGGTCTATTTTTAATTAAACACCGAATTGTCGCCAATCAAAATGAAACACACTATTTTACCACAGTAACAGTGTTGTTATCAATGATTCATCACAATCACTTAAACTATCACCAGAATTCCTAGACAAACCTCCGCGACAATCTCATCGACATGACAACGCCGCAATAAACGCACGAGACAGCGCGGTGGTCTCGCGATATTAAGCGGACTTCAAGGCCTACTATCTTGATATCACAGGAAGGTCATAATCGAATGCTAATGGAAAAATGAAACGGTGCAGCAAGACTGAAAAATGATCATTAATCAATTCGGTGGGGTTGTTTCGTCGCCTGCTTTATGAATCAGCATGTTGCTATCAACACGATCAACTGCATTCACATTCAATTAATATGTATAAGACAGTGCTAATTTTTCCCACGTGGTGGTGTTTTGGTTTTATCACTTATAATCTCCCTAGAGCTCGAATTATTTCCGGAAATTTTGTCGAGAACAAATTTCCGGATTCTTAATTCGAGCTCGCGGGAGATTCGCCAAGAAAATTTCATGCCAAAACTATTTGAGAAGATTTAATAGTCGCGGCTGGATGTAGCTCCCATATGCACCAGTTGGGTTGGGATTGTTAGGGAGAGTGGGGACGGCAACACTGTAATCATATGGGAGCTACATCCAGATGCAAAGCCAGGGAGATTTCCACTCATTAATCTTTCAGTCACCTGATTATGATTAGGGTGATTTCCGATAAAATAAGGTCATTGCCATAGAAACATGTTAAAATGCAAGCCTATGATTGGTTAGAGTTGACTGGTATGAAATTTTCAGTAAAATAGTTGTTTTGATCGTATTTGGTGGTAACGTGCTGGAAAAAGATAGAACGAGTAACTATTTTATCTATTCAATTTTGTTGAAATCGATTTTTAATAATCTATCTTGATAAACCTTTTTGTCCAGGATTAATATAATAATCAAAGTTTCGGACCTTTTTTTTTCTCAAGTATAACTCAAAAACTAAGCGTTTTTTGATAATAACTATGAATAACCAAATCAAAGTAGACAAAATAATGTCAACTCGTTGGTTATACGGAGTGATGGAGTCGGGCAAAATTTGGCAGCCTTTATATCAAAATAAAAAAACTTCTTTTTTTTTTTTGCTCCCTGGTTCATTGTTCTCAGAGGTCTTATTTTCAAGATATCGTTAAAAGTCTACAACTCGTGGATTATAAGGAATGGTGACTTCAGACAAAATTTGACAGCCGTTATATCAAAAACCGTGACTCCAATCAAAAAACACTTCAATTAAAAGTTACTTCCTGGTTGGTTCTCTACAAGTTTTATTTGAAAAATTTTCCTCTCTGAGGCACTGTTTTTGAGAAATCGATGAAAGTCTAAACTCGTTGATTGTAGGGAAGGTTATCGTCGGACAAAATTTGGAAGGAGCAGATATATCGGAAAGGATTAGTCCAATGAAAGATACTCTCTGAATGATTGTCTACAAGTTTTATCTGAACAATTTTCCTCTCTAAGGTACTGCTTTCAAGATATCCATAAATAAAAAATCTATTCAATAAAGAAAACAACAAAATTGAACAAATTGAAGAAAGAGACAAATCATGAAAATGTATGACATGAAAGATATTATTTCTTTAAAAATCCACTAACAACGGAATAAAAACATGAGGAACAAAATTTGATAAATAAAAGTGTACTTATACAGGGTGTTTCAGAATAACATGCTAATAATAAAGGGGGTGATTCTTGGGCTCATTTTAAGAAAAAAAAATTCATATGAACATATGTCCTGAACGCCTTAACTTTTGAGATACAGGGTGTCAAAGTTTTAAAAAATAGATACTTTTTTTACAATAACTTTGTCATTACTGTAGATATCTTTATGAAATTTGAGTCATGTATTTTAGGCATTAATACTCATTCTTTGATGCACCAACAATTTAATTATTCTGACCAGTGCCGTCCATGCGGGTTTTGGTTTGCATATTTTTTGGGAAAAAAGTTAAGGCGTTTAGGACATACGTTCATATGAATTTTTTTTCTTAAAATGAGCCCAAGAATCACCCCCTTTATTATTAGCATGTTATTCTGAAACACCCTGTATAAAGCCACAAACTAACTTTTTCAATAAAGAAATCCTCACATATATTTTAAAATTGCAGAAACGTTTAAAAACGAATAAATTTTGCAAAAAACATTTTCAACAGAGAAAAATAAAAAAAATAGACGTAAATCATCAATGAAATGATACATGAGAAATTGAAGGGAAAATCAAAAAGCGACATAAAATTACGGAGAAAATGTATAAAATCATTTGCGAATTTTGAAAAAAATAATCTCATAAAAAAAATTGTTACGAATAATTTATTATTCTGACCATCACACAGTGTGATATTTTATCAATCTAGCAGAAGAAAAATAACAAAACCTTCATTAATATATTTGAGCCCGTCGAGCCCTTCTGCTTCTGTATCAGTGAGGTCCAGAGTTTGATCAGAGTGAAAAAAATAGTGAATGTTGATTTTTTCCAATATTGAAATCTCTACAGGGTGTTTCAAAAACATGTTGCCTAACTTCAAGGGGTTATACGTTACACAAAAATATTACGATAGAACCCAACTTGCCTATTTCGAAAGTTGATATTGACAGAGATACAGGGTATCAAAGTTAAACTTTAATTTTTTTTAAATAACTTTTGAAATAATGAAGTTGTTGTGATGGAATTTGATACATGAGGATTGTTTGACAAGCGCAATTCAAAACTGCTTTGATATGGCTCTTTCTTGTGGGGGGCGCCACTTATACACACCTTTAAACTCATTCGAATAGCCATAACTTTTTTGTATGCACTCGTACTTTATTTTTTTATCAAAAAATTGATTTTTCCGGCATACTTAAATGAGAAAGGTCTACTTTGTAGGAGTGGCTAGGAGTAACCTTTTTCAAGATATTTGCAATTAAAGTAATACATGCAATGTGGTTTTAAATGGCAAATTTTGAAAATATACATGGGTGGCTTTGAAAATGGCGTTATGATGATGATTTTGACAATTGTTTCAATGTCCAATGTTTCTTATGGAAAAAAAAATTAAAAATAAAAAATAACAAAAAAAATAAAAAAAAATAAAAATACAAAATTAGGTTTTTTTTTATAAAAAATATTGAAACAAATGTCAAAATAAACATGAGTACACCGTTTTCAGCGCCACCTATGTCTATTTTCAAAATCTTCCATTCAAAACTACACTGCATGGATCACTTCAAGTGCAAATATCTTGAAAAAGGTTACTTCTAGCCACTCTTACAAAGTATACCTTTATAATGTAAATATGCCGGAAAAATCAAATTTTTGATAAGGGAAAAAAAAAGAAAGTACCTACGAGTGCAAAAAAGTTATGATCATTTGAATGAGTGAAAAGGTGTGTAAGTGGCGCCCCCTACAAGTGAGACCCAAATCAAGGTCAGATTCGGATTTCGCATGTCAAACAATCCTCGTATACAAAATTTTATCAAAATAACTTGATAACTTATTCAAAAGCTATTTAAAAACAAATCAAAAACTAAAATTCAACTTTGACACCCTGTATCTCTTTTGATATCGACTTTCGGACTGGACAATTTGGGGTCTGTCGAAAAATTTGTGTGTAAGGTATATCCTCTTGAAGTTTGGCAACATGTTTTTGAAACACCCTGTATATCTAGAAAATTAATCACTTTTAAAAAAAGTCTATGGATAGTTTAATGGGCGTTGATCTGTTTCATGAGAGATTTTCACGAAAACCTCATACTAGTTGAGATATTTGCAAAAAACTGATCAAGCGTTCCAGGGATGGTAATTTTTTCCATATTAATATCCCTATACATATCCGGCATCTAATAGGAAAACTGCATGGGTTTTTTTTGAGGGGAAATTTAATGGGCCTCAATTTGTTCAATAGGTGATTTTTGTGTTAATCTCACCTTTTTTGAGGTATTTGCCAAACATTGACCAAACGTACCGTGATCTGTTGCGAACCAATAAGTGAGAATATTGGAGAACCATCTATCGAGGGAAGGAAGAGGATATGAAGGCCCGCCATTCAGACAAGAGATCAGTTCGGATTTTGATGGCGATACATAAATAAGCTGTGATTGTGAACATGAATATTTGTGGTTGTGCTGTAGTGACTTCAAATAAATTTATTTAGACTGGACAGTGTTCTCTATAGCGAAATTAGTTACAAAATATACTAAAAGTATCCTTATAGCAAAGATGGTGAGTTAGAGCCAGTAGCTTGCAATATTTTCGTCCCATTTATATTCTTTAGCCTTGGCAATGTAATTCAAATTATCCACATTCATTGTCCTACTTACCAGACGCATATTACTTAAAACTTAGTATTCAATAACAAGGTACGCTACATGCAATGATAACTTGTTTATTCAACTACTAAATAAATAGCTGTCAACACAGCAACTCACGCCGCAAATCACTTGTCACTAGAAGTAAATTTCTCTGTAGCTATCGATTTACTAAGTCTGATTAATTTTCCATCAAAATAAACTTAACTACATGAACGCTAATGGGAAAAATCGTAATTTAGACGTCCGATTTATAATTTTAATTAATAATGTCATTTTAATAAGTGCTTTTGTGTAATGTGTTATATTAATAGTACCGGACATAATACCTATAGTATGTGGGAATAAGTGTAATTAATTCTTCATGATTAAATGGTGTAATAAAATTGATTGCTTCTTTTCGTGGAATTCGGTTTTTTAGTATGTTAATTTTCCACAATGGTATTGTTGGAATTGCTCACCAGCATTGTAATGAAGATTTTCAAGATTCCATACAAATAAACAATATTCAATAGGAAAAAAGTTAGAAATATAAATATAAATAAAAATAAAAAATACTCCAATTTTTTCATTACATTTAAATTGAGGTAATGTAAGTAATTGACCCAACCTTAAAACAAATTAGACAAAAACGAATTTTACATACAAAACACCATATCAGATTTTAGCGATTTTGCCATGCATTGAAATGGCTTTTATTTCTTTAAGCAAAAACAGTTCATCGTACGAAAAAATATCAAGAGACCATTTAACTCCAAAGTAAATGCAGAGGAAAGTGAGACACTGATTTCGGAGAGAGTGGACGTTGATATAAAATAAAAAAAAAGAGGACTTCGGAGATTATCACTTATAATCTTCCTAGAGCTCGAATTATTTCCGGAAATTTTAACGAGAACAAATTTCCGGATTTTTAATTCGAGCTCGCGGGAGATTCGGCAAGAAAATTTCATGCCAAAACTGATCATTGGAAAAAACATAACCCAGGACTCACCTCGCATTTAGTGGAAGAAACCAACGGCTCCTTACTCTACTCGCCATTGAGGAAGAAAGAAGGAAATCAGGATTTTATAAAACATTTGGAAGTTATAACCAATCTTGTCCATAATTGATAACATTGCAACTTTGTATTGGAAGTTGAAAATAAATCATTTATCAAAAATATTTGTCAGTGTTTTCAACAGCTGTCAAGCACTCGCGGCTGGATGTAGCTCCCATGCACCAACCACAGTGTTGCCGTTTGCCTTATCTCTGTCTGTGAAAGTTGGGTTGGGTTGGGATTGTTAAGGAGAGTGGGGACGACAACACTGTAATCATATTGGAGCTACATCCAGATGCAAAGCCAGGGAGATTTCCACTTATTAATCTTTCAGTCACGTGATTATGAGCAGATTTCCGATAAAATTAGGTCGTTGCCATAGCAACATAATAAAATGCAAGCCTATGATTGGTTAGAATTGACTGGTAGGAAATTTTCAAGATAATTCATTTTATCTCAACGTTAGAACATTCATTGGTTGTCACGTTGTTGTGAAGTACTCAACAAGCGACACCCATGTATTAATTCCACCATCATAAATCACATAGCTCAGGTTGCAAACTGAGCAAACAACTTATCGTTAACGTTTCACTCATCCATCTATTTCACAACAACTGCCCAGTGATTAATAGGAAGCTCCATAATTGAATATGTCGGAGCAATGTTTAGAAGCAGCTAGGAATTGGAAACGACCAAATAAGGAAGGTTGTGGGTGTGATGAACTGTAGAACGGGAATAAATTAATTAATAATTAGTTGCAGTACAAGGCTGTGCAACAGATATAGATTGCCGGTCAAGAAAAACGGTTGTTCCAGTGGCCGCTGATGGTTCGAATTTGAGGATAGAGCTAGATTTCATATATGCGTGGGAGACCATATTTACAACCAAGATTAAATCTACACCAACATATTTGTACGATTTTTGTCTATCGGACACAGCTAATCGTTCCAATATTTCCAATTTAAATGGTGTGATCGTGACCTGTAGGTTTCGAAATGAGTCCGCTTGCAGCCAATCCTTGGTTGTTGCGATTGCGAATTGAAAACGACTAAATATTGCAATATACGTCATTGTAATTGACGCCTAAAAAATGGACGTTTGTAAAAATTGTTAATTTATTCACGTGTATTATATTTTGTACTTGAGCAATCGCAGATCTTGTTCTTTGTCTTAGGGTATGGTAATCATGAGCAAATGTCCTTTTGCATGAAAAATGATTTAGTCAGTCTTTAACGATAAGGCTCTAATGAGAAAGCGAATTGATGACGTAATTTCGTCTGATATACATACCTTGAATGGGAAGTGAGTCAGTGCAAAAATTATTAAATAAATATCAGTTGCATCAGTTTTCGTCGGGACTAGGATAAATTCAGATCACAAGTTGCCGCCGCGTACACGTTATTTGGCGGTAGCTTTGAACAGTTCCCGGTTCAAAGCTACCGCCAAATGACGTATTCAGTAAACTTTGGTTTGGTAGGTACAGAAACACACCAAAGTACCAACATTTTCACCTTATTATTCGAAACCTTGATATTTATTTCAAAAAATATAAATATACAGGGCTTTTCACTTAAAACTCCGCACGTGAATATCTCGGAAACGAATAGAATATTTGATTTCTGTAAAAAGTAGCCAATGTATGGGGTCGAGTAGTTATTTTTCACAGTTAAAAAAAATTCGACGCCTACCAAGAGTGAAGCGTCGCGACGCATCGAAATACTAATCGATTGCAGGGACTTTGAAATTACGCACATGCTAAAGTACATGTTATTTATAAACTTTTTTGTCATTCAGTCGAACTCATTTAATCTACTCAGTTTTGAGATATACAGTGTGTCCAAGATAAGGATGTCTATCATGTGGATCTTGAAAACCGTGAGAGATACAAGGTCGGTTAAATGGAGGCAAAGTTGCGTATTTTGATGCTTAACAAAATGCCGTTTCAAAAGCCAAGAATTTCCGACTAAGTCCGAAATTATCTGAAAAAAACATAAATTTTTCAAAATTGTTTTCATTTTTTTCTGACCACATTTGAAGAGATATTTTGAAATGAATGGAACTTCTTCATTGAAAAATTTTGCCCTTTACAAGATAGCGTTAATAAATTGAAGAACCGACGTTTCGTCTATGAGCAGCCATCATCAACTTTGTTTATTTAAATACGGTCCTGGATTTTTTATGACGGATTTTGAGGGCCTCTTATGTTCCTAAACCAACAATGTATCGCAATTATTAAAAAAAAATATGTTGATGGATTTTTTCATAAGAACTCCTGTGTTAAAGAGAGACAAAAAAAACATTTCTAATAGGATTAAAAACAACCACCTCTTTTTCAATTAGTGCGATACCTCGTTGGTTTAGGAACATAAGAGGCTCTTAAAATCCGTAATGAAAAATCCAGGACCGTATTTGAAAAAACAAAGTTGATGATGGCTGCTCATAGACGAAACGTTGGTTCTTCAAAGTGGCAATGAAGAAGTTCCATTCATTTCAAAATATCTCTTAAATGTGGTCAGAAAAAAATGAAAACAATTTTGAAAAATTTCGGTTTTTTTGGATAATTTCGGACTTAGTCGGAATTTCTTGGCTTATAAAACGGCATTTTGTTAAGCATCAAAATACGCAACTTTGCCTCCATTTAACCGACCTTGTATCTCTCACGGTTTTCAAGATCCCCGTGATAGACATCCTTATCTTGGACACACTGTATATCTCAAAACTGAGTAGAATAAATGAGTTCGACTTAATAACAAAAAAGTTTATAAATAACTCGTACTTTTGCTTGCGCGTGATTTCAAAGTCCCTGCAATCGATTGATATTTTCGATGCGTCGCGATGCTTTACTCTTGGTAGGCGTCGAATTTTTTTAACTGTGAAAAATAACTACTCGACCCCATACATTGACTACTTTTTAAAGAAATCAAATATTCCTATTCGTTACCGAGATATTGACGTGAAGAGTTTCAAGTGAAAAACCCTGTATAGTTAAAAAAAAAACTGAAAAACACACTTTCGAACTAAAAAAAAGTAAAAAATGATTTTTAATTGAGAATAAAATGACTACAATTAATGTCATTATGATAAAAGCTTTGTAATACATTCATATACTAACTCTCCATTTTGAAATTTGTAAGAAATTATAATTATTTATATCAAAGCATCCCATCCTTTCATCACAATGACATTGATTTTCTCGTCAATCATTTTATTTTTAAATTGAAAAATATGTTTTACTTTCTAGTTCGAAAGCGTGTTTTTAAATATTTTTTAACTATAATATTTTTAGTCCTTTGATAAGAAAATTACCTTGGCAACGTTGCATATCAGATGGATCCCTAAAGACCGTCAACTAATCTCTCACCACCTGTCAAACAAGCCAAACGTCAGATAATTCAACAAAACATCAATTTTCTTTGATTAAAAATTATTATTGTTTCTTCTTAGTTCTTTTTTAATTGAAATTTTTGTATTGTCATCAGTTCTTGACAAGTGTGTAAAGTTGAGAGTAAATCTGGGCATTCGAAATGGTTAAAAATTGCGTTCCAAGATTCCGTTGCAAACTTACAAATCTATTACATATTACATACAAGTAAAGCTAATATAAAGCATGTAAAAACACTTTTGGGGCAGTTTTAAACATGATTTTAACTTGCATGAGTTGGAAATGATTTTAAATTATTATAAATAATATAAAAATACTAAATAAAAAAAAAACTGATAAAAACTCTGGTATGCAACTATGTTCCTACACTTACCATCTTATTTATTTTTTTTTTTTTGATACTTGAAATTTTAACTTGTTTTTGTTTTGTTCTCTTTATTCTTTTTCTATGGTTTTTTATACTCCTATCAACTTTTGATATCATTCTTGACAATTTTTTTGATATTTACCTATTTTGTGTAGTTTTCATTTTTTTTTATTTTTTTTTAACATGAGTTTCAATTAATTCGAGTCAAGTTACTTCATAAAGAAATGATAAGACGAAAAATAGTTCAACTATTAAGAATAACTTTCAATAACTATTCATTGAAAATATATCTCTTGTTTGAATGAAATGCGCGAACAATTGGAGAAGATGTTTCAATAATCCATCATTTTCTGTCTCACATCCAATCACCATCGAGCCTGATGACAAAGTGGTGCTTATTGTTGTCGATTTGAATTTTTTGGTAAATTTTAACGGAGATTGGAAAATTACATTTTTCAAAAACTCGGGCGCCACCCATTGGATTTATGTAGTGGTGCGATGTTATGAATGGAAAACGATGCAACTCTAAAAGAGTCTTTTGAACAGAATTTCTAAAATCTCCTAAAAACGCATTTCTGAAGATTTATGGAAATTTATCCCTGTCAGCAAGTTATTGATTTCCCTGAATTAATCACAAAAACTCCTGATTCGGAAGAAGGGATCCCCGGAAAAAATCGCCAAAAATCAGTCTCTTTTCCACAGCGTCATTCAACTATAATGACGAAGTCCAATCTCAGGTATAATATGGAACCAGAAAAATAGGAAATCGGTATTTTACCTTCCCCTGTTACTTTAAAGAAAGTTCGCAGTGATTCCTGAGTCTGATCTGCTTTATTCTACTTATATGATCCAGGAACTAATTCCTCGCTCCAAATCACTATCACAGAAATAAACCAGTAGCAAAAACCTTGACAAATGGCCGCAAGTCAAAAATAAACCTTCCACAATAATCCCAAATGAAAAATGATCCATTCTTCGCAGCGATATCTCATTGCTGCAAATAATTCTGCTGCACATCCGACTGTATTATGCAATGTTCTCCAGACACTGCGTACAAAATTTATCGCGGAAAATTCAATTTATCGTCTTCCGGAATCTCCGACTAACAAATTGTCTATTTGGTTCTGTCTTACAACTTTAGAATAACTTTTGTAATTGAATTGTATCTTTGCAGGCCTTCGCTAAAAATCGATATTAAATGTTTGTTTGTACAACCTACACGATTAGTCCACTTTTCAATGCTTACAAAGCAGGCGGAAAGTCGCTAATTTTGGCAGCCGGGCCTAAATGTACTTTCGCGCCCGCGGGCGCAAAAGTAGGTCGCTTAGCAACGGTTCCTTGGATCTCTGAATCTAATAACCACGTGACAGTCAAGCACACTAAAAGGAACTTATCACGTGACAATCTCGGTGACAATGAATCCGCACCACAAAAGAATACAGGAACACATCTATTGTAACCATGAATACCATGATTGACAGTTGTCACTTGTCAGTAGTCTGACTTGTCAGCAGTGTAGTGCAGTGTATGGGATTGACTATTTATTTTTTATTTTCATAATTATTCAAATGATTACAAACTGGTTGTACCAAAAGCACTGTTTGCATCACGGACCAAAGATGATTTTGACTCGGCTATAATATCTACCCTTGCTCCGCTCGTGCTGCTACTTATACCCTCGTTAAAATCATCTACTTTCCGCCCTTGATACAAAATGTACTATTCATCACTATAAATAAACCTGATCCCATCGCACTAGTACTGCAAAATACAATCCAACGATAAATCTTCTTCTAATAAATCAACCGTTTGACTTATTGTTTTCAGCCTCAAGTATCATTGCTCAATGGCCTTTATATAACTCCAATAACTATCCTATTTATTGTCAATCGAAATTGAAACTTATCGAAAGTGCATTACGAGAAGTCACAAATGCGTGAATAATCGTATCGTGGCAAATCTGCTCAGTTACATCATTCACGTCGCAGGAATCGTGACACCGTCTTTGGTTGGATGGTGTTTGGGTAGTGCCACTTTTGTTGAATTTGCATATGTTGAAATTTATTGTTCTGAAGACTTAAGAACATTGAAAGACTAGAATCACCTCTTGAAATGAGCGCCGGCGAGTGAAAATCGGATTCCTCTAACTCGGGCGCCACCCTTTGGATTAAAAAGGGCCAACAAGTCAGGTCGAGTATTTTCAAGACAGTGAAGAAAGTCCAAGTGTTTGTGGTCTTACAAACTCAACATTCCGCTCTGAAATCTACAGATCAATCACTCCGAAATATGTCCTACGACGTAGAGGGGTAAGAGTGGAGTAGAAAAAGTGCGCTGTTCCGGACAGTAATTAGAAGGTTGATCAAGACGCGGCGCACGGAAAACGATACTTTAATGAAAATGCAGGATTAATTGACGCAGAAAATTAACTATCCTTTGCACACAAAATACCATAAAAATGATTATTAAGGTGAAAAGCATTGAGTTTGGTTATCTTGAACAGATTATACAGGGTGTTTTATTAATATTGCGAAAACAACTTTTCTGGAGACAATCACGCATCACTGGACACGATATACGAAAGTACTCACATTTGTCTTCCAAACAAGCCTATACACAACAAAATCGGACAAGTCGTTTATAAGTTACAGCCACTTGAACAATTACACTTTCACTACCTTCCCCTACTCACACGAAGATCGGTACTCCAATGAGCCCTGTACCAAAAAGACGTGAAATTGTCTAGGTTTTCTAACCATGTTGATAAAGATATACCTCAATCTGAGAATTTCCGGAGAAATTTCGAATTTTAATATTTAAGCTTTGATTGCGCCCCCTAGCGGAAAAATTTCGAAGTTATAAATATTTCCCAGCATTTTCTCGTGGCCACTTTAGTGATCATATTTTTTTTCCTGAACTTTTAGGTCCAGTAGTTTCCGAGATATGGCCGGTGGCCACCCTTGCTGGGACACCCTGTATAATGCAACAACCCCGTATTCATCAGTTGCCTTTCAAAAGATTCTACTTCCCAGTCATATTCAACATCAAATAACTTTCTTGTATGGCAAATAGAAGACCAAAGCATAATAGCCGAGAACAATAGAGTCGGCATGACGCTCTTGGAAACTCTTGGATTCACTTTCAAAGAGCCAAACAAATATAAGCCAAGTCAGAAGTGCTGGATTTATATTCTAAGTCTTTCGGTATGATTTATCAGGTCGCCGTCCGGCATGCTCATCTGGAATTTTGGATAGTTGGGAAAAAGTTTAAATGGAAATTTTGAAAGTTCCGGTCCAGAATGGATGACTAGTTCTGTGGGATGGGAAGCAGCAGTTGAGAAAATGTGGTGACGTTTAAATTGGAATGCATTAACTGGAAGCTGAGAGGATTTTGGAGTAGTTTTCCTACTTCCGGAAATTATGGAAGATTTGTGGTTCTTACTTATTTTTTTTGTTAGACGTAAATTAATGGCACACCCTCCAAAGCTTCACAATGACATGATATAATAATTCGATTTTACATAAGTTTAATGACTGCAGCACAATAATAAAAATTTAGGTCATATATTTCATGAATTATTAAGAAAAAACTTCCCAAGTAACTTTGGGTCAGCTAAATTAGCCTCCTAGACGTCAACTCTGGTAGTGTAATAGAATATTCAATATCTATTGGCCCTATGTGGTCTCTCTAACGACCCAATAAAAGTTCAAGTTTTTGAGGGTAATTTTCAGCAGGCCATTTGAGAGGCGTTAAAGTCTAATTGCTGCGATTTGTTTTTGTTGAACGGTTATTATCCGCGCGTATCCCATCGTGATACTCCTGACGTCACAGTAGAAGTCAAATATACTCGATTGTCCTTATATTCATATTTTAAAAAATCTCACTTCACCAATCAAGACAAAATAACGAAGTGCATATTAATTATTTTTTCTCCTTGCTTCATTTTCCGTCCATCCAACTTCACTCGACATTTCCTAGAGCGGAGTTAATTAATAAGCAAGTCTGTAAACTCATAATCAGAGTCATCCAGAACATTCGAGATGGTGAGACTGTAAACACAGACTTTCCTTGCATTATTCTGCAGTAATTTAAAAAGACGAGAGGAGTTTGATGAGGGTCTTTTGTAGTTTGGAGAAATAATATTAAATGAGATTGTTTATGGGAGGCGCTACATAATATTAATTGGGCTTCTAAGGCTAAGGGATGGAATGGGCCAATGGAGACGGATGGTTAATTCCGGTGTTGATTAGGGGATGTTGCTATAATTTGTAGAACATTTAGTGCCAGGTTCTCAATTATTTATTGTCGGGTCAAATGGGAAATTCTCACTATTAATTATTGTGATGTACAAATTGATAGCTTTTGAATAATCTTTCTTATTTTGTGCTATTTAGTTATTTTTTTATATTTTTTCATATATCAGTTATTGTTAAATCTGTAGTACAGTTAATTTTTTTTTGTATTTTAAAAATTTGTATCTATGATTCCATTTCGTTTTTGATATGTTTATTTCAAAATTTAGCCCTTTGATCTTCTATTTCAATTTTTAGTTTTTATCAGTTTTAAATTTAATAACTTCTTTTGCTTTGTAAGTTTGTAGTTATTGGGAATTGTGGAGCTCAGTAACAAAATGTTTTCTGTAGTTTTAACATTTTTGTTCTCGATCTAATTTTTACTGTTTATTGTCTTGATTTTTTCTAAAATAATTATGATATTAAGCCCTTTTGCCTTCTATTCCATTTCCCCACTCTTTTTTGTAGCTTTAATATTTCTTTTCTCGATTTTATTTAATTTTTAAATGGTGAAAATCATCAATTTCCCCATTGATTTTCAGGTTATCTAATTAAGGTATAAAATACAAGGTGATTTGAGTAAGAGTTCATTGAAGAAGCCTCATAAAAAAAACGTAACTCTAAAAACTACAAACAATGGGAACTTGAAACTTGAAACATTCACCAGTGAATTTTTTTTTGACATTTTTCCATTGAAACCCATACAAAAACATACAGGGTTATTTGGGAAAAAGTTCAGAAAAGCTTCATAAACATAATCGTTACTCAAAAACTACAAATAATAGAAACTTCATACTTTTACCAGTCGATTTTTCAGATTTTTTTCCGTTAAAATCGATACAAAAATATACAAGGTGATTTGAAAAAAATCAGAAAATGAAGCCTGATGAAAAAATAATAGAAACTTGAAATATTCACCAGTGATTTTCTCAGACATTATTCCATAGAAATAGATACGAAAATATACAGGATGATTTAGGAAAAAGTACATCAAAGCCTCATAAAAAAAAACTGGTAACTCGAAAACTACAAACAATATAGAGACTCAAGACTTTTCCCAGTGGATTTTCCAGATATCTTTCCATAGAGATCTATACAAAAATATACAGGGTGATATGGGAAAAAGTGCAGAAAAGCCTCATAAACAAAATCGTAACTCAAAAACTACCAACATTAGAAACTTGAAATATTCACCAGTGAACTTTTCAGACTTTTTTCTATAGAAAATATACAGGGTGATTTGGAAAAAAGTTCAGAAAAGAACTCGTAGCTCAAATACTACAAAATAATAGATACTTGGGACATGGGACTTTTACCAGTCAATTTTTTAGACATATTTGAATAGAAATCGATACAATGATGTACAGGGTAATTTGCGAAAAAGTTTAGAGAAAAGGCCTCATAAAAAAACTCGTAACTCAAAAACAACGAACAATAGAAACTCGAAACATTCACCAGTGGATTTTCAAGACAGTTTTCCATAGAAATCTCTGCAAAAATATACAGGGTGATTTGAGAAAAAGTTTAGAAAACAAGCCTCATAAAAAAACTCGTAACTAACAAACTACAAACAAATTGAAATTTTCACTTGTCAGTTGTAATCAGAGTCGAAGGTTCTTCAAAATAAGGTATCACTCCGACCACCCTTTCCATTTAAGATTTTAAATGTAAGTTCCACCCTGCCCAAAAAATTGCAGAGAGTTTGCTCATACGCTTAACAAGTGTCCCCCTCAAAAAAAAGTTGACGTGTCTGAGTGTTTTATCTTCATATAACATTCAATGATTAAATACTCAAAATCAATGCCGATACATTTTCGATGGGCTACCCTGTATATAGTAGCTATCTTTTTCATTATTCATTTTTCAGTTATCTAGAAACTAGGGGTCATAAGACATACCTACATATAGAGGAGGTTGGATTAAAGTGGGTGATAGGTACTTTATACAGGGTGTCCCAGATCAACTACAACTATACAACAAATAGAGGAACCATAAATAAACGGCTGAGATGAGGAACCCATGGCCAGGGTACAAGTTTTGCAAAAAAAAAAAGATAATATCTGGAATTCACTTTGAAAACCTCTCAACCGATTTTGATGAAATTTCCAAGGTTCAAATTCTAAATATTGCATGTTTCTGCATGAGTATTTGGAAAAAAAATACCTCGTCCAGGGCCGGAGTTGGAGAACATGTGTGCACTATTTAAAAAATATATAAATGGTATAGCCTAATTTTTTCCAAACAATGATACTTTTCCTGAAACCTCATTCAATTTCCAACAAAATAGCTTAATCGAATTTATTATCTCTCCGGCGCACCGTTTTTTTGAAAGAAAACAACATTTTTTCCAAAAAAATAGTGGCGTGTAATTTTTGTTTTCTTGAATAACAAAACACCCTGTATCTTGGGGCACTTCCGGTCATGGGTTTCCCATCTCAAACTTACTATTTCTGGTTCTTCTAGGTATATGCAGTAAGACCAGTTGATCTGGGACACCCTGTATATATTTTTTTCCTATCTGCCAAATCGGCATTCACCCTGTATATATTTTATACCTATCTGCCAAATCGGCATTCATTAAAAATCAATTTGGTTTCCCATTTCCTGCACCTCAACATAAGAATCAATTATTCAGTATTCCAGTCACTTCTACGTTATTTCTTCCGAAATTTCAGGTGGATAATTGAGTTGATTGATTTTCACCCTTATAGATTGAAGAAGGGCGCCGCAATATTCAGGTGTAAACATGAAGTTTAGGACGAAATTGACCTATTTTATCATCAATGATTTTTTGATTTCATTATTATTGGTACTCACCTTATAATCCTCCTTTGGCAACCCCCACCGATGTAGAGCAAAAGTCAACTCATTACTTCTCAAACTTCAAACTTCCAAGCCACTTAACCTCAAAATCCTGCAAAATCCAAAAACCCTTCTCAAAAAAAGTGCCTGGCAAATATTGACCACGGAAGTTTTATAGGTTAAAAATCACTTTTTCCAACTTAATAACCCGGTTTGACATTAAAACTGTCAAAACGCTCTATCCAGAGGTCAAGCGCCTCTACAATCAGTCGAAACAGAGCACTCGAAGTGTCACCACAACTAGACCAAAAAGTCACTGTAACACTCACTTTATCCACTCGTTATAATAATTACGTAAAATCAGAGAGCTCTATAGAGCCGGTGGAAAAATAGAGGCTCTATTTTATTTGAAAGAAGGTTGGAATTTCGATTCTGTCAGACTGTAATATTGATTAGTATGTTAGTAGTTGCGCCGTTTGGTGGGGACGACGGCCGTCTCTCACTGACGTTCCGGAAAGCGGGGCGTCGAGACGCTCGAGTTTAGGGGCTCTTTTTGTTGTGGCAATTTTGAGCGGCCTTGGAGAGAGTTTGTTGGTTTTGTTTGAAATGTCTGCGTAATGGTCATTAGGTTTGCTATTTTGGGAGATAATTAAGAGAGCTATTTCAGATTCAAGTGGATTTTGTTGTATTAGTTACACATTTTGCATGGTTCTATATAGGTTCTATATATATAGAACCCCAAAAATATCCTTAAATCCACAGTTGCTGAAGACCCGGTCCATCGGTGGCCTCAATCCAATCAGAAACCGACATTCCTCCTCCCTCAAAGGGTAGGAGATACATCGGGCTTAGACTATACATCCTGTCGCACTGAATTGTACTCAAATAGATACACAGCACGTGTGGAGACCTTGTTCAAATGGCCCATTCTGATTGGAGAGGTCAAACCAAAATTGTCTTTAGGTTTGTGGTGGACGCTGTTAAAAAAAAGTATTTCACTCCAAAATCATTAATATATCTTCTGAAATTTTGTATAGTAACAGCAAAGCGCATACGCCAAGAAATCAAGAGATTTCGTGCTATGAGGAAAATCACAATATTTTTTTATACCTAGCAATGATTCCTTTGCTTAAAACTAATTCCGTTCCAAACATACATTCCAAAAAACATAACTTTATAAAATTTAAGGAATTTTAGATTCTGGTTCAGCGGAAAGAAGTGATGAAGTCAAATTTTCCAATTTTTTAAAATACATGATTTCTATCACTTTTTCTATGATGGAGGCATTATACATGGATACATAGACATACAGGGTGTCCCAGAAGTATTGGGATAAATTTTTGGAGAGTATAATATGCGCAGTATCTGAAGACTGATTATTTGATACTTAACTTTAGCATAGTAGAAATGATAGAAGCTGAAAGAAACAAAAGATTTTCAAGTTCAAAACGAATGATAATACTAAAAAAAAAAAAATATCCAATATCCAACAGCAACATTCATCAGTTATAAAAAAATCGACATAAAAATGTACGTGGAATTAACGAGAAACTTTCATCCACTATGCCGGACTCAAGCACACTGTCATCTGTCTGTCGTAACACAATTGGAACGTCAATAGAAAACGCACCTGTGTGTCGAGTTCAAGAAGGTATCAAGCGAGCGGCGTTGTCAGCTCAATGTTATTTTCAAGTATTTTTCCTTGTATCAGGGGTTGGAATTGGGAGGTGGTATTTTTAGGTTTTTACCATTTTTTCGTTATTCTATCGACTTGGGGGCAGTGATACAGGTTAGAGATAGTTTCATTGATTTTCATCATTGCTTTCAAAGCAAATGAAACAGTAAAAACTAAAATTTGCCTTATTTTCATTGATTTTGTGCTAATACCGCAATAGTTGGTTAGAGAGAGTTGGTTATTCAGTTCCAAGATATTTTATAAGCTGATCAAGAATTACAATGATGATTAAAAAAAAATAACCCTATGATCAAAGGCGGCTAGCGGCGATCTTGACTTTTTGACGAAATTGAGTTACAGTCTGTTCATGGCTTTCTTGCGTCACGTCACAGTATTTGACGTTTGGCAGTGTGTCGTAGATTGATCGCTCCACATGCGACATTATTTGTGAAATTGATCCGAAAGACCCTCGTCCAGACGTACGTGATTTTTTTTTCAATGTGTAAGAGAGAGACGAAAAAGTATGACGTAACCGCAGGAAAGCCATGAACAGACTGTACATACATATTTATTATAATGCGTATTTTAAAACTGAGCATGATTATACAGGGCGAGTGAATTGAGTTATTGGAAAACTTCGAAGAGTGAATCTTTTGACTAATTTTAAGACAAAAAGTTCATATGAACGCACCCATCAATATATCAGAAACCAGGGCTTGGTTTCTGAAATACAGGGTTTCAAACAAAACTATTTTATTTGGAGTTTTGCTTATAGTGACGTGGCGATTGGTCGAGATTCGAGAAACTGGGAATATCAACTTGGTTTTTTGCAAAAAAAAATAATTAAAAAAAAAATAAGTTGTGGGCCCAACAACATCAACATATGTGGACTTTCGACCATCCGAATAACTTTGAGATAAACTGGACACAAAGAAGCTTGCTCAATGGTTGGCAGATCACTCTCCTTTTGCTGAACCCAACTGTTTGATGTCTCTTTCAACGGGAGTAATAAATGATACCGTAAGATGGTGGTACTCTGCAACTTTTGGGTAACTTTACACAAATACGTCATTTTTAACAAATAACATAGATCTCAGAAATTTCGCAATCAAAGTAAAAACGGGTGAATGTTGAGCAAGGAGACATGTTGAGTAGAGTACGAGTCCGTCGGTATTCGTTTAGTAACATCGTGGACAAAGAAGCATTGAGACGATCTCCACAACGATTTTTGCCTCCGGTGAAATGGAGAAATGCAAAGGCGTGGAATTATTATTATGAGGTTATAGATGTTTGCAATATGTGTGGTGGATAGCCCCATCCTTTGTGATGTGAGAATAGATTGATGTGATTTTGCTAATGATTTTCAAGGTTTGGGAAAAATATTAAAATTTTTTTGGCCTGGTCATTTTTTTTTCTGAGCTATCTAGATATAGTTTGCAAGTTGGGAAAACGACTCTGGGAATCAAATCCGGCAATCTCCACGTCCCGTTATAGAAGTTGTGAGGTTTCCTAATGGTTTGATGTATCTGATGACGTCTTTGTAACTCGGATATTGTAAGTGTAAGTAGAAATTATAGGTTATCAAGAATAATTGGTACTGAATTTTTTTTTGATATTATAGCCACTTGTTTCCGATGACCTGGGGATGGGATGTAAATTGTGGACCCCGAAACTGGTAGTCACGTAAAAAAATCTATGAATGAATAAACAGTGCTTGGAATTTGTGAGATAGAAGACTTTTTTCCACATAATTTTTATTGTAAATTAGTTCATTTTCTTTGCAACCAGTTTATGGTTTACGAATTTATTGAAAAAATGCCATCTCCACCAGAATAATGTTTATTCTTATGTTCAATCAAATATTTTAGATCATATGTTTTCTTGGACTTATTTCAATATTGTATTTCTTTTGAGACTTCACATCCCACAACTCATTTTGGTACAAACTTTTGGTATCTAAACTGGCAAAATCCAACTGTCATTCAAACACGGCATTCTCCATTTATTTGTCCTCATTTTGCCAAAAAAGTTCAGGTATAATGACCTCAAAATCTGATGTAGTTTAGGTTTAGCATGTTATTTTATTAGAAACTATGATCGCTTGAAAATCCGCAATAATAAGAATGTAGCAGTTTTGGCGCTTTACCAAATAGTGACAATAGTGGTGATTGCCGCCTTTGATTTAAGGGCTCTCAAAAAAAAAACAATAGGTAATAATAGGTTTGTGCTGATCATTGAGTTCAATATTGAAGGCTCAAAAGTCAATACAACATATACATCAAAAATGGAAAATTAGCAACATAATTTTCCTCGTAATTTTCTATACCTCTACTTTGAAAGTGGATCCCTCTCAACAAGAGATTCGATACAAATTGAACAATAGAGGCTTTCTCATACGAAAAATTTGAATTCAAATAGAAACCAATTAACAAGCGTCATTTCTTACATAAAGACTCAAATATTTGACATGATATATCAAACTTTTCTAGAATTTTACTTATAATTCAAAAATGTAATGATATATATATATATATATATATAGCTGAAGGACAGTAACGGGGCTACTGGTAACTACGCAGTTAGGGTTAACTATTGGGTTAGTTTGGGCTAGTTTGGGTTAGTCTTTGGGGCCATCCCAATAGTTAACCCTAACTGCGTATATATATATTATTTCTTTATAAAAAGTTCAGCATGTTCCAAAACCTAAAATGCAACCATCAGATATTACATTTTTCAGTCGTATACGAGGTTTGTCAAAAAATATGAATTTCACTCAAGAGTAAAATTTGACAATATCGAAAATTGTTATAAAGAAAAATAAACACCACCATTAAAATGATTGTTTTTTTCTTTTTTAAATTTATTAAATTTTATAAATAAATTAATATTAAACAGTAATCTCTTATTTTAATTATTGGACATTTAAATCAATGCATTAATTCAAATGAAAAAATGTAATATCTGATGGTTGCATTTTAGGTTTTGGAACATGCAGAACTTTTTATAAAGAATAACTTTTTTTCCTAAAATTAATAATAAAAAAGTTTCCCATATGTGGCCAACTTAAGCAGACACACTGTATATAAGGGTGTTCAATTTGAAAAAAAACATCAACCTGTCAATATTTGATAGTTACCAACATTTTTTTACATTTTAGCCTTAGTCCAGTGAAGCTGTCGTCCGGCTTATAGGGGTCGAGAAGAAAAAAATCCAAACAGAATGATATTTTCAGGGATGCTTAAGTGCTGCCTCCTGAGCCTCCAACCACAAAATAACCTGGATAAAAGTTATAGCGGACCAAGAACTAAACCACTTTGCCTTATAAAAATGTTTGAAAGACAGCTCTAACAATGACAAAATTTCGCTGGCAACAGAGAGGTGGTTTCCAACAATTATTATTTCATTAGAAATTATGAAAAACGTTCTGGAGAAAAGTTGTTCAGCCTTTGATTAGCCTAGTTTACACCGACAACTTGGTCCGCGGACCAAGTACTAAATTCGAACTATATTATCAGAACCAAATATTTGGTTCGAATGGTGTAAACAGTCGCAGACTAAGCTGGTCCGGTATTCGCCAGTAGGTGTACCCAACTAAATTTGGTTCGATATCGATCAAAATTATGGGGTTTTGTTGATTGTGATTATTGTGAATGGTGTTGGTTCTGAGTTTCTAAGGCAATCTATGCATACTTACTCATATTTTTTCTGGTTACGAATTGTGTTGATAAATAATTTCGACTTGTTTTCGACATTTGACGAATTGCGCGAGTACTCATTTAGTTCACGCGTTGCAAGACGGTGTAAACGGGCGAGAAGCAAGCATTGGTCCTACCGTACTATCCCCACCCACTTGGTCCTATCGGATCGAACTAAACAAGTTATCCGTGTAAACTAGGCTACTGTCTGAAACTTTCATCAAAGTATTTTTTTTTTAAACCACACCTGTTTGCTAGCTTAATCTTGTCATTTGATGCGCTGTAACTCGTATAGTATTAGACATATCAAAACATATCATAAGGCAAAGTTGTTCATTTTTTTACCCTCGCTATAACTTTCATACAGGTAATTTTGCTCTGAAAAAATGTTTGGGAGACTACCTCTTCAGTGCAAAACGTACCAGGAGTTCGAGTTACATCTTTTGGGTGGATACTAAGTAGGAAGTCCCCAAGCAACCCTGAATTTATCATTTTGTTTGGATTTTGGATTTTTTTCCGACATAACTGGGCTACTACAAATTTTCAAAGTTCATAAAAAAAAACATAAAACTTTTGAATCATCTGACGAGGTTCTTGGATGTGAGAACAAAAAAAAACAATAGTCTTAGTGCCTTTGCGACGTTTTGTCTGTTTTTTAGACTCCATCAGGCTAAACAAATGAAATACAATAGGTTTTTCATTGTTTTTTTGTAACTTCTTTTGAGTTTTATGTTTTGGGTTCAATGTCTCATTATATTGTGCATCTTTGACTTCTAATACTCTTTTTGTAGACAATGTTTCTTCAGTTAGTACCAATTGTTTTTCATTTTTTTCAGCTTGATGAAGTCTAAAAAATAGACGAAACGTCGCGAACACATTGAGACACATTTTTTTTTGTTCCCACATCCAAGCTTAGAAACAAGAGTTGCTCTACAATGAAACTTTTGTTTTTGGTTTATTTCAATATCTCTTCAAATAAACTCTCTAGATGGGGTGCAAGAGATACGGGAAGACCCAGAACATACTTGACTTAATTTGACGAAAACTAAGAAAACTTGACAACCCAGCAGCTGGTGCGATTTATCCTGACGTCTCACGTCATTCCAGTCACATGACAGTAAATGTCACCTGCCTGATCATATGATAGATATCGACACAAGTCGAATTTGCAGTCTTGATCGTAAGGCGTAGTCGTTGAAGCACCCTTAAAGTGTGAATATTTTCCTCTTTTTCTTCAAAAACCAACAAAAAACCATCAGCCATGGCTCTCAGCGACGCCGACGTTCAAAAACAGGTAAAAAAACCCGTAATTTTTCCACAAACCTTGGGTCATGTTTCTCATCAATCTCATCACAAGACTTGCCCCAATTATTCCATTAAGGCTCTTATGGCTGTTTTTCTCCATAGATCAAGCATATGATGGCTTTCATCGAACAAGAGGCCAACGAAAAGGCTGAGGAGATCGATGCCAAGGCCGAGGAGGAGTTCAACATTGAAAAGGGCCGTTTGGTGCAGCAACAAAGGCTCAAGATTATGGAATATTATGAGAAGAAGGAAAAACAAGTCGAGTTGCAGAAGAAAATGTAAGAAAATTGTCGCTTTTGGGTGTTTTTAGTGTGATCATGTGACTTTTGGATGGGATGTGTTTTTAGTGAATTGGGGCGTTCCTTGTCATTAATTTGCAAAGGCATTTATTTATTGATCTTGTGATCGTTCTAGAATTGTCGTCCGTTATTTTTCCACCGTTTAAAGATAGAATCATGATTATTTTTGCTGTTAACATCCACTTTCTATTGGTTTAGGGTTTATGCAAGTGATAACTCATTCAAAAAGTTCTCAATCATTTTCAGCCAATGAAAAAACCTTATTTTATTACTTCAATATTTGAGAGCCAATCAAACAGGTTCGATCATTTTAAAACAGCTGATTTGTCTATACTGGGTTAACCTAACCGCACTTTGTCCTCTATCTGTCAGAATGGTCAATTCTGCAGTGTTCTCTTGTTAATAATTAATTTGCCCAACTTGTTTCCATTGACTAGCCGCGAATTATGACAGCTGCCAATATCAAATCTTCAAAACAGTTTTCATGGAGTATGGTCTGTGATCAACGTCACTTGCAGTGCGCTGATTGGCTGAAAGTGACGTTACTGACAGACCAAACTGGAATGTTCTCGTTATACCATACTAAATGAAAACGCTTATATGGTGTTTTTGATTTATTTATTAAAATCAATTTTGATTTAAGTCAGCCTAATTAAACGATATTCGTCGTTAACGCGGCATCAATTTGGCATTTTTTAGTATTAAACTGTTTTCTATGACTGTCACTGATAATCTTGAGTTAGATCCAAAAAACGGTTATGCAGTAATTTTCCCTTTTCTGTGATTCTAAAATGAAAATGTCAAAAATGCGAGGTATCAAATTTCATAGTTTTTGTACGAACGGTTTCGAAAATATTTGGGAAAAACCATCCATAAGGGCGTAGCTCTTTCAGGAAGCATTTTTCGACGAATGTTTATAGGAACTTTTTTTATGAAAATACCTCAGAAATCTTGAATGTTTAGGAAACACCCTGTATATTTCTATGATGGTTCTGGAAATTTCTTATTTACTTACGTACAGGGTATTCGTTTATCTTCTACTCTGCAGTCAATATCGGTTCTACAAAAAAGTTTAAAGAAGCAAATGAACATTCAGAATCTGGTACTAAAAAAAGAAAAAAAAGAAATCTGAAAATTTCACATAACATGATGTTTTCTTGAATGAAACACCCTGTATTTTCTCAATCGATGAAGTTCTTTTTTCTTATTTCAAATATATCGTCTACTTTGTTGAGTTATTTTTTTTAGTTCTCGAGGAATATAGATTAAGAATCCAAGAAAAACTTCGAAAATCTGGTCGAGAGTCGAAAATCGTTTTATAATGGGTCTCTAACAATGAATCGACATTTATAACTCCTTTAAAATCGAATTTCCTTCAACATGGATCGACAGTACACTGTGGCTCCCTAAACATCGCCGCTGGAAATCGGTTTTTTTAAATAAAGTATGTTCTTGATATGATTTGATAAACATTTTATATGATCGACTATGGACTTGAAATAGTGTCCTGTACATTGTATTGCTTAAATTTTTAACACCCTGTATGACAAAGACTTGAAAAAATGAATTTGGATAGCACGGGGAAAAGCATGAACCTTAAACTAAGAAAAAAAGTATGTTGCTCATTATCGATAAAATGAACAGAGAAAAAAAAAATGTCCTTGACGAAATTATTTGAAAAAATGTAAACCTTAATTTTTCTTGAGATTCACGTATTTGTCAGGTTGATTTTTATAAACATTCCAAGGATAACATTGGTTTACATTTTTTAAATAATTTCGTCAAAGGTGCTGTCTTTCATGGCTTTTCTGAAAAAAAATGTTTTTACTTCAGAACGGTTAATTTTATTGATAATCAACAAGATTACCTTTTTCCTAGTTGATGATTCAAGCTATTCAAATTTATTATTTTAAGTCTTTATAATAAAAGATGTAAGCAATAAAATGTACCTTTTCTGGCCCAGGTAAACTTAATAAGGTAAATGTGTTTTAAAGTCACTATTTTAAGAGGTCCTTAGTCCATCATATAAAATTTTTATCAAATCATATTGGATACTTCGAAAGTTATTTAAGAAAATCGATCTCCAGCGGCTCTAAGGAAAACAATTATAAAAACTTATCACCATATTTGTCCATGTTCTACCTGAATCCGAGAGACTTCGGACATTTTCTCGGACACCCTGTATAGTCTGGCGTAATGAACGGACTGTCATGAATCAGTTCTATAAATAATTAACCAAACGGAATATTTGGGCTTGCGTAGAGTTTACGAACTAATGACAACAAGATAGTGAACTACATGAATTGTAACGTTGGAAAAATGACAGAAGTGGCAGCATCCATAATTCTGTCTTTTGATTGGCCGGACGCACAGAACACTTGTACAAAGTTTAGAAGACAAACTGACGGTATTAAATTTTACGGAACAATGCGCCACGGAATGCAGTGGATGCAAATCAAAATATCAGTCTTTGAAATTGTCTTTATTTGTTAAATAAAGACAAAAATTATAAATAAATGCCGTGTTTTCGGTTTTCTCTTGAATTTCCGGAACCATCTGAGGGTGGGGTCGTATGGACTCCCCTAGTTGATGTGTTTTGCGCTCCGGGGCGTTGTCCCTGTGTGATGGGGACTATGAGAAAATACCACTCACTTCATTGGCCTGGGAAAGCGTTGCATGGCTCCACGTGGGGTAAGATGGTTGTTAGGGACCTCCTCCAGGAACACTTCTTTTGAATCCAATCCAATCCAATTTTCTTTTAACCTTTAACCCCGCCAGTATGGTACGCCCCTGATTAAAATTTTGAAATTCTGAGCTCAAATTCTCATTCAGCATTAAAAGTTTGTATGATGTACCAAATTTCATGATTTTTGTATGTAAGGTTTCGGAAATATTGAGGAAAAACCGTCTTCGGGGTGCCCTATTTAAAGGGGCGTAGCTCCCTTAGGAAGCATTTTTCGGCAAATGTTTATAGGAACTTTTTTTCATGAAAATACCCCAGGAATCACACAACGAATTTTTTACCAATCTTTAGGAAACACCCTGTATGTGTTCTGTGGCCGGACGCAAGAAACGCACTGTAAGAGAAGAAAGTTGATCAATGCTTCAGTCCGTGTTAATGTTCATCTATCAACAAGAGTGAATGAGTTCTTTAGTAAATTTGACCAAGCTTAATTCCCTGGTCTGTACTTTGTTAACAAAAATACTTTTCATGCAGCCAATCTTCTAACATGTTGAACCAAGCCCGTTTGAAGGTATTGAAGGTAAGAGAAGACCATGTAAGGGCCGTTTTGGAAGATGCCCGCAAGAAACTTGGAGAAGTAACCAGAGACCAAGGCCGTTATGCCCAAGTCTTGGAATCCTTGATTTTGCAAGCTTTATACCAGGTTAATAACAACAAATTCCAATTGAACAAATCAATTTTATGTCATTGCAGCTCTTCGAAAATAACGTTACCATCCGCGTAAGACCTCAAGACAGAGACCTTGTTAATTCTGTACTGCCAACTATCAACACCAAGTACCGCGATGTCACTGGCAGAGATGTCAAATTGAACATCGACAACGATATTCATCTTTCTCAAGATATCACCGGAGGAATCGAATTGTTGGCCCGTCAGAACAAAATTAAGATCACCAACACTTTGGAGGCTCGTCTTGAATTGATTTCACAACAGTTGGTGCCGCAAATTCGTAATGCTTTGTTCGGACGTAATGTTAACCGTAGATTCACCGATTAGATTGCTTATTTTTTTAAGCATTCCATTTGTTTTGAGTTTTTTTGTAGATGGAGCTTTATATTCCGTTTTAAGGTCATTGCATGTAAATAAGGTAATTCTTTACGGATTAAATTCATGGATTCCAATTCCCGTAGAAGTATTATTCCAGTGTAATTGTTATTTTTTTGATGTTGGCGGTCAAACCGACAGACTATATTGTGAAATGTTATACGTTACCAATATAAACTTATTGAAAACTCTGCTTTGCTCAGTTTTTTTGTTCACATTGTTCTGGTGCTCTTGGTGACTCTTATTTACTTTAACCCCCCTTTTCATAACAAAGAACAGGGGATAAATTAATCAAAACTCGCTTGAGGTGGGCGTATCGCAATGTTATTCTCCTATACCTGACATGGACCCACTAAATGTCGCAAATCGGGAGAACAACACAACTTTGAGACGCGATCATGTTATGTACATGATGTACAATTATGTACTATTCCAATGAAGTAACATGAATCCGCTAGTTTCAATTTGAAGAGTTTTCTGGACAATCCAAAAAGACCTATTATTGTATGTATAGAAACGGTCACATCAATCGCTGTTTTCTCGGCTATTTCTTCATTTTTCATCACCAAAATAAGTTATTCGAGGCACATGGATTTGCTTATCAATATAACATTGCGATTTTAATCAACAAACAATCCGTTCTTGAATGGGGCGACTTTTTGTGAAATATTTTGGGATTTTTCCAAGGTTTACAGTAGACAAAGAAAGAAGATGGGGCATATTGCATAGGATAACAGAGATGGAAAGAAACTATCTGTGGGTAGGACAGGTAGGAACCACGAATTGGCATTTTGCTGGGGTTCAGCTTTTTACTCATACTCATTACCAGTGACTTTTTTTCATCACTCAATTGTTTTCAACCAATTAAGTGATCTAATGTCGCATCACTGCACTGTCTAAGAGCCAATCAGAACATTCGACAAAATGTCAACCTTCAAATACATCATTTTGAAACAGCCCATTTGACCGTCCATACTTATTTTATAGTCATTGTCACATTGTTTTGACAACCTAACCCCACTTTAAGGTACAGTCGTTGTCAAAAAGTGCCTTTCAAATGAAATTAAATATTGCAAAGTTCGCCTCAATTATTGAATTATCATAAAAAAGTATAGTATTCTAAAATGGCTATTATACCCACTCAGATGATTACGCAATCTTCATCTTCGTGAGCAATGTCCACCATTTCCCGCTCGTTGAATGATATACAATTTTTTTCGTACAACCGCTATTCAATGAAATAAATAGTGAGGTTATGTTTCGAGAATTGACCGCACTGGCGCTACAATCTTAATTTCAATACAGTGTCTTTATACAAGACAGTGACGATAATAGCTAGTTAGCCGACATGCTTATGCAAAATTATGACGTGTATTACCCGACTCATGTAAACGTCAAATGAATTTACAAAAACATGTTCAAATACAATTTACATTGACGAATTAATAATTAATGCCCTCTATATTGTCGTTAATTTGAACTCATCCGCCATGTTTTTGCTAAATTATCACGTGAGTATCATGGTCTTCAATGAACTTTTAGATGGGCATTGATATCATAAATTGAAAAATGTGAACGTCAAAATGACTCAAAAAATATCGTCGGCCATGTTTTTGCAAAACACGATTGACGTTGTATAGATCGAGTCACTGTAAATTTCAATTCCCAATACGGTTGCGCAAAGTATGACCTATGCCCTTTTCAAATTTTATGGACATATATATACCATGAACTGTTTGTTCATCATTTGTGATGGTAATCTACGTATAATAAGGATCTCTTGTATTATATTTTCTTAATGAATTTTCCGCACCGATATCCGTGTGGAAAATCAGATTTCCCGCACCAGTGCGGAAAAATTAACAATATCATAAGCAAACAGCAACCAGGTTTCCAGGTAACTATGGTCGCTTAGTTACACATTTCGACATTCATTATTATTTATTTGTCATTAGTTGCATCAGAAACTTTTAAATTACGAATTATATCCTTATTTCCGCACGTCTGTAGAAAAACTATTGTACCTAACACTTGCGGAAAATGTTTTTCCGCACTTGTTAGGTAAATAGCTATTACCTAACAAGTGCGGAAAGTGGTACTTTTCCGCACGCAACGGCAGTTGCAAGCCGTTAAGGACGGAAAAGACATTTTCCGCCAGAGTTAGGTACAATGTTTTTCCTACGAGTGGTTTTGTTCATCTTATTTATCTTTTTTTATAAAAAAGTTTTTGATACGCAAAGATTTTCTAATAATTTCCCAAAATGTCACATAAGCTAGAATAGTATTATAAATCATTTAATTAGTCCTGAACATGTTCATTTTTGTATGGACGAAAAAAAAATGAAACAAAGTTTCTTCATCATGATATATACAGGGTGTTTCCTAACCTCTGTGACAAAATGAAAGGGGTGATTCTTCGCTTAATTTTAAAACGAAAATGTGGTATAACTTTTTTTCGAATTTCACTTTGTTTCCAAAATACAGGGTGTTTAATTTTTTTTTTGATTAGTTTTTTATTTTTAATTAATTTATCTTTCACTCGATTTTGTTGAAGTTTGGTAACGGTATTTATAGTGATAACGGGCTCATTTTGCCATGAACAAATAAAAATTATCGAATACAGTGGCGTCCCGAGCGGCACTTCAACCAATATTATTGGGGAAAAAATGTACGCAACTGACTTTTTGTGTCATTTTCATTTTTTTCTCAGGTTATTCAACTAAAAACGCAACTTTTTGATCTCTTGAATTTTTATCGTATCTTGCCTAATTTTTGAGATAAAAAATTAAATCTAGTTGAGTGAGTTTTGACGCAAAAAGTAATTTTATTGCTGATGTTGAATTTTCTAACAAATACAGCAATCAATTATAATCATTTTAATGGAGAATTCAAAAACACTAAATAAATAAAAAAAAAAATACAAAAATAAATAATAATTATAAAAAAAATTAAACACCCTGTATTTTGGAAACAAAGCGAAATTCGAAAAAAAGTTATACCACATTTTCTTCTTAAAATTAAGCGAAGAATCACCCCTTTCATTTTGTCACAGAGGTTAGGAAACAACCTGTATATTCATCGGAAACATTGGATTCTTGGATCCTTCATGAGTTATCAAAGAATCAAAGAAGTAGGTAATGCTCGAGGTAATGCTGGATTTTAAAATTTCGATCCATTTCTCAGTTTACCTGTCCTGGCGATTTTTTCTAAAAAATTGTTCAGTGCTTTTTTTCACATTCGAGTGTTTTTGTCCATCTTAATTGAAGTAACAAAAATCATTTAATAATCCATAAATATCTTCATTTCTAACAATACAAAAATCGTGCGGAAAATTTGATTTTACGACTTTTCCTGTGAATTTTCCGAGCATATTCTTTAATATGAGATACAAAGCGTCAAAGTTACACCCCTGCCTGATTTTTTTTCGCAAAATATAAATATCTCCAAAGATGGTCGATAGATATTGTTTAATAAACTGACCTTGAATTTCAAAAAAGGAATATAAATCTGGAATAAAAAATTAATGGTGGTTTCCATTTGAAAATCCAAAGTGCAATATCTTATTTTTGGATCACCCAGTATTGTGCGGCTATACATGAAAAGATTGTCCCCCAGATATCAAATTTGACCTGTTTGAGCGTTTTTCCCAACATAACAGGAGAGTCACAAATAGGGGTGTGACCCTTTCGTTGGGCCACCCTGTATATAATTTTGGAAGAAGATCATTCCGCCAATACTACTACGTTATTCAGTAACAGAGAACTGTGTAGTATTGGAGGAACGGTATTTTGAAATAAAATCCTTGTGGATAAGTGAAGTTAACCAAAACTTTCACAATAGCGAAAAAATCTTAGTATACAGTGTGTTTCATTTTGTAGGCGACGATTTGATATTCATTCAATTAAAAATATACCGAATTGGAATGTTTTTTTCTAGTTTATAGTACTTGAAAAGCTTCGTCTCTTTTTATAAAAAAAACACATACGCTATGTAGTGATCGCCCGAAATGAGAGAGAACTTAAAGAATTATTGGATAAAACTCTTGTCCCGTTTATTAAGAAGTGATGGTCAATTTGAAAACTTCAATTCATTTTTCAGTTTGCGTGTACTATAGATTTTTCTCAAAAATTGTCAGCGTCCTTTTGCCACGTTCAAAAAAGGGTTCAACATAAAAATATTTAAAAAAAGTCCTGTGTAACTTATGATAAAAATGTGCTATGTGCTTCCTGAAAATTGAAAAAAAAATCGCCTCAAATAGTGGAGCGATTTCTTGAGTTTATCGTTTCGGTTTTTTTTTTGAGTAGAACCAGGTCAAACCTGTACGGATGCTTCAAGTCAAGTATCAGGCATAATATGTAGATGAAGATCCTCCATATACAGGGCGTCCGGAAATGATGAGCAAAGAATTCAGGTGAAGATTCCAGGCAGAAAATAAATGCTACCTCTTCCAATAATATTTTTTCGAAAATTGATTATCAACGGAATTACAGGGTGTTGAAGCTCATAATATTTTGACAAAATCTCGTATGAGGCTTTATCGGGATGAGGAATTCAAATTTGCCCACTGTTTTTTCGCATTTTGTAGAGGGCGCCACATACGAGCCTATACTTCGTTTCCAATAGTACATACTTTTTGTGCTACACTGTATGCTACTTTTGACCAAATTTTTTTATTCACTCAACCTTTTGACATAAAAAAGGGTTACTACTGTAATATTTTTCGCTATAGAAGACACTTGTCCAGTTTTAATTTATTCATTCAAGTCACTAAAGCACAATCACAACACCACAAATATTTATGTTCACAATCAGAGCTTATTTATGTTTCGCGGTCAAAATCTTAACTGAACTAACTCGCTAAAATGACGAATCTCATTATATACCCTCGCCTGAATTAAAAGAACATTCTCGTGATCCATAGAAAAGCGTAGAATGTTCGACGCCATCTAGTTTCGCTAGAATGTACCAAAAGCCAATCGATTCCAAACGATTCTACACTTGGTGGTGAATGCGCGGTATTCCCACATGTTCCGTCACACTACTTTCGTTTCGATAAATCTAACCGTTTTCGAGAAAAACGGTAAAATAACTCTGCTTGCATGTAATGACACACACAAAATCATTTTAATTTATTTTATTTTCAGCCTTAAACATTTTTTTTTTGTAAAATTTGTTGCCTATGCCGATGGTGGTCGATGACAAAAATTCTGAAATAAAAAAATAAAAAATTATGTACAGAATAACCAACTGTCGAAACTTATTCCCTCCAAATTTGTATCAATGGCAACTTATACAGGGTGGCCCAACGAAAAGGTCCCACCCTTATTTATGACTTTCCTGGTATATTTTGGGAAAAACGCTCGGACACATCAATTTTTATTTTCAGGGGGACGTCTTTTCGTGTATGACTGTATAATACAGGGTGTTCCAAAAATAAGATATCGCATTACACTTGACATTTTTAAAAGGAAACCCCCAATTTTTTTTCTATTTTTGGATTCTCCATGAGATTTTTAGTAACTTTTGTATACCACAGTTTATACCTATCTTCAACCGTTTTAAAGTTATTTGAATTTTTCAACGAAAAGGTCCTAATTTTATGAAAAATTCAAATAACTTTAAAACGGTTGAAGATAGGTACAAACTGTATTATACAAAAGTTACTAAAAACATGGAGAATCCAAAAATAAAAAAAAAATGGGGGTTTCCATTTTAAAAATGTCAATTGTAATGCGATATCTTATTTTTGGAACACCCTGTATTATACAGTCATACACGAAAAGACGTCCCCCTAAAAATAAAAATTGACGTGTCCGAGCGTTTTTCCCAAAATATACCAGGAAAGTCATAAATAAGGGTGGGACCTTTTCGTTGGGCCACCCTGTATAGCTCATGACTCCAAAGTATGTTATGTTCAAGGTTGAAAATAAATTAAAAATTTTGTATTGACCACATGCAAGTGAAGTTATTTTAGCGTTTTTCTCGAAAACGATTGGATATATTGAAACACAAAAGTGGTATACCTTCTTGATGTCAAAAGGTGAGGAGAATACATTTTTCTCTCCAAAATCGCATACAGTGTAGCACAAAAAAGTTGTGACCATTCAAATCACAGTATAGGTTCGTATGTGGCGACCTCTAAAAAATACGAAAAAACGGTGGGCAAATTTGAATTCCTTATCCCGAAAAATGATCGTGGCAAAAAGCATTTCCAAAAAACGGCATATAAAATTCAAGTGTAACACCCTGTAACTCCGTTAATAATCATTGTTAGAAAAAATTTACGGGAAAAGGTGGCATTCATTTTTGGTCTAGAATACTCCCGTGATTCTATTTTGCTCACCATTTCCGGACACCCTGTATAACTGACGAAATATGGTTGTCATCAGCCAGCAGTTCCTGATTCTGTTCATTAGGTTCAATACAGGCTGTTCCAAAAATATATCGACATACGATGGTGCATGGCATATCATACAAACATCATATTATTATGTAGCCGTTTGGGCTGTCGAGCATAAAAAATTATTTGGTACTTTTTCTGCTCATTAATCAAAACGCTGTTAATATACTTATTTATGATTTTGTTCTATTGTATCTGCTTCAATTTAAAAAAATCAGCTTGAATATTTTCCGAGATATCGCGATGGATATGGTAAAAAACATATTTGATGAATTATCTATAGCCTAGTTTATACCGACAACTTGGTCCGCGGACCAAGTACCAAATTCGGACTATATCCGAACCAAATATTTGGTTCGAATGGTGTAAACAGTTGCGGACTAAGCTGGTCCGCTCTTGGTTCGGTACTCGCCAGCAAGTGTACCGAACTAAATTTGGTTCGATCTGGATCAAAATTATGAGGTTATGTTGATTGTTATTATTGTGAATTGTGTTGGTTCTGAGTTTCTAAGGCAATCTGAGCGTACTTACTCATGTTTTTTTTGGTTACGAATTGTGTTGATGAATAATTTCGACTTGTTTTTGACATTTGACGAATTGCGGGCGTACACATTTAGTTCACGCGTTGCAAGACGGTGTAAACGGGCAGGAAGCAAGCATTGGTCCTACCGTACTATCCCCACCAGCTTGGTCTTATCGGACCGAACTAAACGAGTTATCGATGTAAACTAGGCTTATATTTCTTGAGTTTTTTCGAAATACAGAAGTCCTCGACCACCAAAAAATGTCGTAAAAACTGATTTCATATAGACAATCATATCAATAATGAATCCCACTAGGTCTGGATTGGTTCTGCTCCAACTTTTTTTATCCTGGAACGTAAGCGACTTTTACCTCCGATTTCGCTCCACTATAATGAAAATGGCCCATTAAGCCCAAGTCGTATTGCCACGTGCACGACCGCAAGCACTCCCAAAAATCTTGTCATCTCAATAAACATGACCCCAAAATACGCAACCCACAATACAGATGCTCCAATCACTTCAATCATTTTTGCAATCAACGACGCCATTTTGCAAAGTTCCAGTTTGTGGTGTTGGTTTTGGGCGAATCATTAGTAAATCGCCCAAAATTAATCAATTTCCCGAAACTCACACAATCTATGAAAATGAATAATTGAAAAGTGAATTTTCGGATCGCCTGGTGAGTTTGTACTTTATGTTTGTTAGCATACTGCATGATTTGGTAATAATTTATATTGCCGATGAAATAAATTGCTTTTTTATATTGTTGCAAGATTGGAAAGTTTGTAATGATGTAATAATTATGATTATTACTAAAAAAACGATGATTTTATTCCATGTTCGCTAACTAAAGTTGGTTTCCCCTAGTTATCACTGAAAAGCTCGCTGAACGGTGAGTTTGTGTATCATTTTCTCCTTTCAATTTACATCCAAGTTAGGTACTCAAATATTTTCAGTTTATTCAACTATATTAGTTCAAAAATAATGAATATACTCATTTTTCGAACTTGGGATTTCTATTGAGGGGGAAATAGGAGAGGAAAATGTGCTCACAGATTTCATAAACTACGTGTGATTTTACTGATTTCTCCAACATTTCATTTCTACTACTTTATATTTCGGAAGATATGGTTACGAAGAAGAATTGAATATAAAGTCTTATATTGTTTTTATACGAAATTTATTTTTATATACAGTGTGTCCAAGACGAGGTTCATGATAAGAATGCTCATCATGGGGATCTTGGAAACTGTAAGAGATAAAAGGTCGGTTAAATGGAGGCAAAGTTGCGTATTTTGATGCTTTACAAAATGCCGTTTTGAAAGCCAAGAAATTCCGACTACGTCCGAATTTATCCGAAAAAAACCGAAATTTTTCAAAATTGTTTACATTATTTTCTGACCACATTTGAAGAGATATTTTAAAATGAATGGAACTTCTTCATTGCCACTTTTTGCCCTTTACAAAATAGCGTTATTAAATTAAAGAACCGACGTTTCGTCTATGAGCAGCCATCATCAACTTTGTTTTTTTAAATACGGTCCTAGATTTTTTATTACGGATTTTAAGAGCCTCTTAAGTTCCTAAACCAACGATGTATCGCACGTTTTTAATCCTATAAAAAATGTATTTTTTGTCTCCATCTAACACATGAGTTCTTATGAAAAAATCCATCAATATATTTTTTTTGAATAATTGCGATACATTGTTGGTTTAGGAACATGAAAGGCTCTTGAAATCCGCCATAAAAAATCCAGGACCGTATTTAAAAAAACAAAGTTGATGATGGTTTCTCCGATAAGACACGTCGTACGGAAAATCTCTCAACGCTGTTTTGTAGAGCTTGAAAAGTGGCCATGAGAAAGTGTGTTTTGTTTTTCCATATCTCTCTAAATAACGTCAGAAAAAAAATAAAAACGAATTCGGCAAATTTCGTTTTTTTAGGCATATCTCCGAAAATACTCGGAATTTGGAAACTTTCTGAACGGCATATTGTTAGGCTTGAAAATGCGCAACTTTTCTCTGATTTAACCATCTTCGTATCTCTTACGGTTTCCAAGATCCCCATGATAGACATCCTTATCTTGGACACCCTGTATATTTGACAAAAGGTAAAATGTAACTCTCTATAAGATGTCCCTTGAGATGTCCTATACGTATCTTCAATAGTTTGGGCCATAACGGCGATTTTTTTTGCAAAGAACTCAAGCAGTAAAAAAAAAATAGGTACATAGTATTTCGTGACTGCTGATTTTTTCCTACAAACGAAACTACCTAAAATATATCGATCCAGTTGGTTAGAATGACTACCAATTATACAGGGTGATTTCAGAAATTGAACCAAATGAGGACATATAAAATTACCAATAAGTCGAAAATGGTAAAAAGAACACTCTGTATATCATTATGGATTTTGATTGCTCACCAAAAATAAAGGTTTGTTTGTATGAAATAGTCTATATCTATCTCTAGCCGTTTAGAAAATATTCCCTATTTAATCATTTTTATGCATAAAAAAATAACTTCTGCACTAATTCAATATGGAAAAATATTATAAATATTTCCAAAAAAACTTCAAGACATCAATATTTTCATGGATAGAGTGAGGAAAAAAATTCAAATTCTCCACAGAAGTCACTCAGTCAGAGATGCCTTAAGAAAACTGGAAATTATCTATACAACTTGTATCGCCCAGAATGGAGGACCTGTTGGACATTTACTTCAATTCTCTGTTAGTGATTTTGTTTAATCATCGTTATATGTATGTATTTATTCAGTTTGTGTTGATACATAATAGCCATTTTTTTTTAATTCAATTGCACACATTTTTTTTTTACATGAAGCGAATATTATCTAAACGGCTAGAGATAGGTATAGACTATTTCATGCAAACTAACCTTAATTTTAGGTGAAAAATCCGCAACGATATACAGGGTGTTCTATTTAACATTTTCGATTTATTGGTGATTTTATTATGTCTTTATTGGGTTCAACTTCTGACATCATCCTGTATAGTTGTCAGTCATTCTAACCAACTGAAATGATATATTATGGTTTTGTGTTTAGGAAAAAGTTGACAGAGTCACGAAATACTCGACACCTATTTTTTTTTCACCACTTGAAAATAAATGAGTTTTTTGCAAAAAAAAAATAGAATCGCCATTTAAGCCCAAACTATTGGAGCTACGTATAGGAAATCCTTCAGAAAGTTACCTTTATTTTTTATGAAGAATTCATTTTTGGAATAATTGGGTGTTTCATTGAATTTTGAGAAGTTGGGTCCAGCCCCGGAAAAACTGAGCATCCTGTATATGTCAAATATATAACAATATTATAGCTCCTTTAAAAACAATAAGACTTAATATTCAACTTTTTTTCGTAAGTCGCATATCTTCCGAGATAAGGTAGTAGAGGATCTTATATGGGACACCCTGTACACTAACTCAACCTAGACCGACCTAGACCGTTTGGAAGGTTGGGAAATAGTTATTTTCCTACAGCCGTGCGGAAAATTCAATTTTCCGCACCGATATCCGTTTGGAAAATCAGATTTCCCGCACCAGTGCGGAAAATTTTTTCCGCATGACATTTCCGTGCGGAAAAATTTTTCCACACGGATATGTCAAAATTAACAATATCATAAGCAAACAGCAACCGGGTTTCCAGGTAATTATGGTCGCTTAGTTACACATTTCGACATTCATTATTATTTATTTGTCATTAGTTGCATCAGAAACTTTTAAATTACGAATTATATCCTTATTTCCGCACGTCTGTAGAAAAACTATTGTACCTAACACTTGCGGAAAATGTTTTTCCGCCCTCGGCTGCTTCACCGAACTCCGCTACGCGTCGGTCGGTGAACGGCAGACTCGTGCGGAAAATGGTACTTTTCCGCACGCGACGGCAGTTGCACGAACGACGCGGAGCAGTGTTCGGGCAAGCCGTCAAGGGCGGAAAAGACATTTTCCGCAAGAATAAGGTACAATGTTTTTCCTACGAGTGGTTTTGTCCATCTTATTTATAAAAAAAAGATGTTTTTGATACGCAAAGATTTTCTAATAATACCTCAAAATGCCACATAAGGTAGAATATAACATAAATCACTTAATTAGTCCTAAACATGTTTATTTTTGACAATACATAAATCGTGCGGAAAAGTAACTTTTTCGCACGCTCGTAGGAAATAGCTATTTACCTAACAAGTGCGGAGAATTAGTTTTTCCGCACGAGTCTGCCGTTCACTGATGCAACTTATGACAAATAAATAATAATGAATGTCGAAATGTGTAACTAAGCGACCATAGTATACCTGGAAACCTGGTTGCTGTTTGCTTATGATATTGTTAATTTTGACATATCCGTGCGGAAAAATTTTTCCGCACTGGTGCGGGAAATCTGATTTTCCACACGGATATCGGTGCGGAAAATTGAATTTTCCGCACGGCTGTAGGAAAAATAGATTTTACACAGATTTACGAAGATTGCTCATATTTCATATAAATTACAACTAATTTATATCTCACCGAATGAATTCACAAAAATTCGAGCAAAAATTTCAAATTTAGATAATATCAATGTCTAAAGATTTCAAAAACTGACAAGGATTTCACAGTTTTTATAAATATTTCATATATTCTATGAAGCTTTGACATATTTTAGATTATTTTACAAAGCTTTGACAAACTTTATGAAGATTCAAAACAAGTTTGAAAAGTTCTACAAAGATTTCATTGATTTCAATTTTTTTTCAAAAGTTTCACAAATATTCACAGATTTTCAGAGATTTTACAATTAATGTTAAAACCCGATTTCAAAGTCCGAGTCATAATTATTATTAAATTCTAAAACTGCGTAGTAGTAGATTTTATAAATATTTCACAATGCTATGAATCATTTTACATATTTTATGAAGCTTTGAGGTTTTATAAAAATTACAAAGGTTTCACAAACCTTACAATACCTACAATAGTTCAGTCATTGGGGATTTTTACCTGTAAAAAAGTCAGGAAGTTTTGAAACTTTGTAGGTTTCGAGGTCCCTAACTAAAATACATAAAATGCATAACTGGAGAGTTGCCGCCGGCGCCGTCATATTACCAAGATGGTATTTTGCAAGTTTCTTCAAACCTATGCGCTTTTCGAAAAAATACGAGGAAAATTATAGAAGATGAGATTTCCTACACAGCTCTAAGAAATTAACGCACCACCAATAATTTCTACATAAGAGTGAACATGTCCTAGGGTAAATCTTGTTAACTCCTTTAAAAAAAAAGCTATCAAGCTGAACAAGGAATAAAAACATTAAAAAAGAACAAGGCTTTAAAGTTTTGACAATAGAAAAATTCTATTCTTTTCACCAAATTCCACAGTGGTTTAAAAAATTTTACATCAATAATCCGCATTTTACTGCATGCTTAGTGTATTGCACTGAAACCTAAAAACACTTTGTGGAATTTGGTGTTGAGAATGAAATTTTTCAATTGTCAAAATTTTGAAGTCTTTATATTTTTAATGGTTTTATTTCTTGTTCAGCTTTTTTGTCATACATTGAGCTCTCATGCCCTAACGGTTAACTTGAGCGAAAATTTCCTAAGATCCTTTTCTGTAGGAAATTTTATCCTCTTCAATTGTTTTCTAGATATTTTTCCAAACACGCAGAGTTTTCAAGATATTGACACAGAAGCATTTTTAGGCGCCATTTTGGCAGGATGGCGGCGCCGGCGGCAAGTCTCGAGATATGCATTTTATGTATTCAAGTTGGGATTTGATTTTAGAAATTGGTTTTACACAAATTCATAGTGATTTCTCAGATTTATTTTCAATTTAAAAAAAATTTCCATTCAATTTTCACATAAGTATTTCACATAAATTAATTTGGAGGGATTTCACCGAGGATTTCACTTATCTACGTAAAATGTCAAATGTCAAAGATTTCACAATTGTCCCAATAATTTTTTTATTAAAGAAGTTCACAAACTCTTTGTTTTTGTTTACTTACCGGTGGAACGACAAAATGTCCGCATGGTTTTGCTTTCTAGTAACACATTACAGACTTTCTGGTTTCTAGTCATTGTTTTGTCAATAAAACACCAGATAGGGCCATTTGGAATAGAAAATAAGTCACACAGCTTGGAGAAATTGAGAAAAAACATATACCTTTTACAGGCCTCAAATCAGAGTTTTCCGACCAGATGTTGCCATGTTTCTTTACGAAACGTGCACTCAATACACATTTTCACCTTTGAAAACGTTTTTTGATGACAAATTAGTCAATTATGGGTGTTTGAGATTGGTGATTTGGATAAGCAGTTGATTTTTTTTTCCATAAAGCTTCAGAACATTCAGGCACACATCGCTGAAAAAAAAAATATTCACATGAGATGATTTTCACAATTTCGTTTCTAGATCTTCATTAAATCTACGCTCACATCACAAATCCAAAATGGACTTGGCAGAAACGATGAAAAACTTTCTGGCCAAAGGGCTCCAACCAGGCTCCGTCACTGACTTACCAGGAGCAGGAATCGGGTTTCCTGGTGCTGGTTATGTCACTGAAAAGCTCTACATGCTTTTGCAGCTTTATCTGCAGAATAAAGGTTGGAACCCTTCTGTGGAACTACTGCAATGCTTTACTGAGCTTAAGGAGTCGTCGATGTTGCCTAGTGCTACCTATTTGCAGTGAGTAATTTTTTAAATACTAAATACTGTTGTTGTAAATTCCGCATCATTTTAAAAAGCTTTTAGTTCGACTTCTACACAAAATTCAGTGTTGAAATGATTAAAAATTAATTTATCGCAACCATCAAATTAGATCTTCTATTAAAAGATAATACCCTCATGAACAAAATAAAGTGAGGACTGGCAACAATGGAACCATGCTGTAGCCGCGTTATCATTGGTTTTATCTTGTCACTCAGCTGTCAACGTTCGATAGTTGCCGGATGGTCATAAAATTCATTTTATCAGCTTAGTAAGTTCAACGATAAGTGGTAAATTGTAGCGAATTATAACGTTAGAAAGAAATATAAAGATTCCATATTCGACTTTCTAATCGTTCAATGTTCAAAGAAAATTGTACGTTTTTATGGTATCTTTTCAGGTTAGGTTTTTCTTAATTAATTCGTTTTTTTGTGAAAATTTTTTGGGCAACTTCTTTCATCATTAGAATCGATGACTGTTTTATCTAGAATGATGACATCACGAGTAACTCTAGACTCACAAGGAAGACTGATATTAAGAGAAAACGGGAAGATTATTTTGCCATTTGAGCATTTTGCCAACGCTGTGATGTTGAAGCATATGAATGGTCCCCATGGTTTACATTTGGGCATAGAGGCAACTGTGAGGGCTGTTATGGAATCTTATACTATAGGTGAGTTTGAAGATTTTGTCTTGATTATGATGATTGTATGCGTCGTTAATTTTTTTTATGTATCTTGCGGAAATTGCCTATTATCATATTATTTGGAAATGATTTTTACACATTCTGATTTCTTTTCAAATCTTTTAATCCACTAATAAGCCCAAAATTCAAAGTTGAAAATGAGTTCCGTAAATAGCACAATGCTTTTTCAAATCTTGCATCTTGTGACGTCATAAATTGCTTGATGCCATGTTGCCAAAGTTTAAGTCGTACCGAGTGACTCTAATAGTCGTAGAAGTTTAGGAAAAAAATCCCGTTAATAAAATCGGCCAAGGTAAATTGCTGAACATATTTTTAAATGCGTACCTATTATTTCGTAAAATTAGTAATACAGTTTATCAACGAAAAGGTCCCACCCTTATTTATGACTTTCCTGGTATATTTTGGGAAAAACGATCGGACACGTCCATTTTTATTTTTAGGGGGACGTCTTTTCGTCTATGACTGTATAATACAGGGTGTTCCAAAGATAAGATATCGCATTAGGTACACTTGACATTTTTAAATGGAAACCCCCAATTTTTTTCTATTTTTGGATTCTCCATGAAGTTTTTAGTAACTTTTGGACAATACAGTTTATACCTATCTTCAACCGTTTATTTAAAAAATTCAAACAAAAATTAATTACTTAGCTATAATGTGTCAAAAAGTCAATGTGGTAATAAATGTTGAAAGTGGTGTCCGTTTACCTCCATGCAATACTAAAGATTTTGCTCAAATCTATTCCTAACATTTTCACACATTTCTGGAGTTATTTGTCTGCATTCCGCCGTGATCCGCTCCCGAAGATCTTGGATGGAGTCTGGCTTCGTACTAAAAACCTTACTTTTTAAATGTCCCCAAAGAAAGTAATCTAAAGGACTCAAGTCCGGAGACCTTGGTGGCCACTCAATGGGGCCGCGCCGTCCGATCCACTGATTTGGGAAATGGGTGTCCAAAAACTGTCGTACTGGAGCTACAAAGTGCGGTGGTGCACCATCTTGTTGGAAATGAAGAAAATTTTCACTTATAATCTCCCTGGAGCTCGAATTATTTCCGGATTTTTAATTCGAGCTCGCGGGAGATTCGGCAAGAAAATTTCATGCCAAAACTGATCATTGGAAAAAACATAACCCAGGACTCACCTCGCATTTAGTGGAAGAAACCAACGGCTCCTTACTCTACTCGCCATTGAGGAAGAAAGAAGGGAATCAGGATTTTATGAAACATTTGATATTTATAACCAATCTTGTCTATAATTGATAACATTGCAACTTTGTATTGGAAGTTGAAAATAAATCATTTATCAAAAATATTTGTCATTGTTTTTAACAGCTGTCAAGCACTCGCGGCTGGATGTAGCTCCCATGCACCAACCACAGTGTTGCCGTTTGCCTTATCTCTGTCTGTGAAAGTTGGGTTGGAATGGGATTGTTAGGGAGAGTGGGGACGGCAACACTGTAATCATATGGGAGCTACATCCAGATGCGCAAAGCCAGGGAAATTTCCACTTATTAATCTTTCAGTCACGTGATTATGAGCTGGGAAATTTCCGATAAAATTAGGTCGTTGCCATAGCAACATAACAAAATGCAAGCCTATGATTGGTTAGAATTGACTGGTAGGAAATTTTCATTATAATTAACCTCATTTTCTATTATTTCGGTTATTCGTGGCTCTATGGTATTTTCCAACATGTCCAAGTACATCTCCCCCGTCAAGTTTCCAGGAATAAAGAATATAATAAGAAATAAAAAATACAAAAAAAATTATAAAAAATTCAAATAACTATAAAACGATTGAAGATAGGTATAAACTGTATTATACAAAAGTTACTAAAAACTTCATGGATAATCCAAAAATAGAAAAAAAATTGGGGGTTTCCATTTAAAAATGTCAAGTGTAATGCGATATCTTATTTTTGGAACACCCTGTATTATACAGTCATACACGAAAAGTCGTCCCCCTAAAAATAAAAATTGATGTGTCCAAGCGTTTTTCCCAAAATATACCAGGAAAGTCATAAATAAGGGTGGGAAAACGCCTTTCCGTTGGGCCACCCTGTATGTTTGGGACACAAAAATAACAACTTATAACCATTATGTTTCACTTCGAAGTGGAAAAATGCCGGGAATCATAATATGCTACCATCTACATTGAATTTCAGTCACGCTTACGCCAAATTCAATGTGGATGGTAGCATATGATTCTCGTTTGGCAAGTGGAAATTTGTCACGTCCACTTTGAAGTGAGATTGAATGTAACTCAGGCTTACGAAAAGAAAGAATTTTTTCTCATGCTCATGACCATAGAAAAAGGTTCTTCCAAAAACATACAACTGTGGTATCTATTTATAATTTTTTCAAAATAACGACCTCAAACGGGTTGACAAGTATAAAAAAAACACAGATGGGGCGCGATTGCAGCGCCAAGTGAGTGGAGTCTAGACTTAAAATACCGATTGAACTACGCCATAAAAGTAAGCCTTTTATTTTTCTTAAGCGACCCTCAATACGAAGGCATTTTTCTACGATTAAAGCAATTACGCCCTCCAGTGGTGGATATATGAATTGTAAAATATATTTCCAGCAATAATTCCTCTTAGCCCATTTCCTTTGAAGGATTCTTTCCTCACTCCTACGACTATTACTTCCTGGACTACCTTAGTCTAAGACGATCTTTGACGTGAACCAGTGAAAATACTTTGCGTTAGTTGAAATTGAAAAAAAAATATCTTCACTAATGAAAAATTCATGGGCTTACGTCTTGGGAACCATCCAGAACCTAGATGTGGGTGCAGATTCGAAATTTTTCACGAAAGTGTCCCAATTGAACCATGTTTTAAACGATGACGTTTCCTTCCAATTTTCACAACACTCTCTATAAAGGTCGGGAAAATTTCGGCATGGAAAAAGAGTTCATCATAGAAGTAGTCCAAAACTGCCCGAATCCTGCTTGTCGATATTACAAAAACCAAATGGAGCTGACTCAAAAAACTCTGCAACACTTGGCACCTGGTTATCTAGGCGACAGAGCATCTACTGGAGCTGACATCAGAGCTCGTAAGTCATTGCAACAAGAAAAAATTCCCAATAATGACCTGAACTAGGCCTAGGAGCTGTGGATCTTAGCGGCCAACAATCTCTAGACCCTAAAACTCAGTCGTTGATGGAACGTCCAAAATCAGTTGCTCCGTCGCATCAAGAAATCACAGCCGCTTTGTTGCAACAGCAAAGCAGGGTGATTGCTCAGCAGAATTTGGATAAGATTAACGCCAACTTGGAAAAGCAACGGCAACAGTTGCATCTGCAGCAACAAATGGATTTGGCTGCTAAACGGGAGCGGGAGCAGCAGAAGCAACAGGAGCAAGCACAACAACGGGAAGCCGCACAGCAAGCACAAAATCAACAATCGCAGAAGCAACATTTTGATTTGCCGTTGATGGATCATAAGTTGACTGAGTTTTTGAGGGCTAATATTGAGAATTTGGAAGGTAAGATGAGTGTATTGATATGGATAAATCACCTTAGCAGAAGTGGGTTTTTATCAGTCTTCAACATTTAAGAATAGGCTAGTCGGCAAACGTCCTAATTCACAGGTTTAGGTGCTTCGCACAAAGACTTACTAGCGCTTCATAATGGCGCATGGGCAGCTAATAGTGTGACATCTGGTGATGACAAACGTCTTTCTGAAGGGGGACAAGAGAAGATTGTTCGGGCTTTCAGCGAGGTGATGAAGAATATGCAGAGGATGAAGACGTATGTTCGTCCGTCTATGTGCAAACCGTATGGGAAACAGTCGGAGGCGTTACAAAAAAGTAAGTGTTGTTATGACAAATGATTTCCGATTTCCGATGCACGTCATAGTCTTTTTGAGTATATTTATTCCAGATTATATCAAATAACGAGTGATCCTAGAAACACGATTTTCTTTAATTAAAAATTATTGTCTACTTTTCAGCTCTTTTTTAATTGAAATTATTATATTGTCAACGGTTCTGCAAGTGTGCAAAGTTTCGGATCAAACGGGGCTTTTAAAGTGGATAAAAATCGAGTTTCATTTTAACGCTATTTGTCGATTTTGTTGAATTTTGATAGTGTTTTACATTGCAACATAAACTATGAAAAATTGTGTGGCCAACATCGAACATAGAAGAGACGTGAGGAGTTGAGCGGGGCACCAAGTGAGGATACGTTTGCACCTCACTAGAATGTGCTTCGGTTACTACACACGATGCTGCCAGTGGCGTAACTATTTTACAAAATTCTTAAATTTTCATTCACTGCATGCTTGACACTTGCGAGTCATTTATCCATATAAGTAAATAATGAAGTACTACAAACTAAACCAGAATAAAAACACAATAAACATTTACAAAATCAACACCAAACCCCACTCAAAAAACAAGAGACGCCAATGAGACTAAATGTGAATGAAACGTGTAGACAAAATCCGATCGATAGGGGTGGACCCAATTTTGCTGCGTTGCCGTGCTTCAGCTTTTTCAATTTTCAGAAGAAAATACTGGTTTTTCTAAATTCTAAATATCTAAACAAATCTTGAAGAGATGTTTCAATTTAAACAAAAAGGTTCCGATCGACTTATTTGATTAAATTCATACATAAAATGGTTTGAAAAATGATTCCAAACAATGTTTTAATCTTTTTGTTGCGTAGTAATACTTTTAATAGAGTAAGTTTGGCAAACAACGTGGTGGGAGAAACTCTGCACCCGAGTGCACAGTTCGATGTTGTCCTCATGTCTATTTCGTTATTAGTCATTAGATCATTGGTTATAAGTTCCAGTGGCGGACGCCAGAGGGACAGTTTCACAATTGAAAATATCACACCACTGGTTTTTTCCGAAATGTTTCTATTTCTTTCAGATTGGCTAGCTAGAAATACAACTTTTCTATCTCTTCATATTTTTTCCTCGTTTTCGAGAAAAAAAAAATAAAAACAACTTTATTTTAATCATTTTCCGACATGCGATAAAGTGGTTTGATTTGATTCCTCGAAAACGATGAAGGATACGAAAAAATTTAGAGAGACGAAAAAGTTGGATTTATAGCTGCTCTATCTGAGAAAAATATTTTTTTTAGAAAAAGCCAGTGGCGCACATTTTTTGCTAATTTTATTCGTTTAACTGTCCGTCTGGACGCCACTGGAACTCATAATTATCTTCTAGTTAATGCTAATTGAGCGTCTTGTTACAATGAAAAACTTTGCCAAAATTCAATAGAATCGAAAAAAGGATCTTTGAGATATCAACAAAAAATCCGGCTTTTTTCCAGACACATGTTTATAAGATCTTTTCTAGCGTCCTTGGAATTATGGCCCATCATTGTGTAACACCCTGTATAAAGCTAGTAAAAGAGGTATTTTTCTGTTTTTTGATAGCCCAACAACTAAGAGTTGTGGATTTGCAACGTTTTCATATTTTGTGTTTGAGCACAAGAGCAAGAAAAAGTGACTCAACTCGGTGCAAAAATCCTGGTCTAACGGCTGAAACTTTTTCTAGAAAACTAAACACCGAAGTTTTACAGGGTGTTCAGAAACTTTCATGCCAAATAAAAACCAGACATTTTGGAGTCTATTTTTGTCCATTTGACTGATTCGATAATGCTCTCTAAAGAAATCAAGTTTAGCAGCAGGAACAATGGACAATGGAAATTTTATATACGTATTCTAGACATTATTTGAAAGTCACCAGCTAAAAAATTTTTCCGATATACCCAAAAATATACTAAATGAATGAAAAAGAAGACGCGAATTTCTCTACATGATCGCAAAAGAGGTGGGGCCATATTACCCTCATCTCAATCAATACGCCAGACGGAGATAGATTGTGTATTCTGTGACGTATTGGATGTTGATTGGCGCTCTTTAATCGGTGATTACTACATAATTAGAGGTCGTAGGTTGATTTTTTAAACATCAATGGCATCAGTACTTACTAATCCTTTTCATATTTCCAAAAAATGTGCAATCTTTATCCGGGTAGAGTTTATGTTTTGTTACTTTGAAATGGTGACTTTTATACGAGTTTGAAGTGGTCTGCAAGTTTTCTCAACATAACATGTCGTGTCACATCCTGTTTCTGTCAATATTTTGGTCTTTAATCTTCAATTTATTCACCTTTCTGTCAGTCAGGTCTGAACCATTCGCATAAACCGCAAAAAAACGCTCTGCATCGTGGTGCAAACCGCATATTTTTTCATCGCTTCGTTAAAAAATGTGAGTGTCCCAAAATAGGCGAAAATGTCGGGTGTACCGTTTTTTTTGTTGAGTAGTTTAGGTTGGTACAATTAGCCTTACATATTTTGACAGAATTTTGAATGATTCTTCACTACATTCTCTGGAGAATAACCCCAAAATCTCCACTCTGAAAGAGTCATACTTCCCGACAGTTCGATATCTCTTTTATTTTAGGGTTTTCTCAAATCCTTCAGTTAATATAAGGTTAATGACAATCAAACGATAATCAATGTGGTTAATCAATAATCAATAGTTATTATAATATGAAATGAATCGGTGTTAGAATGGCTAAACATGATGATACTCCGAGAAAGAGGCCTTGAGAGCCCCAAGTGCGGCTTTCGGTCAATGAGGGAAGAAGCTTTGATCTTATCTGAACCATAATTTAAAACACGTTTCTCAAACAAATAATAGACCATCTATGACATCAGCGTTGTACTATTCCAGCACTCATGGATACAATTCAACTCATCCAATCTCTTCGAAGTTTCCTACCTCCTCCACATATCCAAGTGAGTTCATGGAAAAACGAAGACAAACATCGTTATGAAGAAAACTAAGTGTGCGTAATTTTTGCTTTTTTCCTCAGCGCAATATGTATTTTAAGTTTCCCAGTTCCTTTTCGACATTATGTTACGAGATTGAGTATTTTGATTTGTGATATTTTCCGTACTTAAATTATTTTCGCTGACAAACAAGTCGTTAAAATGTTGATGGTTAATTTAAGGTCAGACCCAAATTTGGTTGGTTTCTAGTCTTTGTAGAGGTGAAATTTTGCTGTGATATTTTGGTGAAGTTGATCGAAATTGTTAAGTGTGTTTTAGACTGGCCTTGTAATGAAATTTTTCTATGGTTTGTATAGTGAAGAAAAAATCAACTACATCATGGCCCATTCCACGTTGGTTTTTTATACAGGGTGTTTTGAAAACTCATCCACCGACCGATTAGTTTGATTCCAAAAAAAATGGGGATTTTGCTTCTGTCTCCTGCTCTCAGCTTAAAATATGCCCTGCATAGAAAGATACTAAAGCACCCTGTATAAAATTCTCATGGCAGCTATTTTCCGTAATTTTAAGAATCTCAAGTTTGTGTGACAAGTATTTTTATTGTTAATTTTTTTAAATTATTATTATTTATCAGCGCACAATCATTCGACAGTGTTCAATCTAGTTTTTTTTATCTTGCCAATGAACCAAAAATAATTTTACGAACAATCTCCATGTTAATGTGTTATCGAAATCTGATTTGACGTTTTTTATTGTTGTGACGTGACTAGTTTTAAGCTTGTTTTTTTCCAAGGAATCTCTGAATGTATGGCAATTTTTAGTGCAATTTCTTATCAGGAATATATAATCAATTTTCAAGATGTCTGCGTTTTATTTCTGGATTTTTTGTGGCATTGGTTGATTCATAGTTGATTCATCGATCTTTCCCACCAAATGAGATTGATTGTCGAAGAAACCATACCACATGGACTGTGGACATGAAAGAAAGGGCTCTTCAAGCGGTTGAAATGAATCCTCATATCAGTACCAGAAGAAAGTATTTACAAGAAAATATGAACAATTGTTTATCCATAGAGTATTGTTAATGAGGTAGCTTGGCGGACTGCAAAAGGCGTGTCTACCTTCGTCTCTCGCATCTCCACCGGTACACCGATGTGAACAAATTCAGAATTCGATCGTATTGAATTCCAGGGCCTGACTTGCGTTATTTAATTTGCCGGGTTGGACGGTGTTTCTCTTATTGTGGTTCGGTGATTTCATTAGTGATTTTTAAATTTAAAGTGATTTGATCAAGAAAAAACAAAATAGTGAGGTAATGTTTGCATGATTTGGTCATTTTCCAAAGAATTTTCTTTTAATAATCAATATGTAGATTATATTTGAGATGTAATATGTAATTTGGAATGTAAGATGAGGTTATGTTTCCATAGTTTCATTATTTTTCAATGAGGGCCTGTTTATCAAACGAGAGTCATCCCTGAACTAGTAATAACCTTAGAATAACCTCAAAATGCTTGACATTATTTGTCGATTTATAATAATATTAACAATCTCACTTTCACTGTCATTCTAGAATATAGTATGATATAATATAATAAACAGCGAATGCCAAACAACTTTCGATTCACGTCATAATTGCCGCCAAGCGAGTTCTTATGTGATTGGCAGGTGACTAAATTTGGCCACCAGCAAACTTCATAACAACGAGCTTGGTGGCAACGATGACGTCGATCGAAAGTTGTTTGGCGTTTACTATAATATAATATAATAGAGTAGTTACAAAATATATCAAATTTATTTCACTTAAAAAACGTACTAATAAAAAATGATTAAGATAAAATACACTAACTAGGAACAATTAAGTAGCTATCTAAGCTATCTGTATATTTGGCAGAGCTAAGTTAACCCAGCCCGTTTTGATAAACAGTCCCTGAATCTTGTTAAACTAGACAAGACCTACAATGGAATGGAATGGAAAAGGATCTATGGGGCAGGGGGATGAAGTTGATATATTTTCAATTTAGTGAGGTTATGTCTGCAAAATTTCATTAATTCCTCAATGAACTTTGTTCAAATTCGGTATACGTTCTAATTGGGTTCGGTTTGATCTTATTGAGGTTCCGTTTGCATGATGTCGTTATCTTTTGAGATATCTTGTTCAAGTTAGGTATTGAAGATTTAATCAAGAAATTAAAAAATGTTTGCATTAATTCCACTATTTTCCAACGGATTTGGTAAGAAATGGGAATACAAAAAATACATGAATCGATCAGGTTATGTTTGCATTGATGAGGATAACTTAACAATATGGTTTTTGCTTCGTTTCGATACATACCTTCAAAAACAGAATTAATACAGCTGTTTGGATAGTTTGGAATGTTATCAAAGATCATGAATCAAAAAATTTAATTAGGTATAAAAAAATTAGTTGAGGTTGGTTTTGCATAATTTCGTTATCAAATTGCTAAAGTATCTTGGTTATGTTGGGGATTTGATCTACAATTTTTTCAAAAAGTCCATTTTAAATTTATTGATCAAATCTCAAATAGAATGATACCTACAAGCACAATTTTTCAAAAAATGACAAGATTATGCAAACCTAACCTCACTAAGTCCAAACCTAACCCAAATAGAAAGTATTCATATAGCCAATTTGGAAATTCATACTTGGACAGATAACGAAGTAACGCAAACATAACCTCTCTAAATCTTTTTTTTTTTAATTTCTCAACTGAACATACCTTTATAACAAAGTTAAACAAAATCCTTCAAAAGATTACGACATTACCAAAACATAACCTCACTTGATCCAAACCGAACCCAAATAGAACGTGTTTACCGAATTTGAACGAAATTTATTGAGAAATAACGAAAAATACATCAACTCTATCCTCTCCCCTATAGAACCCACTTATAATTTGAACAAGATCCATTGAAAAATAACAAAACTATGGAAACATAACCCCATTATATATTTTTTACTTTCCAAATTGCATCTTGAATAGAACCCACATATACCTTGAAATTACCGAAACGTTTGTCAAAACATCCTGATGTTTATAGGTATAAGAAATGGCATTCCATTTCAAAATACAATGTGACATGCATAGTTTTTTTAACCACGCATATGCCAGTTGTTTTTAAAATGTACTTAATAGGAAATATTTGTGAGGTAGTTGAACATTATCAACATCAGGTAAGGAAATCAATGCTGATACTCTTATACCACAAAACAACAAAAAAGTGTTTATCATTGTTATCACTCACTTTAATCCCAAAAGGTTATTTTCAATAAACTAGGTACCTGCTTCATGAAAGTAAGATACCGGAGAATTTTGACCAAAAACTACTCCGGAACCAAAACCAAAACGTAGGGGCTCGTGAACGAAACTGAATATTATTCATATTGACAGCATCAATTTTCAACGTCCATTAAAAAAACCAAAACGGTCCTGATACCATAGCATAAAATAAAAGTGAAACAGCTGATTCTTGAAGAACGCCCCAAAAATCGAGTTCAAATATTGATGTGAGATGTCGCCACTGAATGGAGACAAAATAAGTGATAATTGGCAATGTAGAGGTTTTGAAAAACGCACTTTATTAGTAAACGACAAAACATTTCCTTACGATTTTTTTTCTAGCCTTTCACTAAATGTTCAATACACGTCCTATACTATATTTCGACTAGTTAAAATAAATACGAAGTTAAGAAAATGATAGTTAAATTTGACCAACTTTGAACAAAAAATGTTGTATACTTCTGATCAATTCTAAAACTTCCTATGAAGTATAGAACATCAGTCAAGGCTTTGTCTATAACTAGAAAAAAAAACTGTTCGGAAATGACGACAGGTGTTTCAGAAAAACGTGTATTTCTGAACCACTTTTAGGCCGCTCAAAAGCTCACGGGACTCTGAGCCTTAAATTATTCGAACGTTATTTTTGGACCCTGTATTTTTGGCTAAAATACATCCTTAAACAAAGCCATTATTTCACGCCACAAAAATCATATCCAAACAAAAGATTCAAATTCTCCAATCATTTTTAACAAGTCGAATTACTTTTTTTATGAGGACAGCAACATAATCAAAAAGCAAAGAACATGCCTGGAAAGCGGTAATAACTTCCAAAAAAAAAATTGCTCACAACAACAATTTTTTTAAAATCAAGTAGATTCCAATAAATAATTGAAAATAGTAGAAAAGTCTTCGGAAACAGAATTTAAGTAAACGAAAACAAAATTAATTAAAGTAGTAAAGTGAGATAAGATTAGGTAAAACTCTCTAAAAAATACTAAAAAACATTAAAAATAAAATAAAATACCCATACCTATTAGAAACTAGTATAAACTAAATATTACAAAAATTAAACAAGTCAAATCCTTAAATTAATATTTTAGGGGAAGAAAGAAAAATCCGTGAAAAGTAATAATTTTAAACCAAATAAATCGAAATACATACATATAAGTCACTAAAATGACACATAAAAAAAAATAAATTGAGATAAGATTAGTAAGAAGCCACTAAAAAAAATATATTTTAACTCGTTAAAAGTAACAGAACACGCCAGGGAAGCCGTGATAAACTTCACAAAAATTACTTTAAAACAGGGCAAATCCTTAAAACTAAATAAAAAGGTATGAATAAAACTTAAAAAATTGACTAGAGTGGCAAAAAATCTGTGGAAAAGAGATATAAAGTGGTTTAGAACAAAATAAATTGAAATGTCACTTTCTGACATAGTATTGAACAAGGAAAATCTTGAAACTGTTTCCTCAGTCTGACCATGACCAATCCATGACGACCAAATGGTGGACGTCTTTCTCTTGATTGATGGGAATTCCATCCAAGAGATTGACTAAAACCTACCGATAGATAGCGTTAGGTTCTACAACATTTCACATAGTATTAAAAATTATTAAAAATTAAAGAGCATGCCTTGGAAGCGGTAAAGACTTAAGAAAAAATAATAAATTGAGTAAATTCAAATAAATAATTAAAAATAGTGGAAAAATCTCCGGAAACAGAATTTAAGTAAACGAAAACAAATTAATCAAAAGAGGAAAGTGAGATAAGTTTAGGTAAAACTAAAAAATACTAAAAAACATAATAAGTAGAATAGGATCCTATACTCATTAGAAACTAGTGATAAACTAAATAATACAAAAATAAAACAGGACAAATCCTTGAATTAATATTTTAGGGGAAGAGAAAAACATCCGTAAAAAGTAATTCAAAACCAAATAAATTGAAATACATACATACGTATAAATAAGATGTATAAGTATAAGTCACTAAAAAAAATCAACACAAAAAAACAAATTGAAATAAGATAAATAAAAAGGCACTAAAAAAACAGACTAAAACTCGTTAAAAGTAACAGAACAACCAGGGAAGCCCTGATAAACTTCACAAAAACTACTTTAAAACAGGGCAAATCCTTTAAACTGAATAAAAAGGTATAAATAAAATTTAAAAAATTGACTAGAGCGGTAAGGAATCCGTGAAAAAGAGATATAAAGTGGTTTAGAACAAAATAAATTGAAAGTTACCAACTGAAATAGTATTAAACATAATGAAAAATCAAAGGGCATGTTTTGAAAGTATGAAGTAGTACTGATAACGTGTATTTCTGAACCACTTTTAGGCTGCTCAAAAGCTCGCGGGACTCTGAGCCTTAAATTATTATTGGACCCTGTATTTTTGACTAAAATACTAAAAACTTTCATTCATGTTCACGCACATCCTAAAACAAAGCCATTATTCCACGCCACAAAAATCATATCCAAACAAAAGATTCAAATTCTCCAATCATTTTTAACGAGTCGAATTACTTTTTTTATGAGGACAGCTCTTGATTAATGTTTGTAATTTATATGCCAAAGGGGTTTGGAAAAAATGGATTTGACTACAGTATGCTGTAGCTGTATAGAGGAGAATATGAATCTGTATATATTTTATATGTATATTTCCTCGAATGTCTTTATGTATTTCGTATAAATTTGCCTTTTACAGCCCCAATTCAACGAGAATGGTGTTGGTTAGTTTTTATGACACATGTTATGCTTATAATTTTCGCCTTTTTTTCCATAATAATGAATATTATTTGTTGAAACGTTAGTTTATAATTAATTTGTGGTCGAGCAAGACATCAAATGATCTCTACTTTTCCAGCAGTCTACTTCAATGAGTTTTTGTTACATCAAGACTGATGCTCTGCACACTTTTAGAAGTTACATTTCCTCGGGGTATTTTAAGCGAAATGAGCTCTGATCTAAGGCCAAGCTTTTACTTACTCTAGGGTGTATGTATAGAGCAATTTGACGAGGTTTGTGCCAAATTACAGAAGCCGGAAATATTTGAATTTATATTTGTTTCAAACTAGTTGATCACATTTGAAACACAAAAAACTAAGAAACTTGTCAGTTTTTTTTTGTTTTGAAAATTGGGATCACCTCATCAAGTGTTTTTATCAAGACAATTTTAATCAATGGGATTACTTTTGTTGTAGGTCAATTGATGTTTTTTTCTCCTGTAATTTTTGTGATAAAATTCTTTGTGGAAGAAAAGTTAAAATCTTGTTTTCAGAACCAAATTTTTAATACCACAACTTTGACATTCAATAACCCCCGCACTTGTTGAGATATCAACTTCAAATTTTACCACGTTATAAAGTAAACTATTTCAAGTGAATCCTATGATTTTTGAGACAAAATTTCCTGTAAAAGTAATTTTTTTTTTAGGTCAGTTCTTTTCGGGATTTTTCATCGTGTGCTCTTGACATCAAATAATCTCCACCATTTTTGATATATCAACTCCAAATTTTACTTGAAAAATTTGCAGTAAATTCTCTAATTTTTGTGACAAAGTTGCTTTCCGGATTCAATAACTTTCGAGATATCAACTTCAAATTTTACTGGGATATGAAGCAAAGTATTCCAAATAAATTATGTTATTCTTGTGATAAAATTTCCCGTGGAGGTTATCAGTACTACTTAATACTTTCCAAACATGCCCTTTGATTTTTCATTATGTTTAATACTATTTCAGTTGGTAACTTTCAATTTATTTTGTTCTAAACCACTTTATATCTCTTTTTCACGGATTCCTTACCGCTCTTGTCAATTTTTTAAATTTTATTTATACCTTTTTATTCAGTTTAAAGGATTTGCCCTGTTTTAAAGTAATTTTTGTGAAGTTTATCAGGGCTTCCCTGGTTGTTCTGTTACTTTTAACAAGTTTTAATCTATCTTTTTAGTGCCTTTTTACTTATCTTATTTCAATTTGTTTTTTTGTGTTGATTTTTTTTAGTGACTTATACTTATACGTATGTATGTATTTCAATTTATTTGGTTTTAAATTACTTTTTACGGATGTTTTTCTCTTCCCCTAAAATATTAATTCAAGGATTTGTCCTGTTTTATTTTTGTTTTATTTAGTTTATCACTAGTTTCTAATGAGTATAGGATCCTATTCTACTTATTATGTTTTTTAGTATTTTTTAGATTTACCTAAACTTATCTCACTTTACTCTTTTAATTAATTTGTTTTCGTTTACTTAAATTCTGTTTCCGGAGATTTTTCCACTGTTTTTAATTATTTATTTGAATTTACTCAATTTATTTTTTTTCTCAAGTTATTACCGCTTCCAAGGCATGCTCTTTAATTTTTAATAATTTTTAATACTATGTGAAATGTTGTAGAACCTAACGCCATCTATCGGTAGATTTTAGTCAATCTCTTGGATGGAATTCCCATCAATCAAGTGAAAGACGTCCACCATTTGGTCGTCATGGATTGGTCATGGTCAGACTGAGGAAATAGTTTCAAGATTTTTCTTGTTTAATACTATGTCAGAAAGTAACATTTCAATTTATTTTGTTCTAAACCACTTTATATCTCTTTTCCACAGATTTTTGCCACTCTAGTCAATTTTTTAAGTTTTATTCGTACCTTTTTATTTAGTTTTAAGGATTTGCGCTGTTTTAAAGTAATTTTTGTGAAGTTTATCACGGCTTCCCTGGCGTGTTCTGTTACTTTTAACGAGTTTAAATATATTTTTTTTAGTGGCTTCTTACTAATCTTATCTCAATTTTTTTTTTTTCATGTGTCATTTTAGTGAGTTATATGTATGTATTTTGATTTATTTGGTTTTAAATTACTTTTTACAGATTTTTTTTTCTTCCCCTAAAATATTCATTCAGGGATTTGACCTGTTTAATGTTTGTATTATTTAGTTTATCACTAGTTTCTAATAGGTATGGGTATTTTATTTTATTTTTAATGTTTTTTTGTATTTTTTAGAGAGTTTTACCTAATCTTATCTCACTTTACTACTTTAATTAATTTTGTTTTCGTTTACTTAAATTCTGTTTCCGAAGACTTTTCCACTATTTTTAATTATTTATTGGAATCTACTTGATTTAAGCAATTTTTTTTTGGAAGTTATTACCGCTTTCCAGGCATGTTCTTTGATTTTTGATGATGTTTAATACTATTTTAGTGACGAATCTTTATTGAAATATTCTTTTTAATCACTTTATATCTCGTTTACACTCATTTGCCATCGCACTCTAATTTTCAATATTTTTTGTGCTTTTCAATATTCAGTTTCTAGTTTTTCTATCGACGAATTTCAACCAAACTTTTGAATAAAATAAATTAAAATTCTGCTAAAAAGGATTTCGTACTATGTTCTTGAAGGAAAGCTGGTTTCTGGACTTTGTGAACAAAAAAAACGCAATTTCACCTCGTAAAAGATTTAAAAATAAAATAGACAAAACAGCCAATAAAAACCTGAAGGTAATAAATTGTAAAAAGTGAAAAATATTCTCAATGAACATTCCAAAAACATAAGATAGTAAGAACAATGCTTAAAAAATGTAAAGGTGATAGATCGTGAAGAGTGAAAAAGTTCATAAAACACGTAGGAATATTAAATAAACAATCCTACATATATGAAAATAAACATCCTTGACATAGTTTGGAAAATAGAACAGAAAATATAGAGAAATCGAAACGTGATGCATAAAAATCCCTACAAAAAAATGTATTTTTTTTATTACCCAACTCACACTCGCAAATTTAGAATCGCACTAGGTCAAGTAAAACCTAATATGGCGCTGTCGTGCTGGGTGATTTTGTTTCCAGTGGATAACAGCGATGAAATGGCAAAATTACACTTGACATTGAAAGTTATCTCGGAAAATATCCTCGATTTGTTGTTTTTTTTTCCACCGTCGTTAAAAAAGAACCTGAAACAAAAATTATAAACTTCAGATTCAAATTTCGCTCATCAAAGGAATAATGACGCTCTAAAAGAATTTCAAAATGCGAAAATTGTGTTGTTATCATATTTCCTTTTGGTGTCAAATACCCGTAAAAAACGTTTCATTTTCAAACTAATTCCAAACAAATTACAGCATTCGACGAACTTTTAACAAGAACTCTTCAATATTGATCTGCTTTCACAACGGCTTCTCGCAGTCGTATTTTTTCATGACAACGCATATATTTTGAATAAATTTCGTCCCAGGCTAAAGCGGCTTACCAGGTGAATGGCATCGAAGATTGGAAAAAAAATCCAAAGAATTATTTATTCCACAATAAAAAACTTATAATACAATCCCTAAATCTAATTAAACTTTCACAACCGTCGGTGCAGTACTGATGAGAGGAGTGGTGTCCACTCCTCCCGATCCACTGTTTTCTCTCATAGGCGACACGTCCAACTTTAGAGGAGCATCGTCTCCAAATTTGACACATTTTTTGGGTTTCTTCGTTTGAGGTGATGAATCCAAAAGTTTGGTTTCAGTAGGACACGTGCTGGGCTGTACCTTGTTCACGTAGGATGGCGGTTTACGGATATTGGAACTTGTAGAACCTTGTGTGTTTAGGTTCTGGAAATTAAAAAGGCGCCGATGAAGTTGAAAGTATCATGTATATGTATAGTAGAGAAGTGTCACATTATATCCAATCCCTCATTATATTTTTAACAAAGTGCGGTTAATGAAGATGGAATACTAAAGCCTAAGCATATCATTGTCTCTTATGGCATCCGTTTTTTTTTTTTTTTTTTTTTTTTTTTTTTTTTGACAAGGCATCAACTCATTCGTAAGCCAACCAATGGAAAAGACCACAGGGGAAAGGATATATTTGAAGGTGCTTCCTCTATTCAAGAACTAAAGGTCAGAACAGTAACTGGGTTCCTTCGTGGACAAGTCCAAGAAGGACCCTGTCTACTACAGAGGACAAGATACATTTGATCTCGCTACTCCTGTCACTAAGTAAGAGCAAAGTCAGAAGAGTCGACCAGGAAAAGCCTGCCACTAAACCGCAAAAGAAATATTTGAAGGTGCTACTCCTTCCTTTATGTGAGAACTGAGTCGGAACAGTAACTGGGTTCCTTCGTAAACATGTACAGGAAGAGACTGATGGCTCTTGACGCCTGCAGGGAATCAGAATTTTTGGGATGGTTGTTACAGAGAGTCATTCACTGCAGGATTAGCAAAGGGAGTTCTTCCGCTCTTCAAAAATAGTAGATGAGAGTTCGGCTTTCCAGAAACGTCTATCCAAGTGTCGGAGACTTGAACTTGTCTCTTTATATTGTAAATGTTATTAGTCTTGGACCATCGATGAGCAGGAGACTGAAGATGGAAGTGTGGCAAAGGTATCTTCTGTTGCCATGATCACCAAGAATTAACCTTCTGCGCAAGACAATAATGAGTTAGGTTGTTTCTATCCGAAAGGTAAGACTTTAGCAACCATACGAATACTCATTAGAAGCTAGCTATTGATAAATAGCTCCAGCATCAAAGTGATGGAAATTGTTCGCTCCGAGTCGAGAATTTTAATGAACCCTCATTCACTCCTCATTGTTCAAATAGTCTATTTAAAAATTCTATTCTGCGTACTGATAAAGGAGACGAACAAAGTACATCAAATAAGCGCCGGTGGTGTATGTAATTAGATTCAGTTCGAAGTCCATTTTATCTATCTTTGTACAAAAAACAACATCTGCTTAACTGCTGGACATGATCATTAACCCTGTCGTTAATGAGATTTGTAAATGAATCGCAGGAACAAATAAGTTTTTAGATTTGCAAATCAACATTTATCTCTAATGAGGCAAACAAAAAAATCAAATTACTCTGATTGTTCTTTCCTCATCCAATCTTCCAAAGAATCAGAAACTTTTCCAGGTTTGGAAAACTTATTGCCTTGCATCCGTCCAGACTCCATTATTATTTCAACTGCTGCTGAATGTTGATGAGAACAATATTATGAATTATGCTCCTCAAGTGTCTGGCATACTAATTTACCCGAAATTCATATAATTAACAGAAATTAATGACCTCGTCACGTTCATGATATTTGACGCAGTCATCATTTATCATGAAAGCCGAATAAATGGAAAAACAACAGTTTTTATGAATACTTACATTTATATGGGCTATATCTCTCGTCCTAGTTCCAGATTTATATTCCTGATATAGAGAGATTACGCAGAGTATAGCGTAAAGCTGAAAACAATGCCGTTATTTAGTTTATTAGTGGGGATTTGATGAGTACTCACATTAAGGGAGTTGAGGAAAATGTCTGTTAGGATTAGCATCGCCAGGGGGGGATTCCATCGAAACTGCAATCAAATAAACATTAGGATTTTTCACTTCCTTGATTTGAACAGAATCAATTCTTACCTTTTTAACAATCAACCCATGAACCACGTAACACAAGTCAGTCAGTGTAAATACCACCAAATTGAAAATCCACGGGACCAATAGGCCCTTCACATCCTGAAATAATAAATCATTCATTAGTCAATACCGAACAATAAAAGCGTTGCGATTGTCAATTTTTTTCAGGCGATTTATGTTCGCAATCCATATGTCAAGAGAGTTGGAAAATAGACTTGATTGCACCATTACAGTAGTTCATTTATTCGAGTATTGCCGGTGGAATTGGCTTTGAATGTTTCATGAGAAAATTTTACATAATTTGAGTTTCCAGGTATAGTTCAAATATGAATAGGAATGAGACATCCATTAGACTGATTAACTTGAATTTTATTTCAGAATAACTTCCACTGCATGTTGACTGGTGATCAAAATTTCACTCAAAACGGTCAACTCAATATTGAGTTTATGGATGCTGAAACCTGCTTTTTGGCATACGACGATGCCATCCCTCACAGTATACTAACTCAATTTTTGTTTGTTACCAAGTTTTAAGGGATTTTATTTCATAATAACTTCCACTTCATGTTGGCTGGTGACATATCAAAAATTTACTCAAAACGGTCAACTCAATATCGAGTTATGGATGCTGGCACCTGCTTTTTGGCATACGACGATGCCATCCCTCTCAGTATACTACCTAAATTTTTGTCTCTTGCCAAGTTTTGAGGGATTCTATTTCAGAATAACTTCCACTGCATGTTGACTGGTGACATATCAAAATTTTACTCAAAACGGTCAACTCAATATTGCTTTATGGATGGTGAAACCTGCTTTTTGGCATACGACGATGCCATCCCTCACAGTAAACTACCCAAATTTTTGTCTCTTGCCAAGTTTTGAGGGATTCTATTTCAGAATAACTTCCACTGCATGTTGACTGGTGACATATCAAAATTTTACTCAAAACGGTCAACTCAATATTGCTTTATGGATGGTGAAACCTGCTTTTTGGCATACGACGATGCCATCCCTCACAGTATACAAACTAAATTTTTGTTTCCTGTCAAGTTTTCAGGGATTTTATTTCAGAATAACTTCCACTGCATGTTGACAGGTGACATATCAAAATTTTACTCAAAACGGTCAACTCAATATTGAGTTTATGGATGCCGAAACCTGCTTTTTGGCATACGACGATGCCATCCCTCACAGTATACTAACTCAATTTTTGTTTCCTGTCAAGTTTTCAGGGATTTTATTTCAGAATAACTTCCACTGCATGTTGACAGGTGACATATCAAAATTTTACTCAAAACGGTCAACTCAATATTGAGTTTATGGATGCCGAAACCTGCTTTTTGGCATACGACGATGCCATCCCTCACAGTATACTAACTCAATTTTTGTTTCCTGTCAAGTTTTGAGGAATTTTATTTCAGAATAACTTCCACTGCATGTTGACAGGTGACATATCAAAATTTTACTCAAAACGTTCAACTCAATATTGAGTTTATGGATGCCGAAACCTGCTTTTTGGCATACGACGATGCCATCCCTCACAGTATACTAACTCAATTTTTGTTTCCTGTCAAGTTTTCAGGGATTTTATTTCAAAATAACTTCCACTGCATGTTGACAGGTGACATATCAAAATTTTACTCAAAACGGTCAACTCAATATTGAGTTTATGGATGCCGAAACCTGCTTTTTGGCATACGACGATGCCATCCCTCACAGTATACTAACTCAATTTTTGTTTCCTGTCAAGTTTTGAGGGATTCTATTTCAGAATAACTTCCACTGCATGTTGACTGGTGACATATCAAAATTTTACTCAAAACGGTCAACTCAATATTGCTTTATGGATGCTGAAACCTGCTTTTTGGCATACGACGATGCCATCCCTCACAGTATACAAACTAAATTTTTGTTTCCTGTCAAGTTTTGAGGGATTTTATTTCAGAATAACTTCCACTGCATGTTGACTGGTGGCATATCAAAATTTTACTCAAAACGGTCAACTCAATATTGAGTTTATGGATGCTGAAACCTGCTTTTTGGCATACGACGATGCCATCCCTCACAGTATACAAACAAAATTTTTGTTTCCTGTCAAGTTTTGAGGGATTTTATTTCAGAATAACTTCCACTGTATGTTGACTGGTGACATATCAAAATTTTACTCAAAACGGTCAACTCAATATTGAGTTTATGGATGCTGAAACCTGCTTTTTGGCATACGACGATGCCATCCCTCACAGTATACAAATTAAATTTTTGTTTCCTGTCAAGTTTTGAGGGATTTTATTTCAGAATAACTTCCACTGCATGTTGACTGGTGGCATATCAAAATTTTACTCAAAACGGTCAACTCAATATTGAGTTATGGATGCTGAAACCTGCTTTTTGGCATACGACGATGCCATCCCTCACAGTATACAAACTATATTTTTGTTTCCTGTCAAGTTTTGAGGGATTCTATTTCAGAATTACCTCCACTGCATGTTGACTGGTGACATATCAAAATTTCACTCAAAACGGTCTACTCAATATTGAGTTATGGATGCTGAAACCTGATTTTTGGCATAAAACGATGCTATTCCCCACAGTATATTAACTACATTTTTTTTTCTTGACAAGTTTTGAGGGATTTTATTTCAGAATAACTTCCACTGCAGGTTGACTGGTGACATATCAAAATTTCACTCAAAACGGTGAACTCAATATTGAGTTTCTGGATGCTGAAACCTGCTTTTTGGCATACGACGATGCGATCCCTCACAGTATACAAACTAAATTTTTGTTTCCTGTCAAGTTTTGAGGGATTTTATTTTAGAATAACTTCCACTGCATGTTGACTGGTGACATATCGAAATTTTACTCAGAACGGTCAACTCAATATTGAGTTATGGATGCTGAAACCTGCTTTTTGGCATACGACGATGCTATTCCTCACAGTATACTAAAAAAATTTTTGTTTCTTGCCAAATTTTTAGGGATTTTATTTCAGAATAACTTCCACTGCATGTTGACTGGTGACATATCAAAATTTTACTCAAAACGGTCAACTCAATATGGAGTTATGGATGCTGAAACCTGCTTTCTGGCATACGACGATGCCATCCCTCACAGTATACTAACAACATTTTTGTTTCTTGCCAAGTTTTGAGGGATACTATTCCAGAATAACTTCCACTGCATGTTGACTGGTGACATATCAAAATTTCACTCAAAACGGTCAACTCAATATTGAGTTTATGGATGCTGAAACCTGCTTTTTGGCATACGACGATGCCATCCCTCACAGTATACTAACTATATTTTTGTTTCCTGTCAAGTTTTGAGGGATTCTATTTCAGAATTACTTCCACTGCATGTTGACTGGTGACATATCAAAATTTCACTCAAAACGGTCTACTCAATATTGAGTTTATGGATGCTGAAACCTGCTTTTTGGCATACGACGATGCCATCCCTCACAGTATACAAACTAAATTTTTGTTTCCTGTCAAGTTTTGAGGGATTTTATTTCAGAATAACTTCCACTGCATGTTGACTGGTGGCATATCAAAATTTTACTCAAAACGGTCAACTCAATATTGAGTTTATGGATGCTGAAACCTGCTTTTTGGCATACGACGATGCCATCCCTCACAGTATACAAACTAAATTTTTGTTTCCTGTCAAGTTTTGAGGGATTTTATTTCAGAATAACTTCCACTGTATGTTGACTGGTGACATATCAAAATTTTACTCAAAACGGTCAACTCAATATTGAGTTTATGGATGCTGAAACCTGCTTTTTGGCATACGACGATGCCATCCCTCACAGTATACAAATTAAATTTTTGTTTCCTGTCAAGTTTTGAGGGATTTTATTTCAGAATAACTTCCACTGCATGTTGACTGGTGGCATATCAAAATTTTACTCAAAACGGTCAACTCAATATTGAGTTATGGATGCTGAAACCTGCTTTTTGGCATACGACGATGCCATCCCTCACAGTATACAAACTATATTTTTGTATCCTGTCAAGTTTTGAGGGATTCTATTTCAGAATTACCTCCACTGCATGTTGACTGGTGACATATCAAAATTTCACTCAAAACGGTCTACTCAATATTGAGTTATGGATGCTGAAACCTGATTTTTGGCATAAAACGATGCTATTCCCCACAGTATATTAACTACATTTTTTTTTCTTGACAAGTTTTGAGGGATTTTATTTCAGAATAACTTCCACTGCAGGTTGACTGGTGACATATCAAAATTTCACTCAAAACGGTCAACTCAATATTGAGTTTATGGATGCTGAAACCTGCTTTTTGGCATACGACGATGCCATCCCTCACAGTATACAAATTAAATTTTTGTTTCCTGTCAAGTTTTGAGGGATTTTATTTCAGAATAACTTCCACTGCATGTTGACTGGTGGCATATCAAAATTTTACTCAAAACGGTCAACTCAATATTGAGTTATGGATGCTGAAACCTGCTTTTTGGCATACGACGATGCCATCCCTCACAGTATACAAACTATATTTTTGTTTCCTGTCAAGTTTTGAGGGATTCTATTTCAGAATTACCTCCACTGCATGTTGACTGGTGACATATCAAAATTTCACTCAAAACGGTCTACTCAATATTGAGTTATGGATGCTGAAACCTGATTTTTGGCATAAAACGATGCTATTCCCCACAGTATATTAACTACATTTTTTTTTCTTGACAAGTTTTGAGGGATTTTATTTCGGAATAACTTCCACTGCAGGTTGACTGGTGACATATCAAAATTTCACTCAAAACGGTGAACTCAATATTGAGTTTCTGGATGCTGAAACCTGCTTTTTGGCATACGACGATGCGATCCCTCACAGTATACAAACTAAATTTTTGTTTCCTGTCAAGTTTTGAGGGATTTTATTTTAGAATAACTTCCACTGCATGTTGACTGGTGACATATCGAAATTTTACTCAGAACGGTCAACTCAATATTGAGTTATGGATGCTGAAACCTGCTTTTTGGCATACGACGATGCTATTCCTCACAGTATACTAAAAAAATTTTTGTTTCTTGCCAAATTTTTAGGGATTTTATTTCAGAATAACTTCCACTGCATGTTGACTGGTGACATATCAAAATTTTACTCAAAACGGTCAACTCAATATGGAGTTATGGATGCTGAAACCTGCTTTCTGGCATACGACGATGCCATCCCTCACAGTATACTAACAACATTTTTGTTTCTTGCCAAGTTTTGAGGGATACTATTCCAGAATAACTTCCACTGCATGTTGACTGGTGACATATCAAAATTTCACTCAAAACGGTCAACTCAATATTGAGTTTATGGATGCTGAAACCTGCTTTTTGGCATACGACGATGCCATCCCTCACAGTATACTAACTATATTTTTGTTTCCTGTCAAGTTTTGAGGGATTCTATTTCAGAATTACCTCCACTGCATGTTGACTGGTGACATATCAAAATTTCACTCAAAACGGTCTACTCAATATTGAGTTTATGGATGCTGAAACCTGCTTTTTGGCATACGACGATGCCATCCCTCACAGTATACAAACTAAATTTTTGTTTCCTGTCAAGTTTTGAGGGATTTTATTTCAGAATAACTTCCACTGCATGTTGACTGGTGGCATATCAAAATTTTACTCAAAACGGTCAACTCAATCTTGAGTTTATGGATGCTGAAACCTGCTTTTTGGCATACGACGATGCCATCCCTCACAGTATACAAACAAAATTTTTGTTTCCTGTCAAGTTTTGAGGGATTTTATTTCAGAATAACTTCCACTGTATGTTGACTGGTGACATATCAAAATTTTACTCAAAACGGTCAACTCAATATTGAGTTTATGGATGCTGAAACCTGCTTTTTGGCATACGACGATGCCATCCCTCACAGTATACAAACAAAATTTTTGTTTCCTGTCAAGTTTTGAGGGATTTTATTTCAGAATAACTTCCACTGTATGTTGACTGGTGACATATCAAAATTTTACTCAAAACGGTCAACTCAATATTGAGTTTATGGATGCTGAAACCTGCTTTTTGGCATACGACGATGCCATCCCTCACAGTATACAAATTAAATTTTTGTTTCCTGTCAAGTTTTGAGGGATTTTATTTCAGAATAACTTCCACTGCATGTTGACTGGTGGCATATCAAAATTTTACTCAAAACGGTCTACTCAATATTGAGTTTATGGATGCTGAAACCTGCTTTTTGGCATACGACGATGCCATCCCTCACAGTATACAAACTAAATTTTTGTTTCCTGTCAAGTTTTGAGGGATTTTATTTCAGAATAACTTCCACTGCATGTTGACTGGTGGCATATCAAAATTTTACTCAAAACGGTCAACTCAATATTGAGTTATGGATGCTGAAACCTGCTTTTTGGCATACGACGATGCTATTCCTCACAGTATACTAAAAAAATTTTTGTTTCTTGCCAAATTTTTAGGGATTTTATTTCAGAATAACTTCCACTGCATGTTGACTGGTGACATATCAAAATTTCACTCAAAACAGTCAACTCAATATTGAGTGTTATGGATGCTGAAACCTGCTTTTTGGCATACGACGATGCCATCCTTCACAGTACACAAACTAATTTTTTGTTTCCTGTCAAGTTTTGAGGGATTTTATTTCAGAATAACTTCCAGTGCATGTTGACTGGTGACATATCAAAATTTTACTCAAAACGGTCAACTCAATATGGAGTTATGGATGCTGAAACCTGCTTTCTGGCATACGACGATGCCATCCCTCACAGTATACTAACAACATTTTTGTTTCTTGCCAAGTTTTGAGGGATACTATTCCAGAATAACTTCCACTGCATGTTGACTGGTGACATATCAAAATTTCACTCAAAACGGTCAACTCAATATTGAGTTTATGGATGCTGAAACCTGCTTTTTGGCATACGACGATGCTATTCCTCACAGTATACTAACTACATTTTTGTTTCTTGCCAAGTTTTGAGGGATTCTATTTCAGAATAACTTCCACTGCAAGTTGACTGGTGACATATCAAAATTTCACTCAAAACAGTCAACTCAATATTGAGTGTTATGGATGCTGAAACCTGCTTTTTGGCATACGACGATGCCATCCTTCACAGTACACAAACTAATTTTTTGTTTCCTGTCAAGTTTTGAGGGATTTTATTTCAGAATAACTTCCAGTGCATGTTGACTGGTGACATATCAAAATTTTACTCAAAACGGTCAACTCAATATGGAGTTATGGATGCTGAAACCTGCTTTCTGGCATACGACGATGCCATCCCTCACAGTATACTAACAACATTTTTGTTTCTTGCCAAGTTTTGAGGGATACTATTCCAGAATAACTTCCACTGCATGTTGACTGGTGACATATCAAAATTTCACTCAAAACGGTCAACTCAATATTGAGTTTATGGATGCTGAAACCTGCTTTTTGGCATACGACGATGCTATTCCTCACAGTATACTAACTACATTTTTGTTTCTTGCCAAGTTTTGAGGGATTCTATTTCAGAATAACTTCAACTGCAAGTTGACTGGTGACATATCAAAATTTCACTCAAAACAGTCAACTCAATATTGAGTGTTATGGATGCTGAAACCTGCTTTTTGGCATACGACGATGCCATCTCGAACAGTATACTAACTAAATTTTTTTTTTTGCCAAGTTTTGAGGGATTCTATTTCATAATAACTTCCACTGCATGTTGACTGGTGACATATCAAAATTTCACTCAATTCGATCAACTCAATATTGAGTTATGGAGGCTGGTCCACAGCATATTTTGTCTTTCAGAAAATTCTTTGTATGAGCAACGAGAAGCTATTTTTGAGTTACGTTGTTGTGAAACTTTTGAGGCTAAATTGAGGAGTACCTGGAGCAAATTTCACTCAAATCAATCAACTCAATATTTGGCTTGAGCTCAAATGAATGACCAGTCTGAATACTCTCCAAACACACTTTTCAATTATGTTATTCTGGGAGGTTTTTGTGAATGTGGGTGGTGAACAGGCGCTATGGAGTGGCAACGTTGCCAAGTTTCAGTCAATTTCAGGATTTAACCTTGAATTATTCTTACCTTGAAAATACCTATGGACAGCAATATGGTTGCCACTATGCCAGTCGATGACAGAACCAGAATCAGGCAAGTGAAAACGGGTGAAGCTGGAATAAAAAATGTTTGAGCTGGTGAACGTTTTCTAATCAATGTTTGATAAGACTATTTAGGTAAGACTCCTTGCAAGCTCTTATCATTTCACGTCATAGTTGTATCCTAGAAGTATCAAAGAGCAACTAGAAAGGCAAGATGATGATGTGTGGTCAGGTAAACCCTCGGTTTGAGAATCAGGGATATTGTCGGGTCAAGGTTTGGAATTTTGGTAGGATTGAGTTGGACAGAATCATCCATGTCAAACAATTTATTTATTTTTTCGTGAATTCACTGATTGATGATGCAATAAGGACTTTTTGACCCTTTCTCATGGAAAGCTCTGGATTCATAACTTGAGAGAGCATGACTGTCACTTTCTGACGAGGAGCTAAGGATTGATAACTATTAGAATGAGATGTTGAATACACACCTGCTTTAATTATTTCTAACTTTATATTAAGGTGTCAGATTAGAAAGAAAAATGTTAAAATCGTACTTTCAAGATGATCTCTGCAACTCTAACTATCAACTACAGGTTATGAGCCCAGGGTTAAGTCTGCTTTAAAAGAACAAACATTCCTGCAACTGTCGAAGCTTGAAAAAAGACGAATGACAACTTGAAAGATTAACCGAAAATATTTGGACACCAACGCTGAGCTCATAAATCACAGATTCTGGATCAAATATCTGGATTCATTGCTCTAAACGATCCCTAAAAATGTGAAAAAAAAAAATCCTCACTGATAGATATTCTCATCCTATATAGAAGCTGGATGGTCTTCACTCTTCATTCATCAAATCAAGGGATTTGACATATTGATCCCTGAGAAAGGTTTTTAGCTAAGTCTAGAAAAAATGATCAATTCAAGGCTCTTTTGGGTATAGCCATAAGGTGCATGCTCCCATCATCTCTGACATAGATAAGACATCAATCAGTTTGGTGGAGCAAGTGTGTAAGACAAAAACAAAGAAAACACTAGAAGGAGTTGTTTGTTGGTTCTAGTTTATTTTGTTGCATTGTAACCTTGACAAGGATCGAAGACAAGTTTTGAGGTACATCTCTCGTCCAGGGCCAGGACCACCCATATAAAACCTTCAAGTAACACGTAAATCTGGTTCACTGACGAGTCCAAGGTTAACACCAAGTCGGAGAATACATATTGAAAATTAATTTTCTTCTTGGGAGACTAACAATGGTCCTCCAACCAAAGGAAACCTCCTATCATGTACTGGGAGTCTGCGATAGATGGTGTAGCTGGGATGACCTGCTCTGCTTCACATATAGAAACGGGACGGTTCGATAAGTAATTAGAGTTGGCGATGATTGGTTGGCGAAAAGGGCCCCTAAGACTACTGGCCCTCCCTTACCAATACCCTCTTACAAAGTATGTTATAAACATGAAAGGAATGTGAACCCATTTTGAATTATAATCCAATCAGCAAACCAGCCAAGATAAACGCTGAACACCAAATAAATTATGTAATTTAAAACTCATAATGCTGACCAAAGCATGAATCCTCAGCCTAATGCCCTTTTTATTACCCGAACATATTTCTAAATTAAATGGAATTCCGATTAACGAAGAAAAAGAGGCGGGTACAGTGGAATTTCTCCGAAAGCCATCTATTTACTGCTCATGCTGGTAATACTGTCATATATCTAGATGTATTAAATTGAGCCTTTAAAGTGTATCGAATGTGATCGCCTGTATGATGGATGGCTATATAAAAACGTATTTGTCTTTATCGGATTAAAGTTTTTTTCCGGTTATTGAAGCTTGTGTTGGTAAAACTTCACCACAAATCAGATCCTCTAAAAAAGATCTATCGGATGTCAGTCGTTTCACCTGATTCATGCCTTTTAGCCGAAACGTGAAAAACAACAGATCAAATGGAATGGTTGTAAAATAAGTACGTGATATAGAAGCCGACTAAGTTGTTTCCACTCAATCATCCCCTTTTTCCCACATCCGTTAATCGTGAAACTATCTTATCTGGAGGATTTACAGAATATGCGAAGGGTTAATGGATACGTGAGAGCAAAAATAATCTTATGCAAAGAAAGAACATTCAGCAATGGTAGCTTAATCTTTTATCGTGGTTTTAATGGTTCTTTGAAAAGTGTGAGCATTGAGAAAATTAAATTTTCCAGTTGATCTCCTATTTGCGGTTCGATAAGGTTTAACTTCAAGGAATGTGTACTTAGGATTTAATATAATGAATTCTTGACCATGCCAAGGATTAGAAAGTTTGTATGTATGACTATCGTTTACTGGCTTGAAATTCAGTTGGAGTTTGATGGCAAGTCACCAAACATTCTCAAGTAAAACGTGTCAAGGGTAACATAATTGATAAATGCCTACCATAACCCCATAGATTATGAAGAAGCAGAGAATATTTTGTCCGTATCACGGTTTTCATTTCACAAAAAGGTCTGTGTTGCTACGGGCTCTTATCTAACATTGTGCGTGATTCATTATGGGCCTATGATTTTTACAAGTTATTTTCCAGTAACACAAAAAAAGATTTATACTTGGAAAAGCATGGAGCCAAAGAAGGTCGATAAAGTGTTTGGGCCAAAAGCAATAAATTTTAAATGGGCAGACACCTTCGTGGCCGCAAAACCTCAGACAAAACTGATTGAAAATATTTTTATTCCGTGAAGCAGAATTCATATCATGACTTGTAAACATGTTTATTCAAAAATAACTGAAATCGAATGGTAGATTTTTTCTTATAAAAGCTCAATAGAATGTCAATAAACGGAAAAATGTTCATCAACCTTGTGAAGCTTTTTCATGGAATCCACTCAATCATGTTAGGCTTTTCCAATTTTCTTGAAGAATGTTGAGAAAAATACGATTTCTGTTCCAAAATAATTTATTATGGATGTGGTCGCTGTGATCACTTTGCAAAGGAATTTATTATTGGAACATCAAAGCACAACATTCCTTGAATTATTGACATTACTATTTCTACAGCAAAAGTTGAAGCGAATTGCATTTACTGTTCTTTGTGCAATAGTTTGAAATAGAAAAGTTTCCTTTACAGAACTCTCTTCCTGGAAGTTTGGAATTGTAAATCTCGCCCTTATTTATGTGAAGTGAAAGGAAGTGATTTATGTAGCCTTGCCAGACGTTAACAGGCATCGAGATATTGAATACATTATTGCTCTTTGAATACTTACTGTTGTCGATATTGAGGTCGTCGCTTGTGGAAGCTGGTGTGGTGGTCGCATTGCTGTATATTATTTCTACAATGCTCCAGGAGTGGGCTGCGTTCAGTAAATAGTAGATCTGAAAAAAAAATTGAATAATTTGTTCAAGAAATTTTCTATAATGCTAGCCTGGATATACTACGAATGGAGAAGGCCACGAGAAGTCTTGAAAATTGAGGTCTGACTTCAGAACTTATGAGGTTTGAATTGTTAGAAAGGTAAATTCTCTTATAATGATTCTTTCAGCCATCGAAACATTCATCCATAGAAGACCGTCATCCAAAAACCAGCCAAGAAGCCAATACTGGAACAAGAAGAATGGACGCCATAAATAGATTTGCATTCCAACAAAAGGAAAAAATCAGAATCTAAGCAATTGGAGAAAGGATTCCCGTTCCAGAATGACACCAGCATTTATGCCTCCCGGAAATCCGACCTAGCAAAGACATGGGAAAATATACAGAGAAATCTTAAAAACCCAAAACTACTTCAAGAAAGGAATTGAGAAGCAAAAAAGTATTTAGAAGAATGTCCGAAAGCAGCTTCCAGCAGGCAAAACCGGAACAAGGACTACAGAAGTTGCTGAAGAAGAAGAGAACTTTGAAAAACTAGTACTCCCAAGACTAGCCAGAGAAGGATGAAGAAAACCACAGAGAAAGGACTCTACATCGAACATCTCGAAGTAGCCAGAATCAATCGAAGAGTTTATCAGCTGCAGCTAAGCTTCAAGAAAACCAAGGTTGATGACGACGTCCGAAATTTGAATGAAATGATGGTCAAGCAACGTAACATTTTGTGGAGCCATTTGAGAGAATAATGCAAACCGTAAGCCGTCAGAAAAGAAGAATTTCTGGCAAGTTTCCAACGGCTGTATTCGTTGTAGATGATAAAGTGTACAGGGACATCGAACATTTGGAGAATAACCAAAAATAACTGATACAAGGCCTGCTATCCATCAAAGTTGATGATATCGGAGCTGGTGAAGATTCAACGACAGCTAGATCAGCTTTAAAAGAAAATTCAACCAAGGTCTGGAAGCAATGAGTGAGATGGATACATACATGTCATAAGATAATGAAGAGAACACATTGAACATCCAACTCTTGAGCGTATATCAAGGGGCAAGGAAAGTTGTACCGGAGCTACGTCTTTGAACGAGTTGATGTCACCGTTTTACATAGACTATCAGTAAAGAAGCTTCCATCAAACATGAAAATTCTAACAAGTCCGACATAGAGAGAGAAGATTTCGGACGCAAAGTAAATATTTCGAATATCTGAGGACCTAGAGAGGATGAGTCAAATCCAACGGCGAAGTAAAGAAGCAGAACTTTTTACAAAAACTGCAAGGTATCGATGGTCGAGCTTAGGAGGAGGTTCGCCAACCACAGAGACGGGGAAGGAGTTAAACAACATGATTCTTTATCTTTGACCAAATTCTTGAGACAAGTTCCTATCACTGTCTTGGATAGCGGATACCTACATGGAGTTGTTCAAATCACAAGTAAATGACAAGATAAAACGCAAACTTTGCTTGAGATATGACGATTGTTTGGTACGGTAACAGTCACGATCTGTCTGAATTTCTCAACAATTTTAGGATCTCCATGGAGAAGAGGAGGCAAAATAATCAGCTCTCGTTTCTAGTCTGGCGTACAAGAACCAATCCCGGTCGATCGTCAGGGTGTGTGTGTTAGTGAGTGTGGTGAATCCTAAATGGGTGCATCCACAAACTATTAGACTTCAAGAATACAAGACTAGCACCCAGAGAAGAAAAACCATAAATCAGGAATCGCTGAACAGTGTGGTCACACCTGGAAACAAGGTTCCTGCACTTCGAAAAGTGGAAATTCCTGCGATGCCTTCATTGGACGAGGGTACTTTCAGTAACAGCAGGGTGAAAATCTCTAATATTTGGAAAGCTGTCCGGTCGGATTCCCATCCTATTGATCGAAACGTCTTGTAATATAGCCAATCAAGAGGAGGGTCAAAACCTCGTGATGAACCCACACATGTCTACAAAGATGTGAGTTCATTGTCATCCCCACTACTTTTTTTCTAACATTCCGCACATTATTAATTGCCTGTACTTGTTCCAGGCGCCAACATTTTTCCTCCTCTGATTAATTATGAACTTCCAGCCGCAGGGATACCGAAACCTCCGCATTTCTTGTGAAGGGCGGAATATAAATAATGACACTTTTACTCTGCCCTGTTCTGCAGATGGTTTTTGTTAAGGAGAATATCCACCAGTTGCTGAAGTTGCATTAGTTAAATCGCGTGTGCTGTAACCCAAACTGGGGCGAATAAATAACTTGGGGCGTGAATTTTTCAGGTATACATTTGTAACTTTCTATCTTAACCTCATCCTTTTATCCGCAAAAACATTTGCTTGGACATCACAAAAAGGGGTTTCAGGGTTTGTCCTGATTTGTGGCCCAAATAAAAAAAATATGTAGACTTCCCTCTTCTTGCACTTAAATGTAATCAGATGCGCTTAAAAAGGTTTTGATTACGTTTGTTCACCGACAACATCATTAGTGCCCATCAATCACCAAGCGAATTCAATGAATGTCTCTCCAGGCTAGAATTTCATTCATGACGCAAAAAATAAAAGTCTTATAACTCCGGAAAAACAGCCCAGAAAATAATTAAAAGGCATTGTTGTTTGACTGACCTGAATTTAGTGACTACAAAAAAGGGGTTTTAGTTGAAAATATTTACCGCTGGGAGTGTTGGTGTGTATTTTGTGTCTGTTCCAGGATTTATTAGTGTACCGACTGATCAATATCGTTAATACAAGACTTTCCCAATAAGTTTTATAACGTGCCATTTTCGTGTATCAGGAAATTGGAGACCCTAATCCCCATACTTTATTGTCAACACCAAGCGATATCCCACATTTGCAAACCACACTTTATATCCTTAGCACTCAGCGCCACACATTTTCTAAAATATTCTGCCAATATGCAGCTGACTCACCTCAACATTGAGGTCAGTTTTGAATAAGGATATTGATTGTTTGTTTTGGATAGGGTGTTGAAGAATTCAAGTGTTGGATTTTTGTTCACATAATCATCACCCTCAACAACACAAACTGCACCGCTAATCACGCGGCCGTAGTAGAACTTAACCAATTATGGAAAACTTCATGTCCGCAAATATAGGAAGTGAGCTTGTGCAGAGGAAAAGCTCGTATATCCATCATTAATCCACGTGGACGGATTTTGTTACGGAAAGGCATGTTCTGATTGGTCTATTCATAGAATAACATGGATTCGTTTTGCTGAGAAGTTCGACTGAGTTTCACAATTTGATGGGTTATGACATCCACATTGTGCTTAACTGTTCCCAAATAGCAGTTCCATAATTTGATGGGACATGACATCCACATTCTGCCTAACTGTTTTCTGGTAATATTGAGGTATAAATTGGGTCTTTTATATTCATATTTTTGTATTATAACCTCGGTGCCTGCGATGGTATTGATATGTCAACTTGAAAGTTATGTTGCAGTAACGTGCAAAAATTATTGCTGTGGAGCAAAATTGTTGCATGTGCCGATAAGCCAGTATAATGAGAGTGCAGCTTTCAGGGTGTGATCCGGAATTCAAATTATTATGGTAATAATATCATAAATTTTGTCAGCAAAAATCTTTTTGCAACATAAGCAAAAGCAAGCTATGCTGTTGCTGGTTTTGTTTATTTTGAGTAAGAGAATTACTGAGGGCATTATACTACCATAAAAGTAAGTTTTTTCTTCAAACCACCTCATAAACAGAACGCTTTGTCATCCTGTAAACATGCTGAACTTTAGAAAATATTTATAAAGTTTGATGAACTGTCGGACATGTCTTTGATAGCTGGGAAATTTGTACCAATGATTGAAAAACAACTCTATACCTCTCCAATGTCAAAGGAAAACATTGGAAATGTGATCGATTGAAGCTCCGCTTTCCAAAATAGGATCTCTCCTTCACCCTTTTACAGTCGAATAATATTTGTCGATTCATGTTTCTAATTCCTCCCTCTGTATGTCTAGACTATTGAAAAATACTGTTCATTGCCTCTGAATAATCCGAAACCCCCATAATTCGGCACAAATTACCACTTTATCATTAAATTCGATGAAAGTCGACGCTTCGTCTTTTGTTTCGCACTTGTTTGCCAAATTCCGACAGTAGTCTGGAAATAGCTTATTGCATTATCCAAAATCGATCGTAGAATTCAGGCATTAACCAAGACTAAAACTATCACCACATTACTAAGAGCTTTGAGTCTAGAGGGCATATTTGAGAGCATTTAATTACTTGATCTTGCGTTGCGGCTATATGTGGGAGTCTATGTTATGTAAGTAAGCAATGATACATAGAAATCAAAATTCACGTTAAAATCAGATGAAAAGAAAAGTGCTATCCTTGAAAATGAAGGGACGGAAACGGCGCGGTGCAGTAGACTATTTTGAATATTCATCCGGAACTCTCTAAAGTACGCTGATTAAAGAGCTATTGACTAAAACTAGAGATGCTGGAAATTTTGGTGGTTGAATAACAAATAAAAAATTCAGCAATCTTCTATTGAGAACCTCTAATAATATCGGATTTTGTCATAGCCTGTATCAATCTCAAAGCATAATGGAAAAAACATTGACGCAATAAGAGGTGTATCATATTCCATCAGATTGTGTAGGGGTGAAACGGCAAAAAAGAATAATGTAACTTTGCCACATTTTTTTCTTGTCCTTATAACCAAGGATCTGGCTGGAATCATCTCCACTCCAGAAAACATCCCATTGTTGTATATATATATTTAATATTGAACGCAATGCGAAGCAGGTTTAGAGATATTTTGTAATTTTTAGTAAATAAAATATGCAGGTTCCGTTGAATGAATTCTAATTTATTATTCAATTCTGGTGAACTGTATCATAGAAATACGCATCATTCGATTATGTGTCACCATGACCATTTCATTGAACGCCTACGGGGACATAAACTGGAACTTGACAAAGATAATTGAGTAAAGGGACCAGTAAGTGTGGGTTTGCCTAATTCGATTACCTCAATCGCCCCAGCCTATCTCTGATAATAGTATTAAACCTGAATTTTGGAGTTCAAAGTGTCCAGATAAACGTTCAATCTACTTCACTATACTAAATAAAAGTATGGTTGTTGATGTTTGGACGAATATTCTCCACAGTCTCAGCTATTTTGGATGCGAACTTGTTGTTGGACAATGGCGTGTGTGAGTCGATGAGAAAATTGAAATAAAAAATAAAAATTGATTTCATTTAATCTTTGTTAGGTTCTAATTTCAACTCAAGAACCACGAGGTAGGACTATTCGCCGACTAAGTTTCACGAAGACACCGATTTCCTTATCCACCTTAACCCAGTGAGTTTTCCTAAGACATGTTTTGTTTCACCGGTGGTGAATGTCGTTGTTCTCCAATTTTCACCATAGCCCTGTGAGTTTTCCTGTGATCTGTTTTATTGCTAACCACGAGGTAGGACTCTTCGCCTCAAGTTAACCTAGTTTTGTTTTGTTTCACCGGTGGCGGATTTCGTTGTGAAATGGGAATGTCTCCAGGAAAAACCTCTTCAATGTTCACCTTAGCCTTGTGAGATTTTCTAGGATTTGTTCTTTTTTTTGGATTCAGACGTCGGACTGTTTCCTGAGGGAACCTCTCCCAACCCACCCGATTTTAGTGATGTAAAATAAAGAAAAAAAAAATCAGTCATCATTACAGATCGTGACTTTTTTATCACACTGGAATTCTACCTCCACTGTCTAAAGGCTATTCGATAGGCACTGAGAGTCCTCCACCTCCATTATCCAAAGAGGTGGCGCACGAGTTAGTTGATTTTCCGATCCCGATAATCCTCTATATGAAAATGAATATCTGAATGTTTGTTCTCTTATAATTCTAGAATCGCAGAAAGAAGATGAATGAAAATTTGTAGAGTTAACAGTTTAATTAGAGAATAGTCCAAGGGCATAGTTTTATTCATCAACTCATAGCTGATTTTGAAAAATCAAGATTTATATACAAGTTTTTGATAAAAATTCTATTTTTTTTTTCTTTAGTCATGCAGGCTTCAAAGATTTCTCTATAGATAAATATTTGCACTACATTTGACGAATTTTTGAAAAATAACAGCAGAAAATCAACGTCCAACTTTGCCCGGCATTTTCAAACCGTATGAAATTTTGGCTTGAAATCTCAGTGATGAAGGCTTCAAGGATTTCTCTATAGATAAATATTTAGTTCAAACACCTAAATAGATTGAAAAAAAAAAACGAATTTTTGAAAAATTACAACAGAAAATCAGGGTTCAACTTTGCCCAGCTGTCCTTTTCAAACCGTATGAAATTTTGGCTTGAAATCTTAGTCATGAAGGCTTCAAAGATTCCTCTTTAGATAAATATTTAATTCAAACACCTACATAGATTAAAAAAAATACGATTTTTTGAAAAATGAAAACAGAAAATCAGGGTTCAACTTTGCCCAGCTGTCATTTTCAAACCGTATGAAATTTTGGCTTGAAATCTTAGTCATGGACGCTTTTAAGATTCCTCTATAGATAAATATTTAATCCAAACACCTTCATAGATTAAAAAAATATTTACGAATTTTTGAGAAATGATAACAGAAAATCAGGGTTCAACTTTGCCCAGCTGTCATTTTCAAACCGTATGCAATTTTGGCTTGAAATCTTGGTCATGAAGGCTTCAAAGATTAGTCTATAGATAAATATTTAATTCAAACACCTTTATAGATTGAAAAAAATAGACGAATTTTTGAAAAATTACAACAGGAAATCAACGTCCAACTTTGCTCAGCTGTCATTTTCAAACCGTATGAAATTTTGGCTTGAAATCTTAGTCATGGCTTCAAAAATTCTTCTTTCGATAAATATTTGATTCAAACACCTTCACAGATCTAAAATTTTTTTACGAATTTTTGAAAAATGACAACAGAAAATCAGGGTTCAACTTTGCCGAGCTGTCATTTTCAAACCGTTTGAAATTTTGGCTTGAAATCTTAAACATGAAGGCTTCAAAGATTCGTCTATAGATAAATATTCAATTCAAACCATACATGGATTAAAAAAAAAAAATACGAATTTTTGAAAATGAGAACAGAAAATCAGGGTTCAACTTTGCCCAGCTGTCATTTTCAAACCGTATGAAATTTTAGCTTGAAATTTTGGTCATAAAGACCTCAAAGATTCCTTTATGGATAATCATTTGATTCAAACCCTTTAATCGATCGGAAACATTTTGACGGATTTTTATGAAATTCCTGGGTTCAACCTTGTATCATGATAGAAAGCAAAGTACGTTCCAAAGGTAAGACGTCTATCGCTTTTTACGGTGCTTTGCACCACTTCAGATGTGGCTTGAAGCAGAAATTTTGAAAAAATCACCACATTTGTGGACAAAACTCTTTCACCAATCACCACTTGAACGGCTTGACCAACCTCACAAAAAAAAATCGCAGATGCAGGCGCCGAAAACTATTTCGACGTGTAAAAAAAAATCAGGCGTCTCTGTGTATGACTGTGGAAAAATAGATTCAAAGAAAAAAACCCTTTATCTTAGTCACGTCTGTGATTTTTTGGACCAAACCCGTTTCTCATTCAATTTTCTGAGGTAAAAATTGTTTCATAGTAAAAATGATGGATTCTGCTTTGTGTGGGATATTCCAAGCTCCATTTCATAGCTGGATGATTTATTATTTCAAAATGGGGGACATAACTGTCTCGACACTGTCACAATTGATTAATGTATCTTCAACGTTGACAGAGAGTGCCCCAGACCTATTGAAAACTTGTTGTTGCTTTTCACATCCAGATTTTTTCAATTTTTGTATTTTAGACTATAAAGCCAGGTCCACGATGAAAATATTGCCCTCTTACCCATCTCACTAGGATGACAAGACTTAAATACACTAATGGTCCTAATTTGTCCTATGAACAACTAGAAACCATCAGTCATTCTATGTAACATTTTCGCCCTTATCATTCGGAATAGGACAGACTATACCAACCCAGTCAAATTAATTTTGCAAAATATTCATAAACCTAGCTTTGCAGCTCCATAGTAAATGAAATTTACTGATGATGTTAATCCCAGGCTGATTATGACGTGAAACAATAGAGAGAGAGAGGCTGTGATGAAATCAAGTTCCATACCTGATTAATAATATAATAATACCAACAACAAACTGTCAATCATGTCCTCTCAAATTATGAAGAGTCACTGAAATCTTCAACTTCTCACCAGAGAATCATCAAATACACTAAGATGAGTTGAAGAAGATCAAGTAACCAAAATCTAGCAATAGATTGATTATGATAACACAATCAATTAGCCTCCAGTTTACCCTTTACTCTCAACTATCTGAGCGTGACAGTGAGATTGAAAATCAACACTGAGTAATCGGTTTTCCAAAATACCTGTCCCATACAGAGCTCTCAAGATAAATATGTTTCATGGAAATAATGGATGTCGATAGCATGGGACGTCTAGTATTAAATCAAAGATACGAGTTCCATATACGATTTCATGCACGACCACCGTATATTTCCATACTATAGACGCGACAACATTTCTCAAACCTACGCAGCAATCTTGGAAAAAAGCTGATTTATAAACTGCTCAGTATTCTTTTTATAATTCATGATGAAAACAGGAAACATTATACCCGATCTTCAGTGCTGATTTATTTTGCATAATTATTGCAAGAGTAATAAATTCTGTACATATCCACGTTTGTTCTCCAGATAAGATCTGGGTTTAAAGGATTAGTTTACGAAATAGTGGCTAGAGGATGGAGAATAATTTTTAGGTCAGCTAAGCTGACTGTTTTGGTGAATGTAAAAATAGTTGATTACTTACCCCTGTGTAAACTCCGCATGCTATACTTCCCCTTCTAATAGAACCCCAGCAGCAACAAGTCTTCAATATTGGCATTTTCAGTTGTCGGTTCACATCTTAACGTCTCTGAAAATAATATAGATTTTTATAATTAACATAAATCTTCTCTTCTAGGATTTCCGATTTTCATAAATTATTCACACAAAAGTGTTCATCTGTAAATTGGGCTAACACGTATTTTTTAAAATTATCCTTAATGTAGAAAACTTCAAATTGTTAAGGATTCTTTGACGAATCAAACTTGCAACTTATACTTTCCAGACAGAATGTTTATTCTTGAAGTATATTTCTAGGGTTTGGAGAAAGTTCTGGTTTAAATCACAACTTATCGGGAGATATTGTGGAAACTTTTCAAACTGGTTGAGAAGTCTGGATGAGAACTGGATTTTATTTTTTCGTTAGAACGACATGGATGTCTCTGATCACAGCAGGAAAATTATTTTGACTCCAAGGCACCAAACTTCCATCAACGATGGTCTATGAAGTTTCTTAAGATTTTATGATACTTAACAGCACACAAGTTCAGGCTCGATTATGACGTGGTTCCTCAAGTTGTACCGTGATTAATCTTATAGAATAGTTTGTTGAAAAGTTAGTGAAGAACCCGTCAGTGCCAAATTCAATTCAATAAGTTGATTGGTTCCGGAGATATTCAATTGAATGTAGGGCGATGTCATTTTTCTCCAAGAAAGTTTAAGCTCGATTTTGAAGTGGTTCCACAATTAGCACCGTAATCATTCATATGAAATGATTTGTTGAAAATTTAGTGGGGAACCCGCCAACATACAATTTAACTCGATATGTTGGATGCTTCCGGAGATATTCAATGAAAAGTAAGATAATGTCATTATTACGTGGTTCCTCAAGTAGACCCTCAATTCTTTATGAAGAATAATATGTTGAAGATTTAGTGAAGAACCCATCAGTACCACAAGAAAGTTGTACCAAATACAACTCAATGAAATGATTGGTTCCGAAGATATTCAGTTGAATGTAGGACGATGTCATTTTTTCCCCAAGAAAGTTTGAGTTCGATTTTGACGTGGTTCCTCAATCAGCACCGTAATCATTCATATAAAATAATTCGTTGAAAATTTAGTTGGGAACCTGCCAACATCAAATTTAACTCGATATGTTGAATGGTTCCGGAGATATTCAATGAAAAGTAAGATAATGTCATTTTTCCCTAAGAAAGTTTTGGCTCGATTTTTACGTGGTTCCTCAAGTAGTACCGTAATTATTCATGAAGAATAATATGTTGAAAATTTAGTGAGGAACCCATCAGTACCAAATACAACTCAATGAAATGATTGGTTCCGAAGATATTCAGTTGAATGTAGGACGATGTCATTTTTTCCCCAAGAAAGTTTGAGTTCGATTTTGACGTGGTTCCTCAATCAGCACCGTAATCATTCATATAAAATAATTCGTTGAAAATTTAGTTGGGAACCTGCCAACATCAAATTTAACTCGATATGTTGAATGGTTCCGGAGATATTCAATGAAAAGTAAGATAATGTCATTTTTCCCTAAGAAAGTTTTGGCTCGATTTTTACGTGGTTCCTCAAGTAGTACCGTAATTTTTCATATCAAATAATATGTTGAAAATTCAGTGAAGAACCCGTCATTTCCAAATACAACTCAATAAGTTGATTGGTTCCGGAGATATCCAATTGAATGTGGGACGATGTCATTTTTCCCCAAGAAAGTTTTAGGCTCGATGATGATTGGTTCCGGAGATAGTCAATTGAATGTGAGTCGTTATTTTCCCAAGAAAATTCAGGCACTTTTAAAAAAAAACTATTTTTATAAAATAATTTGCTGATTTTTACCAAGCTTGATGAAATTTGTATAAAAAAAACACTTCTAAAGGCAGCCATCACATAAAGAAATGTTTTTTTTATGTCACGTAGCTTCATTGAAAATCGACCCCCGAAAACATTCTTGACCGTTGATTAGTACAAGGAGGGTCTACACCTCAATTTCTTGTAGGACCTTAACTATAATAGCTCGTTTATTTTGTGCCCACGAGATTTGGGACCTTTACAACGGAAGTAATCCCTTGACGATTTACCATTTGTGTGAATCTATAAAATTCTCATTTGACCTTTTCACTTCGAAAGTATATCAGTTATGATAAAGTGTGTATTTCAAGAGAATGTTGATGTCAAATCCCTGTTTATGCTGAATAATTTATCAGAATTTTCTAAAATTTGTTATCACAAACTGTTTGCCCATTTTTCTGTGTTATTTATATTCCACTCCTCCGGCCCACGTTTTCATTCTCTAATTCAATTTTGAACCCTTTCAGACAACATTGTAAGCCTCCAAAATAAGTGCTTGAGCATTTTCATCAAAGAATAAACACTCATTCACATAAAATTTAATATTGACGTTATTTTTGTGCCATTTTAGTGTGGACGTGTTTTCATGCGGTGCTAAGAATCTAGTACACTTCAAAAGTATGTAAACAAGTGGAAAGGATCTTGAAAACAGCCAATAAAAGTGCATAAGTGTTGTAAAATGTAAATTATTGGTATTTTTCCCAAACTTCAAGACGATAAAAGAGTTAACTGGGCTCTAGATAGAGTTTGATATGTTGAATATTTTTTAACATTATTTCCTTGGATTGATTTTAAAAAGGCCGATTTGATAAGATTACTTGATGGTTTTAGTTCAAAGGAAACCTAACTCACAATTTGGAGTCTTTAAGTTCCAGTGTAAAGGCTAGATTGGGAATCTTGTTGATTATTATAAATGAACGTATGAAAGAGAACATGTGAATCATATACTTTCAAATTATGAATTACATTTTTCAATCTGTATCCAAGCAGTTCTTTTGGATATATGATGAAGGACTTTTTGCTTCTTTTGTGAATCATTGTGCTGCTCTTTTTTAGAGAAAAGAAATGTTAACTATTAATAATTGATCAGCAGATTCCACCAGCAATTGTTCGTATAATAGCTCTGCAATCAAATCTGGACCAGTTATTTCATTAAATGAATGCCGTTATTTGTGCAGGAACTCAAACGAGCTTCAAGTACTTTGTTTACTGCAAATTATGCCACAAAGTTCTATTATGCATCGGTATTTTGAACAATTTGAAGTATTCTTATGATATGCAAATTGGCAATTAAGTCGTTGTATAGCGCAATTATTGCAATGAAGAAAATATTCAGCAATGGTCTTTCTACAATCAAGTAAACAAATGAACAAACACTCCAGTCTGGATTTTGATGATTCTAATTGAAGCAAATAAAAACTAATTCTTTCACAATATATTATAGGAATAATTGCTTTTATTTTCATGTATTCTGGAGTAAGGTAGCTCAAAATGCTGACTAATCTTTGAATGAATGAACTGTTGTGTGTTGAGTTGTGGAAAGGGGAGAAAGTAGCTGAGTCATTGTGTTAAAAAACAGACTTTTGGTTGAGGAATGTTGTTTCTTTCATGTTCTTTTCTTTCCTTTGGTTTTCTCTTGTCTCAACCCACAAGATTTATCAAAAAAGGATTTTTTATTCACAATTTGAAAGAATATGATTCGCATGTTCTCATTGGATATACATTTGGTAAGATACTCGATTCTAGTACAACAAATCTTAAAAAAAACTGTTTCTAATTACTTATACGTAGAAAATAGAAAACTGTGAAAGTGAATTCTATGTTTCAAGTTTCCACTACGGTAAAATGAAGAAGGATTTACAAAAAAAATGCAAGCGTTTCTATAATAGGAGAGTCTTACAATATTCACAAGTTTTTCCCACGTGTTCAAAGTATATTTAAAAGAGAATAATCTTTGAAAAGAAGTGAACATCAAACCAATATACGCTTGACACAGTTTTCAACCCACCACCTTGATTTTTTTTTTTTTAAACTTGAGTCACTCTGGAAGCGTGAGTAGTCTTCGTCTTTGGATTAAATTTGAGAATCTTTATATACAAAGCCTAATGATTTTAGTTTAATCAATGAAAGCGTTTACAATCATCCATTCTATAAAAAATTACTTGGTGAATGTTTTCTTCAAGTTCAAACAAAAATATGTAAACAGCATACCTTATAGGCCCAATATTCTCTTTGATGTGAGCGAAGCAATAAAGCGATTTTCATTATAAATCGTATTTGAGAAATGTTTTGCTGTCTGCTTTTGATGTAAACCTATAAAGCAATAAAATGCAAATCAAGATATTTTCTATTGTCCTTTCCGAAGCATGCAAATAGCACTGCTTCTTATTATGCTCAACAACCTCTTCTCATGCTATTTTAAAATGCAATTTGATAATAACCTTCCTGATAGCAGAAATGGCCTCTCCAATCTCTGTCTTTTATTGCAATATTATTTCTATTAGAACTGCGGAAAGCGGAGATTCAGCGCACAATAAACTTGACACAATCTCTGAACTGTGTACAGTTACAAATGAAATCCGGTGCAGTTTATTGAGAAAAGTGGAGTGAGGAGGGGCAGATAGTGTGTAGCTAGGTTAAAAAAATTGGGTAAGGAGGGTCGATGAAACGAATGTGATTCTATATGGACCATCAAGAAAAAAAGGTCCGGGAACTCTTATGAGGTGGAAGGGTGACCTTATCTTTCGGATATCATTGAACGTAATATAAAAAAAAGATGTGTAACACTTCTGTTGATTGATTCGAAGTCACTACTTGATGAGTATCTCACTAAATGTATAGCCAATTGTTGAATGAGAATGTGCGAATCATCTACTCTCAAGTTATGAAAGAACATTTTTCCATCTGAATTATCATAATCACTGACTTCCTGGCTTACAAGGATCGCCCATATACAGGGTGTAAAAAAAATGTGTGGGAAGTTGTTGCGGTCCATACGCGATTTTATACCTTAATGATCCGTGTTTATAAAAGAATCCCATTTTCTACACCCTGTATATGAAATATGAGCTAAATGTACAGTAGGAAATCGATCTATTTCTCATTCATTGGTTATCTGGTTTAAAAAACATGTCGAACAATAATCACAATAATGGAACCGATATAGACCCTTTTAGGCTAGGGTGAAAAGGAAAAAAGCGGTTGTGAAAGCGAATAAAAAATGAATGAGAATTTGTGGTCGCAATATTTTTTTTTCAGGTGGACATAAACACGTCCATAGGGTTATTGGTAAATTGGGTAGTTTTTATTTGTGTAAAAATAGATGATAATGAATGTGCTTCAGAAATAGTTCAAAAATAACTCGATCAATATAGAAAACTTTAATCAATATTTTATCACATTCATTCGAATGAGAACGTGCAAATCATATACTCTCAAATTATGAATATACAGTTATATTTTTCACGGATTTCCAAAGAAATTGCGAATATTTTATAATGAAGCATGAATTGATTTCTCAGCAGAGATCTCGAAAATAAAATAATTTTTTCTGGTTTGGGAAAAATTGTATATCAGGAAGTAATCGCCCCCAATAATCATAATAATAAAACCAAATTAGACCATCAAGGCAGCGTAAAGAATGAGGTCCCCAAATTTTTTTTGATCATAAACATTAATAAACACGATCAATTCACTTTGCGTAACTTTGAAGTGTAGACTCAGATCTGATATAATATGTCAAGTATGATAAAAAATAATGTTCGATGTATTTTTTGGGAATATTCTCACTATTTATTTCCAATTCACTAAACGTAGTAAATAATCATGGAAAGTGTATATTGCCAAATAAACCATATCTGGTGTGTTGGAGATTTATTGTCATTGTGGTTTTTGACACAATTAAAACTATTCATCACATGAACAGAAGCTATTACTCAAATTAAATTCATGCAACAATGAATAACAATAAAAACAAAACAAATCAACAAAACTGCTTACAGATGCAGTCTATTGGAACTTCATGATCCCATTCAGAGAGTTTTTCTTGATAGTCAAAGGGAAAAAGTTTCACAGAACCTTCGCATGCTTCAAAGCTTGTTCATCAATCACAAGGACAATAGAAATACATCCAACTTTTTGCAGACATTCTAACATACTACAAATAAGTACTCAAGACTTCCATTAACTTTTTCCAGACTACCAAAAACTGTGGCTTTCTGGACATCACAAAGGCTATAAAAGTTGGATTTCTTAGGAAAGTAGTTTATGTTATTTTTGTCGCAGTGTAATTGTGGTGTTGAAAAAGCTTCAGATGAGTTTATAATATCCTTGGTTAATTAATTAACTTTTTCCAGCAATCAAAAACTAATGCACAAAGCAGATAATCAACTTACTTGAACAGTCACGCGCGTATAACTCGAAACACAAATGTTTTGTCGCAGACCCAAACTAACGTGAAACTTTCTCGTAACTCGTGCTTGTCGTGTGATCACTCTCAAAGCTCAGCATTGTTCGTGGTCTTTCACTTTGAGCGGTCCGCTTCACACTGCATGGAGAGGCTCCAAGTTGAGAGGAGTTTCCGCAGTTGTAGAGGCGCACGGTCTATCCTCAGGTGGTTCATGAATTTTTACGATTTGTAAAGTCTGAACTGTTAACTTTTTCCGTAAAACGTTTGGGGTAGACTGAATAGATTGGGAAATATAGTTTGGAGGGTTTGTTAAATTATTGAGACATTGAGAGGAGAGCTTTGACGAAATATGCCAACATGAGTGAACACTTGTTCAAATGATAGACTATAGATGTCAATAAACATCAACAGTGCGTAAAAAAATTATTTTATGAATGTGGATATCATAACGACTACAGTTATGAAAGTTCACTCTTGTGATGTCTAGAGATGAATAAAGTCAAAATGTCAATAATATGTTGATCAAACAAGACTTTTTTTATTACATTGAGTACAATAAATGGTGTAAGTTACCAATTAATAAACCACCCATTCAGAACTGTAATCCATAATCACAGTTTAAAATAAAGTGCTGATTAATTAATATACCGCAAGCCAAAAATAATCCATCACCGCTCTTTAGGTTAATGAAGAATTGAATAGCATTAGTCATGTGTTTCAGATCAAATATTTCTATTTTGATCAACTTCGACTGCATTAGCCATTCACGAAATCACTACTTTTACTGATAAGTGTGGATTGCTGCAGATTGGTGTATTATTTTTCATTGATTCATATCGTTTTTTTTAAGATGGGTAAATAAAACAGCTTGTCTCTGCTTTGATCAAATAGAATACCTGCTGTAGAACAGTTTATCGAATAGAGAAACCTGATTATTAAGTCCAGAAATACTCTCAAGAGCTCACGCTTCTCACACGAACATTCATCTAGATACTACCGCTCGAAACCATGGATCCCATTGAACCCATGTAAATGTTGAATATTTATTTTTAATAACTAGAAGTGCTTTCTTGCATCCGCAAAGTTCACTTTCTCAAATTGCTTGCTGGTGGAATAAAAAAAAACTTTTCGAAACTTTTCCATAGTATAAATTAATTTACTGGAATTTTCTCAACCGTATGTTTGTTTTGACGACTCCTGTTATTTATCAGATATCTTGTGTATAATTTGGGTTTTTGAATTTTATAGTATAAACCATCCAATTATTCAGGATGAAAAGTGGTGAATCATTCACTCATCTGTCATGAACGTGTACGATGTACGTGAGCTTTGCTGAAATTTATCATAAATAAATGCTAATTCCATTTTTTTTTAACAAAAATTGGACTTCCACTGAAGCGAGGATCAATCTTTTATGTTAAGTCATAGGTCATGACGCACTTTTTCTTGATCTGAAGATTTCCCATCTGCTGATGTATTTATTCGAAATGCCTAGTCTTGGAAATGGATAGAGTTTGATCGAATATATTATTTATGACCTTTCATATAAACTCTATCAGAAACTTTGGAAGTATATTCAGTGAAAGTCAAGAAAATATTTATGAGAAGAGGCTCAGCAGATTTGAAAAACCGACCACTTTCTGCCTAGTTGGCAAACAACACTTATCTGTCTGGAGATAATGTAAATAATTTACACAAGTCCTCGAATGATTATAGTGGGTAGTATATGATGTGGTTGGTTTAAAAAAGAAGCTTCTTGATGAAATCATTAAACCCAGTATAGGTTAGGTTAGGTTAGGTTGCAAAGGGTATGCTCTGCCCCACAGTTTCCTGCTTCGCATTGCTTTCACTCGGAGGGCAAATGGCTTTTTGTGATTTTTTGTTTGAAGAGGTGTTCCCTCGGTCTTAACCTGCAGCCTTTCTCTTCATCGTTCTTAACCATCCCATGGGTTTTACAAGTTCAAGATTAGCATGGTGTCTACATTTGCCGCTTCCTCCAAGTTTTCAAGGTAGTATTGTCCCATATTCCTGAGGCGTCCTTCCTTCAGAGCTGGGCACAGTGGATGTTCTATCGTCCCATCCTCCTCGATGCAGTCCTTGCAGAGCTTATCAGTCCCTAGGCCTCATTCTCGGAACATGGTTCCGATTTCACAGTGTCCTGTGATCACTCCCACAAGGGTGCTCACTGAGGATTTGCTCTGCTTTAGTAATTTCCTTATTTTTTCCATATTCAAGTTTGACCACAGAGTTCTCGATGTGTTGCAGTCGTTTCGATTGCTCCACCTGTCGCTGTGTAACTCTACCATGTTTTTATCTACTGTATCAATAGTTTGATCGTTGCTAGCGATTTTGGCTTCGTCCCTTCTTAGTCCCAACTTCGCCAGTTCATCTGCCATCGTGTTCCCTTCAATATTGCTATGTCCAGGAACCAATCATAGAGCGAGCTTCTTGATCCTGATCCAGAACAATGCCTCACGGCAACTCATCACTACCTTTGACCTTACTGTATCTGATTCAAGTAGTCTCAACGCTGCTTTGTTGTCTGCATGGATTGTGTTGTCCAGTCTTTGTAGCAGGTTGGCTGCCTTCCTAATGGCAATGATCTCTTCTTGCAGAATGCCACATCCTTTCTCGACCTTGATAGACTCTTGGATGTCCAGTTCCTTTGAGTACATTCCTGCTCCTGTGCCTGTATTTGTCATTGCTGCGTCTGTAAAGATGGATATCTCTTCCTTCCTTATAATTGAGTCTTGATTCCAGTCTTCCCTGGTGGGTATTTTGACCACTACTTTATTCCCAAAAGAGCTCTTGGTCACCATGTAGTCTGTTGCCGTTTGAAGCAGCTTTGCCTCTTGGTCATCCATGCATTGCCTTTGAGATTTCCCCTAGCACCGTTGAGTGCCCACTTGTTGCCTGTTTCCACAATTTGGCCTCTTTCAGTCCGAGAGCTCCCTTTGCGGCAGTGCTTTTAATGAACAAGTTACTGGGCAGGAGGTCTGGAACTACCTCTAAAGCTGCCTGCGGTGTGATGTTCTTTGCTCCCGTTGTACTCAGTGTTGCCAGCCGTTGAATATTCATCTTTACGTTCGAGTTAATGCCGATTGCCTTCCACCATATCACGGCCCCGTGGGTAATGATTATGGGTCTCACGATCGCTGTTTACATCAAGTGGATAATGTGCGGCTTTAGTCCCCATTTTTAACCAATCATTCTCCTGCATATATTTGATGCATTGAGGCCTCTCCATTCTTTCCTCTCTGTTTCCACTCAATATAACAAACCCATCTACCTTAAAGGTGTCTCTAATAACTAAAATTCCAGTCTGCAAATGGATCTATTCATAGTCGCACCGATATGCAAATCAAGCTATTAGATCTTCTCTCTTGGACGGAATTTAGTATTTGCACTTCTGAATAGTTCAAGTCTCGATGAGCGGAATGTTTTCGTGACATCTTGATTAACTCTAGTGGAGAATGAGTATATTGAATTTGGAATTGTTAATTGAATGGTTTTTGAAAGTGTGAGTTTCCATCACTTCAAAGACAATCGGACTATCATAACAACTTGAGTTGTGAAGATGAAGTTTTTGCCACTAGGTCGGGAAAATAGGAAATATTTCAGCTACTGGTTAATCTCCACTGCCTTTGTTCCATGCAGAAAACTTTATTCAAGGTCATGCATCGGAGAATGTGAGTTTTCGACACGTGGAAGTTTAATATGAAAATGGGCACGTGGATATGATAATGGATTTTGGTTTTCATCACCGTAGACTTTGATTTTCAATTTCGTTGTCAGTATTAGTTATTAATGTTGATGATTGATCTAAATTGCTATAATCTACATTCACCGGATGCAAAGCAAGGATTGTTGAAAATTTTATTCTAATTATTGCAGGAATTCCATAGAAATGTGCCTTGATGTGTTGAGATAAAATTACATTTTGGATTGACACGTTTGTGTTCACACCCGAGTGGAGAGATTTCATAAAAAATATCATTACATTTTCTATATCTGTATTATTTTATCCCGGAAAACAACTCATTCTTGTCCTTGACGCTGTCAAAACATCTAAAAATAGATTATGATGCAGGTTTTATCACACTGTCCGTTCCAATAAACATCTACAAAATATATGGAATATTTTCAATGGATGGAGAGAGTTCGAGTAGAAGTTTTCAATCTTATGGGATGAGAATCATGATGTTGGTGAACAAGCAGTGATAATTTTTTTTCGTCTATGTCAAACTTGCTTTGTTCCGTGATGTCGAAGAACTCCTTAGTCAAGGAAGGTTTATTGTATCAGGACTCTTCTACCTCTTGTTCACCGTTAGTTGATGAATCTTATCATTTTATCTCGACTTTTATAGAAACTAATTTATATCAGGAAATATGTTTGCGAAAGAAGATTGAAATCATTGAAAGGACGTAAGTCGGCAGACTTTGGAAAAACAAGGAATTCAGCAAAAAAGTAGCTAACATGATCAAGAAAATCAGCAGATAGTTAAAAATCATTAAAACTAGCAAAAATTGCTACTGTCATGATGATTAGCAGATCGTTTTCGCATCAAAATCAGTAAAATCATGTAAGGAAATCAGCAAACTTTGAAGAAGCATGCAATTTGAATGATCAAGAAAATCAGCAAAAATTGAATGGAGACAAAATCGGCAGAGAAAAACAGCAAAACTAGCAAACACGATCAAAGAACCAACTAGTAGAAACCAGAGGAAGATCAAGTTTGGTACACATAGCCAGTCAAAACAGCAAAATCATCGAAGAAAATCAGCAGAAAATAATTTTAGCATAAAAGTAAATGAAAAAGATGTTCAATAAAACAGTAAAACACAGCAGGTAGAGAATGAAGGACAAAAAAATCACTGAAATCAGTAACAATTCTGTGGTAGTAGATCGTTTTTGCATAAAAATCAGCAAAGAAATGAGCGAAACTGAGAGGAAAAATCGAAATCAGCAGATAAAGCCAGTAAAATCAGTAAAATCATTCAAGTGAGTGAACAGACCACTCATTAAGTGAGAAAACTTAAAAAAATGCAAACATGATCAAGAAAAATCAGTAAAACACAGGAGATAAAGAATGAAGAACAAAAAAAATGAAGTAATGATGATCAGCAAATCGTTTTCACATTGAAATCAGCAGAAAATCAGTAATAAATGGATGAAGACACAATCGGCAAAGAAATCGTAGAGGATGATCGAAATCAGCAAATGAAGCCAGTCAAATCAGCAAAATCATCCAAGAAAATCAGCAAACAATAATTTTAGCAAAAAGATGGTCAAGAAAATCAGTTTAACACAGCAGGTGGATGATGAAGAACAAAAAAATCACTGAAACTAGCAAGAATTCTGTGGTAGTAGAGTATTTTCGCATCGAGGAAAGCAGCATAAAATTCAAATTATAAAGAAGATTAGAAGGAACTTGATGAAGAGAAAATCAGCAAAGAAATCAGAGAAACTAAAGATAAATATCAGCAAATCTAGCCTGTCAAATCAGCAAAATCAGTAAAACACAGCAGATAGCGAAAGAAGAAAAAAATCACTGAAACTAGCAAAAATTCCTTAGTAATAGATTGTTTTCGCAGGAAATCTGCATGAAATCCAAATTATAAAGAAAATCAATTAGAACTTGATGAAGACAAAATCAGCAAACAAATCAACGAACCTAAGGGGAAGATCGAAGTCAGCAAATAAAGCCAGAGAAATCAGCAAAATCATTCAAGTAAATGGACAAACATCTAATTTAGCAAAAAAGGTTGATCAAAAATCCAAACATGATCAAGAAAATCAGTAAAACACAGCAGATAGCGAAAGAAAAAAAAATCACTGAAACTAGCAAAAATTCCTTAGTAATAGATTGTTTTCGCAGGAAATCTGCATGAAATCCAAATTATAAAGAAAATCAATTAGAACTTGATGAAGACAAAATCAGCAAACAAATCAACGAACCTAAGGGGAAGATCGAAGTCAGCAAATAAAGCCAGTGAAATCAGCAAAATCATTCAAGTAAATGGACAAACATTTAATTTAGCAAAAAAGGTTGATCAAACATCCAAACATGATCAAGAAAATCAGTAAAACACAGCATATAGCGGAAGAAAAAAATATCACTGAAACTGGCAAAAATTCCTTAGTGATAGATTGTTTTTGCTGAAAATCAGCATGAAATTCGAATTTTAAAGAAAATCAATAGGAACTTGATGAAGACAAAATCAGCAAACAAATCAACGAACCTAAGGGGAAGATCAAAATCAGCAAATAAAGCCAGTCATATCAGCAAAATCATTCAAGTAAATGGACAAACATCTAATTTAGCAAAAAAGGTTGATCAAAAATCCAAACATGATCAAGAAAATCAGTAAAACACAGCAGATAGCGAAAGAAGAAAAAAATCATCAAACTAGCAAAAATTCCTTAGTGATAGATTGTTTTCGCATGAAATCAGCATGAAATTCAAATTATATGGAAAATCAGTGGAAACTTGATGAAGACAAAATCAGCAAACAAATCAACGAACCTAAGAGGAAGATCAAAATCAGCAGATAAAGCCAGTCAAATCAGCAAAATCATTCAAGTAAGTGAGCAAACATCTGATTTAGCAAAAAAGGTTGATCAAAAATCCAGACATGATCAAGAAAATCAGTAAAACACAGCAGATAGCGAAAGAAAAAAAAATCACTGAAACTAGCAAAAATTCCTTAGTGATAGATTGTTTTCGCAGGAAATCAGCATGAAATTCAAATTATATAGAAAATCAGTAGAAACTTGATGAAGACGAAATCAGGAATCAGATCAGCGAACCTAAGGGGAAGATCGAAATCAGCAAATAGAGCCAGTCAAATCAGCAAAATCATGCAAGTAAGTGAGCAAACATCTGATTTAGCAAAAAAGGTTGATCAAAAATCCAGATATGATCAAGAAAACCAGTAAAACACAGTAGATAGAGAATGAAGAACAAAAAAACCACTAGCAAAATAGTTTTTGTGATGATAAGCAAATCGTTTCCACATCACACAAATCAGTAAAATCGAATTCAGCAAACCTTGCCAAAACATGAATTTCAAATGATCAAGAAAATCAGTAGAAAATTAATGGAGAGAAAATCGGCAAAGAAATGATAGAGGAAGCAGGTAGATCCAGTAAAATCATCAAAATCATCATATTCAATTCATCAAAAAAGTTGATCAAAAATGCAAAAATGATCAAGAAAATCAGTAAGACATTTCAGGTAGAACAATGAAAAAATCGCTGTAATCACTGTGGCAATGCTAATTAGCAGATCGTTCTCACATCAAAATCAGCAGAAAATTAGTGAATTTCTTCAAGGAAGTCAGCCTTGAAGGAGCATTAAATTCAAATTATCAAGAAAATCAGCAGGAGTTGAATAAAGACAAAATTTGCAAAGAAAATTGAGTAAAACTAGCAAAAATTATTATAAAATTATAATATGTGATAGGTCAATAGTGCGTCTTTCATTTCCAATATGTCACCAAATCCTATAATCAAGGAAACTGTGAATTGGAATTTGTTTTGATTGTTAAATATTGATGTGTTTCATTCTCATTTATCAATTTTATGATCCACTTTTTTCCGATAAATAGATTCAAGTCTCCATGATCGTGTGTATTTCAATATATCAAATCGAGTGGAAAATATTGGACGGCATAAGTCCCACTTTCGAGAAATACATATACGATACGATTGATAAGTGACTTTGATGAACGACTTGACCTTTTCCCAACAGGATGGATAAAACTTGTAGAATGACATTTATTGATGATATGCGATGCATATCAATGATATCATATCGCATGTGAAAATGATATTCTTTTGAGCAAAAAGCAATATTCTGACTGCCTTCAACCTTCATCTCATGTGATCTTTGCAACAACACTGTATTCTCGTGCTAATTTTTTGCTCAACAGAGGCGCACAATAATCCAGAGGGTGGCGCCCGAGTTACGATTGTTGAAATCATTCTACCTCTGTCTTATGACGCCATATATTTCTTTTTCATCATCTAGTATTATACAACAGAGAAAACAAGTTTCTAATTTAATTGCTGACAAGTAATTCACCAGACAAAATGGATTTCTCTCGAGAATTTCATAATCAAGTTGGTTTTGTGTGTTTGACAATCCAATCAGTTGAAGAAATCTTGATTTGAATGAATACAATTTTATTTAAATTCAATCATATTGAATGATCGACGTACAATAATTGCCTGGGGCATGTCTTCACAGGGTTTTATGCACCAAATTTGTCTATTTTATGATGTTAACCACTTCCCCACCTCACCATAGCAATGATATGTGAGCTCAAAGGAAATGACAAATTTAATAATAATTCTCTGTTCCATTCAGAATAGTATGTCAATGAATGAGTAGAACTTCCGGCTCTTGTGTAATTGGAATAATTGGACGTCCAGGTATAATTAAATTCACTAATTTTTTTCCTAATGAGCACCCCTGTTTTTCATTTATGGTTTGAATCATTATCCATGTTTGCACAATTATTAACAGTAACACCAGTCACTTCATCACAGAAGTTGCTCAAAGCAACATAGTGTTATAACAACTCCCTTATGTCTTTTATTAACCGCCATTTATTACACTCTTTCCACCACCCTGCCCCTTTAGAAGGTCATTCGGTTTATTACACCGAGTGGACAAGAAAAAATCTTCCAGAAAAACCAAAACAATAAATCTTCAAGCGAAAACACAAAACATCATCGCGCAAAATATTAAAAATTCCCTCAAGACAGTTTCACTTGAATTGAAAAGAATATGAGGCGATATTTCTGTCTGATATGCCAGATCACGTGGTCACAGCATGTGAGTCGCAGGATAAAAGACCAACAAAACTTTATGGAAATCCGCTGATGTCGTTGAAAATTGGAAAGACAGCTTTTGTCTGGATGATGAAAGAGAAATTCTCAACCATGAAACACCTGGGCGCATCTTTGAAGAGGAAAAGTGATTACGCAGGATAATCTTTGCAGATAAATTCGTCTCTCTCAGTATAAAAGCTGTGTAATTGATAATTAGATTAATTTCAAGAGGTAATAATGACGGATAAAGTTTGGAAACCGTCTCGTTGCGAGGGCATGTAACTCGGTGATAGGAGTTCTTCTTGGCAAGTTGAGGGCAGTTCTCGTTTTCACGTAGTTCAGTTTTTCTCTCAACCAAGCAATCCTGTACTAAAATATCGTTTTCCGTACGCCGCGTTTTAATCAATTATTCAATCACTTTCCTGAACATTCTTCGTAACGTTTATGTGAAACGAACATTTAATTATTGTAGTCGAACATTCTATTTTTACTCCCACTTGAAGCACTGGGAGCGAAATTATTTAGCTAGGAGGAAGGAGTTCTGCTTACTCGATATACTTCATACCACGAGGTATGAGTTCTTACTATTCATATTTTTCTTTCAAGTAAGAATCTTATCATCATTCCATGAAGAAAATAATCAGGAAGAAAGCAAGTTTGCCATTTGTTCCGACAGACTTTAATTTTTGGGTTAACGTCTAAACAGAAATCAGCACAAAGGTCCTCAGCCACTATATTGCATACATTCCAATGTCTTTGTCAACTTCATGTTCCTACTTCATATAATCATATTATATCCAGAAAAAACGTCTTGCCAAGGACGTTCTCGATCATAAATTTACAAATCATCTGGGAGATCTCAACGCATTTTTTCTCGTAAGAAGCCTTAGCTCTCTCATTATTCGTATGAATTTAGAGTATAAATGGAGGCATTCATCATGTTTTCGTCTTTTTGGCTTCCGTTTAATGGTGAATTCTGGTTGTTTACCTCTCGTGTCTGCTAATGTTTGATGTATGTCTAGCAGACTAATTGAATGGGGAGAATTGATAAAGTTCGTTCTGAGAAACTTTCGATAATTCATATTTTTGACAGGTGTGGTAAATCTTTTGAGGGAGTCATTTTCATGTCTAGAGTTCATTTGGGCTTAATGACCATGATCGCTGTCTTACAAAAACTGGTGGAGATTGATGATGAGGATTTTATTCAATTTAGACTTTGCTGTGAACCAATGATCCAAAACTCACCTTGTAATACTCTTGATCAATTTATAACCCAGTAGGCTATACAGAAATGATTTTGTATTACAAACAGACAAATGACTATCATATGCTCACGAATTGTGAAAATCTGAATTTAACCTCAACAACAACCAAATATACATTCACAATATGCAAGGAAAAGTGAGATTTTCCGTAATACCACATCATATCAAACCTAAAGCCCTTGTTAAGGAAATATGGAGCAAATCACAAAGCAACAGATTCTTCAGTATACTTCAAGTCAACACTTTTTGTTCCGTTTCCAATTTAAAATTGACATCGGGACAAAAACTATTTTCCCTCCATATCTTTCGATACAATACGGGCACCTGTTCCACTGGGATTTCATCCGTTTGTTTGTTATCCTCTCGCAATGTTGTAATTCTCAATATCCGATAGATGGGAAACAAGCTAAAAGCTTTTTTTTGTTTTAACATACGTTGTTATGCAAATTTCGACGGGGAATAATATATTATTCAGCTTGAACGATAGTGAGCAATGTCACTTCAGACTCTATTTTTGTTGACATTGTGCTCTAAAAAAAATAATCTAGCCTTGGTGATAAATCTGGGCAACATTCTGTACTCCTTTTTTTTCCATGGGTCTGACATTTTATTCCACACAATACAGCTCTAAATCATTTTCTGCGACGTGTGAAAAATATTGCCACTTTCACAAGTTTAAAGAAGTGATAAATATTTTATTACCAGTCTGCTTCTGGAATTTTTGCAATAAAGTCTCGCATTTATTTTCTACCTCAATATTATCAGATCCGGAGTGATATTGATTCATCACGTGCGGTCACTCACTCCGTTTGCGTTTTTTTCCTGTGGCGCTACCCTAAGGACAAGGTCTTCAATGGTATTAGAGATGATTGTTTTTCTTGAAAAGGGACCTTAGCTAATCAAAAAAGAAAAGGTAATCCAAGCATCAAGGAAAGATGTGAGATTTACATAGCCCCACATATTTATTCAAACAAATCCTATAACATGAGCAAACGTCTGTTTTCTAGTGTTCAGGTCAAGAATTGATGGCATCCAATGTTTTCCAATAAGCTCCCGTAATACGGTGTATTGTGATAGCGTCAAATATATCTCAGTTTATATCCCGGCTCCACTAGAACCATTCTCACTTACACATAAACAATATTTATGAGACTATTATTCAAACCTTGTTTTGAAGATTCACGTACGATGTATAGTGTTGCTGATCAATTTCAGTGAGATGTTTCATGAACATCAATTTTATTGCTCATATCCGGCGTTTCTTGAAAAATGGGACTCGAGATAAAATTTCACAAATTGCCAAACTTTTCATGACAAATTTTTAACTGGAGCTGTATGAGAACTTTTTCAATTATAGTAAGAGCAAACTGGAGTTTAATAGTTTGGAATATTTTAACATTTTTAATTGCATTTTTTTTAGTTTGTAGTCACACTCAATTTTTTCTATATTGAATCAACCTCTAAGCAGATAAGCACTGAAATATTGAGGGCAAACTATGCTCGAAAGCGGAACATCATGTTGGGATTAATAACGTCAATTTGTAAAAGTTGCCTTCACAAAAATACTTTACGATAAATAAACTTCGGGAAAATGAATTGCCACTGTTGGAATTTAAAACATGGATTTTGTTGATTCTATTTTCCTCACGCTTGCTTGAAATAATTAGTGAACGATGTAGATGAATAGTGCGGGAGGTAATGTTCTGAGAAGGGAGCAATGTGACGAGATATGTGTTGTCTAAAAAATTCCTGTTTGTTCGCCACCTATCCTAATCTTGAATGAATAGTTACGAAAATAAATCAGTGCTAGAATAAGTGTACATAAGTAGTGACTGTGAATAAATAAGTTTAAACTGGTCAAGTCATTTCCATAGCGAAAAACGTTACATTGGTGTCAGAAGTGAGATTTTGTGCATAAAGAATCGCTATTATGGCTACGAAAGAAGTAATAACGTGTAGAATACGTACGTCAATCACACGAAAATGCATGCAAATTGTGTATTGTTATGTCACAAATCAAATTTCGCATCAATCCCAGAAGTACAATCACTTAAAAGCCCTATAACATTAAACCCAATCTCAACATTGAAATTGAATAGTATCGGATTTAATTTCCTATTTCCTTGAGCGAAATAGCAAATGTGACGATAATCTATTCACATTAACGTAACTGTTACGGATATTTCAATTCTGTTTATCACGAAATCCCAACAAATTTAAATTCATATCTCTGACTGTTTCAACCTTGGCAAGATTGCGGAAACGGACAGTTATAAGTTGCTGGGACATTATGAGAAAATCATTATCAGCAATATGATATTAGGTGCTTTTTTCTCATTTGTATTATTAATTTCTTGTATAATACACTCAACTAAAAGAATACAAGCGAATAAAATAATAATGAATTGATTGAATCGGGTGTAATCAATAATATTATACACAAGGGCTTTTTCCAGCTCTATACTTTATATCCGCCATTACTTTTCATTGCCAAGCATCAAATGGAACTCTTTCAATCGGCACTTTTTTATTTATGTTCACCGTTTTATGGCATTACACAATAAAAAAAATGGATACCGAAAGAAAGTACATTTCATTTGTGTACTACAAATGAGAGTCGTACACTCTATCATCAATATGAAAAGTTGTGTATCATATATTCACAAGTTGTGAAAATGCCAGCAACAATTATTTTTTTTATTTTGCTCATTTGATAAAGATGTCTTGAATCACTGTTTCCCTGACACTGATATACATTTTTTTTTCGTGAATGATAACCATTATTTCAATCAAAAATTAAAACAATACAGTGTTTATGTGGGAGCAATATTGCTGAAGTATTTAGTTAACTCCATTCTATCATCAAAGCGTTTTAATTGTCAATTTGAATATAACATGAAACATAATAACATTATACAGACTGTATTTTTGAACATCGAATATATTATCGATGATAAGATTAATCCGATAATATACTCTATGTGACCTTCTGTAGTATAAATCAAGGGGGTGAATATGGTAAAACCTTCGACTCATTACCAGAGTATAGGTCTTAGAAACATTATTTTTATTTACCAAACTATGCATTTCCTTGGAAAAAAAAAATTGTGATGTTTTTCGACATAGAAAACACTGTTCATTTTTAAATTATTTATTCAAAGTCACTACAGCACAACTACAAATATTTATGTTGACAATCGCAGTCTATTTATGTTTAACGATTTATATTTCGCTGCCTCAACTGAACTGGGGGCTGCGCTGCCGAGGTCTTATAAATCCCAGGCCCCTTCGCCAAAAATGCAAGAATACCCCAGATCTTTCTAGAACTATTTATAAGCTTCCACCGCGTTCGCGCACCAACACAGTGGCGTTGCAGGGCAAATTTTGACGACAAAATGATGTCTTGTTACAATATGTTGGAGGGGATAGACATTGATTTGTCTATGTATTTTTCTTTTAAAAAAAAATCCTCAATTCTGAAACTCTCATCGCCTCTGTTTGATGGATTCATGGATTCAGAAATAATGAGTTTATATCGGATAAATCCACAGCAGGAGATGGTATACCAATACATCCTATCAGTCATCAGCTAATTATTGAAATTGGAAAATCCGTCCGTTATATAAACGATAGAAATATGAATCCAGCCTTCTTAACCAGCTCAACAATTCCATTCAAATTAATTAATCGTTATTGCATAAGAGGTTCTTATGAATATTTTGTTGCAGGAAATGTATATTGATCTGTCCTGGTCAGCCATAAACGTATGGAATGTTTTGCGAAAGGACCGACATTTCCAGCTCTATTCTGTGGATATTTATGTGAAATAGTTGCATAACTCCATTGACAAATTCTGAAAGTGCCATTGTGTTGCTGAGTTCACATCAGAAGGATGTATGTACAGGGTGTCCCATATAAGATCCCCTCGAAAGATATGCAATTTATGGAACAAGGTTGAATATGAAGTCTTATTGTTCTCTAAGAAACTTCATTGTGATATATCTTTGGCATATACAGGGTATTCAGTTCTATCAAAACCCTGTATATTATTTGAAAAATGAAATCTACCTAGAAAATTAGGGTAGTTTTCCATAAGATGTCCTATACGTATCTCCAATAGTCTGGGATGTATTAGCGATTTTTTTTTTACAAAAAACGCATTTATTTCAAGTAGTGAATCAAACTATACAGAGTGACCCATTTGAAAACGGGCCACCTCCATAACATTTTTAGTATATTTATGATGCCATACGTCTCCCAGTTTTTTCCAAAAACCTACTAGAGCATATCTAGAGGCTGAAAAATCCAGAAAACATATGAGCGAATTTTTTAGAAAATATCTGTCTACGCCACTGGATTCGTCATACCCTGAAATGGATCTGTACCAAAAAAAAAATTAAAAATTAACGATTAATATTTCTATTCACCAAGAAGTATTTTACCTCGAAACTCTTGCGATAGCAAATCTATCAGAAAAAAAATATTGAATATAAACATTTAATAGATATTCACATGTCAGAATAGAATGAAAACGAACAAACAAGACTGACACAACAAAAATAGAAACAAAATTACACACAGGAATAATATTTTTGAATTGAATATTTTTTCATGAAATTTGGTACAGACCCATTACAGGGGATGAAAAATCCAGTGGCGTAGACAGATTTTCTCTAAAAAAATCGTTAATATGTTTTCTGGATTTATCAGCTTCCAAATATGCTCTAGTAGGCCTTTTTCCTTTCTACATTTAAAAAAATTTGTTAAAATCGATCAATAAATCAAAAAGTTATGAGGGTGACCCGCTTTCAAATGGGTCACTCTGTAGGTTCATAGTATTTCGTGACTGTGCCATTTTTTTCTTACTGATAATACTATAATATACAGGGTGTTTAATAATTGAATGCCGATACTTAGGAGTGATATGATTTTGGGACAAAAAGTTCATATGGACATGGGTCCGCAAGAGCCTAGATTTTAAGATACAGGGTGTTGAAATTAAAAAAAAAAAAAATATCATTACTTTGATACTATTCTAGATAAATTTTTGAAATTTGGTACACGTCTTCTATGCATCAATATGCATGGGAATGTTGAAGAGGTCGCCACTGATTCAAAAATATTGGAAGACACAGCAGGGTGTCCATGCCTCGGTCAATGCAATTAAGTAGATTTTATTTTTTTTAGCGAAAACCATGCACCGGACGAAAATAAATAAAAAGAACAAATTGGCTAACAAATAAATGGAGATTTCAAAAATAATTTTTATTTTGAAAGGAAGCAGTGGCGTACAAGTTTTTTCTCCAAAAATATTGAGTGCAAAACCCGTACGGACGCCACTGGCTAAAATAATATAATTGTTCGTACATCACAAAATGCATATTGATACATAGAAGACGTGTACCAAATTTCATAAAGATATCTGGAATAGTCTCGAAGTAATTATAAAAAAATCATTTAGTTTTTGAAATTTTAACACCCTGTATCTTGAAAACTAGGCTCTTGTGGACCTATGTCCATATGAACTTTTTGCCTAAAAATCATTCAAGGATTATCACCCTTATGTATCGGCATTCATAAACACCCTGTATAATTCTAGTTGGTAATAAGGGCTGAAAATCATACCAGCTAATCGAGACATATAAAATATACAAAAAAGTTGAAAATGTTGAATAGAACACCCTGTATATCGTAACGGAAAAATAAAGATAAGTTTGTATAAAATTATCTATACAATACTTAGAGATAGGTATAAACTATTTCACACAAACCAAACTTTATTTTTGATGAACAGTGAAAATCCTTAAAGATATACAGTGTGTTCTACACACACACAATCACAATAAAACGGACAAAATCCAATTTCTTATACCAAAGGAGGGTATGTCAATTTTCAAAACAGCATGTAAAAAAGCGTTCAAAATAATGAGAAAAATCGATTTTTGATTTTAAACTTGACCACCCTGTATCTGGGAAATGTTGCAATTACAAATATTTGTGGTAGAGTTTCTTCCACACCTTTTATTACACAACGTTTCGAGCAATACTATGTTGATCATCAGGTGCGCACTGAATAATATTGAATAATTATTATTAAGTATCATTCAATTTGGTTTCCGTACTATCAGTACTACGACACGCTATATATTTTATATAGCCGAAATAGCTCAGTTGGGAGAGCGTTAGACTGAAGATCTAAAGGTCCCTGGTTCGATCCCTGGTTTCGGCAAAATCTTTTTATGTTTAGTTTTTTGAAAACGTGGTTAATACAATCACAGAAAACTTCTTCAAGCGTGAGCTTTTTTTCCACTATCGACAAATTTGTGAATTTGATTTTGAGATGACTCAGAATCTTCTGGATATTTCCAATAAAATAGTGAGTCAAAACATATTTTGGCCTCAAATGGAAATCTTATGATTGAAACATGCTTGGTAATCCCCCCTTCTTCAAACAAAAATAGACAAACATTTTGTTCTGATAAAACCTCAACATTTCCTGTTGCTTATCTTAACGTAACTTGCTCGAACGAGTCATTTATCTTTGCAACTGTATGTCTCTCTAGCCCTAGGCAGAATAATGTTACCACGACAAAGCACGGGAAATAAATGATTCTATGAAAATCGTCCGAGAGGTCTGGAAAAATGTGAGTTAATGCTCCAGACATATTATAGTGCAGCTGAAATGAATGTTGGAGCATAAATGGTTTTGTATTGCGGAAGGAATCGTTGAACTTGATCTAAGTGCGCTGTTGATGCAAGTAAAGAAAACAGTCATAAAAGTAGCCTTTATTTCCAACACATTGAAACAATTAATCACTGGTGTATATACAGGCTCCGCCTTGAGGTGCAGTAGTAAAAATTATCTGCTCGAATCCGTCAGTTATTCCCAGAGGTTTGTAGAACTTCTCTTTCATTACATCTACGAATTTTTCGACATTTTCAGGTGCAACAAGAGATACTGTACAGCCTCCCCATCCTGCTCCTGTCAGACGTGTTCCAAGAGTGATGTTTTTGGCCAACTCCACTATTCTGAAAGATGAGACATATTTAACTTGATTGTTCATAATTGATGTCATATTTTTGAACTTCTTCAACCTACCTCGTAGTTAAAACGAGATATGTTGAAAATGGTGGTTTCTAAATTATTATTATATTAACTCGCTTATATTTTTGTCAAAAGATCCCGTATTTTCTCAAAAATAACGTTTGCCGTCTAACAAGTCATAATCCACTGTTCAACTACTGTCCGAAACAGTCTGCCTTGTTTTTCCAACAAATCAATCTAATCGTTTCACCGAGTTTCAAATGAAATTTAACCAGCAAAACTCATTGAATTTGCAAAAAAATAGTTTTTTTTTTGCATAAAAAAGATGTAATAGCGAATGTTGTCTAAACGGCCAGAGACTATTTCATACAAACTAATTTTTATTTTTGGTAAACAATCAAAATCCGTAGCGATATACAGGGTAATCTATTTAACATTTTCGACATATTGGTGATTTTATATATATGTCCCGATTGGGTTCAACTTCTGACATCACCCTGTATAATTGACAGCCATTTCAATCAACTGGATTATACAGGGTCTTTTTTTAAAGACAATTAGACTTATATGGAAAAGTGATAATTATACGTTTATAAAAGTTTACACATGAAGGTTTTTGACCACGAACTACTATTTCTATCTTTTCCGATCATACCGGAAGTAGATACCAACTTCCTTATTGTCAATGGTACCTAACCCCCATTTTTTATTCCACATTTAGATTCTTTTTTTGAAAATTAAGGTTAGTTTATACCCCTACGTTAGTTCTTAAATGTTTGACAAATTTCAGAACTTGTGGAATATAAATAAAGCAAAATTTTGACAAGCTATAATTTTTCAAACCGTTTGAAATTTCAGTCAATTAGAAGTTCAAAGACTCCATTATTGAAACATATTTGCTTCGGATCCCTACAGGTGTTCTAAAATTTTTGACAAATTTTTAAAAATTGTTGAACATGGAAACATCAAAATTCCAAGAGTAACTTTGACAAGCTATAATTTTCAGACCGTTCAAAATTTTGTATTGAAATTTTAGTCAGAAGAAGTTTAAAGATATCTTCATTAAGAAATATTCACTTCAAGCCCCTGTGCTGGTTCAAAAATTTTTGTCAATTTTTACAAAAGTGTTACTTTATCAAGCTATAATTTTCAAATCGTTTGAAATTTTTTCATGAAATGCAAGTCAAGAGAAATTCAAAGATTTTTTTATTAAAAAATGTTCACCTCAAGCCCCAGCGTTAGTTGTGAAAATTATGGAACATGAAAACAGCAAAATTTCCTGGTTAACTTTGACAAGTTATAATTTTCAAACCGTTCGAAATTTTGTATTGAAATTTTAGTCAAAAGAAGTTCAAAGATGTCTTCATTGAAAAATATTCACTTCAACATCTGGTTCTGAAATTTTTGACGATTTTTTGAAAATTATGGAACATGAAAACCGCAAAATTCCAAATGTAACTTTGACGAGCTATAGTTTTCAAACCGTTTAAAATTTAGTCATAAGAAGTTTGAAGAACCTGCGTTGGTTTTTCTAGAATAAAAGCACAGTGACAACGCCGCCTTAGGAGTATTGTATGTAACAACGTCAAAACCTTGTTGCCAGATTGAATGTTTTATTCGAAATTTTTCGACATATAGTTTTTGATGTTCCAGACCACAACTTTTGAAAAAAATTTAACAATAATTCTCAAACTAAAGCAGATTATGTTCATAAAAAAAATATAACTCAAAAACTAAAACCGATAGACCTCTAAATTAGTCAACAGTATATTTTTCAGATCATTTCCCATAAGAATATGAGTTAATATCAAAATATACCCACAGTAATGATGAACAATTTTTTTTCGAAAATCATCAACAATAAAAAACAAAAAAAATCTGGAGAACCACTCAAAAATGAATCAAAGAAATGAGGCTTATTCCAATGACTAATTCGAAAGTTTACATTTTTAGCAGTTATTATTTATTTCATTTATTTATTAGTTTTATGGCAAAAACGTATTTATATTATTATGTGTGTGAAGTTGAGTTTTTTGAGATAATTTAATTAAAAAAAAAAAAAATCCATAACTCTGGACTTTTTTGATATATCATGTTCAAATTTTTAGGAAAATTGAAATGAAGTATGACCAGATAAAAATCGTCAGAAAAAATATTTAAAAATTGTACAAAAGGGTTTATTTAAAACCAAAATGTCATTGAGAAAATCAAAAATCCATAACTCTGTACTTTTTAGAGATATCATCTTCAAATTTTCAGGATAATTGAAGTGAAATATGAACTTCCAGATGACCCTATCAAAAATTATGTATATGAATATTGTATAAATGTTGTGCAAAAGTATTTATGGGTTTTTTATAAAGAAATCAAAAATGTTTAACTCTGGAGATTTTAGAGATATCATCTTCAAATTTTCAGAATAATTGAAGTAAAGTATGAAATAACAAATAATCTTATCAAAAATTATCAATGAAATATATAAATGTTGCACAATAGTAATTTACGTTACTAAGGCGTTAAATGATTTTTTAAATTACGAGTCGAGATATTTATGGACGAGGCGACGAAGGAGCCGAGTCTGGAATTTGTACACGAAGGAGCCGAGTCTGGAATTTCTAGACAAGTAGTTTTATGACATTTAACGGCTGTGTATCGTACATTGTTCTGTTTCATACTGTGAATTTTTTTTTAAATCGTTTTAAAGTGCTTTCTTGTCAAACCATACACTTGAATTGGCAGTCCGCCTCAGATTCTTACCATGAGATGGCGCCAGCCAAACCATGTCACCACTTGGGTAATAGATAGGTCAATTATATGTTACCAACATTATATGTCAAGTTATTAATTAAAATCATGAGATGGCGCCAGCCAAACCATGCTACCAATGCAATTTCACAGTCTTTGATAATGCAAAATGTCATTTTTGGAGTAGTCAAGTAATTTTTTTGGGCCCGGTAAATGATACTTTACGGTGAAGTATGAAATAAAAAGATTTATGGTGGCATAACAGCTGTTACAGTTCTATTGCGCGGGAATTATGGTTTGTTGTTTGAGGTTATGTGTTCTTAATAAGTTGAGCACATATACGTATAAATAAGTTCGATAGGGGGGAGGTTTCAAATGGTCCAAATAAGCACATCTAAGAACGTTGATAAGAACCAAACCAACCAACCACTACTTTCATAAAGTCCAATTTCACTCTTACCCCAAAAAATGTATACAAAATTGAATTGAAAGATTGAACATTTTGTGTGTTTGAAATCTTGGAATAATATTAATGCTCCTTTTCAAAAATCAATCAATTGATAGCTTTTAAAATCCCATAAACTTGACTTTAGTCGGCAGATTATTTAATGGGACAAAAGATTATTTTGTATGTATTAAACCAAATTATATTGCCCTTATGGAAGAATACCCAATGTTAATCAACATCATTCCAACCATACAATAAAGCCATACATCATCAGATAAACTCCACAGCACAACGTATACCGAATAAACAGTTTTATAGCCGTACATTTATGATTTTTAGCTGATCCAACAAACCGTAAAAACTTTAATTGAATTGCTTATTTATAGTGCCGATAAAACCCAAGTGCTATATAATCAAATTGGGAAACTTAATTAATACTCACCTATCCAACTGTGGATGACTACACTCATACAAATCCCTCAGACTTTCATGGCTTTCACCCATCAATCTGCCCAAGGTCACTAAAGTATCCTCACCTCCTGCATAATTTTTACAACTGTTGTAAAACTCATCGACTCTTCTTGCCTCTGGAAATAGATTGAGTCTAGTCAGATCCTATTAAAGGCTTCAAATCAGAGGTAAAGTTTCATATACATATTTACATGAAAATGCTCTCTGTCTGCCAAGTAGGACTTTTGTTATGGATAGCATCATCTCGTATGAAAAATGTACCATAAGGCAGAGCAATAATCCGATGTCTATCTTATTACAGAGAAAATAGGATGAGTTTATTCAGATTTTTCCACAAAGATTGTAGCGGATGCTTATACGGTCTCTTATGTAGAACAACGTGTTTGTCAGGTATTGACGGAATTAGGATGAGCATATTATGGAAATGGGTTAAAAGGATCAGGAGATTTCTTATCGGGTTTGAATAAGGAATAAGGAATAAGGAGATTGTCCTGGTTGCAAAAAGTAAGGGCACCCTTCTTTACCTGGATGTAGATAACGGATAAAGCATGGTGAAATAAAATGAGAAAGGCAGGTAGTTTTGGAGATATGATAGTTTGTATCAATGTTCCCCATTGTTTTAAATTGATTTTTTTGAAGACAGTTATTGATACCGACATGGAGACATTCAGGGACAAAATGCACTGAGAAGGGAGCAATCTGACGTGTTCATACAGCCAGGAACAAATTCAACACATCAGCCATTGCAGTTTATTCGAATTTGTTCAAAGCGAAACATAAATAGTGTGTGTAAATAAATTAGTTCGGATGGTTGTAGTGGTGTCTTTATCAAAACAACTTTGCATAGATCTGTTAAGCCAAAGTATGATTTTTGAACATATACGTTTTTTTGACTTCACACTAGAGAACGTTGAATCGAACATACGAAAAAATAAGCAGTTGCGCTTTGTTTTTTATAACAAAATTTGACTGGGTTGGAAAATGATTTACTCGGGCGCCACCTTCTGGATTATTGTAACGGCCACAGCACCTATGTCTGGTAGCCAGTGAACAGTGAAGAGATTATTCAAGGCGTTCATTGATGGAGTGGCTTTTTTTTTATTTGTGTTTTTTTTTGTACGCCACTGTAGAAGTTTTATTTATTCTGCCACATTCATTGTGTTAATTACTACAAGACTAAGAAACTGTCCTGAAAACCACATTTTCCATTATTTTGACTACTTCACTGGACCAGTTTTATGAATGTTCCCACTTTTGAATAGAAAATAGAATTCTGTTTAGTATAAGTGGTCACAAGATAGGTTCTCGAGAGCCAAGAGTTTGAGTTGATGTTAATTTTTCACTTGCCTACGCCACTGGACCTGTTTTGAAAATGTTCTTATTTTTAGATGGAAAATAAAGTTCCGCTCACTTTGAGAGGTCATACGATTGCCTTTGAAGCCAAGAGTGTGAGTTGATGTTATTTTGTTAATTGGTACGCCACTGTGCCAACTTAAAAAAATTGATTTCTTCTTCATATTATAGAGCGTCCCCTGGCATCTATTTTTATCAATAACTGCAACAAAATCAAGAAAATCATATTTTATCATATTTTGACTACGCCAATGGACCAGTTTTGAGAATGTACTAATTTTTGTATGAAAAATAAAATTCTCTTTTTCATGAGATGGATGGTCACAAGCTAGGTTTTGCAGCCGGCAGTTCGGGTTGATGTTATTTTTTAATGTGCACGTCCCTGTACAAGCTTCAAAAAATTGATTTCCTCCGCACATAGAGCGTTTCCCGGCTTTTTTTTTGAAAATGTTTTCATTTTTGGATAAAAAATAAAACTTCCATCACTGTGAGTGGTCACAAGAGTGCTGGTTAAGCCGAGATTGTGACTTGATGTAATTTTTTTACTTGGCACGTCACTGAAGAAACTTAAAAAAATTGATTTTCTCCGCATACAGAGCGTCTCCCGGCGTTTTTTTTTTAACAATAAGTGAAACAAAATCAAGAAAACCATATTTTTTCTCAATTTGACCACGCCACTGAGCCATCTTTGAAAATGTTTTTACTTTTGGATAAAAAATGAAACTTCCTTTGCTATGAGTGGTCACAAGATTGCTTTTAAAGCGTAGAGTGTGATTTGATGTTATTTTTTTTTCTTGGCACGCCACTGAACCAAGTTCAAGAAATTTGACTTCTGCTGCATATAGAGTGCCTCTCGGCTTATATTGTCTATCAATAATCGAAACACTCAAGAAAACAATATTTTTTCTCATTCTGACTACGCCACTGGACCGGTGAAAAACATATTCATAAAACATACATCTCATGACATATATTTTTATCGATAACTGCAACAAAATCAAAAAAACTTCTTTTCCTCATTTTGACTACGCCACTGGAGCGGTTTAAAAACACAAGATAGGTTCTGGAGCCGTGAATTCAAGTTGATATTATTTTTTTACTTCAACAAAATCAAGAAAACTATACTTTTCCTGATTTTGACTACGCCACTGGAGCAGTCTAAATAATGTTCTAATTTTTTTGACAAAAAATAAAATTCTCTTTAGTATGAGTGGTCACAAAATAAGTTTTGGAGTTGGTTGATGAATTTTTTTGTTTGGCACGTTACTGCACTGACAACAACAAAAAAATGATTTCTTCTCCCTATCAAGCGTCTCTCAACTCATATGTTTTATCAATAACTGCAACCAAATAGAGAAAAAATATGTTTATCATTGTGACTACGCCACTGGAGCGGTTTTGAAAATTTCCTGATATTTAGATTCCCTTCACTACAATCATTGACCACAAGATATGTTTAGGTGACAAAAGTTTGGGATTATATCATTTTTTAATGATAAGCCACTGTGCCTATTTTATAAAAATTAGTAATATTTGTCTCCTATGTGAACAAAATGATTAAATTATCATTATTCTATACTTTGTACGCCTCTGTACCACGATTTTTTTGAATAAATAATTTTTGGCATATTTCCATTTGTTACTGCAAAATTTAATGAAACCGTCCGGAAACCCAAGGGGAAATTGAATGATCCCATCCCATCCACTTCATCTTCAAAGACAACAGATTTATGTATCGCTACTTTTTACGATAAAACAACCGGGAAAACAGAACGCGGTAAATTTGAGAAAATGTTGGACACAACACCAGCAAAGAGTCCTACCTCGTGGTATTCAGTATTCTGAGGGTCGCTAGAAGATATGAACATAAGCGCTGCTCGAATCACTCACAAATTCTCATCACTCATCACTACTGCACTGAATGTTTTATCGCAAACTGAATATTCAACACTGCACGAACATCATGAACCACAGCTCTGGAACTAATGCGGCAATATGCCCTTCTAACGTTCATAATAACCCTAAAAGTGTTCGCAGTAGCTCTCAATTACCTCAGGAGACTCAATTTCCAGTACACTAAAAGTGCAAATGCATTTTTCTAGGCCTCATTACCATGTACTTTGTATTCATATTGGGAAATCAGCTTCTCTGTTTCAACCAGTATTTGAGATGACATAGTGAAACTAGAACAAAGAAGTTTCTCCTGCATAGTTGAGAATTCCGTGCTTTGATACATGCGGGTGTGTGTGGAATTATGTCCGCAATTTCGTTGAGGTAAACCCTACTGCTCCTCAAGGAGTAACTTGAGATGACAATTTCATAAAAAATCGCTGGGTAAATCCATTATGCGGCAAAGTGGAACAGTTTTTAATATAACTGTGGCTTTAATGTTCTTGAGATCTTTTTCCAGAACTTCAATATGGTTGGCGTAACTTGAGTTCGAGTTCATAATCCCCAAAATTAATTTGCGTCCGATTGCTAACAATGTATCTAAACTTCAGTAATAATACTATTAACCATAACGTTCGAGTGTTATCAGAAACCCATTCAAACTGCAATAACTAGAACTTTCTATACTCTAAAACCCCACTTTGGCAACGCTTTTCCATTTTCCAGCACTCTGACTGCTGCACTAATCTCGTATTTCTGACCGGTAGCTCGTTTAATTCGCACAAGCATGCCAATGCTTAGGCTATTTTGAGCATGATGAGCATTGAGATATCAAGGCATGGAATCCTCTCTCAGCATGTACGTGTCTCGAACATGTATTGGTTTGTAGAGTGTGGAGTGGAAAGTTGGATGGTCAGATTAGTGTGGAGGATTATTGTCGATTACTACGACGGTTTGTTTACCTACAAGGTTAATTAACTTTCGTCTAGGAGGAGACGTTGATGAACTATTAAGTGGATGCGGTTGATGTTAATGGGAAGCAGACATTGAAAATTATTGTAGTGTCTGGTGTTGATACCATTCTGGGAACATGCCTGTATATATGGTTAGTTTAGGATGGACTTAAAACAAGACACAAGGGACACATTGTGTTTTGTTTCAAGTCCTCCCAGGTTCTCATCCTCACCACAACGGACAAGACTACAATGCAAAGAAAAAGAAAAGTTAAAACTTTTGCGGAAGAGGACTCTCAAGAAGAATCCCAAGGATTGGGGATGGAATGGATTCTGACAACCAAGAACACCTCAGAACAACTCCAAAGTACATCATCACCTCTTTCCTTTACTGAATCTTTTTTCTGAGCCAGTCTCTGTCTATCTTGATTGCTAGCAGGAATTTCGCGGGCCCTGTGGGGCACAGTCGGCATCCCATCAACGATTATGCTGTTTAGTGTCAGATACGCCAGAAGACCAAAGATAAGGATCCTCTTTCTTCTCTACGATGTCCTTCCGCTGCCGCACTGCTTGTTGTAGCTTTGAAACCATATTTGTCTGCAAAAGTCTAGAGCTCGGCCACCAAATTGTGGTCCGTTATCGCACCAGAAGAGAGGTATCTCGTGTCTTGAGAAAATATCTTTCATCGTCTCTATGGCAGCGCTCGCTGTAGTGTCCTCTAACTAGGTGAGCTAGTTCTGGTCATCGAGAATAGTGATCTGCTACTTCTAGATAGGTGTGACCTTATCTCTGGCATGGACGACCTTTTGCCATGGCCGATCAGATGCGAGTATTGGATGGTGTTTCAGGTATTTCTGGCATGTCGTACAGATGCGACAGACTTCAGCGTGAGGGACCTAAGCATGTGGCTTCTCCCAGGTAGCTCTGGTGGAGATGCCTCAAGATCTCTTCTCTCAGCTCACACGTGTTCCATACATCAGGAGGTTGTTCACTACGGTGAGGTTCAGCCTTTCTTGGTGGAACGGCAAAAGATGTCGTCGACGACTTGTAGATGGGCGATCTTGGCTTTGGAGCAGAACTGATATCCGTCAACTGATACTCTGAGTTAACGTGCACATTAACGTGCAGGTTCGAAGACCAGATAAGCACTATGCTGAGTCTTGTCCTTTAGAGCTCGTGCGTGAGCTGCTGTCCATAGGAGGTTTTCATCCACATTTATTTTGGTTTGAGCGACATGACCCTGTCACTAGAGCTGCACGGAGAAAACGCCCTGGACAGAGAGCAATTGTCAACTCGCGCCTCAAAATAAATTGTATTGACTGGAGAGCATTCCAGAGTCTGAAAACTACTTTTCTCTTTGAAAAATTTGTGTACGAAACCCGGTTGGACAATTTGGTTTGCGTGAATAAAATAGAATGAGCATATTTACACAAAAAAAACAGTCAAAGAGTATCCGTCTAGAGAGAATTCCAGAGAAAATCACTCTTCTCTTCAGAAATGGTATTGGAAACCCAGTTGGACAATTTGGTTTGCATAAATGGAGTAGAATGAACATTTTTCCCGGAACAAATCAGACAAAAGCTTCTTTGTAATTAGTCTGTAGAGCATTCCAGGATCTGGAAATCCATGAACATATTTTTTGCCATAAAATCAGACACAAGGTGCTCTGTAGCCAACGTCATAATAGAAGCTCTGGAAGCAACATTCCAAATCTCCACTTGTTTTCAGACCAAAATTTTTAGAGATCAGTCAAAAGAAGTAGCTGGGTCAGAAGTTGGGTTAATTTCAATTAGAACGGCCATCAGTCTCTAATAGTTCTTTGTTCAATAACAGGAGTATTTATAGAGCTTTATATTCTTTCCAGTGTAATCAATAACAATGAGTGGACAACTGAACATGCTTTATCACTGAGCACATAATATCCACTACCCCACTGCCCTCATTATGCTTGGCACAGAAACCCCTGATTTATAGGGGTTACAAGATTTACATATTTCTCCAGCATTTGAAAATTGTTAATCTCTCAAGGGATATAAGGATGGAAGTATGTTTTCATTAATTGGATGGAGCTGGAACTTTTCCCCTGGTATATACAACTTCGCCAGAGTTTGCCAACATTCTCAAAAGTGAATCTTGCATACTGCACATCAACTCAAATGGTCACAGTTCATATAAACTTGTCCCATTTCAGTCTAACCAAAACATGCGACAAGGAAAACGGATCAGTTACTGCATGTCTCGCATAAAATGATATCTTTCAGTTTGAACGTAAATTCACATACCATTAAACACATGTAGAGCCCTCTGATACAACTTAAAACTCTCTATATCACGTGTATTCGGAGTCAGCGACACAGCATCCACCAGACTGGAAGTTGTATTTAACTCCTGGATAATATCCTGCTTGCTGTACGGCGTGTCCTTTAGACACTGTTTTGTCAGAGTGATCATTTCGTCGAGAGACACATTGAGGGATTTCTGGAGGTCGCCCAAACGTTTGATTTTGGTCCAGTCCAGACCTTTCTTGTTGGCTATGATCTGGAATAGACAGAGCAATTAACAGTGTTTTTATAGATGTAAGACAGTCGCTCAATCTTGCCTAACGGTAGCGGCTTACGCCCAGAAATATTTCAGAGGGATTCAATTTTAATTGTTTCACTCACAATAGATTGCAACCGTGGTTGGGGAAAAGAGAATAATGGATTACTAAGACTGACGGGGTCTGGCTTTACGGAAATGGTTATTGCCGGAAGTGACCTAAATAATCTAGGACAGATGGAAGAAGTCGCAAACAGTCAAATTGAGTCAAAATAGTGCAGTCTGGAAAAATTTCATTTGTTCCGGGTTGGCACTTTTTATCTACTGCACACTTTTAGACGTTTTTCTTAATAAGACTCGCTGATTATGGATGTAGTAAAAAGTGGAGTGGCAAGATGAGCAAACTGCGTTTTTTTTTTGTATGATGTTCTGTTGCTTATAAGGAATTATGAATTAACCAAGATTCGATGTTTTTTTCTGGTGATTGTTGAAAATTGAAAAAAAATACGGTTCGTTTTTATAGATAAGTTTTGAGTAAGATTTAGGGGATAAGAGGAGTTAGGGTTGACACGACTTGTTGGACCAGAGTACAGATATTCGTCACATTGCTCCCTCCTTTGAGCATTTCGTTCCGCAATATCTCCATGGCGTCTCGCGGTATCGGCAACTGTCCCCAAACCGGCAGCGTGATGTTTGATGAAAATAGTAGTTCACTGTCTTCTGGTATGACGTTCAAAACGAAGAACCCTATCAGTATGTTTTGCACCACTCCCCAGTCATTTTTGAGATCACCAAGTGAGGCAAGTCCTGGGATAGCATAAAGTTGGGAGTGGAGTGGAGTGGAGTTGTCTCTTTGATGGTGAGTGGCTCTTTTGGCCGTTTCGATTGATGATCCAGTTCATTCTGGACCTCAACATATCACACATGTTCTGGAATAGCGCTCATTCGGAGCTTCTACCATGGCCATCATGGACTTCCTGTCTTGATTTTCCGTGCCACCAAGATTCTCACCAACCACTTCAGGATGCCCACTGCGTTCCATGGAACAAAACTTCATGCCAAGATCTGCACCTTTTTCCTGATTCTCTCGAAGTTCGTTAAGTGACTGCCAGGAGTTGTCTCCACAATCACCTTGCGAATGCATGCTTCTTTTTCTTTGACTCTGTGATGATGCCTACAAATAGTGTTCCGGTTTCCTGGACAAGACATCAAAGTCCTTGTGGTTTGATCCAGCTAGATCTTCCGTGTTTTCCGACGCCAAAGAAGATGCCTGTATCTGTTTTTCACATGGGTCATGAATATGGCCAAGCGCTCCACAATTCCAGCACCATAGCTTCAACTTCTTTGATGACTTTCCCCACAGTTGCTTCGACAATTTTTTCTTTCGCGGGATATTGTTCCTTCATCTTTTGCACACGTGCAGAAACGAGTTCCAGGGGCTCAGGGACAACCTCATCTTCTAGTCTGTAAAACCATCCAAAAAGACCTATCCATAACATTCTCTGGTAAGGTTGGGTAAGCCAGTCGTGCAACATTCGCTTTAGTCTTCAGGGTTCTGTTGGTTTTCTGGATGCGATTCTTCAACTGAGAGTAGTAAACGTGCTCCAAGTGAGTTATAACATATGGGCAAGAAACCTGTACTGATTTTTTGGATAAAATCCTTGTGCAAAGAAACAATAAGTGTATTTTGGAATTCATAAACCACGTCCGATATCGCAGTCGTCATGCGATCTATTTGATTGCAATACGCTACGTTGGATATGAATATGCGTACGGATACGATTTAAAGACATTTACTGAAGACGTGATTGGGGAAACAGTTTGCGAAGAGAGAAGACAAGGATGGCAAAATGTGAGATGAAATAGTAGGACTTATCAAGGATGAAGAGTGGTCTTAAGAATTGGCAGTTTTCCGCGAGATAATATGGTTGAGACTCGTCCAAAATGCTCGATTTCTTATATTTTGGAAAATGTTTTGAGGAAAATCCTTGAATCAGTGAACGTGCTTGGGTTTGGTTATCAACCCTCTTCCAGAGACCATCCAGCGACAATCCGACAACAACGTTGGTTTCAATCAAGGACAATAGACGCCATCTTCGCCCTTGATTCTTTTATGAGTCAACCCCTGTCAAATATAATCTAAATAAACAAATGGATCAAAAACAAAGGACATGGTATAAGATTTCTGGACGTAGCAAGTTTTAGTTTCTGTAATATCTCATGATGAAGCTGACTTTAGCAGGACTTATCACGCTAAGAAAGCTGACTTTACTACTGGACAATCCAGTAGTATCTATTACAAATATTGTACGTGATTTTTCCACTAAACGCTGACATCAAATCACCAGTCAACGATCCATTCTGCAAGTCGCTATTCAACTTCAAAAATAGGCTAAATTTAGAAATGGGGAGTGAGCCGTCGCGACGGAAGCCCGCTTATCATTTGTCCTGGATAAATGGATGTTTCTAATGGGATTGATGATTGACGCGTCAGCTTTTTCCATTGGGAAATGTAGCTGATCAGTTACTAATTAAGCTAATTGATGTAAGTCATACCTGTGCCGCCATCCGACATTCAACGACTCTACAATTGAAATCGCCGGTAGCCGCCTTATTCAGGTTAGTAAGACTGTGGGCTATGACGAACACAGCTCCTTGGGGCAATTGCACCTCTGTTGAACGTAGCGGCTCGAACTCGATAAGTTTGGCACAACCTGCGAAAAAGATTTTCTCTAGAGTCCCGATTTAGTACAGTTGTGGCAAAGTTTCACCAGGTATCCTATTGGGATAATGGATTTTGATACTAAGGTGTGAGTTCAAAATCTGAGCGCAGCCCAGAAAGTACGCCACTCAATGTATTTTTTCAGAGCTTAATTAAATCATGACTTGACAATTCAATCCTGAGTTATGTAGATGTGGAAGTCTAGACGCCTCTGATAATTATTCCACCGTCTCGAAATTAATAAGATTACTGGCAAATCAAATAACCGATAAATTCTGATTTTTTTCAAGAACTTCTGAAATTCGGCAAAGACAAAATACGCTTTTATTGCTACTAAAATCGTGCTTTGCTCTCATATTCTCTAAAATAGAACTCCAATTTCTGTCTATGCACAGCTGTGCGGAATTACGTCATTTGCTCCTGCTTCCCCAAGACCTGCTTTGAATATTAAAATTTCCTGTATGCAACCTTGGGCCTATTAACTATTGAAAATGAGGAAATTTGCTGCAGCGGCGGAGATAATCGTATTAAATATAGATTTTTTTTAGACTTGACTCCAAAGAATAATGCAAATAAGATTTACAAGAAAGAAGTCATCTTCCAACCACCGTAAATAATCAAAATGGCGCTGGAAATTTGGCGTCCGAGCAGGGACTATTTTGATACACATGTTGTCATTTCCATTTATTACGAGTTTCTTGTTTTTCACTGATTTTGAGTCATCGACTGACTGCTGTGCTACTATTGAGTTCGAATAAAAGTGCTTTCGTCCTTTCTATTTTTATTATAATTCCTCAAGCATGTTTCCATTCAAAGCATAAAAGCTTGATTTAGATTCAAGTTAGACAATGCAGAGAATAGAGTCGAGAGACAGAATTTGTTGCTCCAATTATAATGTTTAATGCTGGCATAAAATGTTAGTCTCTGGCTTAAAACTTTCCTCAATTAGACTGAGTTACTGCTACCTGGAACTTACCCAGCGGCGAGTTTCTAGAGAAATAAATAGAGTCCTTTTGATTGTTGTGAACAATATTGTTATTGTTTGTGTAAGTAAGTTGGAAAATTCGTAAAAAGCAGCTGGAATGACTAATGAGCAACAGTTGGCTCTAAGGCAATAGTTTCACTTCAACTGGATTTATTAGCTATTTTAATTGGAGCCAAGATAATTTGTCTTATTTTTCACTAAGCGCCGCATCTGCTCACGAATCAAATTGTAAAGAATTTTTAATTTTTTTCAAATGAGTGGAAATCTGAGTCAGATGTTTGTCATTAATTTCCTCACTCTTTTTTCACAATAATTTTGGCTTCGTTTTTCTCATTTATTTTTTCTTTGTCACTACGTTTTCGCTCTATTATCACTTTTATCCAAGGATACTTTTTCTTATTCGAGTAAAAGTTTTATTCTACCTTTTCTTACTATTTTTTCATTTCCATTTTGGATTATTTTTTCTTTTTCAATTTTTCTTTATTTCTTTTTTTTTATTTTTAAAGTTTGGGGATTCCGCTATTGAAAAATGTTCAGTTCAAATTGATGCATCACCTTTTTTTTCATAATAGGAAATTTGACAAGACTATACTAGATATTGTTTTTTTTTTACATCGTTCTTTTTATAATTCAAATCCATATTTTTGCCATGTTTCTTTCACTTTCATCGTGGATCAGTTTGGTTCAATTTTTTGTTGTCCATTTTAAGGTGAGTTTTCCTTTTTCATCCCCATATTTTTTTTTCTTTGTTCCAATTGTTTGTACTTCTGATCTTCCTTTTTGATTATTTTAGCTTGGATTAGTTTTGCTCTTTTATTTCTTCTTTATTCGTACGATGTTTCTCGGCTTGTTCTATTTTTTTTCTACTTTTTTTGTTCACTTTTAATTTGAGACAATTTTGCTTCACTCCTCCTTTTTGTCCTTCTTTCTCCACTTGTTTTTTTTATTCAACAGGGATAATCTTCTTGGTTATAAACTCTTGATTAATTTAAAAAAAAAAAAAAATATTTCGACAAATTTTTGAACTGTTTTTGTGTTTGTTTTTTTTTTATTGACTGACTCATTTCTATTTTTTTTTATTTTTAATTTTGGTTGGTTTTTCTCTTTTAATCTTTCTTTGTTTATCTGTCTTATTTTTTTTTTCGGATTGATACATTAGTCTTATGGAGTTTGGATATTCCTCTATTGAAAAATATCCAGTTGAATTTACCCTTTTTTTCATTTGTACAAAGCTATAGTAGAAAATTGAAATTTCTTTCTATTGGGTCATTACTTTTGACATCTTTTTTCACCTTTATTGAGTCTTAGTTTTCCCGCGTTTTTTGTTCGCTTTTTTGTGCACTTCAAGATTAGTTCCCTTTTTTCATTCTTCTTTAGCTCTCATGTGTTTTTTCCACTTTTTTGTCCTGGTTAGTTTACTTTTTGTCCACTTTTTTACGTTAAGTTTGGATTAGTTTTGATTTTGAACATTTAGAACATTTTTTCACGTTGAGTTAGAGCCTTAATCTCCCTTTTCTGACTTTTTTATTTCAAATTTGGGTCTGTGCTTCTTTTCAAATCTTTCTTTATTCCTATTTTTTTATTCTTTTTCACTTGATACATTAGTTTCAAGAAGTTTGAGGACTCCTCTGTTGGAAATATTCACCAGTTAAAATTGATTCGTTGAACTTTTTTCCAATAAAAATTTTGATAAAACTATGGTGGAAATTTGAAACTTCTATTGTTCATCGCAAAATTAATTTTGCAATGTTTTTTCGATTTTTGTGTGACTTAGTTTGGATAGATTTTGACTGTAACTAGTTTTTTTTCGTGGACTTTCAGCTTAGTTTTCCCTTTTTACTCTTCAACTTTGGATCAGTTTTTCTTTTTAATCCCCCGTTAAATTTTTCCCATTTTTTAGTTTGGATTAGTTCACTTTTTTTTACTTTTCGTCCACTTTTAACTTTTATTTTGAGTTAGTTTTGCTCTTTTATTTTTCCTCTATTTGTACGGCCTCCTTTATTGGAAAATATCCATTTGAAATTAATTCATCATTTTTTTTTCCCTTTTTTTTCAATAGGAATTCGAGGAATGATATCTTTTATTCTTCTATTAATAACTCAAATTATTGATTCTGCCATGTTTGGATTAGTTCGGGTCAATTTCCCCCCATTTTATTTTTTTTTAAGACTTTTAATTTTCTTTTTCAGACCTTTTTGTTAAGTTTTTTTGAGTTTGGATAAGTTTTCCTTTTTCATTTTCCTCCAATTATTTCTGTTTTTTTTTTCTCAGTTTGGGTTACTTTACTTTTTCTTGTCTAGTTTTTTACTTTAAGTTTGAACTAGTTAGTTTTGTTTTTTTATTTCTTTTTTATTCGTACGATTTTTCCTCCTTTGTCCTCTTTTTCTCTTTTAAGGAATAAATTAAGACATTTCTAAACTTCTATAAAAAAATATTTCCACGAATGTTGAAGAATTTGTTCACGTCAAGTTTGAGTTGGTTTTTTTATTTTATCACCGCTTTTTCATATTTTTTTATTTTTAGTCTGGGTTAGTTTTAGGTTTTCAATTTTTCATTTTCATTTCCTTTCTAATTTTTTTTTACTTGATACAATAGTCTTGAGAAGTTTGGAGATTCCTCTTTTGAAAGATATCCAAACAAAAGTTTGACAAGGCGTCATTTTTTAACAGTTTGAGATTTTGACTCTGTCTACATGTCCACCTGTCATCCTACCATGTCTCATGACAACTCAGCATATAATATGGCAACAATGGAAGTACGTGACAAGGAAGGACGACAGGTGGACATGCGTTTTGTAGGAACTCAAGTCGTCTGTATGTTCGTTTTCGTTACACACCTTCCTTTGCAAGAAAAGCTATTGCCTGGTCCATTCCTCCTCCTTGAGTTCCAATGTACCTTTCACATGCAGCACAAATATTAGCCAGCTCTTCTTTCGGCAGAGGTAGCTAAAAAATAATTTCGACAAAGTTCAGCAGAAAGTGGGGAAAACCTCCTACATTGAAAGCATGGGCAGCAGCAAGCGCTGCAGCACTAACCAGCGCACTACTACTTGACAGTCCTGCACTTTGAGGTACAGTTCCACTAACAATAATCCTCATCCCTGCTATATTTTGTCTCTGCTTCTCCTTCATAAAGTCCAATATTCCTTTGACCCCACATAAAAAATATTGATGCCATTTCGGTGCAGTCCCATTCAAGACGATTCTGAAAAAAGATACCTTAGAAAATTACAATAAAAAGATTGCGCCCCTATTCCTTCAGGCACATAGCAAAAATATTGGATATCGTGACACTATTGATTGATGGGGATGTCAAATACTCACTCTACATGATCAAGCCTGCATGCAAATTCCTCATATTTCTTGTCGACATTCAGCAAACTAAGCTTCTTGTCCTCATCCAGTCCCACAGCCAAAAATATGTCCTGATCTAGTGCCATGGGACAAACTCCATAGCCACAGTAGTCTATGTGTTCACCAATCAAATTCACCCTGAAAGAAATCATGTTCTGTTGACGTTTTCAATCAGTAAAGTATTGATTGAGATGAAACGAAATAAATTGCATTTACGCTTATCAATTCTGATCAGGTCCGGCCTGAAATCCAGCACAACTATTTTATTTAAGGATCGTTAACTTGGCGATACGTGATTGAGGACTGGATCGGTTCCGTTCAAGTCACACAGGCTTTGATGTAGTTTCTGAGAGGATTGAATATGAATGCGCCATTGAGAATGAGTGTTATTTATTATTCGGACGTGTGGTGAAAAAGATCGGCAACGACGCTACAACTTGATGGAACCCTGTAAAAGTACTCCCACGTTTGAGCCAATGGCTTGGAAATTGATACCAGGAAAGCATCACACTAATTAATATGTTTTGAGGCGATTTTAGCATTGAATTCGATCAACAAAGGTTGTTATGAACAAATTGCTGGAGGGAGTTATCAAAAGCGCATCTATTTTGCTTACGATATTTTTGAATGACTTGAAATTGCATGTATGTTGTAAAAGACGATTTTTTTGACATATTGAATTCTCCAAAAAAACAATAAAATACATTTTCATTTGTGCAAAATTACTGTACCACTTCTTTTACATGAAGATTATTTTTACAAACTGAATCTCGTTACCGGTGTAACATCACGAGAAAATAATAGCCATTATTGCGAGAGATTTTGCATGAAGAACTTTGTCAATAGCATCTTTATTCATAAAAAAAAATACACAAATAAATGATACTGTTGAATCTTCATATTATTTCCATGGTGTTGTCAAGAGATATTTTGTGATTTGGTCTGCAAGTGGGAATATTGATTAGTATTCCCTATCTTTTGTCATTATTTCCTAAACAGGTGTATGGGATACTACAAAAAACCAGTTTATTCTTATTCCACCAGTGTGTTATAATCCATAACTCACTAGTCACTATTGAGTTATGGATCATAAGCCACGTTCCTGTAGCAACCAAACAAACAACCTACTATGATGACCAAGATGTACATGTCATTGTCTAGTCATTCTGACACTGACATTTATATTAAATAATTATTATCTCATAAAAAAAACGTTTTTTTCCATTTGAAACATTGTATGCCACTCGTGTATTATGTTTCCCAAGTCACTTGAGAATATACAGGGTTTTTCACTTAAAACTCCGCGCGTCAATATCTCGGAAACGAATAGGAATATTTGATTTCTGTAAAAAGTAGTCAATGTATGGGGTCGAGTAGTTATTTTTCACAGTTAAAAAAATTCGACGCCTACCAAGAGTAAAGCGTTGCGACGCATCGAAAATATCAATCGATTGCAGGGACTGTGAAATTACGCGCATGCAAAAGTACGAGTTATTTATAAACTTTTTTGTTATTCAGTCGAACTCATTTATTCTACTCAGTTTTGAGATATACAGTGTGTCCAAGATAAGGATGTCTATCACGGGGATCTTGGAAACCGTGAGAGATACAAAGTCGGTTGAATGGAGGCAAAGTTGCGTATTTTGATGCTTAACAAAATGCCGTTTATAAGCCAAGAAATTCCGACTAAGTCCGAAATTGTCCGAAAAAAACCGAAATATTTCAAAATTGTTTTCATTTTTTTCTGACCACATTGGAAGAGATATTTTGAAATGAATGGGACTTCTTCATTGCCACTTTTTGTCTTTTACAAGATAGCGTTATTAAATTGAAGAACCGACGTTTTGTCTATGAGCAGCCATCATCAACTTTGTTTTTTTAAATACGGTCCTGGATTTTTCATTACGGATTTTAAGAGCCTCTTATGTTCCTAAGCCAACAAGGTATCGCACATATTAAAAAAGAGGCGGTTGTTTTTAATCCTATTAAAAATGTATTTTTTGTCTCTCTCTAACACATGAGTTCTTATGGAAAAACCCATCAACATAATTTTTTTGAATAATTGCGATACCTCGTTGGTTGAGGAACATAAGAGGCCCTCAAAATCCGTCCTATAAAATCCAGGACCGTATTTAAAAAAACAAAGTTGATGATGGCTGCTCTTAGACGAAACGTCGGTTCTTCAATTCAATATCGCTATCTTGTAAAGGGCAAAAAGTGATAATGGAGAAGTTCCATTCATTTCAAAATATCTCTTCAAATGTGTTCAGAAAAAAATGAAAACAATTTTGAAAAATTTTTAATGAGTTCGACTTAATAACAAAAAAGTTTATAAATAACTCGTACTTTTGCATGTGCATAATTTCAAAGTCCCTGCAATCGATTGATATTTTTGATACGTCGCGACGCTTTACTCTTGGTAGGCGTCGAATTTTTTTAACTGTGAAAAATAACTACTCGACCCCATACATTGACTACTTTTTACAAAAATCAAATATTCCTATTCGTTTCCGAGATATTGACGTGCGGAGTTTTGAGTGAAAAGCCCTGTGAACCAATCTTTCTCGCGTGACTTATTTTTAACATAATGCACTTGTACCATGAATAACTATTATTACTCACATTATATTACGGGTCATTAATAAAAATATTATTTCAGAATTTTTGAAAAGAATAAAAATCAACTTTTTAAGAATCAATTGAGAATTAACGTAAAAAATGGAATAAAAAAACTGCAGAAAATGTAACTATTTTCACAAAAAACTTATTAAATAAAAAAACGAACGAAAATAAGAGGACAAGATTAAAAAAAAATCTAAATTTTGAAGAACACCGAAAAATAAGTCTAAAAGGATGAAAAAATTCACCTGCGTGAATCAAAAAAATCCTGAATAATGAAAAACGTCTTCAAAAGAGTAAAATCTATTCGAAACGTTCAAACATCACTAAAAGTATAGAAAATTACCAAAATATGAGAAAAGTAAAATGATAAGGACATAAATATTTCATAAAAAAAAACAAAGAAATACTTGCACAATAGTTTTTGACGCGCAAAATACTCTTGATAAAATCACTGACAAAAAAAATTAATAGAAAATACAAAATCACTTGCAGTACAATTATTGATAAAAACAATCCAAATAAAATATTGAACTATGAAAAAACAATTTTTAAACATCAAAAAACTATTTTAAAGATTTAACCATGTCTGGAAACTAAAGAATGTGAATATGGATAAAATTAATTTCAAAATTATATTAAACTAACGGAAAAATAATTTTAAACACGAAAAAAAAAACAAACAAAAAATCTAATAAAATGCAAAAATAGAAAATGGAAATGAGGGACAAATTGATAATGAAAATGTTTAGACTTATGAGAAAGAGAAAAAAAAACCAAAACGAGTACATAGAGGTATTAACAAATTTGAAAAATATCCCCCAAGTATCCCAGAATATCAAGAATAATAACTGTAAAAACTTAAAAAAAGGAGATAAAAGTGATAACCCGTTTTTAAAAAGCACAAACTTGCTATAGTTTTTATAATAAAATCAACATTTCATGGGTAAGTGTTACACAACATTGCTGTAATTTTTTTTATTAATTTCCATGCAAAAAAGTCTAAAAATTGGTGCTTGAACCAGAATTATATTTTTTTGTATATTAAAAATTCCGATAAATTCAATGGTACTAGGATCAAGAACCCATCTATTGTTTTCGAGTAATCAAAGTTTATTTTTTACAGGTGTGGGTGAAGATGCCACTTTTTTGTAATCATGACAAAGTAGTTCAATAAGGTAGACCGCATTTAGCAAAAATATTGTATTTGAATCAGCGTACATATTTTCAAACTTGCAAAGAAAACGAGAGCAATATTATGACCGAAAAAAGTGTTATAATTGATTCTTGCTCTCGGACTAATCGTTTGTTTTATATATTATACGCCTTGGAATGTGAAACAGGACTGGGCTTGTTAATTCAATACTTATCGGAAAATGTCCATCTTACAAGATTATTAAGGACCTGAAGATGCCAGTATTAGTTATAGTATGTCTAATAATATGGTTCGAATATTTATTGTTTATTGTTACTATCCGCATAAAGAATAATAATTCTAGAGAAGTAGATAACAAAACAAGTCCGATACTGGAATCCTATTTGAATTCCACATTCCTTTCAGGAGTTTTTTTATAATGTATATGATATGAATTCCATCAGTTGGAGGCTACTACGTATTCTACCCAATTATTAAAAGTCATCTTTAAAAAATAAGTTGATATAAAGAAAAACGCAAACTTTGCTGAATGACCGAAAACGGGGAGTGGTCTAATAATAACCTGTGACGTCATCTTCGTTACTATTGAGTCCCCGATTCAAACTAAAATCATTAGCTGTCATGTTTTGTCTGTTTTTGTTCCACGTTAATAAAAAGAGACAAAACACACAGCTGATCGGGTTGTAGATGTAGATGTTAGATGTTTCAGTGGGTGGCTCACGCCAAAACCTGCTTAGGCCTCCTGGGCCCGTTGCAACCCACAATAGATAGAAGTGAGATTATTGAAGGTACGACGCTTTCGCGAAGCTCAGCAGGTCCCTCAAATAGATCCCTTCCAATTCCTGGAGTGTTGTGAGTACAGCTCCGAAGTGTTCCATCCTAATGCTACGAAGAGCCGGACATTCCGTTAGGATGTGGGCTACGGTCTCTACGTCTTCAAGGCACCACCTACAGTCTGAATCTTCCCCGATCCCGATCCTATGGAGGTGACACTTCAGGTTCATGTGACCAGTTAATAGACCAATCATTGTGCGGAGGTCTTTTCTGCTCATATTTAGGAGCTCTTTGGTTCTGCCCGTATCAGGTCCTGTTATCATTGCCTTGGCATGTAGCATACCAGGGGCATTATTCCAGCATATAGTGGCCTTTTCGAGTAGAAGTTTCTTCGCCTCGCCCATTCCTATTGCTTTAGAGATGCCAATCATTGGTTCGGGTCCTATCGGCCTGTGCGATGAACCACTTTTGGCAAGTCTGTCAGCTTCAATGTTTCCCTTTATACCGCTATGGCCCGGGACCCAAATTAGCCTCACCTTGTTGTTATTTTGAATTATCTTATGCAGAGCCTCTTTGCATTCTAGGACTGCTTTAGAGTCTACTGCCTTTCTCACAACAGCCTTTAATGCTGAAGTGCTATCTGAACAAATGTTGAAAGTTCTGTGATTTGTGCCGCTCTCAAGAATGGTATATGCACATTGTGTTATGGCGAAGATTTCGGCCTGTAGGATCGAAGCGTGAATCCCGAGCGAAGAAGGTCATTTTATTGTCCCTCCCGCTCTTGCAGAATCCTGCTCCTGTGCCTCTCTGATGTTTGGAGCCATCAGTAAACCACCACGACCCTTCTCGTGTTTGAACTGGTCTGTTCTGATCCGTCCAATCCTCTGGTCTAGGAATAATCAGCTCAGGCGAGCTACCAGCATAGAAGATTGGAGTCATGTAGTCGGAGTGCATTAGCAGCACTCCATCTTTTATCTGGGGTTCACTCATGATGACCGAGTGTCCCTTGTTCCTCCGCTTCAGATGTTCCAGACAGTAAAGACGGTATGCTGTTCTGAGTGCAACACTCTCTTCAAACAAGTGCAGTGGGGGTAGCTCCAGGATTACCTCCAACGCTCTCGTTGGTGTGGTCCGTACTGCGCTTGTTATACTGATGCATCCCATCCTTTGAACCTTATCCAGTTGCCTTTGAATGTATGCTTTCTTAGTTGCGGGCCACCATACTATGGCTCCGTAGGTGATCAGAGGTCTGATAACCATAGAATAGATCCAGTAAACTATTCTGGGTTTCAGTCCCCATGTTGTCCCTATAGCTCTTTTGCATGCCCATAGAGAGCATATGGCTTTCCTAGAGCGTTCTTCGATGTGATCTTTCTAGGACAGTTTCTGGTCAAGAGTTACTCCTAGGTATTTGACCGTTTTGCTGTATTCCAGGACTCTTCCTGAGATGGATATCTCCGGTTTGAGTCCTGATTTGTATTTCCTGGTGAATAACAGGATTTCGATCTTTTCGGGGTTGATCCTAAGTCCTTCAAGGGAGCACCACTGTTCGGGTTAATTGGATCACTATTACTATTTCGCTTGTTGATTGTTCTCGTTTCATGTGAATATTGTTAACGTATGTAACTGTCAAGGTAACTGTTAACCAATCAAACGAGGCTTTCAAGAGACAATTTGCCAAAAATTGACTCATTCATGTTGACGGACAAAATCCCTTTGTTGGTGTCGACACAAGAAAAATCAAAATGCTATAAAGTGAGGGATAAAATGAGTAGTTTCAGAGTAGTTGAGTATCATAAAAAAAAGATACCATCGGGGCTGGAATTTTTCAGAATCATATTTGAATCTGATATATTTTGTAAATACTTCATTATAGTATAAAAGTGAGATTGTTAATATTATCTTTTGGTAAATAAAACTATCTATATCTATATAACTGGACCCTTTGCTCTTTCACAGGGGAAGTGTACTTAGATTTGTTGGACCATACTATTCAACAAACTCTGGTCGAAGTCATGGATCGCCTGACTTGTCACCACTAGACTTTTCCTGTGGGGGCACTTGAAAACAAAAATGTATAATGTATGCGACCAAAGTCCTATGGAGTTATGGAGATGGATGGTGAATATTTTTTAATTAATTCTGATAAATTGATATCCAATTCCTGTTGAAAATGTCATTGACAAGCCGCGTTTGTATTTTCAGCAATGAACAAAATGCATATAAAAAGTCTGCTTCTTTTTTTAAAAACGATCGAAAGACGTAAAGTCAGCACAATAGGGAACTTGCATTTATTGCTGGATTCGAATTCCATGAAAAATAATGAGACACGTGATTTTTCCTTTTGTTGCTTGTTGTTGTTGACGGAAATAAATCGCTTTGTGCTTTATATACCGAACTTATAAAACTTGAAAAACTTTTGAAAAAATCATATTTAAAGGAAATAAAAAAAATACGTAGCGATTTTTTTGTGATTTTGCACAGTTTGTAATAAAAAAAAATTGATGTAATTTCTCATTGTTTGACGTTTTTATTATCGTATTTCCCCAATAAATATTTGGCTTTCTCTCCCAAACCTGAAAAATGACCGACCAAATATGACGAGCTCTTATAACTGTGCTTGTTGCGACAAATATGATATATTTTTGTCGCAACCAGCGATTTTCGAACAAATCAAAGTTTACCACCAATTACCTTTAAATCCTGGTCCTCTATAAATTCGTAATTATGCAAGGTTGTCAAATTTATATAGTAGGTATGTCGAATTCGATGCAAAATTTTTAAATCCTTTGAAAAATACTTGTTTCATTTAAAAAAATCAAGTTGATTGTCGCGTAGCTTTTTAGGCAAGACATACTATAAGGCAATGTTGCCATTTTGTGTCCATTTCTATTTTGTAATAAAGTTCTTTATAAAACCTTCATACAACAAATTAGACTTGAGACTAATTTTATTCTAAAATTTGTGCTATAATACGCTATAAGAATTCAATTTTTTACGTTTCATAAAAGGCTTTTCTAAAGAGTATTATTTCATGATTATATCACTTTTGAGAGTATTTTGTTAAAACTACCGTCACTAGATGATAAAACTGTGTATTTGAGAACCCTAATATATCAGTTATATATCATTTTAGTTTATTAAGGCACAATCTGTGTTAGTTGGGCTTGTATTTTTTTTTTTATTTATTAAATATGTAATAATTATTAATAATACTCTCTGACACATACTCATAGACAAAACCAACCCAGAAACGGGAACCTTGACAGATTTTGACTCAAATATTAAGTGAGGTTAAGCCGGATTTATAATCTAAGATAATATGTGCAAATCACGGACTTAGTAAATAAAAATGGACTGCTAATGCAATGAGAAGAAAATCACTGGAGCATGGGCGCTGCCATGATGGGACAATTTAAGTTGATGCTTCTGATTTTCAGTGGTGCCATCGTTGAAAAATGCAGAAATCTGTAATCTCTGATTTACTTTGAATTCCATTTCGAATTGGAACTGTCAAATTTCCGCTTGGCAAACGGGAATCATTCGTCACCATTCACATTGAATTTGGCGTAAGCGTGACACAGATTCAATGTAGATGGTAGCATATGATTCCCGTTTGCCAAGGGGAAATTTGACAGTTCCAATTCGAAAACAAATTGAATGTAAACCTTACATACATACACCATACACCTACACCTACCGTCTGATTTCGATTTCGAGGTAATTAATTGTTATCAATATAATAAGATAAAGGACGAAGGATATTGGTGAATATTTCTTTTTTTTTCCTTCAAGTGTCTGTGACTTCGCGTTCCCGTAGTTTTTGTGCATATTGAAGAGAATATTATTATATCAATTCCAAAACCGCAGAATGCATAAATCATGAAACATCGACTATCTCAAGTACCTACTACCTATACCAATTTCCAGGGTCCAAGTTGAACTCGTTACGAAATAGTAGGTAGGTAAGGTACAATAGATCAAGTGCTATTCGCTACTTAGGTATGGTATAATGCTGTTGAAAGGACATAATTAAATAGGTAATGATATTTTTGAAGAACTGAGTTGAATGAAGAATGAAGGCTCATTTTTATGTTAATAATAATCCAACACAAAACGTTTCATAGTTTTATAAGTATCTAAAGATGTTAAAATCCCTGCACAAAATTACAATGTGAATGTGAATATCGAGTTTTGAGTACCTATAGGTATTTTCTTAAAATCCAAAATCCGAATCGAAATAATGGGAATAGGTGATATTACTAATAATATGACATAACCTTCTAAACAAAATAATAATTAGCTGTCTTTCTGCTTTTTCCAATGGCCGCATAAAAGGAATTGCAGCGCTTAATCGCTTTTTCCGAGCGATCAGTGAAATGACATAAATGATAATTTCCACCACAAGATCACAGTTCCAGCGATGAAGCGAAAGAAATATACTTTTTTTCGCTAGACCACTGTGCTGCAGCACAGGAAATCATGTCATTCCAGTTGGACCGCTCAAATATAGCGCTAGTTCTCGGAACGCAGCCATAAGTGGCACGTCAAAAAAATCAGTGATACCACCACAAATTGTCCCATCATGGCGGCGCCCATGCCTCAGTGATTTTTGGCAAGGTCGGCCATATGCATTAGCAGTCCAGTTTTTATATAGGTCCGTGGTGCAAATCGTCAAATGTCAATCAAATATCTAGTTTGCGCAGTTCAAAAAAACAGTAAACATGATTTTGTAGGTGCAAATTGCAGACCAAGTTGCACAGATTGTCCGAGAGTCTAAACCTTGGTCTAAACGATAATAGGGAGTTTTTGGAGCTCTTATTTGACCCGTCATTAACGTTGCCGGTTATTCTGAGCTTGCGCAGATGTCTGGAAATAACCGAATCGGTTTTTAACCGATAACGTGTCACGTTATCTACGGAGCCTTAACGTTCGCTTAATAACCGTCGGTTATTTTCACATGTTGTCATATTGATATACAGTATTATTTAATCATTACATAGAAATCGTGAAACATACAAAGTACAATTTAAATTGTTAAAAATGACTACAGTTGCACTGGAATTGTAAGATTCTTGTCTTTTTATTAAATATCCAACAGAAACAAATCCTATGTTTTACAGCTTGGCAACAGTGTAATTGATGCTGATGGAGATCAGCTGTTTATCATTCCAGTCGGTGTTTTGCCCATGATACTCGTAGTTTTGCTTGAGTTACGTTTAATTTAACTTCGAAGTGGAAGTGACAGATTTCCGCTTGTCAAACGGGAATTATGTACCACCATCCACATTGAATTTGGCGTAAAAGTAACTTTGAACACAAATTCAATGTAGATGGTAGCATATTATTATGATTCCCGTTTGCCAAGCGGACGTGAAATAAGATGTAAACCTTACATTTGGTAGTCTGAATCTTCATATACTTTTTTTATCATTTCTCTATGTTCATATCTAGTTTCAGTCATATTTCATAATTCGTGCTGCTCTGCTAGGAATTTGGCGAAAATACCACAAAATCAAAATCAAAACATCAAAAACCAAAAACACAACAAATCTGATCACTATGATGACAGATGACATGGTGATGACACAACGTCAAACGTTAAATACGAGTTTCAAAATCTCTTTTTTGTATCCTCTCCGTTATTAATGTTTTGTTTTCTGCGCATGCTTAGTATAACGGATAAGGGATAACGTCAACCAAATAAGTGGCTTAAAATCTCTCTAATAAGAGGTTCAAAAACTCCCTAATAATGATTCCGATAACGTTCGTTAGGTAACGGACTCCGGTAACCCTAATACGATAAGAACTGCGCTACTACTCGTCAAATTGATAGTGTTATGGTATGTGATATTGGAGAGTTCTCGTGCACACTACTTGACAAGTATGACAGTTCTCACCCTAGGGTTAGCCCGTTACCTTAAGCGTGAATAATTTAATCTGAATAATCTCCATGAAAAGCCGTGAAAACCATCCCTCATTTATAACCCTGTACATAGTGTGGAACAAATCATATTCTAATTCTGCCTCAAATGCAGAATCATTATAACAGTAATTTATATTAATTCCTCTATATTTTATGATATAAAAAACAGAGTTGGACAAGGAAATTTGATCAGAGTAAGGTTATGGGACTCGAAAGTGAACAAAATAGCAACGCTAAATTAATTCTAGAGAATCTCACGCACCCCTGTCTTAAACATTATTGTTAAAAAGTGCATAACCTCAAAAAGTATACTTCAATATGGCGCACAGTTGGAGAAATTTCCATGTATCAGAAAATGCCACGTAAAAAGTTAGACAGTACCTACACAAAAATGTAGATTCTCTTTACAATTTGAGAAAATGAGAAGACGATGAGGTCATGACTTCCATTTTGTAATACCCTGTATAATATTTTTTGTAGATTTAGTTGGGTATTTTTTTTTCTTTTTTCTATGATTACAATGATATGCTCTATTGATTTTCCGTATGCAGGAAGCAAAAAGCCCGGTAAAAAATAACGATTTTTTGTTAGAATGTTCACATTTTTGCACAAATAAACACGATCCTATTTGAATCTAGATGGGTCTAGACATCAATAGTTATTGCAGGAAAATTGCAGGAAATTTCTTATTCATCTAAAATCAAAAATAGAGTTTATAATATGACAAATTTTTGTAATTTGAAAAAAGCTGCCTCTATCAAAACTTGTGGATACTATGGCGAAGGCACGAATTCATTAACAAGATTTTACTATGGAACATCAATGAGGAAATATCTTTATAATTGAAATCAATAAATCCTGATCGAATTTCCGCACTCACCTGCCAGGAACTCTGACATAAAAGTCCGGCTTCTTGCCATATATTTTGCTAAAAACATTCTCCACTTCGTCACTTCTATGACTTCGTGTTAATAAACGCACTTCTACCGACATTATTTAAACATTTACGTGAACAAATCCTATATTAACTAACCGAAACGAATATTTTTATGTATGCATACGTGTCGGCTGCATAACCGGTTGAAGGTAAATAAACATCGATATCTCAGCGATTTTGTTATCAGCGAGAGGCTATTATAAACGAATTACTTTCTATTCCTTTGAAAATTCCGCTAATCATAATTTCAGATATGTTGTGAAATATGTCTAGAATTTGGTTTACTGAGGTTAAGTTTTAATCATTGACGTTCTCCGTCCGTTCTATAAATTCAGCAGGCAGCAGGATGTTTGAGCATGAAAGTCTGTAGCGAAGTGCGCATGGATTAACTTTTCGTTCAATATTTTGTTCAAAAAACTACTTAGGTATGCCTCTTTAAACAGAAATGCAAAAATTAATTTTCTTTCTGGATAAATCATCGTAACAATCACTAAGAGATGGTTTGGATTGGTTGGAGTCAGTTAGGGTTAGTTAACGACCAAAGGACCATAATTTGCACCTAAACGGGGTACACAGGTCCTGGTCGAGTCGACGTGGGCATATGACTTCTCAGGTCGAAATCTTTGGTCAAATTATGTCGCATAGACGACTTAGGTCGTGTTCAACAGGTCGCCCAACACACCTATTTCTAAGTTATTGAACTGTCAATGGATGGCGACATTGTCTACTTGGACTCTGTTGTCATGACATATTATATCAAGTATTATTATCATTATTTTTTAGATATTATCTGTTTATTCTGTGCTTTTAATCTTGAGCTTTTCTCATAATATGAATCTCCCGAAAAAAAGCAAACATTTTAAAAATTCAAAAATGATGATTCTGGAATGGAGGATTTACTTAATTTAAGTTGTAGCAAATTTACACCAATTTGGATTGTGACACCAATGTTATACCTAATATGACTAATTTTTATACCTGAGGTCGTTGAGTTCACCTACTTATTGACCTAATCCGTGCATGTTAAATTAGCGGCTCTATCATGATGGAGGATTTATTTCATGAATAATTTATTTGTGATGGTGATCCAATAAACCCAGAATTGAGGTTACTCTCCACCACAACAAAGAGTAATCCAGCAAATTGGGATCAAACTTTGATAATGGAAAAAAATCACTTTCATATAAACTTTGATAGCTTGACAGCCAATAGAGATAGACACTGGCAATCTTCACCAATCGATTAAGCAACAAATTTGTTATTAGAATCATTATAAAAATATACATGGTGAGTCAGAAAAGTTTGAACCAATATTGGTCCAGACTTGGGAAATTGAAACAAAATTCACGTTTATGAAAAAATTAATAACTTGAAAACCAATAGAGATAGACACTTGTAAGATTTTTTAATCAAAATCCTCAAAAAGTATATAAAGGGTGACTTGGACAAATTTAGAGCAAAATTATTGGGTCAAACTTGAAAACCGATAGAGATGGACTCTTGCAAGTTCCATCAATCGATTTAGCATCAGAATCAATAAATCAAAAAAAAAATATACATATTCAGAGAAAATCGGGGCAAAATTGGATCAAACTTGTGAAGTTTAGAAAAAAAGACACATATTTTGCATTAATGTTTTACGCAAATCGATTTTTTTTTCATTTTCATTCATCTATATCCCTTAAGGAAAATCTCAATAGAGCCACAATAACAAATAAAATCATTCACTTAAAAAGGATAGCTCAACGTTCGATAGTTCCAATGTTGCCGGATTGTGATAAAATTTAAAAAAAGTCATTTTTCAGGATGCTTGGTTGGTCGTTAGAGTATTCCAGTTAATCATACTTTGATTAACCGGTAGAGACAGGGAAAGACGTCGGCGGAACGTCGGGGTTTGACTTAAAAATTACGTTTGTACTGGGCAGGGACAAAAAATAAACGAGTTTACCAAAAAATAGTGATAAACTAGATTTAATTAAATAAAAGGGGTTATGAGCATAGACTTACAATAACAAGACACATAACGCCTATACCTCTTTAGCATTGAATGTTTTGGTGTCAACACAACGATAAATAAGTCAGTTTGGTTTCTGTTCACTTACCGGTTAAATGACAAAATGTCTGCCTGATTTTATTTTCTTTTCAAACACTATTAGGCATTGTTTTATCAATAAAACACTAAATAGCGCAATTTAGAATAGAAAATGATTCACAGAGCTAAGTCTTCTCCTGAGAAATTGAGGAATAAACTCAGTAATAACTTCCTAACCTCACAATAAACAATAGCGTCAGAGAAACGGGCTGGCCTTAACTTTAAGGTCGGATGTTGCCAAGTTTCATCACAAAACGTAGACCTCAATACACATTTACACTTCAAAAATGTTGCTTTGATGACACAAATCCCTTTGTGACGAAGTACTAAAGATGGTTGTTTGGGATTGTTGATTTAGAAGATTAGCAGTTGAATAAATTTATTTTCCGGGTATTTTCTCATAGAGCTTTAGAACATTCAGGGCACATGACAACCTAGCTGAAAAAAAAAATATTATTTATAGAAGGGATGTTGGGTTTGGGAATATTTGTTTTGTTATACTTGTCTTGTGATATTAAGTCTATGGTTATGAGGCCATCATTTCCAGATTTTATTGAAAGTTTTCTGATTCCTTGATATAATTAATTACTCATAATACAGTTCATTCACCTATCGGATAGACACGACCAGTTACCGAATGTTTCTTCAATCGAGCCTATAACTGCGCTGATGACGCCTAATAGACAAAAACGCTCGAAGATGCAATCTTTCATTACTCATAACATTCGTCAGGAAAAAGGAATTTTTAACCTTTCGGATTTTTTTCAATATCAACCTTGATAGAATGCTATCGATAAAAAAATATGAGAGAAATATAAAAAATAAATGTGAATATAAACTGATAATAACTGGTATATTTACAAAAATTTCAATTCCTGCTACAATATAATATGTGCCTGTTCATCTTTGTTAAATAGAGAACCTTGTGCTTCCTACCGCAGATTCATCAGGTATACATATATATATAAGCAGAAGGGTAGGTATAGGGTATATATATATATATACCACTTCCTCATCTGAGTGGTACGATGGATCCACAAAATTATCGTATCTTTCAATTTTCAAATACATATAGATTCTGTACACAGCACGCTTATAACATATTTTTGACTAGAATAACTGATATGGATTGAACAATAGAATTAACCCAATGATAAAGACAATATTTTACGACTATCCAATGTTGAAAGGAAGGTTGGTGCAGAGCCCTAATAAATTTCAAAAGTTACATTGAAATACGTGTAAGTGGCGCCCTCCTGATACCGGTTTCATTCTGAACAAGAATCATCAGTCAGGCAACATGAAAACCATCTACACAATTTTTTATATTGAAAAACAAACTATTTGACAATCTACACACTCTGATATCCTACTTTTACCATACCGTTTTTATTTCATTGGTCTAGTGCAGCATTTTATATTACTGCCGCCATCTGCTGCACATTCAATGCAGTTAATTCAATCCTGCTGTCCTTTTTCTTCATTTTTTGACGAAGGAAAGGTTTGGTATTAGAAAAAATAATGTATACCCTCATCTGTTATTTAATGCGGACAAAGATTATATGAATGTGTATATGATGCGGATAAAGACTATATGTTAGATGATATATATGTTCAAAGAAAGATAGATTGCAATTGGGTTGCCTGGCAAAATCCGGGGCTATACTTTTATACAGGGTGTGTGAGTTCAAACAGTTAAAACAAAATCTTCATTTTTTTTTTTTTTTTAAATTCACTGATCCTTGTACTGTCAATCACTCTTAGAGTATCAAAAAGTTTTTCAATACCACTAGTATTTCAGTGTATCATTGCAATAAGGTGTAAAACAAAAACCTATTTTTCTCGAAAACGGTTGGTTTTATAAAGAAAAGAGAAGCACCTTTTTTGTTGGGAAAAGGTCAGAATATTTGAAAAAGTAGTTTTCAGCTCTGTGAAATGACACCTGTCAAAAATTGGGCCCAAAATGTTTGGTGGCAAGTCCATTCCTGGTTCCCCCTACAATTTAAAATAATGATTTTACCATGATTTCAAGAGTCTTCATGGCCTTCACAGTATGCTAAAGTTTCATCAAATTATACAAGCCGGTTCAAAAGTTAGAGCTAAAAAATGAAATCAATGGGTACCCCTTTAGGGCTTTGTATCTCAATTTGGAGGCACTTTAGAAAAAAAAATTATGACAAACTAGGGATATTTTGACCTCCCTTATACGCTACCGAAATTATGCCATATACTTACCGGACACCCTGTATAATAATATAAAAAATATCCAATAAACTTATCTTGTAGAGAAGATAAAGTCACTGCAAAATCAATTAAAAGCAGGAAAGAGTAGTTATTTGGAAACCAGCAGTTTTTGAATTTGTAAATTTGATTTTTTTTTCCTGGCGGACTTGATCAAATTTTTGAGCCGACGTTTCGTTTCTTCTCAAACATCATCAATTCATATCGATGATGGCGTTATTACCTTGAAACGTCGAATTAATGTCAAGTGTGATATGTCGTTGGAATTAGAATTAAAAAATATATACAGGGTGTTTATTAATTGAATGCCGATACTTTGGATGATTTTGAGACAAAAAGTTCATATAAACAAAGGTCCGCAAGAGCTTAGTTTTTATGATACAGGGTGTTGAAATATTAAAAAATTAATGATTTTTTTATAATTACTTCGATACTATTCCAAATATCTTTATGAAATTTGGTACACGTCTTCTAGGCTTCAATATGCATTTTGTGATTACAAACATTTCATTGCCCACCAGTGGCGTCCGTACGGGCTTTGCACTCAATATTTTTGGAGAAAAAACTTGTACGCCACTGCTTCCTTGCAAAATAAAAAATATTTTTAAAATCTCTATTTATTTCTGAGCCAATTTGTTCTCTTGATTTTTTTCCGTCCGGCGCATGGTTTTCGCTTGAAAAAATAAAATCTATTTAATTGCATTGATACCCTGCTGTGTCATCCAATATTTTTAAATCAGTGGCGCCCTCTCTAACATTCCCATGCATTTTGATGCATAGAAGACGTGTACCAACTTTCAAAAAGATATCTGGAAAAGTATCAAAGTGATGATAAAAAAAAAAAATTTTTTGAAATTTCAACACCCTGTATCTTAAAATCCATGCTCTTGTGGACCTATGTCCATATGAACTTTTTTTCTTAAAATTATCCAAGGATTATCACCCTTAAGTATCGGCATTCAGTTTATAAACACCCTGTATATATTAAGCGTAGAACACAATTTTTCGTCTACTAAAAAAAAAAATTGATGGTGGTTGCTCGGAAACGAAACGTCAGATCATAAATTTGATAACGCCATTTTGTAAAAGAAAAAAGAAACATTTGTTTTGACGTATTTCTTCTTATAAACTCAGAAAAACACGATATCCGCTTTGTATACAAAATTTCGGTTTTCACCGGATATCTCCGGAAGTATTCGGAATTTTTTGGATTTTCTAACAGCATTCTATTGACTACCAAAATACTCAACTTTCCCATGATTTGCAACTCATTCATTAAAAAAATTATCTAACATTTTTATACATCAAATAATATTTCAAATAGATATTTCTAATTTGAAGCATGTGATCATTCTATCCTTGAAGTTGATATTGTTGAAGATTTAAAAACTCAATCCACCTGTTTCTATATCATGCACTCACTCTTTATTTACAATCATACAATAACTTAATCTAACAATAATCAATACAAAGATCACTACTTTACTGCAAATCCATCCAATATATCACAAATGTCTAAATATCTAGTCTACCAACTACATCTTCATTCCAAAGGCCTGTCATATATTTCTATACTGCTAATTTCAACTATTTCATATTCTAGTATGAAACCTTGTCCAGCTATTCGGTCATCTGTTCGGAACTTCAGTACAATACCTTCTTCGGTGGAGATCAGTTCTTCGGAAGTCTGCAACAAACTGGGTTCATATGGATTTGACTCCTATTGCTTGTTACCTGGTTTCCACAAAACTTTCCGAAACTAACAATACTATTGGTGTCAAGGCCGTCAAAGACTTCTAGATAGTCGTAAGAACAGTCTTTCTCCATCTCCAGTTCAAACTGTTTGAACGTGAGTTTCACATTGTATTTTTCATTTCCTACAATGAACCAGTCACATGACATCATCGGCGGGTATGAGCTACTTCCGTAGGTTGGATGAGAGTAGATTTGACGTTTCTCCTGAGTTGCTTGTAGAATTCCTCCACAGAGCTGGGAAGTCAGATATGATTATCTATATCAAATTACAGCCCCAAACTTACCGTAGAATACGTAGCAGAGAATCCTTTCTTATGTATATTTCGATCTGACTGAAAAATCATATAAAGTTGATTTTCAGAAGTATCAATAACTTGAGGGTCTCTTGATCCACAATATCTACCAATCTGCACTGATTTGGCAGAATCACCATCAAAAACCTTCAACAACACAGTTATAACCATCAACAGATTAAAATTCATTTAATAACCTGAACAAAATCAAAATAACACTCAGGGTGGGACTCCAAGTTGAAATTCATAAATGCCAATCTGATTCTATGTCCAGGAAACGTCTTCATATGCCAAGCACAGTCCTTTGAAGCTGGATAGTATTTGGGATAATTTGGACTACTAATGGAGCCATACGGGGGTATGGTTATCTCATGGTAACAATCCCCTTCAGTACAGCCTTTCTGGTTTTCATCCAGATTAAATCCGGTTCTGCAAGCGCATTTAAAGCTACCCAAAGTGTTGATGCAATCATGCTCACAACCACCATTCTCGCTTGCGCATTCGTCTATATCTGCAAAACTATGTAGCTCGACTTGGTGCTCCATAGTCCCAATACTCACCCATGAAATAGACAGCAGCGAACCCAGTCTGCTGGATGGTGTCATCAGAACCAAAAGTAACCTGGAGAACGTTACTTTCAGACGACATAATTGCAGGTTTCTTCTTGCCACAAAATGAGCCTTGCTCCTTAGGTTTACCATTGCTCAGTATACTTGTAACGTTAACTTGATCATATTCACATATCTGTTCGTCATAATTATTTCCCTCAATATCCAAGTGGGTGAAATTAAGGAAAATAACATGTTTTGGAGGGGCCTCTATTTCCCAAGCACACCGTTTGTTTTTCGGATATAATTCAGGAAACGATGGGGAAGTTACTGTGCCGTTGTAAGCCGTAAATTTGCCTCCACAGGCATCTTCAATTTGATGATTAGCTAGATAATTCAATAATATGGATACTTACCAACACAGCTCTTTTTATCAGAATGTAACTCAAACCCTGTATTACAAGCACACATGTAGCTGCCTAGAGTGTTGATGCACAACTGCTCACATCCCGTATCACTTTTATCACATTCGTTGAATTCTGCAAAGATTTTGGCGGAAAATCCTCCCCTCTGTGTGGATCTTAGGATAATATGGTGAAGTCAACACCTCCATTGAAACCTTACTTACTTATCGGACACAAAACGAACGGTCATTTCATGGGTACTGGAAATGACGTTTTCAGGAATAATGGATCCACACATCCTGCTGACTAGCGTGGAATTCTCATTAAGACTGTTTTGGATGGTGACATAGTCATAGCTGCAGCTCACATGATGTTCCAAGTCGAAGGACACAAATTTAATGGCTACTTGGTAACCGTCAGGTACTGTAATCTTCCAGGCACATTCCTTATTGGCATGGTAGTTGTCTGGGTAGTTGGGAGATGCCAGGTATCTACATCCAGATATTTTTATTGAAATTTTCAAAATTATCAACCTCACCCTTCAGAAGCCACATGGAGCTCTCCACCACAAACCACTTCAAAATTTCCCACAAACCCTTTATACCCTTTCAAATTATCCGACACATATGTTACCAATAATCTGTTAGTTTCAGACTTGATTTCATTAACTTCTCCCTTACCACAAAACCGTCCTGCAAAAGTTTCCATTATCATAAGTTGAGCTATCAAAAACCTTACCCAAGATCTTGGACTTCCTCCAGTACCCATCTCTTACCTCCAGGAAGTCTTCAGAGCAGTTGGGGCTTTTGAATATATCCATGTACGTGACGTTAAGTATGATTTTTTCTCCAGGAGTTGCACTTATTCTCCACTCACACGAAGCAGACTCTTCTGCCCAATCTATGTTGAGCACTGGAGGTGCAAAAGATCCAGATTTGGTCTGGAAAGTCTTGCCACATTCTATCAGAATAAATCAATGTAAAAATTGGGGAATACTCACTGGGACAATTGTACAAGATTTGCGTCTGCTGGATGTCTCCAGTGCTCAGTCCATTTCTTTGGCCTATTTCTGGAACTTTTTTACCCTGGGGAATCCCAATAGGTTGTATCGTATCCAAATAAACGTTAATAGAATAAGTGTTTCGGGCATAGTGCATTATGGAATCATAGTCGTACTGTAGACCAAGAGATGTCACTTGGTCTGTCGGTAGTTTGTTGAAGTTAGTTTGCTGACCTGCAATGGGCAATGGAATTAGATATAGTACGTTTGTGGGGATGAGTACCTTTCATGATATTTTCTTCAAATACTTGCACGTAGTTGTCTCTATCAGGGCGCGTATGTTCATGGTAGTACCCTATGGCGTGTCCTATTTCGTGTACCACAATACCGAATTTGGCGCAGCTTTCTCCTATGCTGAGGGCTTGTGCTCCTATGTTTCTTTTGCCAACGAAGGAACAACACCTGGATAGTAAAGACAAATTAATTCAAGGAGCAATAATGTATTGTTTCTTCCAACCAGGGCAAGAGTCAATGTAATGGATGAGGGACAAAAGAGCATATTTGTTCCGTAGCTACTACAATACTCCTTTGAGTCTAAAGCTTATCTTCAAAAAACCAAGTATATGATGCAACAGCTTTACATGTGTGCTCAATATTCATCATCTGGTATTAACAGGAAATGACTTACCCACAAGGCTTCTCAGTAAAAAACACATAATCCTTGTCCTCTGTTTTGTTCCTCTCAATGAACCTCAAACAAGTGTGATTCTCCCAATGCCTCATGGCCTGTTTAGCTAGGGCCTTTCGAAAAGAACTCCAGGACTCGTCAATTTCATATGGGACGATTCCATGGTCCCACAGACGTTCCTTAACAGTGGTTGCAGCAGCTCTTTTCCTGATTTTATGTTCACCATTGGTGACTTGTGTATCTGCATTTTTCCTATAGGAAATGAAGATCGCAATAATTGATCATTGACCTCTAACGTTGCAAATTGAATTGAATCTGTCGATATTTTTAGTAATGGTGATAACCAAAATAGAACGCAGTATTTTAGCATTACTAACCAGATTTTTTTCTTTTCGAGAATCTTCTTTGCACTCTCTTTAATGAGGTCGTGTTTTTTCTGATCATCTTCAGTGTCACGCGGGATGTACCTTTTTCTGGAGTCGGCAAATGTTATGGCGATGTCATCCACAAATACATCTGGAAATTGAATTAGCATGTAATTGAAAAATGAGTGGACTAATTGATGGCACGGATGAACCAATCAACTCACCTGCTTTACAAGGATTCAATCCTCGATCATTGGAACTTTTTTTAGGAAATGTCCTCGTCAACAATTCATCAACCGAGAATTTTTGATTATAGCGACCCTTGCCATTAGTCACATTTGTTATCGAAGAAATATTTCCACTAACAACAACACTAAGTGTCCTATTTTCACTAGCACTGTTTTGCTGATCCGGTAATGCAGTTTTATTGTCAATAATATCAGCTATAGGGATGTGAAGCTGACTGGAATTATTGCTGATGAAAGCACTCTGGATCGCGAGATGCTGTAAACATAACACAAATGCTAAACGACTGAACATGGCTGCTCTGGTTAATCTGTTATATCTGGCCTTTGATGTGAACTAATTGCTTGTTACTGCTTGAGATAGTCATTTATATATGTGGGTGATGTGAGAAGTAGCTCCTGGAAATGGGAGAGTTGGATCATACAGGTGTTTGTTGAAGTAAAACTAATCGAGTGATTGATGGCTCGTGATCGAAATTATGCGATAATGAATGAAGTTAGGTGAACAAATATCATTAAAATCATTTTTATGCACTGCTGTAATGATTAATTATTAGACTTTGGCATAATTATTTAAATTTGAAGATATGGTGGAAAATTATTTCATGATTAAAACAAACAAAATTTTCTGAGGTTGTTGCCATCTTGTACTGGATTATCCATTATAATGCTCGAGGGACTATTTTTTTCAATTTATCACAAAATTCCTTTGAATATGCAATCTTTTTCGTTCTACAACGTTCATTGTTCACAAAATATTTTCAAACATATTCATTTGTCAAATCTTATTGATTTTTGAAAATTCGCGCTCCACTGTCAGAACGTCGACTGTACCCCCTACCTTGTCAATGGAAACAACATCGATTTTCTCCCATGGACGTACGAACTTCAAGAACGCGATTTAGTACGGTTGTTTAAAAAAGTCGGTGATTTTTAATACGATTGATTGAGGTCTAGATTTTGACCAGTTTGTTGGTCAATTTTTCAATTTAACATATACAGGGTGGACAAAACCAACATTATTGGAAGTCGGAGTGGAATTTATTGATCACTGTATATCTCTTAAACTAGCACCGCTATGGAAACTTTGCATCTAAACACAGGACAAGATCAAATACAGGGTGTTTCAAAACTATTGTGCCAAGAAGTACGGGTTGGTAGATCTCACCTAAACAAACTTTTTTTTCCCAATGATAAACACATTCATATATTTACAAAAAATGTGCAAATTGTCCATTGAAGGTATTGACAAAGCGATAGAATGAATAGTGAGCAGCTACCAAAACAAACCATAAAGTGGACTACAACAAAGAAAAAAAAATAAATTCGGAAAAGATACAGAACAAAAGATCGGTTCCTTTATTGATCTATACATCAATATTAATTTTTTTTAATCTTTGCTTTAATGTTTGAAATGTTCGAAAATGTATGGTCTTTTTTTCTTGAAAATAAATAAATATTCCACATAAGATGGAGGTATATGCTTTGCATGTACCTATCAGCATATGTCAGATATCTCTCAATGTGCGTATGTCGCCATTATGCACATGCCAAAAATGTGCGCGTGACATGTTAGCAAGTATATTTCCGGTACATTCAGAAGAAATGTATAATATACAGGATGAGTGGGAAATAAGTGCGCATTTTGTAATGATTAATAGCAAGATTATCCCTTTTTTGTAGATGATGCAAATATCTTGCTGAAATAATAATAATAATAATAATAGCGATAATAATTTCGATTTTTTGTCTGTAAATTCGAAACCTCTCAAGCGAATTTATTTGATTGATTTTCCAACCGACGCATCGAAGAAGAAAAAATCAGACTACGTATTTTGCTCAAAACAGAAAGTCAACAAACTATTCTTAGAGGAGGTTTGGAGACGGTGTCTCCTTCTTGAATTATTCTTATTTTGTGAAAACTCCGAAGCGTACTCACCATTTTTTCTCTAGGTCCAGTACTGGAAAAGTTGGGCTCAAACGAACTATTCAAAAAGACGCTCAAGAACCTCGGATATACTTTCTGAAAATTTGAACAAAATCGCTTCAGGCATTTCAAAATCAATCCATCATATCGCGTATCGTCAAATTACTAATTTTCTTGTATTTATCAAGAATAAGTGTACGTCTTGGGATATGAGCAGCACATGCTCATATTATACGTTATTAGATAATATTATATTCTTGTTAGAATATTCCCAGCACATGAGCTACTTATCCTAGGAAGAATATCCTTGTAAGAATATGCGACGAACGTGACATGGCCGTACTTCAAGTGACAAGCCTTTCGGATAAGTGTTGAACATATTTTGGAGAATATCCGATGAATATAACATGAAAGATCCTTGAAGGATATACTTGTATATGCAGTGGACATGCTGCTGAAATTCCACTGCAAATATACGTTTGAGAACATACAAGGCCCATTAATTTCACCACATCTGAAATTATTTTATTGAATCAAAGCAATGCTTCATTTAGGTTTTGGCATAAAATGAAACTTTAAAGTGGAATAGCACAAAAAAGGCAGAACCAAACATAAAATTTTATGGTTTTTCTGGAATCATAAGAGAGATATTTTGTTTAAGACAAAATTATACGGGGTGTCCCATTTAGAACTCAAGCATCTGTAAAAAGATCTGATGCGTTTTTTTTTCAATTTCCACTGGCGAAAATACACCCTGTACCTGAATCCAATGCTAAATTCTGAGATCTTGGTTTAAATTTTCTTTACCTGAGCAATAAGGTCTAATTTCATGGAATTTTGACCTCATCTAGATGTGAATTTATGATTAAAGGCTGTAAAAGTTGAACATCACTCTAGAGTTGTGGTTTATTTTAGAAAGAAGGTAATTTTTAATCCCGAAAGGAAAGTTTTGAACATATTTTACTATTTTATCTGCAAATAACAACACTAGATATTTCCGGATCTCAGATAAACATGGGAAAATTTTTATTAATCAGTCCCTGACATATAGTTATCTCGCGCGTTGATTCTAATAAATATTTTGTGTTTGCGATAATCACTTATAATCTAAATTCTAATTATAACCAAATATCGAAAAAACTATCAATTCAGGTCCTGTTTTCTTCGAGATAACCGACTGGCTAGTCCCAATTAAGCAGCCTCCCGATAGCGGGATGTCAAAGGTTAGAAAACAACCATCTGTTCGCAGTCGGCGTTTTTGTTCAATTTAAAATCAACTACTGGAGAATTTTTTATCATTTGATTAGAGTGGTCAGTCGCAACAGAAGACTTTGTTCCAGGTTTATTATGGACTGGTTAACCTACATTCACTAACTTAAATACTAGGTTCAAAACACAAATGTACTTACACCCAAAATTAAATATTTCCACTGTTCTCATCACTTTACATAATTGGGAAGTAGATACCTATAGGAAGTCCATGTTAACTCAGTCTGTTTAGTTATCGGAAAGCAATAAAGATAAAATATAAATAAATAGAGCTGATTGGCATTCCGTAGAACCTATTCACTCATCACTGTACAGCGATCGGCACCATACTGTCTGTCACTGGTCATTGGTGTGAAATGTGCGTGATATTCCAATAGATAAGTCAATATAGTTGTCTTTGTATTGGAACATATTTTATTAGTAATGTAAATCCCATTGTCTAGTGATTTTTAATTTTTTTCAAATCGAATTGATTGCATGGTTCCTTCGAAATTTTGATTGTACAAATTTATTCTAGTAACTCGAGTTAATTTTAGATAAATTACCATGTTGGGTTTTGTGGTCAGGATGGTGAAGGAACTTTCTCTTACTATACTTTTTTAAATTTTTCACTTTATCTATGACAGTAGCTAATGACGAACGTTTGGTAAATCAACATTGATTAGAGTTTACAGGTCAACAGAATTTGAAAACGATTTCGTCAATATCACAGCGTGACAGAAGATTTCCAATATGAAAAAATAAGATCCTGTAAAGATAAGGTATCCACGAATCAATGCATTTTTTAAATTTTAAAGTATAGTTTCGTCACTACGGAACAATGTTTGATGAAAAAATGGTGGATGAGCTCCTTTTCGTGACAAGTTTGGCATCAAAATAATATTGCCAAACTTCCATAAATTTAAAAAAAATCATGACACACAAAAACGAACCCTAGAAAATACCTCTGGTCGACACAAATTTGATCCATTCTCATTAATATGAATAGAATGAATTTTTGACTTCAAGTTCATTTTCGTTAACATGAAGTACATCAGAATCCGCGAGATCTCCCACATTTTCCCGGACACCCTGTCCGTCCCTGGTAAACTAAACAAGCTAATTATGTTTTAAGGGAAGTATTTTGAGAGGTCCTTACTACTGTTTATCATATCAAATTTTCATTGAATTATATTGAGTCGTTTAAAAGTTAGTCAAGAAAAACCGATTTCCAGTGGGGTCCTTTAGGGGGCCGTATCTCGGTAGGGAGGGCCGCTAGGAAAAACATTTATGGGAACTTGTCATCTTATTTTTTAATGTTCTATCTGAATCCGAGAGATCTCCCACATTTTCCCGGACACCCTGTATATAAAATATCGCACATAATGCTGAAATAGCAAAAAATTTTTCTTGACGTCAAAAAAAATATGATTTACCCAATTCTCAAGATATATAAATCGTTTACTTTGCAAAACTGCGACAGCATTTTATTCTAGTGAGAAGCGAATAGGGCAAGATGAAACCATACAAACCACAAGCGTCACGTGACAAGGCTTCAGTTTCCCGCCAGACTTCACAGCCTATTTTAAGGCGGTGTTGCTTCGGCTTGTATTTAGTAGGGAGGAAGCCTTCTTTTTTTTTTAAGTGAAAATTATTGGTATGTTTTATTATTTATTATTGCATGGTACTACAAAATTTACACATATTTTCACGTGTTCAATTTTTATTTATTTACAGAGTAGTATTACCGCGACTTCAACTGCGTTTATTTTTTCTTATTTATGAAATAGAAAGTGAGAATCAGCATTTTCTACCTATTTGAAAGTAGATTTGATATTTCTTCAACTTAAAGAAATACTTAAAAAGGGAATTTGACTAAAATTGCCCACGAATATTATAGTCCGGCAACGCCGCAGAGCCGAACTGAAAAAATCAAAGAAGTTTGTTTTGATGCGGTTGATCAGGTTTTTTTGGATATTTCACGTAAAGAAACTTTTTTGGTGTTCAATTTTTTCTGCTGAGCAATCTTTAACTTTCATGACACTATGTGTCAACCTGAAAACAATCTTGAATCCTTCATTGAACTTCAGATTAATTCATAATTTATGAATACCTTTTTTTGAGCTACATATTATATCGAGTCTACTCCAGACTTCATGATAAATTCTATTTTCCGAAAAACAAAAGGATAATAATTATACTAAAAAATGAATCGATGCAAAGTTTCAATGCAAAACATTGGCATAATCAATATACAGGGTGATTTTTTTGGATGTGTTATAACGCGATACGAAAAACGGCTTCAATTTTTTTTAACATTTTGATGAAGTGATAATTTCACGGAGGGACACATTTCACGATTACATTGGGGTTTTCATGGTAACGGATGCAAGGATAGTTCAATTGAGCATTTACAAAAAAAAATGTCAACCGACAACATATTTTATGTAGATTCGTATTTTGAAATAAAAAATACATCATTCCTTTTGGAATTCGAAAGTTACCCCTCCACCCCTCTTGAGGGGGTGAGGAGGCACATGTGAAAAATATCTTAAAATTTGTCCCCCCGTGAACTGATCACGTCAGTGGAATTTGAAAAAAAAATGGAGCTGTTTTCGACATATCGCATTGTAACTCACCCTGTATTCATCAATTTTCCATCATGTTTTTTGCATCGCATAGCAACAATAACGTTGACCGCAAAAAAAACATCAACCTTTTAAATAAACAATCATCTGAGATAGAATTCGGTATTTGTTTTATTTGAACAATAGCAATTAATTTGAAACAAGCAAACAGAGCGGTACAGGATATGAGGATTAGGAAATAAATGCGAACTGTTCACATAGAACAAACAACTGTCAATATCTATATATTATTATTCATTTGACCAAAATTTCAAATATCATGGGACGGAATAACAAGAGCTCATCAGGCGATCGTGATGGTCAAACAATGGGACCTCTACGACAGATTCATCGAAACAAGAACCGTTAAATTAGTGATTTTGTCCAAGATTTTGGTCGCCTTTTGAATTAGGGCACCGGTACTTCAGCGGAAGCCCTCGTGGAACCTCCACAAGCTCTCACTGACAACAATGGAACGGAGGAACCTCAAGAACAGACGTCCGGAATAAAATGAAACAAGTGTTTCTCAAGCAGATTCCAAGCATTTGTGAGATGAAAAAAAAAGAACGAGAAAGCGGAGCCCTCACCTATCAATTCTCTTCTCAAAAGATGGACTAGAGGAGAACTTGGTAAGAAGTGGCACATTACGACTGGTGCGTCCTGGTCTGCTTCGTTTATAGTGCCCTATAGATTATGAGCTGGGAGGACACCAAACTCCAGAGCTAGAGTTCACAAATACGGTGCTGATAGCCATCATGGCTACCCCGGCTAGCAGATTTATATCGTCCAGACTATGGAGGGTGACAAATTCTGGTCATCTCCGGAAAGAAGTAACTCTCACTGCTTTAGATTGAATATGGGGCCTTCCGGTTACCGGATGTTAGATATTCAACGACCCGGAAAGGGCATCGTGATAGGTGTAATCATTCCGTTTGACCTCCGGCACATCACATTATCTTACTAGAGCACTTTCAAGGTGAGAAATGAAACGGTCAGCAACTTTTCACGGAAGATCTAGCTCAAGGAGTTGAACACATTCTCACCAGACACAGAATTCAAGAGGATATTGAGGTGGCTGAAACTGCTCGCCCATTGAGGGACAAGACAAAGTTGGTGTTCTTTGGACACTAAGTCTCACCGACGCAAAGTTCCCAGGCTCTTCCGAACGCCCTAAGCACTGCAGACACCGGAAAGCTGGCATGGATACAAGACAACCCAGAGGGTAAAAGTGAACAACGTCTGCCAAAAGACATCTAGCAAGGCTTCTGCCTTCCATCCTTGCCCTACCCTACTGTATAAACAAAGGACTAGCACAGTACCTGATCATGAAGCTGCGAATAATTTTTGGAAGGGTAGAATGGGCTATCCAGTCCTTTCAAAGAGAGCTCTTGAATCTGAGCTCCGCATAATGGTAGGTCGTAACCACCGAATCGGAAACGAAGAAGATCAAGGCTGCGAGTAATGCCTTGGATATGTAGAGACCGGCTCTTGGGAGCACTTGGATTGAATACTTCGAGAAAGAAATTACTACGCTCCAGGTAGTGAAGGGGATCTGCTCGAGAAGGTTCACTTCCATCATTTTGTAGTTGCAACGGACCCAGGAGGCCAGTAGGTGTTGGTGGCACACACTTATACATCTAGCTCCATAATTTTGTTTATAACTTTATCATTATAAACCTAATTCACTTCAGGTTCGACGATTGTTTCAATCTTTGTTCAGTGGAGTTATTGCCACGATATTTGGTAAACATATTCATATATCAACATATCACACATATAAAAGAGGTGCAATCGGTGATAACAGCATCAGTCATCATCAAATCAGTATAATTAATACAAGTTTTGCATACTATAAGAAAACCTAAACATGCGGTGCCTGCAAATATCATTTTTTATTGCCATGATGGTGGTCTTTTTGGTTTCCTTGGTACCAAGCGCTGTGGAGGGCCAGGGAGGGCCGATATGTACCGGTAATTATTTTCGAAACTGTTATTTCGGGAGTTAAGTGGAAAAGGTGTTTTGTTCGGGGTAGTTTGGCATAAATCGGGTCAGTTTTGACTATCTTAGGTTGATTTTTGTTTGTTGAGACTGGTACGGATTTGAAATAATCTACATGTTCTGGTGAATGCTCTACAGGTATTATTATTCAAGGAAGCGGGGATTCTGTAACTATTTGTATCATCATCAAATTACGTTAAAATTCTGTATAATGGTTTTTTAAACCACTCACATCAGTGGCGTTCGTTACGAAAGGTCTTTATGTTAAATAACCAAAACGTCAACCACTGGTTTCTTCTAAAATCATTGTCGCTATTTCAAAACTATAATTTGACATTTAGATTGTAAAGCTGGAACATACAACTGCCCCTTTGTGCCGGCGTGCACTTCTGGACAAACTCTTCAGCAAACTGGTGGAGGACCATGTGGATGCTGCCCATTATGCGTCGATAACTGTAAGTAGTTATAAAGGTTCAATTTAACCACATACGTTGGAATGATACATTATTTAATTTGATCTTTTCAGAGGTCCATCAAACTATCATGTCTTGCTCCAAAGTCCCCGACATCCGAACTTATGTTGGATTTTGTTAGTATAAGTTATTAACTATATATTAATCAATTGGTATTATAATTCTGTACCGATTATATTTTGCAAACAGTAATGAATAAAATGTTTGATGCCTATAAGATATTCGCTTTTTTTCTCTTCCTTGAAGTTTTGTCCTAATTTTTAAGTATGTTTGTAATGTTCAATGATTTTCTTCATTCATAATTTCAAAAAAAGCGGGTTCTTTCGAGTTCTTTTGAGTTCTTTCGTGTTCTTTTAGATTCTTTTGGGCTCTTTCGACTTCTTTCGAGTTCTTTCGGATTCCTTGGTGTTCTATCGGGTTCCTTCGTTTTTTGTGGTCGTTTGTAGTTTTCCGTGGAAGGCTCTTTGTGGTTGTGTGCTTTTTTGTGTTTCTTTGTGGATGTTGTGGTTTTGTGCGGTCATGTGATTCTTTGTGTGATTGTTTGTTGTTCTTTGTGATTATTTTAAGGTTCTTTATGGTTGTTTGTAGTTCTTTGTGGTTTTTTGTAGTTTGTGGAGGTTTGTAATTTTTTGTGATTTTTTTAGGTTGTTTGTGGTTCTTTCAAATTCAAATCTAAAACTTTATTGTGCTTACCATTTTTCATTGCCGCACAGTTGAAGATACTTTATTCAACAGTAAGTTACTGAACTTTGTCATTATAAATCTAATACTTTACAATAGCAAAACATTGTTCTGGGTAATATTACTCCCACGATATTTTGTAAACATGATATGAACATCAAATATTTCACAAACTGATCCTCATATAAGAGGTGTAGTTGATGGTGACAATAGCAGTCCTCATCAAGCATATTATTAAATCAAATCAAACTTTCAAATCATGAATTTTTTGGAAATATCGTTTTGCATTTTTATGATGCTTTTTGTCTTTGTACCAAACATTGTCGAGAGTGAGAAATGTAAGTACCTCAAAAAGTTAACTCAAAATAATTATATCCTCGAATTCAAAATTATACTGCTGAAAGGCTTTCCGATAAAAATTTCAAAGAAACTATATTCATACACTCACCAGTGTGTCAAGATTTCACAACAAAACTGATATTTTCACTCTCATTAAAAAAAATTTATAGGAATTGTTTCCACGATTGCTCCCTTTTGAAAACTTCAATTTGGCACTCAGGTGATTGTAGCAGCCACGTATACCACTGCCCCTTGGTGGAGTGCAGTTCTGATGAAACCTATGAGTCTACTGGTGGAGGAACTTGTGGATGTTGTCCAACGTGTGTTCCATGTTAGTACCTTATAAAGATCATAGACTTACGATAACTATACTTTTAGCATGTTTTGTCCCAAACACAATGATAGAAGAGACTGGCTTTGTTTTTGTTAACTTACCGGTGAAATGACAAAATGTCCGCCTGGTTTTGCTTCTTGACCACACACTCAAAAAAAAATAACCTGCAAAATTTTTTTTGATGAGAAGTCATTTGATGAGAAACTGAAGATAAATTGAATTATGGGTGTTTTAGAAGATGAGCAGTAGAATCAATTATTCATTCATAAAACTTTAGAAAAAGTAAATATTCACATGAGTTGGTGATATTTGTTTTGTTATTTGTCTAGTGATTCCAAGTCTATGCTGTACACCATAATAATATATGTTACCTCGTATGTTAAAAAAAAAAAAAAAAATTTTGGTTGCATTTTTAATGTTGAAACTTTAATTTGGCACCTAGGCGACTGTAGTACCAGCGTTTACCCCTGCCCTTTACCATTCTGCAGTTCTGACGAGATTCTTGCGTCCAGTGGTGGGGGACCTTGTGGGTGTTGTCCAACATGTGTTCCATGTGAGTACCTAATAAGATTGAATAATGTCTACAGCTATATTATTGTTATTATTGATACATATATACAAATTGGTCAAAACCTTGCCATAATTTTTATTTTCAAACTATTTTGCGATGTTCATTTCATCGTATTGTGAGATGTTCATAAGATTGTTATAATAGGCGACTGTAGTGGCCAATACAACTGTCCTTTTTTGGCTGCGTGCACTGCTGATGAAACTCTTCAGCAATCTGGAGGAGGACCTTGTGGGTGCTGTCCAATATGTGTCGCAAACTGTGAGTATTACTGACGCACCAGAAATAACGAAAAATTTCTATTCTGAACTTTTCAGAGGTACGAAACTCTTACTTCACAGTTACAAACAGTTTTGAGACGTCGGATGACCGAGAAGTATTTTTAGCAATAATTCAGATTATAAACAGATCACTATTATATGTATATTATATTTTAGAAACAATTACCCTTGAATCCATAAATTTATTCGAACTAGAGGAGACAATTTTGTTATGACCTTCGCCAGAGAAGCAAGAATATGTCCTGGCAGCACTCACGTTAATTAAAATAATATAACGCTGCTAAAAATGACTAAACCGAGAATTATAATCAAACAATTTGCTCATTAATTAAAATTTATGGTGAACACTGGTTCATACCACCTCATCAAATATAAAGATATATCAATAAACATTCCGTCAACATAATTTGCAATAATAAAAAAGTAATTTCAGCTCAAGCACCTGCCATTTTATTTAAGATACCCAAGAACATAGATACTACAAGTGGCTGTAGGCTACCCAAAAACCGGTCAGTTGATTAAAAAACTGGTCAAAAATGTTAATTTCAGTTGATGTTTTGGATCATTGAATATCGCAAAATTATTTCCAGACAAAGTACGAATACAAGTTCTCAACACAATTTTCTCCCGGGGCAACCATGCTTGCACCATACACGAACTCCAGTGTTTTGCAAACTTATCTGAGCATTACACTTTACTATACTTTAACATAATGCTTCCGTATACATGCATTCTACATTTTACGTCTAGGTGTGACAGATGGGGTTTTCTCAGCATTTCGTCGTTTTGTTTTGTTTTTTATTAAATTCAGCGTTGTATATCGATAAATTTCTATTTTGTTTTATTGGTTGAAATCTTGTGATCTACTGATTTTTGGGGAGCTAGTTAGGATTGTGAACGTCTTATACATCTCTGAAGATTGCTGAAGTTGATGAATTTTAACAGGAGAGGAGTCCATAGAGAGGCTAAGACATGTATTATATCGATAATATCGTGTAGGTGTTATGTATATGAAAATGAAGAAAACAAAATGATTTTTTATCTGGACCATTCTTGGTTCAATTGTTCAAATATTGAACCACTAGAAGCATAAACAAACAATATTGTACTACCTTTGATGGAGATAAGTTGTCTGTATTTCCGCATTTTGTCCCATGTACCTAAAAGTTTTCCTGTTTGTGTGTCGTGTAAATATGTATTCTTGCGACTTGAGTCCAGAGTGTTAAAATCGCCCTGATGATGCAATTATATATTGCGAAACGTCGGCCATTTTAAAACAAATTGGACTTAAATTTCACTGATCCTCAAACCCAACAAATTAACCACACTCGTCTACAATATTGTGTGAGTCGAACGTAGACAAACAACCACTTGTAGTTGAATACTCGAACGATTATCCTTGATCTTTTACACTAAAAAGTTGATAAGAGGAGTTTTTATCATAAACGGCAACGTCGGGCATCCAGTTTAAAATAATTTATTTGTGCTCGAGAAGGGGATTTGGTGTGGCAATTATGCCAAAAAAAGTGCTGTGTTTGTGAAAGCTTCTTCATGGACGGTTGGATTGAATAGATCTTGTCACAAATAAGTTGAAATAACATTACATAAATATAAACAAAAACAACATGTTATCGACTCAAACAAATCGCGTACGTTCGGGGTGCTATGCTTGTTCTAGTGGTTCGATGTTCGAAGGGTCAATTATTGTTAATTTTCGGGAAGTACATATTTTGTGCACATCTTTTGAATGATTATTAAAAAACAGCGCAGAAAAACCAATAAAAACTACCTAACTTTTTTTTTAAAAGGCACTTGATAGTTTTTTGAAAAAAATTGACTGACAAATGTATATTCAGGTTTTTAAATGCACAATAATCACTCTTTTGATAACTGATGGAGGATCATGGTTCTGGTGAGGTTAGAGCACCACCTCTTACCCCACCAAAACCCTAATTCCTTAATTCTTTGGAGCAGTGTAGTAACCATATACAAGGTGGGACACGAAAAACTTCTCTTTGGTAAAAATGACTGGGTCACGTCCTATTTTTGTTTTTTGAGGGACACTTTTTGGCGTCTTTTCACCCCCTACCGGTTGACTCCCGAGCGAAATGAGAAAAAGTGATGAAAAATGAAAAATAATGTGACGAAACATACAGTGTGACCCATTTGTTTTGGGAACACCCTGATAAAAAGTTTATTTCTTAACCGATTTTTTGGTTCGTTTTTTTTTGGATTGTAGAGCTCGAAAAATTGTATATTCTTGGCAAAAAGTGACCTTCGCCATTTTGACTTCAAGGCCTACTATGTTAGTTTTTAAAAGCTAAATTTCAGGAAACCATATTAGCGATTTTTTTAGAAAAAATCTGTGTGCACCACTGGATTCAGCATCCTTTAAAACGGGTCTATACAAATCTTCAACCGAAAATATCAAGTTGAAAAAAATTAAAAATTCGCACTTTAACAATCTTTGATTCTATCAAAACAAATAAAAATGACATAAAACTAAAAATTTGTAACTTCTACCAAACCACCATCAACTTCAATGCATTTTTATTTGTTTTGATAGAATCAAAGACTGTTAAAGTGCGAATTTTTAATTTTTTTCAACTTGATATTTTCGGTTGAAAATTTGTATAGACCCGTTTCAAAGGATGCTGAATCCAGTGGTGCACACAAATTTTTTCTAAAAAAATCGCTAATATGGTTTCCTGAAATTTTGCTCTTAAGAACTAACATAGTAGGCCTTGAAATCAAAATGGCGAAGGTCACTTTTTGCCAAGAATATACAATTTTTCGAGCTCTACAATCCAAAAAAAAAACGAACCAAATCGGTTAAGAAATAAACTTTTTATCAGGGTGTTCCCAAAACAAATGGGTCACACTGTATCTTCGATATCCTTCTCACAGTTGGTGGAGGCGCCGGATATTTGTCCCACAAAACTTCATCAGCCACCATTACGTGTAGAATCTATTTGCTTTTAGAACATTCTAGCGAAACTATTTAGATGACGTCGAACCTTCTACGCTGTTCTGCATTTCACTAGAATATTCTTTCAATCCTGGCAAAGGTCCGTCATTTGGGGAAGGGAATTGATTGTGATTTAGCGATCGTTGCATTATTTATATTAAATAAGTGACTGTACATAAATAATTAAAGTTAAATAAATTAGTTAAAGATGGACACGTGTATCTATAGTCGAAAAATTGTAACAATAATGATAAAAAATAGTAGTAACACGAGACATCTTTGGTGATATAATCTTGATATAAATACTCATCAAATGCCGTATCATACGACCCCCTTTCCATTTGAAATTCTGGGGGTAGCTATCACCCCTGCTTAGGAGTTGACAGGTGAGGACTGAAAATACCAAAAAAAGTGTCGATCAAGAAACAAAAATTGACGTGTCCAAGCGATTTTTTATAATTAACCTAGCACCTGAGAAAACATGGGTGGAAAGTGTTTCGTGCCTCACCCAGTATCCAGTATAAATATGTTTAGGCTTTTCTTGTGTCTTAGCCTTATCACATACTATACTTCTATTCATTATCACAGTATGAGTTTATAAAAGTTTAAAAAATTCTACTTTGCGAGAAAATAAAGTTCCAGTCCTGAAAAATTAACTATAGCATATATAGGGAGGCTCAAAAAATTAAATATAGCTTATTTTCATAAAACAATCCCATTAAAAATGATAATTGAACGACTATGGTTGTTGTGTAAGACTACTAAATTATTTTTTGATTAGTTCTTTTCGTACGTAATGGTATACACAGTGACTAAAATTAATTTTTTATGGAACTTCTTTAAATTAAATAGCGGCAATAAAGCTTCCACAATTTTCAAATTATTGATAGGTAAGGTCAAAGTCAAAATTCAATTTTTGCGGTAGTTCTGTGCTCTTTAAAGCGACTATGGTTGCTAGGTTGACATAATTTAAAAAAATATATAAATCGTTCTCATTGTCGATTGTCGGTGATGATAATAAAACTTATAGAGAGGCAGTCGTAACCAAAATAAATAAAATTAAATTTACTCACCTGATATTTTGATATTTTAAAAAAATGCTTAAACATTTAGTAGTCATTTCAAATGGGATTGTTTTATGAAAAATTGTTACATTCAGATTTTTGAGCCTTTCTGTATATTCTAGTTATTTTTTTCTGGAACGGAATTTCATTTTCTCCCGAAGCAGAATTTTTTATGAAGAGCCACTTTTTTTCGTAAAATCAATAATAAACATTTTTCCTATTTGGTAAGATGTTACTGGGACATGCTGTATTTTGTAGCTCTCTAACCATCATCAACACTTATTTGCCCTGTATAAAGCCCTCACCTTTTTAACAAGTTTTTTATACTCTATCGTAATCTATATACGTAATTTCCTTCAATCTGACACTAACTAACCCCAAACTAACCCTGTTTCCATTGCAGTTTTCAACCCTGATATTATCTTTTTTGAATTCCTGTGCCTTGCGAAAAATTATTCTTTAACTTGATAATCCACACGTGGCACTTTTTGGAAAAATACATTTGAACTGTGTTTTCACCCCATTACAACCCTTTTGCAAAAGAGTTATTTTCTAAAAATTCACTGTCGCTTATTGAGTTTATGGTCCACAATAATATTTGATTGAAATTTTTTTCCAACAGCGTCACCACAAACCCAAAGTTGTAACAGGTGATTTTTCATGCCACTCATCTATTTTTATACAACAATCCTCCGGGTTCTGGGCACAATAATTATTTCCGAACAATGTTCCTATGAACATACCTTGATCTGGTGACCGAAGGGTTGACAATAGTCACCTACGTTTCTGTGACACTCACTTCAAAAGAAAAAAAAAACTGGAGAGCGAAACGCTTCATCTTTTATCGTCGTCGTGAACGGATTAGAAGCGGATTGCTCAATTTTTCCCACTTGAGGCGTCGATTATCAGAGAGTCTGATATTTTGGTGATTTTGGTGGCGCATTGTGGTGAAATTATCTTTATCAAGGATCTGTCAGTTTTTTTTTTTTTTTTTGATCAAGGTGAGTTATGTCAAATTCTCCAATTTTACTCATTATTCTAAGATGCCATTCTTTTCCATAACCCAGTCAACTCAGAAACATTCCAAATTAAGTAATCTGAAAGCGTGCCGGTGAATTTGGAATAAATACTCAAAACCCAAACATCTTATGGTGAGTGCCGTTCTCTTCTTGTTACTTCTCTCCTCATTTATATTTTTAGGGTTTAATGTTCATGGTTTAATGTTCATGTCATCTAATTATTGAATGGTATTTTCCCTGATCTGAACCTTGTCAGTGAAGACAGTATAGTTCACTATTTGCGAGTGCAAGAGGTTTATGGGAGATCATTCTGAGTCAATGTTGGACTAGACGAGAATACCACCAGAGCTAGAAGTCGAGAAACAGCTAAGAGATTCTGATTTTTATTATTTAAACAGCAGTGTATATTATTATTCATTTTAGTTTCACATTTTCCAATTTGATAACAGTCAGTTGATATAGAAGTGAGTAATTGACGCATTGCGGCCTTATTGTTAGGTGTGATCACACTCGCCCGTTTATTGCGTTATAATTTTATCGAAGTTTTAGTTAGAACGCTTTCGATCCTGCTCACATTTTATTTATTTTATTCATATTATACACTGTTGAATGAATATTGTTGTTGAATTGATTCACTGAGTATTGTCTAGTTGATGTTTTATCATTTGTTTTGTTTTGGGTTATTGATGTTAACTCGTGTCTCGTAACAACTGAGAGATCTTCCAATTTGGGTTGTTACAAGTTGGTGGCGCTCAACATTTTACCACACCCAACTCTCCGAACCGTGTATGAGCTAGGGTTAATTTGCACGTACGTAAAACCACGAGTTAGATCAATTAACCTTTATTTTATGTAAATTCATATCGAGTACGAAAGACAATCAAGTACGTGGCAAAGTTATTTTTTGTTTCACCTCTCCAATCAGAATGGGCCCTTAGAACAAAGTCTCCATACGTGCTGTGTATCTATTTGAATAAAAAAGAGGTTTAGTGCGACATGATGTGAAGTCTAAGCCCGATGTATCCCCCGCCCTTTAGGGAAGAGGAGTGAATCTGGAGGAATAAAATTATTGAATTGAAATAGTCATGTATACAGGGTGTCCGGAAAGTCAACGATACTGAAAGGGATGGTGGACCAACTCATAGGCATCCAGAAAAACATAATATGACCTTAGTAAAAACTATGGTTTTCGAGATAAATATGCAATAAGAAATCTTATTTTTTATAATTTTTTTTTTCTACCAAGTACGTGGAGATTTTCGTGACTGGCTTGTGATTGCAAAGGAAAAGATGGTGGGGAACAGTAAGAAAATATATATATATATATATATTATAAAGAAGGGAGTTTTCGTGGCGTAGGGACAGAAAGGGAAATGAGAAAAGTTGGCATTATACAGGGTGTCCGGAAATTACGCGTCAGGATTTTGGTGGGCGATTCTACATGAAAAATTAATGCAACAAACTTCCATACAATTTTTTCAAAAACTCAAAATTAAGGAAGATACAGGGTGTTAAAAAATATTTTTTTTTTCTTATTTTTTTTAATAACTTTTTTTCTAGTGTAATGATTTTCGCCAAATTTTGCATGCATGTCACTAGTGTTTCTTTGTATTCACCCTATTAAATTGACGCTAGTCGTCAATGACAAAAGGCTGAAGCTGTCCTTCACCTTAGGAAAATTACTTAGAACTTTTTTGTTTTAATCTTTTTATAAATTTGGATGTCAAATTAGTGAAGAGCATCAAAATATTTTTTAAAAAGGTGCTCGTGTTGCATCATCGTAGAATTAACGGTTTCCGAGAAAAACGACTTTAAACATTAACCGTACCTTAAATAATTAAAAATTAGTACTTTGAAAAAATTTTTGAAGTTTTTGAAAAAATTGTATAGAAGTTTGTTGCATTAATTTTTCATGTAGAATCGCCCACCAAAATCCTGACGCGTAATTTCCGGACACCCATATTATGTTTTTCTGGAAGCTGAGTTGGTCTATCACCCCTTTCAGTATTATCGTTGACTTTCCGAACACCCTGTATAGAACTTTGAAAGACTAGAACCAGCATCTCGTCAAGTCCAACTTAGGGACTTTCAACGGCAGAAGGGATACCGGTTCTAGTATCTCAATGTTTTAAGTTTAGTATAGATTATACTAGCTGAAATTCCGCGACTCCGCTCGCCTGTCTATAAGCTAATAACAGACTTTTGATTCAATATTTTTTATAAAATTGAATATGTCTAGGTATATTACAAATAATATGTTTTCAAAATCTCTAACATTTACCTAATACGATATTACTATTCTACTTATGATTTCTCATTTACATCCAACATACAACGCAAATATTTATTGAATGTGAACACGGCTACATGTTTTGTACGTATGCCCCAACGTCAGTTACTGTCATTGTCAATGGCGAGTGTTGACAAATGTAATTTTCAAACAAAAATTTGAATATAAAGGTGGATACGTGGAAGGAAAATAAGGGTGGATACGTCGCGCATCCGCCGGCCTGAAGAGCAAAAATTACCATGCTGGTCACAATCAACTAAATCTTTTGTCACTGACATACAAGAACCAGACTTGACACTTCGTAAATCTTGCATATTTGGCGATCAAGTTTCTTTGAATGTACCTCACTGAAAATTCCTCAAAGCCCATAACGAACATCCTAGCAAAGACAAAAACCTATAAAATGAATAAATTACAGTCCATCATTCACCAGACCAGACAACAGTCTTGAGTCTTGGACGCAAAAACTCATATACCCAGTTGATTGCCCCAATACCATGCTGAGTGGCGACAAGAAACAAGAAGCCAAATATTATCAAGTTATTTAATGCGGTACGAGGTACATAATTCGAGAACACGTCCGTCGTGTCACATCATCGCCGGTCCGTACGTTTGCCTTTTTGCAAAACGTCCCGCTGATAAAAACTAGTATACATCCTGCCACCCAATTAGTTGGACGTCGCGTCCATACTTCGACTTGCGGACGACAACGAATCCTTCTGGTGCTTATTGATGGTAATCGATTTTGTAGACCTCACATGAACGTGTATTTTATAAAAAGTGTCCAGTTCACCTGTTCTAATTGCAAGGATTCATATATGGCGCATTCGCCTCACTCAGAACAATGTAAAGTTGGGATGACTTCTAACTAGAGGTCTATTTGAATCCTTTTCCATTCATATACCTAGACGCAAATCTTTTTTATTAGGTGATTTTTTCAGTGACCATACACGGTTTTTATTCAATTTTTTCTTTGATTAATTTAATTTGAAAATCCCGATTTTTTCAAATCATTTGTGAATATAGACACTCTCAAGAAAGAACAGTTGTTGCCACTCTAATTTGCACCACCCGCTTTCAAATCCAAGTCCGCTATTCTGCGAAAAATACAGTTAATTGATTTTAAATACCGCCAAGTGATCACTAGGCGTTTACAGAAATGAGTGCAAGTGAGTTATGTGACGGTTGTGTTGAATGTCGTAATGAATCGTAAGTGAATGAGTATCAAAATTACACTAATAATTATAGCTTAAAACGTTAATTGAATATGTACAGGGTGATTCATTTTCAGCGACAGGGTTCCAGTTCTCGTACTATTATTCATCGTAGAGGCTTGCGGCAAAAAAATTTATTACTAAAACGGCCAAGAGAAAAACCTGGAAAATATGTTCAAGTTTCTGAAATTGTTGTTAGGGGGCGTAACAACCAACACCAAGTAGAAAAATATTTTTATAGAATTTTGTCCAATAAAAATATATCGATGAGCTCATTTTCAAATTTACTGACTATTTACCTACACTTTCTGTCTAAAACGTTTTTTTAGAGAATAGAATAGTCTGCGCTATAAAATCCTCATTTGCTTTTTAATCTGCGACATTCGTCGTCGCCGCTAGATGGCGTTAACTGAAATGGTAGCATATTTTTGAGTTTTTTCCAAAAAAATCAAATGTAATGGTATATCCATTTTTATATATTTTAAAAGGAGAATTAAAATCCTGGGATACCCTAAGTTCCTTCAAGAAACGCCTTTTACTGTACCTGACTAGCATGTAAGTTTATTGTCGTCATTTTAGTCATTTTGATATTGTACTGTTTGATTTAACATTTTATTCGCATTTCATCCAATTTACACTTTGTTATTTTAAGCTTGGGTGTTCACACGTTTATACAATTTTTATTTTTATTTTGGTTATTCTAGGTTTTAGTACGCCCTCATTCAGCCATCTCGCTTTGTTCATTTATATATTTTGTAGAAATATCCTTATTAAGTATATAGCTTTTGCTAATAAAGATCATTATTAATAAATAAGAAAATGTAGATGAAGGTGGAGTCAAAAAGAAAACTGATAATTGCATAATTTGAAGGGCACAGAAAAAAACAGAAAACAAAATAAAAACGGGAATTAGGGAAAAATTGGAAAGCCAAACTAAAAAATCAATTCACAAAACTCGAAAAAACTCAATATCCAATTTTACGTGAAATCTATTGAAAGAATAAATAAGGTTATTTAGAGTATCTTGAAATAAAAAATACTTGAACACATTACTAATTGAAAAGCAATTTTAAAAATATATCCTGGAAACATAAAATGTATTCAAAATCCAATACATAATTTAAAACTAGAAATTCTTTAAGAAAAAATTACTCACTTCAATATCCTTAAAAAGTAAAAGCTGATTTGATTTGTATAAAAACAAGAACAACAATTGCACTGTGAATTCAAACTAAAAAGTTAATGTCACCAGAAAAGGATAAAAAAAATATAGTTGAATAAAACGGAGAAACGCGCTTTCAAACTAAAAAGTGAAAATTAATTTATAATCTAGAATAAAATGATCACCGAGAAAACTAATGTCATTTTGGTGAAAGCCTGGGTTGCTTTGTAATACATTTATACAGGGTGACATAGAAAAAAGTACATTGCATAGTGCCACACAATAGAGGACACTAAAATTAAAAAAAAAACAAAAAATAAAATGAAAATAAAATAAAAATAACAATTCAATAGAGATAAAACCCTGTATGTAGCGCCTTCTCATATTTGAATCCCCGTTTAACACATTTTATCCATTTCTTGCGTCTCTGGCTAAAGATATTAAAAAAAAACCAAACAAAAATAAAATTCAACACACCGTATCTTAAAACCGAAGGCCTTGCAGACCCATGTTTAAGGGAACTTTCTCCTTATTTAAGTGTCCTCTATTTGTGTGTACTTTTTTCTATGTCACCCTGTATACACCAACTTTATTGATATAGACATTAATTTTGTCGTTAATTATTTTATTCTCGAAATAAAAATCATTTTTTATACTTTCTAGTTCAAAAGCCTGTTTTTTATTTTTTTTAACGATAATTTTTCTAGACAAGACAAGAAAATTACCTTGGCAACGTTGCATATCAGACGGACGGTTTAAAAATTACCGCCTCGCCCGTCAACTAATCTTTCACCACCTGTCAAAGAAGGCAAACGTCAGATAATTCAACAAAAACACAAATTTCTTTAATTAAAAATGATTGTCATCGGTTCTTGATAAGTGGCATTTCAAGTGGAATAGTTCCAACATCGCGATACAAACTTACACACAAATGAAAAACATGTAAAAAAAACTCAAAAAAATATGAAAAAACGATCTGGAAATTAAACAAAACTCCCTTGAACTAATATTTTCTTCTAAGACTACAAGCAAATTAAAATAATTGTCTCGGGCGCCCTAAACCCATCAAATCAATGACAAGTCAACAAAATCGAACATGCAAGGAAATAATTTATCAGAAATCAAAGGAAAGTCAGCAGAATTGAGGCTACAAGTGAATTAAATTTGTCTCGGGCGCCATATTTATGTTATCAGAAAAGTCAGCAGAATCGAGGTTAGAAGCAGATTAAATTTGTTTGGGGTTCCATAATTTATCAGAAATCAAAGCTTGAAGCAAATCAGACTTTGGTTGATAAAAAGTGTACAAAGAAATGGAATTAGCCTCGGGCGCTAAAACTTTTGAAAGTTGACAGACTTGAGCATACAAACAAATTAGGTTTGTCTCGGGCGCCATAATCCATCAGAAATCAATCAAAACTCTACTCTATATACAAGGTGTCCACTCTGAAGTGTCCCACCCCTGTAATATTTTTGTTTATTAACCGATTTTTATTTTTTTTTTGTTTGTTAGGTCTCGTCAAACACTTTTTGAACATTATACTAAATCAGTTCCAGGGACGTACTTTTGGGTGATTATGGGGGTGAGTAAGTGGGTCAAATATCAGAAAATCGTATTAGGGGATTTTTTAGATAAAAACTGACAACGAAATCTCAATCAGAATTACCAAAAACCTCCCTGTAAAAAAAAAAAAATGTTACTGTTTTTTGTTAATCTGTTTTTCATACTTATACTGCTCATTGAGTCTTCCTGTACGTTCTAATTATTAAAATGTTAATAAAATCCCAGAATGTGTGTTTTAAACAAAAAATCATCGATACCTAATACAGAGTATACAGGGTGTAACAGAGTAAGTGTTACAACGTGAAACTGTAGGTTCGTTATCAAAAAAGAAAAAGATTTTTCCTCAACGAAAATTTTCCGCGGGCTTTCGTTTTCGATATACAGGGTGTCAAAGTTATGAAAAAAAAAAAGATTTTTCTTTAATTACTTCTAAACCACTTGGAATATTTTTATCAGATTTGGTACAGTGTCAAACCTCACTAGTTAGGATTATTTTATTAAAAAAAAACGATTAAAAAAATTAACCAGTGGCGTACTTATAATACACCCTGTATATCGAAATCGAAAGTCCGCGGAAAATTTTTTGTAAGGAAAAATATTTGTTTTTTTTAATAAAGAATCTACAGTCTCACGTTGTAACACTTACTCTGTTACACCGTTATAGGCGACTACAGTGTGGACACACCGTATACTATGAGAAACCTGCAAAGAGATGAGATTAGTCTCCGAAAGCCTAAATTTATCAGAAACCAAAAAGAAGTCAGCAACATTAGATTTTACTTGGGCGCCAAAACTTATAGTAAATTGAGGAAAAGTACAAAAAAGTGGAATTGGTTTTGGGCGCCATTATTAATTAGAAATCAATGGAAAGTCAACAAAATCGAACCTACAAAGATCTGAAATTAGTCTCGGGCGCTATAAACTATTAGAATTAAATCAAATTTTGGCTTATATTTTGAAATTCAGTATCTCAAGTCAAGAAGCTCTTGAAGGTGATGATTCATTTCACAAATTTAAACTAATCAAAATTACCCTTTGAAAAAAAAAATTATCAATCTTGTCAAAACTGATGACAAGACCAATTCACAACCGTCCACCTGAATGAATCCACAAAATTCGAGCCTTAATGACCAACAGAACTACTGGACCGATAACTATACCAATATGTCAATAAATTACGATAAGCCCAAAAAGCGAGAGTCCATCAAGCCAATTAGTCGAGACTTATTTAAATAATTGGCCACATAAAGCGACCTTCCTGCGTACCGACGATATAAAGAATTCGTTTTCCTACAGTTTCCGTTGTCAAGAACGTGTTTCCCTTCAAAAATCGCAAAATCCCGAACGGCGTTGTTCGAACACAGCGATACATCGAATACTACACGACACAGAAGCGGGAAGGTGAGGGGGGCTGTAAGACACGTGTAGAGGTGCCGAAACGAGCGAGCTTACATGGAAAATACATTAGAATCCTCCTACTTACCCCACCCGACACTCAGCCCTTGAGAACCAATAGATGCATGGGCTGGGACAAATTCGCGAATATTGGAGAAAAAGTTTTATGAGTATGAGTGTGGGAAAAGTTTATGGATAAAATCATAAACTCACATCGTCTATATCATATTCATCACTCAACCCACAAAAAATCTCAACCCATGTTTTTCGGCTAATTAATTATGTCTTGTCTCCGCTGTAGCGGTCTATAGAAATTTACGAAGCGCGAAACCCAGCCAGAAAGACATACCAAAAACTCACCCATAGATGGTATCACGCTTTTAAGGTGGCTGTTTGAAACACGACATAAAATAACAATTGGAAGTTTGGTCTTTTGTCTTGCGGAGCCGACGAAAATAATTTTGTTTTGGCGGATGCCACACATAGAGAAGGCTTAGGTGGCAATTGTTTTTCGGTTATTAATGGGACCCCGGTCGATTGTCTTTTATTATTTTTGTCTAAGCCCGGTTAATGTACGGGTTATTTGGCCTTGCAGAAAAATTTAATTTATCCAACTTCTAGTTCCATGTTACCTCATGTCGTACACTAGAATAACCAATGTCAGAGCTTGTTTGTGGTAACTCACAATGTAAGCCTGATGTACGAAATGTCACAAAGTAAGATGGATATCCTCAATCTGAATATAACAACACGGAAATTTGTTTGTTCGTGTCGGAGTTGGAAAAAGTAGGAAACCTCTCTCAGGAAAAAATAATTTTCCGGCGAATGCACAAAATTATTTGCGATTTTTGAAAACGCACTGACTTGTTAATTATCTTGGGGGATCAAAAATAAATTTGAAAATAGGCATACTTGAAATACAGGTAAATACTTGTACCTCGGGTTCATTCTTCTCCATAACATAAAATCGGAGATACAGAACTCAGATACCTGAGGGGGAGTTAATTGACTTGAAATTTGTTTCCAATTCTTGGCAGTTACTTGAGAGGATTTCCTTTTTCAATTATCGGCAGTTACTTAATGGAAAATTTGTTCTGAATTCCAGGCAGTTACTTGAGAGAAAATTCGCTTTAAATTCCCGGCAGTTGCTTGAGGGAAAACTAGTTTTCAATTCCCAGGAGTCACTTGAGAGGATTTTTTTCTCAATTAGCGATAGTTACTTATTCGAGACAGTTATTTGATGGAAAATTTCATACCAGTCAATTCTAACCAATCATAGGCTTGCATTTTAACATGTTGCTATGGCAACGACCTAATTTTATCGGAAATCACCCTACTCATAATCACGTGACTGAAAGATTAATAAGTGGAGATCTCCCTGGCTTTGCATCTGGATGTAGCTCCCATATGATTACAGTGTTGACGTCCCCACTCTCCCTAACAATCCCAACCCAACTGGTGCATGGGAGCTACATCCAGCCGCTACTATTAAATCTTCTCAAATAGTTTTGGCATGAAATTTTCTAGCCGAATCTCCCGCGAGCTCGAATTAAAAATCCAGAAATTTGTTCTCGTTGCGAATTTTTCAAGAAAATAAAATTTTCAAAAAATTCGCAACTCGACAAAATTTCCGGAAATAATTCGAGCTCTAGGGAGATTATAAGTGACAATTTCATACCAGTCAATTCTAACCAATCATAGGCTTGCATTTTAACATGTTGCTATGGCAACGACCTAATTTTATCGGAAATCACCCTACTCATAATCACGTGACTGAAAGATTAATAAAAGAAGATCTCCCTGGCTTTGCATCTGGATGTAGCTCCCATATGATTACAGTGTTGCCGTCCCCACTCTCCCTAACATTCCCAACCCAACTGGTGCATGGGAGCTACATCCAGCCGCTACTATTAAATCTTCTCAAATAGTTTTGGCATGAAATTTTTTTGCCGAATCTCCCGCAAGCTCGAATTAAAAATCCGGTAAATAATTTGAGCTCTAGGGAGATTATAAGTGAGAATTTGTTTTCAATTTCCGGCAGTTTCTTAAGGAGAGCTAGTTCTCAATTCCTGGCAGTCACTACAGAGATTTTTTTCTCAATTCTACGCACGATTCTACGCATTCACTTACGGGGAAATTTGTTATCAATTCCTGGAAGTGACAGAAGGATTATTTTTTCAATTCTCCATAGTTACTTAGGAAAAAATTTGTTTTTAATTCCTGGCAGTTACTTGAGGGATTTTTTTTCAATGCCCGGCAGTAACTACGGAGAAAACTAGTTTTCAATTTCCGGCAACCACTTGGAACGATTTTCTTCCAACTTCCAGCAGTTAGGTACTTGGAAAGTTTTTTTTTTCAATTCAAGACAGTTACTTATAGCCCAGGGAGGAGGTACGTATGATCGAAAACTGTCACGTACACAGTTTTTTTCTTTTTCCTATGCGTTTTGAGGTGCTGATTACGTATCCGTTTTTATCATACTAAATTTTTATCGGGGTCACCCCTTTTTGGGGCAGGAAAGGGGTGAAAATTTATATTTTCATGTTTATCTTGGCAGGGGTAGATTTTATCGCAAAATTTTCAATATACAAAATGTACAAAAATGTGTGCTTGTCAAAAAAGGTATCATATGTTTTTCTCCTATCCACAACCCTTACGAAGTTATTGACCGATGAAGTAGAGGTAAAAAAAAAAATATATGCTATTTTAACTCTTTTCTTCGCTTCCGAAGGCCTCTTGGCCTCATTGTGTGGCCCCATTTCGTTTTGGTACCTGGGCCTCACAATAGGGCTCCACCACAAAGGGGCTCCCGAATCTCAAATGATGTTACACCTCGTTTTGGGGCTTTCTACGATGTGATAGATTCATGCGTTCCAGCTAATAGCAAAATAGATTTTTTTTTTAACTTCAGCTTCATCGGTCAATAACTTCGTGAGGGTTGTTGATAGGAGAAAAATATATGATACCTTTTTTGATAAGCACATATTTTTGTACATTTTGTATTTTGAAAATTTTACGATAAAATCTACCCCTGCCAAGATAAACATGAAAATATCAATCTTCACCCCTTTCCAGCCCCAAAAAGGGGTGACCCCGATAAAAATTTTGTATGATAAAAACGGATTCGTGATCGGCACCCCAATGCATAGGAAAAAAAACTGTGTACGTGAAAGTTTTTGATCATACGTTCATCCTCACTGGGCTATTATGGGGAAGTTTTCTTCAATAACTCAATTTGACACGAACTAACCCAACTGGTCAGAATTTCATCCAACTTTTATTATTTTCACTATTATCCGATCGACAAGTCCAGCGTCGCCAAACTAATCTCACAAAACCAAAAAATATCGTTACAGCCGATACGCCGATTGATGAACAGGTCGGATCGATGACGCCAATATGTATCCAATCTTAGCCCAAAGACGCGGTTTGTCATCTATAGACCAAGCCATGCTGCCCATCCGGAGATTCCCTCCACTATGGCTTTGTCTTCTGGTCGTATCTTTTTAAGTGAAATCTGCCCCATTGCTCCACACTTCCTTTTGTTTTCCTCGCTGTCCATGTCCATGTACAGGGTGTCTATTTAAGAATGGCAAGGTGCCAGATCTCAGAAACTAGGCATCCAAGAGACTTGCGGAAAAAAAATTATAAGGTAATATGGGATAGAGAAAATGCTGGAAATATATCAGAAGTTCCCAAGATCGCCACAAGATGGCGTAACGGTGCTATCAAAACACAAAATCGCTGTTTTTTCGTGATTTTTAAATACAAACAAATACAAATGAGTACCGCCATAGATTCCTTGAGAGATTTTCTTCAAATTTGCTTTTATGTTTTTTTTCCCTAACATGTCAAATAACACAGGTATCAGCTGTCAAACCTTACAATGCAAGAATGCTCATAACTTTGAAACAACCCAACCGATTGACGCGATCTTGGTCTCATATGAAAGAGCATGATCTGCACTTCTTAAAACTTTTTTGGTTTTGAATTTTTGACCTTCGCCGTCGCCGCTAGATGGCGTTAACTGAAATGGTAGCATGTTTTTGAGTTTTTGCCAAAAAAATCAAATGTAATGGTATATTTATTTTTATATATTTTAAAAGGGGATACATTTTCCTATAAAAAAAAACAAAAAAATTATTGATTTTTTTTTTGTTTTTATTTAATTATTTTTTTTTTTTCATTTTTTTAATAGGAAAATGTATCCCCTTTTGAAATATATAAAAATAAATATACCATTAAGTTTGATTTTTTTGGAAAAAACTCAAAAACATGCTACCATTTCAGTTAACGCCATCTAGCGGCGACGGCGAAGGTCAAAAATTCAAAACCAAAAAAGTTTTTTGAAGTGCAGATCATGCACTTTCATATGAGACCAAGATCGCGTCAATCGGTTGGGTTGTTTCAAAGTTATGAGCATTTTTGCGTTGTAAGGTTTGACAGCTGATTTGTCTTATTTGACATGTTAGGAAAAAAAATCAAAAAAAACAAATTTGAAGAAAATCTCTCAAGAAATCCATAGCGGTACTCATTTGTATTTGTTTGTATTTAAAAATCACGAACAAACAGCGATTTTGTGTTTTGATAGCACCGTTACGCCATCTTGTGGCGATCTTGGGAACTTCTGATATATTTCCAGCATTTTCTCTGTTCCATATTACCCAGTAATTTTTTTTCCGCAAGTCTCTCGGATGCCTAGTTTCTGAGATCTGGCACCTTGCCATTCTTAAATAGACACCCTGTACATCTTTCCTTGATGTTTTGGGTCTCCGGCCACCATCCCTACAAAAGCAGACTCCATTACCGACCATCCACAACCCAAACCAGGGCAAATAAGTCTAAGTGTCCACGTGGGTAGCTTGTGAAACTATGTATGCCCATGAATGTAGAGCTTATGGCCAGAAAACAACACTCCTCATCTTCGAAGTAAAACAGCACATACATACCTCGATCTCCAAACGAAGCTCCACAAGGAATGAAAGGACCTGCCATCAAGACATAAGCTCAAAAGTGGGTGAGGACCATATTATCATACTCTAAAATAAAGTTCCATATAGGTACTCAAGCTGTGTTTCCAGATACGTTCTATGACTTGAGGAAACGGACAGTATGTAGTGTGACTTCAAATTCTGGAACTGGACAACACCTGTGAAGCGGATCAAATACAAGAACAATTAGCTGAAGCGATCAGGACATCTTTGTAAAGGTTGATGGAATATATCATAGATTTCTCAGTCCTCAGTAGAAAACCTTGCTTGAAAAGATGAAGTTTGGTAAAAACCAAGTGAATGCTTTTGTGTCTCTGGATTATATGAAAGAAAAAATATTACAGCCACCCTACTAATAAACTGCATTAGCTCACTCCCTCATAGATGACGCGACAAATGGCCCCTCATAGCCACGCGTTTCTAAGTAAACTAACCTCCCTCCGCGCACGGCTATATTCATTAAGGTCACGTGCCACTTCTGACACTTTAGTGTTTTGTTTTGGCAACGTAGTCGTCACCGGCGACCATTATTCTAATCCCTTGCACTTGTTCGGAATTTGAGAAACGTGCATGAAACGCAACTTTTCAATGGAAAAGTCACGTGTCAGCGGGAGGTAGAGTGAGCTGATACGGTTAGTTATGGGAATGTATTACATTGTAGATTGGATGTAGGAGTCCCCTGCTATTAAATGTTATTATGAGTGTGTTAGTTATGGTGATGTGATGGAGACGGTTTTACAACTGTAATAATCGATGTAATAGAATGTTGCTGATGGCAGTTTTCCATACAATTGTCTATCATCAACACGTTGGCTACTGCAGTAGCTTTGCTGTGGAGCATTCTATTCAATGATGTTTGGAACTCTCGTTCAGAGGAAACATGGCTAGTGGTAGAGGGTTAAACACGTTTCTATATATTCCATTTCATGCAATGACCAGTGTATCAAATTGAGAAGAAGTTTCATATTTTTCTACAATACCTGTTAGTGAGTTTCCTCCCCTTTCCAACGCAAGTAGTGCGATTTCGATAGCTTCTGTAGTTTTGGATATAAAGCGCGAGGTTCATATAGCTCTTGTAGTTTTGGAGATATGATATACCCCGTTATATAGTATGATTTTTTCACTCCCTTCAGTGACCAGTCTATGAAATCAGGGAGAAGTCTCATATTATTCCACACCACTTGATAGTACAATAAAACTGCAGGTTATGCAGAGAAAACCGATGATATTTTTTGTTCAATCCCAGGAAGTGGTCCTTAAACTTCAATCTGTCATCAACGGTTACACCAAGAGATCCCAATTCGAAGCTCAAAGCTGAATCACGTTTCTAGAAGATACGATGACTTAATACCCGTATCACCTGCAAAAAAGGTGGAATTGCCAGAGATCGAGACACTTACAAGGTCAAAGACTGAGGTCTGTTGTGGAACTCTAGCTGTTGATCTTGCGATTTGTCCTCTTATTGGTATCTTGTGCTGTCGTAGATAGTCCCATATCCTTTCCACCCATTTGGACATGGTAGAGAGAAGCGATATTGACCAGAAGTTGGAAGCATCCTTGGATTCTCCTCCTTTTTCAAGAGGCACCACGAATTCATACTCAAGACACCCTGAGAGGGGAACAGATGTCAATATAATGTTTATGGCGTCTGCAAAGGTATCAGTAACTGATTCTGGCCACGTCATCAGAATTTAGGCTGAGCTCATCATAAATTTTAGATTTATTGGCTTTGAGGCCTCGGATACATGCAGTGATTCGACAGGCGGATAAGAAGAGAACATCTGCCAGGTAGTCTGGAGATTGAGAGTCAGGAGATGGGCAGATTTGTCTCCAAGAAAGTATTCAAGACTATGGAGTGAAAAGCGCTGATGCATGCAAAAACTCATTGAAGTTTTCACCATAATACCTATTTGAAGCCATGTTTACATTGGCCAAACCAACAAAAGGGCTTGGCTTAACCCCGCCTCCACCGGAAAACAATCGCGTGTAACTATCCTCACAAAACCACCCATTTATCTGATTATTCATAATTGCCGGATCGTTAAACCTCCAAATAACTCCTCAATAGAACCGCGCCATATAAATCAACTTTCCAGGAAGTTTTCCAATATGTCTTGGTTGTCACACGCCATTTCCTTTGCCAAATCAGCACCTCTTGAGCTTTCCAAAAACGAATTTCCCGCATCCCTCCCCTGTTTTGGAAATAAAACCAGAAAGGCGAGTTAAAAAGTGGCACCCTATCATTTAGTTATTATACGAAACAGTGAATGGTGAGGGGTTTCACGAGTCGGCGAGCAATGCTTTGCGCGCCTTGCTTTTAATATAAACTTGACTGTGATTAATTTGTGTACAAACAGATTGATGAAAAGCTGCTGATGCCGCATATTGTCTGATGGGACTTAGATTTAAATTTGAGGTCCTATTCCTTATCCTAGAATTTCTATTGATGTAGCAGTCGTTACCTTGATTGAGGAGGATAATACGGACTTAGATATGTATGTTGGAACTCAATTCTTTACCAGCATTGATATTGTCCTGAATCGGATTGAATCTACGCCAGAATAAGCGGATAAAACCAAATGCAAAAAAGCAATAAAACCCCATATCAACCAAAATTCGCTTCGAAAGAACAAAGAACGCAACACCAATTTAGCCGTCCCCATTAAGGGGGCGCAGCTGTTTTAACTCTATAACTTTAAAGTAATCTCAAAGTTATCTGAGGGTTATCCAATTATGATTAAAAGGCTAGTAAGCACGAGTTAATACTGCCGAGCAGGGGCGTATACAGGCTTTCACTTAATATTAGCCAAATAAATCAACTTAGACCGTTAATCCGGAGGTTTAAACCCGATTTTGGGGGGAGCGAATGTGACGTGTTGTTTTCAATTTTTATGATAGAGATTTTAAAATTGATTTTTGACGGTGAAAAATATATTCGGGAATGTTTTTTTAGATAAATTGCTTCAAGATATCAAGGAAACTTCTCTAAATCCTACTCAACTTCCGTATATTCATACAATGACTTGAGAATATGACTTTCAATAATAAATTTATTAGTTTACTTGTATAAACAGAACTCCGCTGCAGGGATTTCCATTAACACAGGGGTTTCAGCTTTTCAATTTGTTTTTGTTTTGAGTTTTCAGCGGCTCTCAGATTTCAATGCAAACTTTTAAGAGGATTTGCGAGCGGTTTTAATCATTTTACACAGTTGGATATCTCATTAGAAACGTTTCTTGGAAAAGCAAGAGTTTGGTAACAAAAAGGTTTTGACTTATATTGCGCTAGTTAATTATTATTGTGATTATAATTCAAGGCTATAAGAAGATGTCTCATTGTAAAATGTCAATATACCTACGCTTGATGGGAATACCCAGCTCAGCTACCAAGGGTCTATAGGTGCTCAGTGTAGACTTCTTGTTTGGGTTGATTTGGGTAAGATACAGGCAATTTTACACCAGCTTACTCTAATCAACATAATCTGATCATTCATTAGTCTTACAACGCGAGAAAAAACTCCCAATTGGTGATAGATGATAGGGTTTAGAATGTCCTCATCACCGCGAGCTCCAATGTTCATTTTACATTAGATCAATTCATTCAGTGATTTTGATATGAAATTGAGGAGAAGTTTCTTATTTCGCTACACCAATTGATAGCAAATTTCCTCCTCTTTCCAACGAGGAAAGTGCGGTTTTGATGGCTTCTGTAGTTTTGGAGGTGTATCGCTTTTTATGAGAGCATGAGGGCATTCAAGGACCAGTCCATTGATTATTCTGAAGGTTTTCTTTGAATGTGTTTATGTTGCCTGATGGAAAATTTTCTTTTTTTCCAATGGCCGTAGTGCGGTCTAGTTATCTTTATTAGTTTTGGAGATATGTCCTAAAATGAACCATCGTGTTTCCAAAATTTGTTACACTTTATTCAATGACCAGTCAATGGAAGTTTCATGATGTTTTCCAACATAACTTGATGGAAGATTTCTTTCCAATAGAGCACATGATACATCAGTTTCTATGACCGTGATACTGTTGAAAGCCCATACGGAATGAATTCAACGACCGGTTTATTGGATATTCTGGAAGTTTTCTTCGAATGTGTCTATGATTTCTAATGAAAAATTTCCTCCTTTCTCCAATGGAGCTAGTGCGGTTCAGATATCTCCATCAGTTTTGGAGATATGTCCCATAATCTACCATATAATCCATTCAACGACCACTTCATTGGATATTCTGAGTGTTTTCTTCAAATATATTTATGATGCCTTATGGAAAACTTCCTCTTCTCTCCAATGGAACTTGAGCAGTTGGAATATCTCATTGATTTTGAAGATATATTCCATTATCTACTATCATGTTTTCAAAATCATACATTTCATTCGATGACCAGTCTATGGAATTCAATGGAAGTTTCATATTTTTATATACTGTCTAATGGAATATTTTGTCCTCTTTCAAATGGAAGTCGTGTGATTTTGATAGCTCCTGTAGTTTTGTAGATATGGTCATTATTCTAGAATGATGCTTTCGAGATTCATTTTCTGAATGGTTGACTTCATTCAATGACCAGTATATGAAATTGAGGAGAAGTTTCATATTTTGCTACACTACTTGATAGTTAATTTCCTCTTCTTTTCAACGGAAGTGGTGCGATTTTGATAGCTCCTATAGTTTTGAAGATATATTTCCATGAGAGCATGTTTCTGTGATCTTATATGATGCATTCAAGTCAAGGACCAACTCTTTGGATATTCTGTAAGTTTTCTTTAATTGTACTTACGTTGCCTAATGGAAAATTTCCTTCTCTATCCAATGAAAGTAGTGCAGTTCAGATAGCTTTATCAGTTTGAGAGATATCCCTTAATCTACCATCATGTTTCCAGAGTTTGTTTTTACAATCATACACTTCTATCGAATTCAATGGAAGTTTAGTGTTTTATGTCGTCATTTAATTCCCTTTCAGTACTGTTGACTAATATATCTGCCACAAGGAAAACTGACACAAAGACAGTTGACCGATATATATGTCAGCGCGTTATTCATACCCCAGGGACCAATGCCATGTATTTTGGACAGCTTTCAAAAGTCAAATTGCCGCACAGCCAGCTGACCTATTGATCGTGACCACACATCCGTGCCAATCCGATGGTGGTAGTGATGGTAGATATATATGACGACCGATCATCTGCCAGTGGCAGATATATATGACAGTCGTCGGGCTCGATAAAGTGGAGTACGTGTTCTACGTGATCACACACACAGCACATCAGTAGTAGTTTCGTTCACAATATCTGTCCCGTCGATCCGTCACGCAAAAAACAGCCGTCCACACAGCAAAAAAAAAGGAGAATGGAAACATATTCTCCTCTTTCCAATGGAGTAAGTGCGATCTTGTTGACTCTTTTGGTTTTGAAGATACATCGCTTTCCATGACATCACATCCTGTGATATATAATCCATTCAAAGACCAGTTCATTGGATATTCTGAGAGTTTTCTTCAAAAGTGTTCACGTTGCCTAACAGATAGTTTTTTCCTTCCTCCAATGGAACCAGTGCGGTTCAGATATCTTTATTAGTTTTGGAGATGTCTCATAATCTACCATCATGTTTCCGAATTTTTTTTTTACAATCATACATTTCATTCAATGACCAGTCTATGGAATTCAATGGAAGATTCATTTTCGGAATGATCCACTTCATTCAATGACCAGTGTATGAAATTGAGGAGAAGTTTCCTATTCTGCTACACTACTTTATAAATTTCCTCTTCTTTTCAACGGAAGAAGTTCATGTTTAGAATGGTCCACTTCATTCAATGACCAGTCTATGAAATTGTGAAGAAGTTTCCACACTATTGCATAGTAAATTTCCCCCTCTTCACAATGGAAGCAGTGCAAAGTCGATAGTTTCTGTAATTTTGGAGATATAGCCCATATTCTAGAATGTTGTTTTCGAAGTTCATGTTTGGAATGGTCTACTTCATTCAATGACCAAACTATGAAATCGGAAAGAAGTTTCCGATTTTTTCACACTACTAGATAGTAAATTTTCTCCTCTTTCTAATGGAAGTAGTGCGAATTCAATAGTTTTTGTAGTTTTGGAGATATAGATAAGTTCATGTATAGAATGCTCTACTTTATTCAATAACCAGTCTATAAAATTGGGAAAGGGTTCCTCAATTTTTCACACTACTGGAACTTCTGGATAGTAAATTTCGTTCTCTTTTCAATGGAAGTAGTGCGGTTTTGATAGCTATGGAATCAGTCCGATTTCTTAAAGATCGTTTTCACAATCTTAGTGGTATAACCAAAGTTGGTTTCTCCCAGCTTAGTTCCAGGAGCACAACGAAGATCGATAACTTTTACAATTATTTCACAAATTTGGTACTTGGACCACCTTAAATGTGAAACAGAATTCAAATGTTCACTGTAGTTGGTGAGGATTGTAAGGAAGATGGCGTTTTTCTGCAAACCTCCACTTCCTTATTTTCTGGTTGTGTCGTTGTGAAAAGTGCGGATACTCTCACCAGATTTATTCGGAATATTGCGAATCATAACCACTCAAATCGTGATTCATCATCATGGTCAGACGTTTGGGCTGGTACCTTGTGGGAGATCGATCACTTCTCACAATTCTGATGCTGATATTGACTCATTGGAGAGGATCTTTTCTCCTTTTACATATTTCTTTTTTGCAGTACTGCCGATAAAAAAGGAAGTGGATATGAAAAAAAAAAAATCAGTGCACCCAATTTTTCGAGAGGTACCTGCAGGGATATTGATAGGTATTTACATAATGCACTAACAGAGACAGAATAGCAGCAAAGTCAACGGAATTGCAAATCCCCTAACACTTTTATCCAACACGCACGCATACAATCTCAACACATGTACGTCACACCGCGTGACATAATTCAATACATACGTCAACATGCCCAAAATGCGAATGCAAAAATCCTTTTTGCATCGCCGCCTTTTCATTCAGCCCGCCGAACACAACCTTTTACTTAACCTGTCAAAAGTGACAGCTTTATACGGTGGGTCGGGGTGGCCCTGCGCGCCCTTTTGGGAAAATATGTCAATCAAACATGTAACAGCTTATTTGGAGGGCATCTGTTGAGCGATTTCTGCTTTTTCAACAATCGAATTGTTGTTCGGTAGCATTGTGCAAGAAATTGGCACTTATCGGATTTGTTACACGGTGGTGGGTTTGCATGGGGCTGAAATTGAACTGTCAAAGGTGCAACATTTGTTAATAAGCCACTGATAATCAACAATTCAATTATTTCACTTTCTAATGACTCTATTCACATAATCTGGACATGCAACACGAGTCTAGAACACATGGGGGGTAGCAGTGCAAAAGTTTCCCGTGGAACGTCAGCAGTCAGTGTTTCGGGCGATAGTTATTCTCCAGGGACTGTGATATATACATGGCTAATCCATTTTTCCAATGCCCGCGTCGATTTGGAGGACCCTGTCTAGGCAGATTATGTTAGGATACTTTGCAACCCCCCTCTTGTTTATCCATGTAAATTAATTGGGGTGGCTGTTTCGTGCGGTGATAAAAGTCGATACTGTTTGTCATGAATTTTTAATTCTTTTAAGTATTTTTAGTTTAAAGATCGTTTTTACACAAAAATCAATAACATATGATATATTTTCTCTTTTTCCTGTATTTGATATTTTATCCAACACATATGACTGATATTTTTGTAGCATTTTAGACAAGTAAACTATCATATAAAAAGTCACTTGATCACAAAGCTCATTATTAGTTTTTTATCATACAAAATTATTTATTTCACTTGATGGATACAACATTGTATGCCACTCGTGTGTTATGTTTTCCAAGTCACTTGAGAATGTATAAATGTTTCTCGCGTGACTTATTTTCAATATAACACACCATTGTCATATGAATAACTATTATTTTACCTCTTCTATGATTCAAAATCTTGGTTAATCAATAAATAAATGTATGTACGAACAACTTTGTTGAAGAATCTTTAGAGAAAGTCTAAAAAAATCAAACGTCCCGTCACAAAATACTTTTTACAAATTCTAAATTAGCAATCCCAATCAGCCGTTAGTCTTACAAGAAAAAATAAATTAAAGTCCACATCCAAGGCGTGGAATAAATTTGTATCAATTGATCATGTGATCAAAAGAAACCGCACGAACGAGAAAAAAGAACAAAATGCGTAGAATGTACTTTAAACACTTTAAATTAAATTTAAAACCCAATTAAATCAATCATTAATTGGAGAAGAGTTTGCTCACTAGCCTTAATGCTTATTGGATTTTTTGTTGTCTTTTTGTAGTGAGTGGGCAGAGGTGATATCATTTGACAAGTAGTATATTTGTATTTGTTTAATTATAAACGTACCCTTTCTTTTTTTTTATCTATTTTCTTTTTTAATATTGTGCATTGAAATGCAGTTGAGTTTGTATAAGATTGTCCATTCCAAAATTTTTTATTTTCATTTATTTTTGTAAATTTTTTCAATTATACAAACTGTTCAATGAAATAAAATTATAAAATTGGAGGTTTCCATCTGAAAAATAGATTTTTGGCAGTTTTCTTGATTTGATTTTTGACCTTATTTTGGGCCACCCTGTAATAATAGTTATCAAAATATTGTGAAAAATCTTTGAAAAGTGGATTCCTTTCAACAAAAAAAAAACAATTAAACTGAACAATGAAGGCTTTCTTATAAGAAAAATTTTCATTTAAATAGGAAATAAGCGTAATTTTGCCATAAAAACCCAAATATTTCTAAAAAGCTTATATACCTGTCAATATTTGACACTTTAGATACTGTACATATTTTTTTATTGAAACTTTTTGAGGTAGCATTCAGATTGATTTTTTCGATAGTTTTGTGACTGGCACCGTAAGGCCGGTTGGATTTTTAACACGATCAGTTTCCTCAGGGTACAGAATGGGAAAAAAAAATCATGTGCACATTTAACTGTCTATCAACCAAAAAAATAAATAAATGAGTATAACAGTACGTTAACAAGCTTTCCTTTAATGCAACATTCAACGGACACGAGCACGAGCACAAGCATGTGAATGAGATGCCCGTGCACGTGCCCGTTTTTGTGAACGTGGGACGGGAGAATGTCGGGATGAATGTGCCTGTACTGTTAACACGCGCTTAATGCTCGATTGCTTCAGTTACTCGACTCGCATGCGACAAAGCTTGAATTCTCTTGAATAATATCAGGTTCAGTAATGGAGTAATAGCCTGAACAATATTCACCGCAGTGCTTGCTTTGCTGACATTCAACGGGCACAAGCATGTGAATGGGCTGCCCGTGCCCGCGCACCATGAAAATCGATACAAAAATAAATATACATGGTGATTTGGGAAAAGTTCAGAGAAACCTCGTAAACAAAGTGGTAACTCGAAAACTTTACACGCAATAGAAACATGAGACTTTCACCAGTGGATTTTTTAAACATTTTTTCGAAAAAAATCGATACAAAATAAATATACAGGGTGTTTTGGGAAAAAGTTTATAAAAGAAGCCTCATAAAAAAACTGGTAACTCAAAAACTACTAATAGAAATTTGAAACATTCACCAGTTGATTTCTCAGACATTTTTCTATAGAAATCGATACAAAAATATACAGGATGATTTGAGAAAAAGTTCAGAAAAGCCTCATAAACAAAACCGTTACTCAAAAACTACTCGAAATAGAAACCTGATACTTTAACCAGTGGATTTTTCGACATTTTTTCATGGAAATCGATACAAAAATATATAAATTTGAGAAATAGTTCAGAAAAGAAGCCTCATAAAAAAACTCGTTACTCAAAAACTTCAAACAATAAAAAACTTAAACATTCAACTGTGGATTAAGCAGACATTTTTCCATAGAAATCGATACAAAAATATATAGGGTGAATTGGGAAAAAGTTCAGAAAAGCGTAACTCGTAACTCAAAAACTACAAACAATAGAAGCTTGAAACATTTACCAGTGGATTTTTCAAAAATGTTTCCATAGAAATTGATACAAAAATCTACAGGGTGATTTGAGAAAAAATTCAAAAAGCCTCATAAAAAAACTTGTAACTCAAAAACTACAAACAATAAAAATGTTACACATCCAACTATGGATTTAGCAGACATTTCTCCATAGAAATCGATACAAAAATATACAGGGTGAATTTTGGGAAAAAGTTCAAAAAAGCCTCATAAAAAACTCGTAACTCAAAAACTACAAACAGCAGAAACTTGAAACATTCACCAGTGGATTTTTCAAACATTATTCCATAGAAATCGATACAAAAATATACAGAGTGATTAGGGAAAAAGTCCAGAAAAGCCTCATAAAAAAAACTCGTAACTCACAAACTACAAACAATGAAAATTTAAAACATTCAACTATGGATTTAGCAGACATTTTCCCATAGAAATCAATACAAAAATGAAACTACAGGGTGAATGGGAACGTGCTCGTCGCTGAACCTGTTGTAGTTAGCACGGATCGTTCTAGTGGTGAGTCAGACTTTTCGATAAGAGTGATGAAGTTGATGCGCCACTGAAATTTGAAAAAAAGAATAGTACCTTGAAGAAAAAGTGAAAAAAATGTATACTTAGAGGTTGATAGGTGAAATAGAAAGATATGTGGATATGCATCTTGAAAAAAAACAAAATTATGTTGCGATGTCGATGAATGATGAAAATCAATGATTTGTCGAATTAAAAAAAAAAAAAAAAAAAAAAATTGAAGATTTTCTGGAGTTTTATTATATTGGAGATCACTGAAGATCAGTCAAAAAAATGTGCAACCAACAAGGAAGAACAGCTAAAAATAAGAAGCTGTCACTCAAACAATCTGAGAACCTTTGAGCTAGATGGTGTGTTGAATTTGTCCTGACCAGAAAAATAAAAGGTGCAAGAATTAAGGTAGGATAGATTAAGCAACGAAGAACACCTGAGCAAAGAAAAAAAAGTTAATCAAACAATCTAAGACACTCTGAGTTTAAGGAGAGTGCTCGATATGCTCAGACCCAGACCAGAAAAATGCTTAAGACTCTTAGCTCACACACTTATGATTGTAGATACACTAATTGTTCTAACTTGAAGTGCCCTTAGCACAAGGTTGGAGGACTGTTGCTTAGGCAAAACTAGAATTGAAGCAGCAGAATGACATTTTCAAGATACATCTTGCTCTCTTACTATAGATCTTCGTTTTTCATCAACATCTTCTCGGGGTGGTCTTGCGACTCTTCAGTTAACAACCAGGCATCGGCGACATGTCATCTTGACATGTTTCTTCATGCCTTATTTGGCATGCTTTAATATTTATTAGCTGATGCTCGTTGCGTTCAATTGACTCGGGCTGAACGTTATCGGCATATTTTTTGATCCAACATTCTTCTAATACCCATTTGAATCAAACCGACTACAACTTTTTTAATCAGTTGATTCCGGAGATTAAACCGACCGATAAGGATTAATGTTAATGGAATTACTATCAGTGTTTTAATTTTGGGACTTTTTCGGGATAACGCAGAGAAGAGAGTGCTTAATTAAAAACTTTTTCCCAAACTTCTCTTCCGTTAACCTCGGGTTTTTATCGGGGAACTTTCTAATTTGACAGCTGAAAGGATCAGTTTTTTCAGATAGGCGGGCATGATACAAGCCTCAGGATTACTGTACCCTTCAAGGAAGGGTTGAGGGTTTTGTGTTTTACATTGGTATAAAAATTTCGTTTGAACCACTTCAATCAAATCTCACTCCATCAAACATTAATCTTCAGTAAATCAACTTATTACGCGCTACGATGATTTTTAGAGCCACTCTATTTACTTTCCCAGCGTTCCCACCCCCAGTGGATTACGCGACCCCTTGATGGCCTATTAACTGAAATAATGACGTTATCTTGATGTAGTGTTATGGAAAAAATCGAGACAGATAAGTCTGGATGTTAAAGTATGTAGATTTGTTTCATAATGCATAGATGATTCAAAATGCACATTGAGGTGAATTCTTATGAAGGTGATACAAATTACCAACTAGTTGACGTTCACAACTTGAACGATTAAGATTCACCTTTCTTTGAAGGCCTTCATCATCAACATATTAGAAAGAGGGGATGTTCTGGACCTTTATACAATTTCCTAGTATATCCAGACACATGACTAATTCCACATACAATAGCCCAGTTTGCCTCTCTCTCCCCTCAACTAACAGAACAGTCCTCTTTGTTGAAATATAATAAAAAGTAATAAATTATTTCTATGGTGGGAGGCGGCTGCGATCGCATTAAACACTTTTAAAATCTGTCCAGGACATTTCGGGGATATTAATATCGCATACGCGATTTAGCGTGAATGGATATACCCTCTTTTGTCTAGTCCTCCGTATACTCCGTGTTTTTGAGCGTTGCTTGGAGAAGATATAGAAACTCTAATTAACACTCAAATTATTACGTACGTGGAACAACAAGCCTATTTAGATCGTCGATTACACTTTGTACAGAAAGAAATTACCGTCTCGTGTGTGTATTTTTCTCAAACTTATCATTATCGGATTATATTCAATTTTGCGGAAATATTTTTTATGTATTTGCTCATTAATAATGTATAGCCGTACTTAAATGCAATTACATCAAGTAGGATCCAGCGGATAGATGAATTAATTTATTAAATAAAAATTGCAGGATGTCGTTACCGAGATAACTGACAAATTGCTTGGGGCGGCGACGGAACGTATTGGTATAAAATTATCATATTTTGAAAACGTTGGTAGTTATAAACAGGAAAAGCCCCTGATGAAGTAATGTTATCAGTGTGAGGACAGACATTGACAATATCAATGCAATATCAAAATTGAACTCCTCAAATAAACTGGATATCAGGCCTTCACCAGTTGTGAGTCCTCCTCTCAACTTAAACTTTCTACCAAATTACTAAAGATGAGGTAGATTCTCATGATAAGTAGAGAAATCTTTCGAATGGGACAAAAAAGATAAAACTGTCATTCCACACATTATATAGCAAACGGTCGCGCCTCATCGGTCGCAAACGCGATAAATACCATAAATACAAGAAACAGCATTTTCGCGACATTTTTCCATCCCTCGCCATTAGTTTGTTTCCGGGTAGCCCCTCGTTTCCGCCCATTTTAAAACCGGAAGTGCCCATTTGTGGGTTGCGGTGACAAGCGTCATAGGACGGACGTGCGCTTTTGAATTATAGATCATTTTAATGGATTGTTCGCCAATTTTTTTATTGTTGTTTGGATGTTTTATGGCTTTTTTACATCGTTGTAGATGGGCAACCTCTGCTGGAGATTATCGATGATCAGTTCCGGAATGTGCAAAATATTTATTCGATGTTGAAAATATCCCATCAGCAAAATTTGGCTTTTACAATGAATAAATTGTCGATATCAAAATTCAATTGCCATGAATAATTTTACGTTAATTAATTCCATTTATGACATAGAACTTTATAACATTTTGTAATTTTCCATATTCTGCATGTTCAAGTGTCATGAAACTGCCTGTTTGTTGGTATTAAATATTTTGCTTGTTATCTATATTTCCTAATAAACATACATTGACTGTATCCACACTTATTTAAACAAGGATTTACATATTTTTCTCCTTCCTCCAATCAAAACTTCTGTTATCTTCACTTAGGAATACAGTCAGCTTGTTTCCAGGCAATGGTAATGGTGATGATAAAGGTGAGGGGGCAAAGCCCGGTGAGTAGGCCTAGTGGCCCTTTTCGTCATACCCGCTTGGCCAACCCAACTACTCAAACCTTGTCGTGAATAGGACAAGCCCATCCCAGCTCAGGTACCTCAACTCTTCCCTGGGGATGGTGGCTGTTCCCAGGACCTTCCTTCTCAAGCGACCCCACCTGTCGCAAACTCCCCAGGTCGTAGGAGGTTCACTCTGCCCTTCTGCAGTGGGGGTGATTCGCTTATTCCTAACAAATTCAGGTATCTGTCGAGCCTGCAATGACCTGTAAGAATGCAAACTATCGTGCTCAGTGCCTTCCTGCTCTTGTTTAGCAATTGAGTCGTCCCTGGCCTGTGAGATTCTGATGTCGTTTCTTTGGCCTGCCTGTATAATGGGTTACTGTTCCAGTTCTTGACTGTCCTCTCCCACGCCCATTCGTTGAGAGTGCGTGAGCACCCAGCACCTGCAGCGCATCCCTACACTCTTGGACCAGCGGGCAGCTTATCCTTGGTTTGGTGATTGCTGTTGCGACTGTTGCAAGTCTTCCAAGGGAAAAAGCTTCGCCAGTGTTCCTGTCATCCCTGAAAGCTCCGGCTTCACTCGAACCAGTGCGTTCATCAGTTTGGTCAGACACTCTTCCCTCGTCGGTACGTGCACCTCAAAGCTTCTTCGGAGTCTGTGACGTCCATCCATGGGTGTCAACTCGACCGATAGAAGCGGTAACTCGCACCGAACCAGTATGATGGCCAACTTCCATTCCCATGTTTCTCCATGTCTTCTGGGAAACCATCCTACCATAGGAAGCCATCCCTCTTCACCCAGAGTCCTAGCCCTGGCAGTCCGAGGAGGATGATCAGTGCTGCTCCAGGAGTTGTCCTCATTGCGTCTGTTGTACCCAAACAAGCCACCCTTTGCAGTCGGTCTAGCTTGAGAACATACCAGACCACCGGACCACGGATCCGTATGAGATCCTCGGCCTGATGACAGCCTGGTAGAGCCAATGCATGACCTGGGGTTTTAGGTCCCACTGTCTCCCAACCACTCTACGCAGAAGCCACCGTGTTGCTGTTCCTCTTTTTATTGTCCTTTCATTGTGGGGTCTTCACGTTAGCCGGACAGCAGGCTTACACCACCCCGAGGTACTTGACCTCCTGCCTGAGTGACAGTGCGGTCCCGTACATCGTGGGTGGCTTGAATTTCTGGATATTCTTTCTGTTGACGAAGAGAATGAGCCCGGTTTTGGAGGGGTTAACTGACAGCTCCATCTCTCTATGTTTCTTCTATTTTACAGGCTGGCTTCATCCGCCCACAGACCATTCCTAGAAGTTTGCCCCTCTCTGGCACCAGTCCATCGTCCGCGTACGCCTGATTGTAAAATCCTTCTGCATCCAGCCTTGTGAGGAGGCTGTCCTTTATCATAGTTTAGGGGGAAGAGGCAGCTGCCTCAACCTGGAAGCCTCCTTAGGACGCTTTCACCTGGAGGTCAAGAAGGGAGGACCAGGCCCACCCCACGAGGGAAGAGGAAACACCCCTGCTGGTGAGCGCCTCGCAAATAGCGCTGGTTTTGGCCTTATTAAATGCTCCATCGACGTCAAAGAATCCTCCATTGTCGATTATGGCCTTTTCAGCTAGTTGCACTACCGCATGGAGAGCTGACTCCGTGCTTTTGCCCTCGCAGTAGGCATGCTAGTTCCTATGAAGAGGAAATGTCGAAATACCAATTGTTCCCAGGAAAAGTTATGGATCTTTTTCTGCAGGATGTCCAAGTCTTTTGATGTGGTTGCTGCTTTTTTTTACTTTAGAACGCGCTGTGAGTCTTGACATGATCAACAATTCTCTGCCATAGTCTTGCTTTCACCATGGCACAGGAGAATTTTCCTCCCACTGCTGGACTTGAACCAGCGCAGCGCAAGTCCGTCACCTCGTAGTAGAAGAGGAAGAGATTCACTTGAAGGACCTCATCAATCATCATCATCAGTGAAATTTGTTATCTTTCACTACGGTCTAACGAAAACATAGCAGGTATGACACTTAAACAACTGAAAGACACTATAAATGCCTCTCGATCCGCCCAATTATACGAGATGATTTAATACCTGAAATTGGCGTATAATAGAGCCTATTTACAGGCCAATATACCTCTCAGTTCCGACAGCGGCATTTTGGTTGAAATATGGCCCTTTTAACGTCGTGTTTCGCACGAGGTGTGTGTGTACGTCAAGACGATGTTAGTCGAACAGGAACCAATCATTTTAGCTGTTAGATTATGTTTGTTATGCAGGCGAGAACATTTGATCGATTCTCTTGTATATTGCAATTTTAAAATTTGGTGCATAAGGATTTTTCAATTAACTGATAAGGTTATTGACAATATAATATGACAATATATAATGACTTCACAAAAACAGCAGATGGAGATCCATACCCAGAACATATTTTCAATATACCAAAATGTCGATTCTGAGCATATGCTAGGTATATTACTTTGTTATGTGCGGCTCCAGGTTATCGATCCCTCTACAGAATGCTGTAATTTTGAAGATTTTGCCTAGAATTTTGTTTTTGAAAATTGAAAATTGGTCCACAAATAGAAGTGTGACCGTGGGGTTATTGACATTCCATCATTAATCACCCCGTATATTATTTTCGAAAAGTTTTCATCAAAGTCCAATAACAGTGGGTGATTGGAGAAGGTTTTTTCTACAATATGGTTTTTGAAAATTGAAAATTTGTTTACAAATACAAGTGTGACGATGTTTTAAAAATTCAAGTATTCTGTGGGACATTTGACATCCTAGCATAAATCACCCTGTATATTATTTCCAACCAGTTCTCGTCAAAGTTTAATTATACTGGGTGATTGAGGAAGGTTTTGTCTACAATTTGGTTTTTGAAAATTGGAAATTGTTCCACAAACAAAGGTGTGACGATTTTCTTTAACTTAATATTTGTTTTATTTAGGTTCGAAATTCATATTTTTTTGTATTTTTTTTTGTTGATAACTTTTGATTGGATTGTTCCTTTTTCACTTTTTAAATATGTTTGCATTTTTTTCAGGAATCTGTTTTTTTTCCAATAAAAATGTTGACTTTTTCACAGTTCTTAAGGTTTTCTTCACTTTTCAAGTTCTATTCTGTATTTCTAATTTTTTCCAATTTTCAAATGGTGTGTATTTTTTTGTAGAAGCTATTTTGCCCAAGTGTCCTCTTTTTAGCTTTTTCTCAATTTTTAGATTTTTCTTCACTTTTTAATAAATCTTTTTTCAGTTTTGTGTTTTTATTTACTTTTCTACATTTTAGTGTCTCTTTTCCATCGAAAATACTCTTTATAGTTTCTAGACCTGTTAAACCACTTTTTGAAGGTTTATTTGATTTTTTAGTAACTTACTGGTTACTTTTTCCATTGTATTTTCTGTTTTTAACGGCATTATTCATTCTTATTATTATTTTTCATCTGTAGCTACTGTGTTTTTTTTTTTAATTCTTAAAACCTACTTTTTCTTTAATTCCACTGTCTTCATGATTTATAGTCTCTCAAAAATTGTTTCATTGATTTGCTGTTTTTCAGAGAGTAAAAATTGTGATAAAAAGAGGATAAAAACTGCCTTGAAAAAGTTTATAAAGCTTTTGGTGCGTAACGGACTAAAATTATATTTTGAATATTTTAAAAACAATGAAAAATAATCTGAAAAAAATTTACACAAATATTCGACACATAAAAAATAGACAAACCAGATAAACAAAATAGAAGTTCACTGTGACATTTTTTTTATAAGATTTGTATTTCTTTCTACAAAAGGGAAAAAATAGCCTAAACAGATCTGAAAATGTTTCTGGCGTCTAAAAAGTATAAAAAATACTCACAATTCACAGAACTCAAAGTAAATGATCAGAAAATAGAAATTTAAGTGAAATAAAAGAAAGTTTTCTATCGTGTTAATAAATGACTCAAGTAAAAAAACTAGAAAATGAAAATTCTCAAAGATGTAAAAATTAGGTATCTAATAAGAGGGAATAAAATGCCTTAAAAGGTCAAAAAAACTTGAAAAACATGTTTCAAAGAGTCCAAAGGGATCTAAAAAATGGAAAGTGAATGAATTCTTTGAAAAAAGGGAAACACTGAAAGTTGAAAAATAATCAAAAAAGAAAAAAAAAATGATCATTTTTAATAATAACTTTAAACGAAAATACCTTGGTTAAAATAAAAAGTTGAAAAAATAAAGATATACAGGGTGTTACTTAATGGTAGGTCATAATTTCAAGGGGGAGTTCCTGGATAAATTTTAAGTCGAAAAGGTCATATGAACTTGGGTTTAAAAAAAAAATAAAAAAAAATAAAAAAAAATTGAATAAAATAAAATAAAATAAAAATAAAAAAATGAAAATTAAAAAAAATTGTTCCTATACCACAATATCTAGTGGCAAAATTCAGTTCAAAATCTCAAACCGTCTTTGGAAAATGTATTAAAAACTGAAAATAAAATAGATCTTCAACACCCTGTATCTTAAAAATCAAGCATTTTAAGACTCAAGTTTATATGACCTTTTCGACTTATAATTTATCCAGGGACTCCCCCTTAAAATTATGACATACCATCAAGTAACACCCTGTATGTACGTAGCTATTTTGTAGTATCATGACATAACAGCCCATATCATCTGCTCAAATCCACACGAGGATAAACCATATGACACTATCTCCATAGTTGATTGATGATATTTGGTCAGAATAAGTTCAATTGACAAGCTATGAACACAACCAAATCCATTTATGGAACAGTCACGTGCCTCTGTCAAATAGATATGACTTATATCCATGACCATATTGATAATGTCCTTTATAAAGGGAAAAACCAACTATCAGAATTGCACGAACATCTGCTTAACACCCAGAAGTGCTATGCAAATTTTCATAGAAAGTAATTTCTTGACACGCAACGACACTTTCATGTGTCTACAGAAAGAACAATACTCAATTATTGGCATTTTCTTGAAACGCAACCCGGTTCATTTCTTATCTGTAGGATTTCCTGTGGTTAATTGCCTCAATTATACAAATAGAAGTACTCAAATTACTCAGTAATCTCGTGTCTGCGAAAAGGTTTCGGAGTGACACTGATACTGTTAACTTCCAACTGTTCGAGGCAGGTGGTGATTATTGGTCTGTGGTCTTAATTATGGCGTAATGGTGTGATACAGATATGCAGACATTCGCACATATACCATTTTTTTTTTTTTTTTTTTTTTTTTTCGTTTTATGTACTTGAATTTCCTGTAAGTGGGTATTTACCTGTTGGAAATAAAGGCTAATTTATTTATTTATTTATATACATTGTAGTGGTAGTTTTTATGGTATGTACAAGCCTCGACCAGCTTCAGTGGTTATTTTGGTACACCATCTTGTTGGAGCTGGTCTGTTCTGATCCATCCAATCTTCTAGGTCATGTAGTCTAAGTCAAAGAAAATTACAGGATTTCGATCTTCTCAGAGTTGATTCCAAGTCCTCAAGAAAGCAGCAATCCTCTATGATTCTCAGGGCTGGCTTGTAGGAGTTCTGGGCTCTGGGAAGGATGATCCGGTCCATCAGCATAGGTCTGTATACATAATTCCCAATCATTCAGTAGGTTGTCTTCCACAAAACTCCAAGGGAGAGGAGACAAGACCCAACCCTGGCTTGGCTACCTCTGGCAGTCATAGTTCTGACATTGACTGCCACCCACGAGCACTCGAAGACTTTTTGGATATCTGCCTTTTCTCCATGTCTATATAGAACACAAAATTCAATCACATGATGGAAACAGGACCATTATGGAAAAGTTAATTTTAAAAACCGACGCCGCATTGAAAAACGACGCCATGTTTCAAAGAGGAATTAATACGTTGTCGGGTCAACAAGTTAAGCACGCCCCGATGCGATATTAAAAAGTTGCGCCAACTCCGGTTCGCGTATTAAAAAGTTTCCAAACTACATGTAAATTCCATAATATAGAACGCTAATAAAGTCTACATCCTGGTGAGATCTCAGGCTGGAAACAGTGGCGGACGAATTTTGAAGAAAAACCAAGCAGAACGGCATATTGAACCAGATGTCCGCCACTGGTATTAGAGTAAAATTGAACATTTTCTGTCTGTACACAGCTACAGTCTGCGATAAACTTTTTACATAAAAATGTTCGAGATTAGGAGCTTCATAATTTGTGATTTACTGCGTAATAAATAACGTTTGTTAACAATACTTTGGGGGCTTAAAAGACAAAGTTTTGCTGGTGTATACCTACAGGCTTTATTCGGTACAGGTAATTTGACGATGCTTTAAAGTCATTATGAATATTTGTGAAAACTTCATGAAAGCAACAAAATATATCAAAGCCTGTGAAAAGTAACGGCTTTCCGGACCGAACGGACAGTAATTGGATAGTTAATGAAGACGCTGCGTACGGAAAACGAAATTTTTGTGAAAATACAGGATTGATTGATATAAAACCAACCTGTTTGTTATGTTGTAGTGTGTTGTCTCAGAATATCTCTACCTTGATATCTTAAGCTTTTATAGTTGAGAGACGTCACTCCCCTTTTTTTCCAGAATAAACTATAGACTCACAAGCTCAAAATAGCCCATTTTCTCCAACCCGCGGCTATACTGTTTTTCAATATAAGCCCGGAAAGATAGAGAGGTCGTTATAGAACCAAGTCAAAAGTCTGCTGTAACAAGGCTGCACTCTTGAGCGCGGAGCATGTATTGTTGTTTGAAGAGGTTTTTTCGAGCTAAAAAGCTTTCTTTTCAGAAGGTTTAACAATGTTTCTACAATGTTTGATGTTATAATGAGATGGGTTTTCAAGAGGCCAAGCCGGGCGGAATAATAAGGCTAATTAAGTGCTTTTGTAGAGAATCGCCCCGGGTGATTTCTGGAGAAATACTTTTGTACAAAGACCACCATTTTGGCGAGACAGATTTTATAATGAGTAGTTGGGCTTTGTGCTGTGCGTTTCCTAATTTGGATTCATTTACTGCCATGTTGTCAGGGTGAGTTGCTAATAATTTGAGAGGTGTCCTCCATCTTCTGTATCACCAGGAACTATCGTAGAGTTTAAACTTGTTTACTTTGGATGCTTGGTTCGCTTACCATGTGCTCTGTTATATTCCCATGAATATTTGTGTACTCTTTGGGCAGAGGCGGCTGTATTTTTGTGGAGTTGGCGAGAGCCAGGGGAGTGGATCATTGCGAGCCTCGAAATTCTTGTTGCAAGACTCCGACCCTGGCAGTGGAGTAGGTTCTGTAAGACCAGTACAGGTTTCCTTACCCTTTAAGAGGCTAAGCAATGCTGGTTGAGAATTCCCAACTATCATCTTCGAATTCTTCTCTGCAGGTGGGTCGTGTGATTCTCCCGGTCTGGAAGGTATGAGTCAATGAGTTCCAATTGTTAAAGGTTTCTTGAATCACTTGACAATCACGAAACCCTATAGGGTAGCTAAATTCTTCCTTGAGTGGTATCGTTTGAAAAGTTTGAAGGGATATACCTAATCCTAGCATCTCTGTATATTTTGGAGAACTATGGTCGGATATTCAAGTATCAACTAACCTACAAAAGGGTGCGGTGTATATGGGTCTAACCCGTGTACCATGGCGTCTACCTCCCCTAAACCATACCCCGAATTCAGTAACAGTGACTATGAACGAACAAGGTCTCTCGAGCCATGTGGTTGTAGTACTCCTCAGTACACCTATCACAGTGGCGGCTCGTGAAAAGAAAGTACGAGTGTGCGCTACCGAAAATAATTTCAGGGAAAAATACGGCGCATTCACCATTTCATTTAAATAATGGATAATTGGTTCAAGGTTTGTGACAGTGAATTAAAATAAGAAACAAACTCGCATTGAACTAATTACTTAGAAAATTGGTGTATTTATCACTCCAACAAAAAAAAAACAAGTAAATTGTATCAGTTATCACCTACCATTGGAGAATAAGTCCACCCCTGCAAAAGTATACGTATATTAATATGAAAACTGGAAATAGGTATCTACCAGAATACAATTTTTGAGCTGAAATTAAAGCATTCACTAGCACCCTCCGAAGCACGAACAGCGTCAGCCCAAGACATAATTTATAGTACTCGTACTCGTGAACAATCAGTAAATATTGAGCCTAACAAGAACTGAGAAAATAGTCAACAAAAATCACATAGATGAGTATAATATTATGTTGGGTTAACATCACTAGCGTTCATGTTTACAAGAACCATGTCACTCATACAGCGGTATGCCAATTTGTCCTGTCGAATAAAAAAAATGCATTTGACTTGAGCGCTGAACGAATACACACATGGGCTGGGACAGACTGACAGACACCATAGTGACTATGAACAGAGAAGATACGAAGAGTGCTGGAGCTTTGTGCTCATAGATAGGGTATTCTTGTATCGGTAATGGTAGAAGTGGGGGAGCAAAGCCCGGCGAGTAGGACGCCATCCCCGCTTGGTCAACCCAACTACTCAAACTGGTTCTTGTCGTGAATAGGAGCAGACTATCCCAGCTCAGGTACCCACACTATTTTTTGGGGATGGTGACTGTTCCTAGAACCTTCTTTTTCGAGTGACCCCACTGACCAACCAAGCAAACTTCCAGCAGGTGGTAGGAGGTTTCCACCGCCCTTCTGCAGTGGGGGTGATTCACCTATTTTTAACAAGTTCAGGTGTCTGTTGAGCCTCAATGACCTGTGAGAATGCCAACGATGGTGCTCGGTGCCTTCCTGCTCTTGTTCAGCAATTCGGCCGTCCTTGGCTTATTTGTGTACTAAGGCCTAGAAATGGTTCCGGTCCGGACAGTCGCGTGGCAGATCCTCGTTTGACCAGCTTGTCCGCTTGCTCATTGCCCATGATCCCCGCGTGCCCCGGAACCCTTACTAGTTTGACCCTCTAGTTCTCACCCAGCCCCTGCAGCGCATTCCTACACTCTTGGACCAGCGGGCAGCTTATCCTTGGTTTGGTGATTGCTTTGAGTGCCGATTGACTGTCGGATTAGATGACAATGTTATTCTCCATTTTTCTTTTCACCTCGTTTCTGGAGGCAACCTCTGGGATAGCGAATATTTTCGCCTGGAAGGCTGTTGTAAGTCATCCAAAGGGACAAGCTTCGCCAGTGTTTCTGTCAGGCCTGAACGGCTCCAGTCGAACCCGTGCGTTAAGCCTTGACTTGAGTGTTGACAGGCGCCTCCATCGGTTTGGTCAACCACTCTTTCCTCGTCGGTACGTGCACCTCAGAGCTCCTTCGGAGTTTGAGACGACCATCCGTGGGTGTTAACCCAGCCAATAGAAGCGGTAACTTGCACCGCACCAGTGATGATAGTCTCGTGTGGCCAACTGTCATTCCCATGTTCCTCCATATCTTCTGGGCAACCTTCCTACCATAGGAAGCCATCGCTTCCCTCTTTACCCAGAGTGCTGACTCTGGCAGTCCGGGAAGGAAGTTCAGTGCTGCTCCAGGGTCCTTATTGCGCCTGTTGTACCCAAATAAGCCATCCTCTGCAGTCGGGGTATTCTTGTACTTCTGAGCAATATAAAAATAGCAAAATTACTGTGTTACTGTTCAAAATATTATTTTTATTTTGAGTCTTCACTGGCAGTGCCCCTGCTACCGCCTCTACTCATACCAAGAACAGAGCAGATAAGAGTATAAATAAAAAGTATTGAAATTGATGTGGCAAGTTTTCCTCTTAGAAATAGGACCACCACACAATTTTGATAAATAACCGAGTTTGTGTTACAAAAATAAAACTTTTTTGGAATCCTCATCACTATCCAGCCAATCTAGGTACATAATGTAAAATGAGATTAAGATTTTTCTCATGCAGCAGCAGAGCTCTATTTCATCTTCCAAAGATAAATTCCATTTCCCCTTAGCGGAAAACCGTACCTCTAAATCGTCTATCATTTAGAAGCTACGTTAAAAAGCCTGTAAAAGGCAAATTTCAAACTTAATCTCCCCATACAAGCCCGTTTCCATTCCACCTGCCTTTTAACAAAAGCCGCCATTACTCTTCCGCTCAAATCTCGTTCGCATTCAACTGTTTTCGATTCCGGGCGGCATTTGCTTTTCCCGACGTTCAAATGTTTCTCCAGTATTCGTCGACGGTCCTTGTCTTTTCTCCCGTAGGAACCAACAAGCAGGATAGAGGTGGAAAAGGGATTTTTGAATGAAAATCGAGAGACGCTCGTGGACAAAGCAGCAGAACGGGATTTGTTGGCGCCCGTGTCGAACAAATGACTGCAGAAAAGTTGATCAAGGCAGCCTCGGGGCGGTCGATAGTCGACTGTTTGCGGAATTGCCGGTGTTTTTCCGATTTTATGTTGTTTCGATTTTCGAAACTGTGCTTTTATGGTTTGTTTCCTGGGTTTTGAAGGACGAAATATCTTCTTTCTCACTTCTGTCATCTGTCGCATGGATTAGGATCATACATCCTATTTGATCATATCTATGGTTTACACACAAAAAACAATGTTTCTTCCATTAATCTTCACAATTTGATGGATTATGGTACGCATATTATTATTTTAGGTCTTTCTTCACACTTCTCTGTGTAATATGCCAACTGACATATCAAATCCCTACCGGAACATGTGAACAATGAAACTCGACACCTGAATAGAGAACTAGTTTAACACGTCAGCGCTCATGAAACAACACATATTGGCAAAAATTGCACTTTTTGACATGTCAAAAGTCAATCGGTATTAGTTCTGTACATGCACACGAATAATGGCAACAAGAAAAGCCCATGTCTGGTTTTTGTACGACGGAATGTGAACAAAATACTTTTGAAGTAAGGTTTCGTATTGTGTTACGTTGTTAGGTCTTGAGATTTGATATTTTTTGGACAGTGGCGCATCAGAGGGGAGGCGTGTAGAAAAAATCTCACAAAATATCTCGAAAATTATTTTTCCACTGATTAGCTTCACATTCATTAAAAATATTGAACTGTGTAACTTTGGTATCTAGAACTATTTTTTTTTTTTTGTAAAATTGCGGATGAAATCCTTGTGGAATCATACTTCCCGCCAAAATTTCAATCATATAATATTTGTTTTATGTGGAGACTAGAGGCGTTAACTTTTTGGAGCAGTGTATTTTATTTTATATTTTGATGTAGGTATATTTTATTCCAAGTCCAAGTCTGTCGCATGAGTTGAATGTTGTCTGAATATTTTTTTTCCGGCACAGTCCACTAAATAATGTTTACAATAATTGTGTGATTTGTTGGTGAGGGGCTTGTACCAAAGTGAATTTAAATAAAAAATCACTAATCAATTTTCCAGTAATCTGACATTTATTAAATTTGTAAAAAATATAGAGGTGTCTATTTATTTGGATTTCTTATTTTAAAATTGATGAGTGTTCTCTTCTCAGGTGAAGTACAGAAAAATATTTAATTTTCTGTAGAATTCTTGTATAGTCTGCTGAAAGAAAAAAAATGAAGTATGTTATTTTTTTGAAGACCCATTTCCTTCAAGACAAATCAATCCGATATATTTTTACCAAACAAAAACTATTCCAAACCCAAACTAACCTGAACTAACCCAAACGGAACTAAACTAACCAAAACCAACTTAAACTATCCCGAACTGACCATAACTATCTTGAACTAACTCAAATCTAATCTAATCTAACCCAAACTGATCATAACAAAGTCGAACTAACCTAATCTAACCCAAACGTACCCATAACATTTCAAACATCTTTCCTGAGACATAAAGATTATCTTTGATATATTGGGATGTTGATCACGCGACATCTATTTTCACAAAAAAAAACTTATATTAACCCAAACTATTTCGAATTAACCATACGATACCTAAACTAGCTCAAACCAGCCTGAACTAACCCAAATGAACCATTACAAGTCCAGATCAGCCTAAACTTATTGAAACTAACCCAAACTAACCTAAACTTACTTTAACCATTTCCAAAAGCCCAAACTGAGTTAATTTAAACGAAACTAAACTTGAAAAAAAATAATCTACGGGATTGGTTGGTTCTTTTTTATATTTTCAAAAAATTATCAAAAAAACTCTCGTACATACAGGGTGTCTCACGGTGACCGTCCATTGGAATATTTCGGGAAATAAAGCAATTGGGATTCTGAAAATTTGTATGGTGGGATATTCATAGATGTTCTTCTCAAATGAAATGAAAGCAACGTTGCACGACTTCCGGTTATACCGGAAGTAGGTGTCAACTCGCTTATTTTAAATGGAACACCCTATATATTATTACATTTTTGGATTCTACGTAAAATTCTAGGCAGATTTCATGAATCATGTCCTATACCTAAGTATGAGCGTTTTTGAAATATTTTTGTTTTTATGTCAAAAATGACGTCTGAAGGCTCCTATTTGAATGTGAATTTCACCTATAAGAAAGCCTCCATTATTTAATTTGTATCGGCAATATGAAAACTAACGAATTTTCGAAAAGTGCAAAACAAAAAAAAAATCTACAACCAAATTTATTTTTAAACGGATTGTAATTCGGATCAAGTGGAGTTCAAACCTCCTTTATCAAAATCATCAACTAGATAAAAGACAACGAATTTTTGATAAGTGCCAAACAAAAAAGTCGAAATTACACAACTAATTCTGGCAAGCTGTAATTTCAAAACGGATTGAGATTTTGGATTGAAATTCGGATCAAGTGGAGTCCGAACTTTCTCTCATTAAAAAATGTTTGAATCAACCATACATCAACTAAAGAAATTGAAACGAATTTTCGAAAAGGGCCAAAACAAAAAAAAAATCTACAACCAAATTTGACAAGCTGCAATTTTTAAATAAATTGAAATTTTGACTTCGAATTTGAAGCAAGTAGAGTCCGAGCCTTCCTTAATTGAAAAATTTTTCGTTTAATCCCACACATCAACTAAAAAAAAAAACAACGAATTTCTCAACAGTGCCAAACAGAAAAATGTCAAAATTACACAACCAAATTTGACAAACTGTAATTTTCAAACAGATTGGAATTTTGACTTCGAATTTAAAGCAAGTAGAGTTCAAACCTTTTTTTATTGAAAAAAGTTCGTTTCAACCCAAAATATCAACTAGAAAAATCACAACGAATTTTTGTGCCAAACAAAAAATATTTTTTTTTTAACTTAACTTTTTGTCGAATAGAAAAAATAAATAAAATATTAACATAAAATGAAGATAAATAATAGACAACAATTGAATAATATTCACGCAATTTCCACTTGTCTGTCACGCCAATGATAAAGTCACCCCTATCACAAGATGTCATATAATAAAAGTTACCTGTGTACTCATGTGAAAAGGCCTAAAAGAACTTATTTAAGTCGATAAGGATTGAAAAGAAGATAACCCAAAAAAGTCTGTAACTTCGAGATAAACCCCAAAAAGTATTGTATTCAATCTAAAACATTTTCAGGTCTGCTTGACATCCGAAAAAGAATGCTTTTATGTTTTTTTTTAAGGGTTTAGCCTCATGCACCTGTACAGCATGTGTTTGTGGGATTAAATATTTTATCCTTTTGTCGTCTCACAAGAAGATAGGTTAGTTAAATGTATTTCCGTTAATGAGCTCGAATAACATCGAGGCCCCATTTTACGGAAATAACTCATGTCGCAGGGGATTATTTGCAGAATTTTGATCACAAATAAGAAAACTGCTTGAACATTCTTACTAAGTGGGAAGAATTCGAAGCAGCACAGAAATCCACGTAAATTTCTCCGGCATACAAGCGAGGCCGCAAATGTCCTTTTGCGCGTTGTTCTCAAATATATCTCGAGATGTGTTCAATACCTTACGATATTATACAGAGTGTCCAAAATATGTGAATTGGTCTTAGCGATCCACTATAACAAAAATTACTCACCATTGGGAACGGTGATCAATATATTTTTGAAATAACAAAATAATATACCTAGCATGTGCTTAAAATCTTCTTCTTGGTTTAAGGATATTGAGAATGTGCTAAGAATAATACATACTGGCGAGGGGGTGTTTTTTTTTTAGTTTTTGATGTTCTTGACAAAGTGTTGATTGTTTTCAGTTGTTTTAATATTTTTATTCCTACTTTATTTCGTCTTTTTTTGATGTTGCTTTTGGAAAATAACTTGAACATTTAAAAATAGAATAACATTGAAAATAAGCTGATTATGAAAATCATAAACAAATAATAATAATGAAGGGGAGCTTTTCATGGAAACATATACAGAAGTTGGCGAGTTATCAATTTACAATTGCAACATTTCCCACTAAAAATGTGATTGAGTGTGGAATTGTTTCACTCATCACTTCCTCCTTTGAGGAAGTTGAGTTTTTGAGGTATTATCGAGAATACTTTGCTGCATATATCCTGAAATTTTCATTCAAAAATATGAAGGGCCTTGGGAGATATCAATTTTTAGTTTTAATAAAAATTTTATTGACTTTGAGTTCAACTAACCACTTCTTCGTTGGAAAAGGTTGAGTATTCAAGATGTTATTGGGAAGACTTTGCTGCATATACAATAATTTTTTCATTAAAAAATACCGAGTCTCGTTCGAATTCTTCAACGCAGGAGGAAGGAAATACACATGATAATATGTCGGCCCCGATTCGGAACTATGCCATCAAGGGCCGGAACTTCGCATCGCATTTGAGGTATTGAGAAAGGAGAAGGTCATGGAGGTGAATGTAGAGCGAGCGATATGAGAAGGAGAGTTTTTCATCAAAACTTCAATACAAAAAAATCACTTACCTCAATGATTTATCACAGTAACACTACTTTACTTAAATCCTTTCATTTTACTTGAATACACTAAACCACGATTTCGCACTCGATGGCTATAGAAATTCAAAACAATTAACAATAAAAGCTCACTCTATTTTTTTCACTCAACTGAGTGAAAGGAATTGAGTTGAGCTGTCCTTGGCTTCATCACGCCTTCCTAATTTGATTTTTCAGAAAAGCAAGGGGTGACCACTGAGCCCCTCCACCGCGACAAGGGAGTGGGGTTTGGTTCATGGTTTGCGCACTGATAACATGTGGTTGCGCTTTAACAATCATTATTATTTACATGTACATCTTGATCCAACGAAGCACTATGATAGACTGATCCTCTCTCAATTTATCATGAGTTTTCTTTTGCATCTTTTGCTTATTGGTGAAAATTTTGAACCACGTGGTTTAACAATAACAATAATCATTCACATACACATCTTCATCCAACGAAGCACAATGATAAACTGATTAACTTTCAATATGTTGTGCTGTTGTGAAACTTTATGTGTATTTCCTTGAATTGATCCTCACGTCACCTCTGTAGTGACACTTATTTGAAAGTTGCCGTTGGTGATGGTGGTTTTCTTAGCTTCATTTCTCCACAGAGTAACTACCAGGTTTCTCTCCACACTGAGGAAAACGCGTTAACTAGATACGTTAGTCGAATTTTTTTAGTAGTCGTGACAAGAAAAATAGTTATCACAATCGCCCTTCTTCTGTTGTTACAGACATTTTGATTTAGTTACACCTTGCAAGGTACTGCAACTAACCATTTTAGTTCCGAACACTACACATTTTTGTGAAGACACAGCCAACTAATATTTTGGTTGTGGCAACATGTTTATTTCACTAAGTGAGCGGGTTAGATCAAAAATAACCAAAATTCTACTCAAAAGTTAGTTGTGGCAACTTGGCTCTGACAACTAATGATGCTTAGTTAGTCCTTCGACCATTTTCGAGTCAATATCCAACCAATAGAATCTAGCGTTTTCGGACCGAAGTCAGCCGAACCCAGTAAACTCCGTATGTATTCCAGTTTCCCATCACCCATCATTCTTGAATGATACTTCTACCGGACACTTCCGCGTTTTGCTGTCAATAGTTTTTGTCCTTCGCTGTCGCCGTTGAGTCGTTGATTGAATCAACGGCATTTATTTATTGAATGTTAGAGAGCGTTTCGAGATGGACACAAGTGAAATCAGTGCCAATAATAATCTTAATTAATTGGAGATATACAAGTGTTTCCTATACTTGTGTACAATGAATTCAAGGGAGACTTCCTGATCTAGTTCCATAAAAAAAATCCCTATAAATATAATATGAGACCGGAAGTGCATTGTTTTCAAGACACCTACAGGTTGCCTTTTTTTTGAAAAATGTTTTTTTTTCACGAGTGTTCCAGATATCCTTGAACCGATTTATTTGAAATATTGAAGTCTTCAAAACGACGATTTAAAAAAAAGTTCAACACCCTGTATTTTAACAACATTGCATCTCCGGACTCATGTTTATTTGGTCTTTTTTTTCATAAAATTAGCTCAGGAATTCGCCCTCAAATTTAATGTACGCAATAAGAAAACATCATGGAGATTACTATCCAAAGTAGTCGTTACAACTAAATGGTATTAGTTAAGTCAAAATTATGGTAACAGTAACTCAAAATAATGATTATTAGAACTAATATAGCTAGTTGAGTCAGCTAAATCCAATAGTTGTGGTACCTGACCTTCAAGATTTCCATTATTAATTATAGTTGTTGCAACTATTGTTATTAGTTCTGATAATTAAAAAAATATGGCTGACACAACCGCATTTGGGCTATAGTTTTTCATCAGCCAACCAAGGTTAGTTGATATAACTATGGATACCGCCTGTTGTCCTAACTAATTTGAATTTGCTGGAATAACTAATTTTCAAACCTGTCCTCTATGCTATCCACACTTCTTAGCTGCTATTACTAATTTTTTAGTTATGGCGACCTTTTATTTTTCTCGGTGCACGCACAGCTCTGGGTCCCTATACTCAAATTCATTTTTTCTTCAAGGAAATCACAGACAAACAAAGATTCCTAGTTGACTAAATAAGCGCCGGCGTGTACCCCTTCCCCAGCGCTACCCTCTCCAGCCGTCCAACCATCCCGCATCCCACCAACCCCCAATGGATTTTTCCTTTCGGTGGGTTTATAAATTCATATATTTTGTATTTTTCGGAGCTGTTTTTTCTTATTTCGACGTTTTTCAAGAAAATGTCTCCACCGTTCACGGGATTTTTGACTTTTTCTTTTTCTAGATGATATAACTTTGTACAGGGTGTCCCAGCAAGGGTGGCCACCGGCCATATCTCGGAAACTACTGGACCTAAAAGTTCAGGAAAAAAAATATGATCACTAAAGTGGCCACGAGAAAATGCTGGAAAATATTTTTAACTTCGAAATTTTGCCGCTAGGGGGCGCAATCAAAGCTTAAATATTAAAATTCGAAATTTCTCCGGAAATTCTCAGATTGAGGTATATCTTTATCAACATGGTTAGAAAACCTAGACAATTTCACGTCTTTTTGGTACAGGGCTCATTGGCGTACCGATCTTCGTGTGAGTAGGGGAAGGTAGTGAAAATGTAATTGTTCAAGTGGCTGTAACTTATAAACGACTTGTCCGATTTTGTTGCGTATAAGCTTGTTTGGAAGATAAATGTGAGTACTTTCGTATATCGTATCCAGTGATGCGTGATTGTCTCCAGGAAAGTTGCTAGAAGGGGTAACTTGAATTACAAACAGTGTTTTTCATTTTACCGCAAAAATTTAAATGGTATGGTATAATTCTGATAATAATAACTAGTCCAAATTATGTAAAATTTAATGTTTTAAGGTTTTTAAGGTTTTTTTTTTTTTTTTTTTTCTTGTAAATTTAATCTTTATTTCGATTTTGTTATCAGAATTATACCGTACCATTTAAATTTTTGCGGTGAAACGAAAATAACAGTTTTTAATTCAAATTACGCCTTCTAGCAACTTTTCTGGAGACAATCACGCATCACTGGATACGATATACGAAAGTACTCACATTTATCTTCCAAACAAGCCTATACGCAACAAAATCGGACAAGTCGTTTATGAGTTACAGCCACTTGAACAATTACACTTTCACTACCTTCGAATTTTAATATTTAAGCTTTGATTGCGGAAAAATTTCGAAGTTAAAAATATTTTCCAGCATTTTCTCGTGGCCACTTTAGTGATAATTTTTTTTTTCCTTAACTTTTAGGGTCCAATAGTTTCTGAGATATGGCCGGTGGCCACCCTTGCTGGGACACCCTGTATACATGAATGTTAGCCCAATTAATGTGGTTTGGTTCACTTTATGAATGTGTTATTTTAACTTTTTAGTTTACTTTAACTGTTTCATACCTTGGTGTTTTCTATTTATTAAGGTATTTTAACTAATTTATAAGGGTATTTTAACATAATTTTAGATTTAGACGATCCCAGTTACATTTTATTTTCTACTTTTCACTTCTTAGTGGGTATTCGTCTTTTTTTGCGAAGGTTTTTTTTCATATTGAGGCTTTTTTCCATTTTTCAAAGGAATTTTTACATATTATGTATTTCTTTAGAGTCTTGAGAAAATTGTGGAAAAAAGTTCAATCAAAACAATGAAATAGATTATAAGATTATTCATCAAACTCTCATGATTAAGCTATTGATACATGAAAACACTACCAACAGTACAAAACACTTGACAAACAAATATTTCCATGAACGTTTACATCCCATCATTAAAGTTGAATTAAGCTTGTCATACACGACCAAAACCAATAAGTAGGGTAAAGCTATTCATACATGATCAAACATATCCAGATCTATCAATAATCAACCTGTCCATTTTAATCATTGCTGAATTAAGCTTCTCATACACGATCACACCCGCTTTTGCTTTAATGAATTATTAATTAGACTCTCATAAGATACAGTTGATAAAGCTACCCATACGTGAACAAACAAATACATAATAAAGTATCATAACCAATCATGAAATGACATTTGAGTTATTGAAGATCATGATTTCGATAAATATAGACAATCCAAAAAATGCATTTAGGTGCGTAAGGATGTCATTTCTCGATTATGTTACCTGCAATTGGAACTCGACAACTAAAGCTCAATAATGATTGCTAAACAAAGATATTTTCACTTATAATCTCCCCGGAGCTCGAATTATTTCCGGAAATTTTGTCGAGTTGCGAAATTTTCTTGAAAAATTCACAACGAGAACAAATTTCCGGATTTTTAATTCGAGCTCGCGGGAGATTCGGCAAGAAAATTTCATGCCAAAACTGATCATTGGAAAAAACATAACCCAGGACTGACCTCGCATTTAGTGGAAGAAACCAACGGCTCCTTACTCTACTCGCCATTGAGGAAGAAAGAATGGAATCAGGATTTTATAAAACATTTGGAAGTTATAACCAATCTTGTCCATAATTGATAACATTGCAACTTTGAATTGGAAGTTGTTTAACAGCTGTCAAGCACTCGCGGCTGGATGTAGCTCCCATGCACCAATTACAGTGTTGCCGTTTGCCTTATCTCTGTCTGTGAAAGTTGGGTTAGGTTGGGATTGTTAGGGAGAGTGGGGACGGCAACACTGTAATCATATGGGAGCTACATCCAGATGCAAAGCGCCAGGGAGATTTCCACTTATTAATCTTTCAGTCACGTGATTATGAGCAGGGTGATTTCCGATAAAATAAGGTCGTTGTCATAGCAACATAATAAAATGCAAGCCTATGATTGGTTAGAATTGACTGGTAGGAAATTTTTATTATTAAATCCATATAGTAGGAGTGATTTGGATTCTTAATAAAAAATGTAGTGAATGGAACAAAAATAGATTTTGCCTGAATGTGTTTTCGATAAAGCTGTCCATACATCACCAGATTGCAATCTTTTCTAACATGCAAGCTCTCTATAAAGCGCTATATCAATATATGAATTAATAATATATACCTACACGCCTGGACAAATCGCACTATATAATGTATGTACTTATAGACTGTACATACACCTGAAAAGTAGAAGAGCACACTTCAAGAACAATTGAAACATTTTTTTTAAAAAGCCTTAAAATTTTCAAAAAAATCTTCGCATAAAAAGTACTTATCGACTAAAAAATGAATATTTCTAAGATCCGTTAAAAATCTAAAATTTATTTAAAGAATGGATAATAAAAAGAGTTGAACTGCACTAAAAAGTGAAAAAAAGCTAAAAAACCCAAAAAGTGGTTTCCTCACTTGAAAAGGTTGATGGACATATTAATTTTTAATTGCAACATTTCTCACTAAAAATTTTATTGAGTGTGGAATCTTTCAACTCACAACAAGAGCTACTTTTGCGGATTGATTCACTGAAAAGTCTGACACACCAGGTCACGAACTCAACCTAACCTTACTTTTTTGCTTCTGACGTCTCATAAATATTTGTGTTGTTTATGCCACAAACTGTAAATAGTAAAAGTGTGAAGTGGCCCTTTTTGTCATTGGAGTCGCCTTTTGCGCAGACGCAAGATAAATGTCAATTTAAATAAAGTTAATCATAATACACTATAAGATCTTGCCATAGTTGAAATTTCTCAATGTCAAGAACACACATCACCCTGTATATCGTTCATATATGCATACCGCTCACAGCGAGAATAAGATGTAACACACTCCTACTACAGCACGCAGATTTCACGATATGGTACCGGGCAAAGTACCGAGGGAATGCTGCTTCTTAGGCTTGCACACTGATTTACGCCCTAGTGATAAGCAATCTGCTATGGACAATGTAAATTACAAGGCATTCCCGGTGTAAATATGGTGCGCGAACAAAATATTTTCCGCTTTATTGGTATTTATTGTGTTTGCAGTGGTATTTTTAAATTGGGAGTGAAATATTGGTTGCCTTCGGATTTGTATGCACGATCTGGTGTCGATGGTTCTGAGATATTTGTTTTGTACTTTGGTACAGACGTCGTGATCGTGATCCTAAACTTACAACGTTTTGCTTCATTGTATTATTTTTAAAATTCACTACCTATTTCAAACCGAAATCCAATAAAATCGGATGAGGTTGTCTGGATGCTAACAGCACAATAAAAACCACTCAAGCACCATCAATAAAGACCACGATTCCCATAAAGTCGACTTTAACCGTTGCAACAATAAACTTTATGTTGCGAATTTTATTTTAATTATTCGGCAACAAGAGCGCTCATGCACTGCAAACATGCTACAATATCTATGAATATGGTATGTTTTGCGGCAGTTATTGCATTGGTTGGTAAACGGTATTGTTAAACGTTATGTTGATGTCCAACATACAATATGTGTGTAATGAAACTATATCTTTCAACAAACGTCAAGATTTACCGTTGATGACAAAGAAATAAGGGTCTTTCTCTGGTCTGATGGTGATGCCAGAGATCTTCTTTTATGGAACAAGCACTGTTGGTATCATAGATCAACAATTTTATCCTTGAGGACTTCAACTTTAGTTGGATCACCGGTGAAGGAAACTGTTGATTGAGCTTCAATCTCTCTTAGCTTCTGCAGATTGTGAGGACAATTGGGTTTTGATGAGTGGAAAGTGATTGCCGTGGAGCAGTAGCGAGTCTTTCTTTTCAAGCTTCATCTTCTTCAACCTCTCTTGGCTTTTGTAGATTCTGAGGTTTTGATGGGCAACCACTTTGAAAACCGTGATTACCGTGGCTCAGGTGAAGAAGATCATTGATGGGCAGAGACAAAGAAGGTTCGAAGTAAGGTGGTTCTTCTTCTTATGCTTCATCTTCTTCCACCTCTTTTGGCATCTGTAGACTCTGAAGACAAACAAGTCTTGATGGGTTTGAATACCGTGATTACTGTCTTGGTGCAGGTGAAGAAGAACATTGAAGAATGAGTCGATGTGAACAGAATAAGAGGCTGCTCAAAGACCCGATCGTTGGAGCACTCAAGGGTTAGAGTAACATGTTCCTTCTCCTCATGTTCACTTTACTCTCTCTGCAGGGTCAAAATAAGAGTTGTTTAACAATCTGCTGTGTCAGAAATCAAAACAACATTGAGTGCTATGAAGCGAACTTGAAACAGTGAATATTGTGTCCATGATAATAGCGCACGTGATATAATTAGTTTGTTGAAGTTTTCAAGGAATTTTAGTCGTTTTTGCTTCCTTTGAGCTCCCGAAATGTCATTCAACTCAAGTTTTTAGTCATACCAAAGCTTGGATCAAAGGTTAAACACCAGATAAACACAAGTATAGCTTTCTACACCGTAATCACCAAGATGAGACAAAGGTCGTGCGTTCGCTCGGTGTTGGGCCAGTCATACAGTGTGTCGCGATTAACATAGATACACATCTGGAAAAATTAGTTTGTTGTACTTATCAAGGAATTCAGTTGTTTTTGCTCCATTAAGGATTTCTAAATATCATCTGAACGCTCCTTAGAAAGATCACTAAAAAAGTGAATCAAACTCCTTTCGAAAATATGCAATATTTATCAAGATCGTACAAAAAAAAATTATGATTAAGAAAATTTTTTTGCAAAATTGTAAAAGTTGAAACATCATTAATTTTTTGGATTTTGTCGAAATTTGCAAAGATACAAAAAGTCACAAGAATTGAGGGAGAAAGAAGATCGATTTTTCTTCAAAATGACGTGAGATTTGTTAATATCGGTAAATCGACTTAAAAATTATGCCAATTGGATTTTTTTTTAAGAATTAAAATATCGAATTTCTTGGTTTCACTCAAAATTTGCCAAGATAAAAAATCGCCAAAATTCACCAAGAAAGCGGATCAAATTTCCTGAAAAATGATATAATATTTATAAAAATCGAAGTAACCAGTGAGAGGTTATACTGATTAAAAAAAATTGCAAAATCAAGAAAGTTGAAAAAAAATTTTTTTTTTTTCATTTTGTCGAAATTTGCAGAGATACAAAATCACAACAATGAAGACGTGAGATTCATCAATATGAGGCAAACGAGCTAAAAGTCATGCCAATTGGAAGAATTTGGAAAAATGAAAATATATGTTGAGAAATTGAATTTCTTGAATACTGTGAAAAATTGCAAAGAAAAAAAATCGCCAAAATTCACTGAGAAGGTGAATCAAATCCCCTTCAAAATAATGCAATATTTATGAAAATCGGACAAACCAGTAAAAACTTATGCTGATTTCAAAAATTTGCAAAATTAAGAAAGTTGAAAATTTATTTCTTTTTTGGCTTTTTTTGAAATTTGCAGAGATACAAAATCACAAGAATCAAGGAAAGAGAAGATCAATTTCACTTCAAAATGACGTGGGAGTCATTAATATGAGCGAATCGAGCTTAAATTTATGCCAATTGGAAGAACTTGGAAAAATTGAAAATAGGTGTTAAAAATTTCTTAGATTCTCTCAGAAAGTGAATCAAGTTTCTTTCAAAAGGACGCAATATTTATCAAATTGTACAAACCAGTAAAAAGTTAAGCTGATTTGAAAAATTTGAAAAATTGAGAAAGTTGAAAATTTATTTATTTTTTGGATTTTTTTGAAATTTGCAGAGATACAAAATCACAAGAATCAAGGAGAGAGAAGATCAATTTCACTTCAAAATGACGTGAGAGTCATTAATATGAGTGAATCGAGCTTACATTTATAATTTATGCCAATTGGAAGAATTTGGAAAAATTGAAAATTGGTGTTCTTGGATTCTGTCAAAATTTGCAAACATAAAAAATCGCCAAAATTCTCTAAGAAAGTGGATCAAGTTTCTTTCAAAAGGACGCAATATTTATCAAATTGTACAAACCAGTAAAAAGTTATGCTGATTTAAAAAAATTGCAAAATTGTCAATGTTGAAAATTTATAAATAAAAAATTTGCAGATATACAAAATCACAAGAGAGAGGGTGAAAGAAAATCAATTTCCCTCCAAAATGACGTTAGATTCATCAATATCGGAAAATCGGGCTGAAAGTCATGCCAATTGGAAGAATTTGGAAAAATTGAGATAGATGTTGAAAAATTGAGCTTTTTGGATTCTGCGAAAAATTGCAAAATAAAAAATCGTAAAAGTTCACCAAGAAAGTGGATCAAATTTCCTTCAAAATAATTCAATATTTATAAAAATCGGACGAACCAGTAAAAAGTTGTTGATTTTAAAAATTGCGAAATTGAGAAAGTTGAAGATTTATTGATTTTTTGAATTTTTTTGCAGAGATACAAAATCACAAGAATCAAGAAAGAAAGAAGATCAATTTCACTTCAAAATGACCTAAGATTAATTACCATGGGTGAATCGAGCTTAAATCTATGCCAATTGGGAAAATTTGTAAAATCTGAAAATAGGTGTCGAAAAATTGAGTCTCTTGGATTCTGTTAGAATTTGCAAAGATAAAAATCCACAAAACACACTTGGAAAGTGGATCAGATTTCCTTGAAAATGATGCAATATTTATTGAAATCGGACAAACCAGAAAGAAGTTATGCCAATTAAAAAAAAAATGCAAAATTAGAAAATCTATTCAGCTTTCTGGATTTTTTCAAAATTTTCAGAGATACAAAATTATAACAATTGAGAGAGAGAGAAAATCAATCTTCCTTCAAAATGGCATAATAATGATTCATCAATATGGGTGAATCGAGCTAAAATTCATGCCAATTGAAAGAATTTGGAAAAATTGAATTTCTTAGATTCTGTCAAAATTCGCAAAGTTAAAAAATCGACAAAATTCACTAAAAAAGTGAATCAAGTTCCCTTCAAAATGATGAAAGATTTATCAAAACCGAACAAACCAGTAAAAAGTTATGCTGCTTTGAAAAATTTGCAAAACTAATAGAGTTAAAGTTTTATTGATCATTTGGATTTTGACGAAATTTGCCAAAATCCACTTATGTAAGTGTATAGTCATAACAGACCTTAAATCAAAGATTAACCACCAAATAAACACTAGTGTAGCTTTCTAAACCGTGATGACCAAGATGCAAGATGAAACAAAGGTCGGGCGTCTCCTCTGTGGTAGCATTTAAGATGAATACACCCCTGTATTTGCGCTATTTCAAGAAGTCAGGTTTAAAAATTTGATGATGAATTCATGATGAACTTCGGATTTGCAAAAATGTTTTGAGATCTTTTATAAGCTCCCGATCAATACATTTTGGGTGCTAATGAAAGAAAAAATCAAGTAACATGTGTTTTTTACGTTAACGTACTGTAACCAATGCAATAGGTATCTATCATGATATAGGTTGAGGGCAAACATGAACAAAATAGCGGTACGAATGCTAACTGGCATGTTATGACCGTTATATTGCAGTAACAACTTTTGTACATCAAGACTCAAATTTTAATTTATCCCGCTGAACCCTCAGCCCACCCAGACTCATGTCACCTCGCAGGAATGTTCCACCTAATCCGCGCAACCCAAAAACAATGGCAAATTTAAATTTAAACTGTTTTGGAGTCCGAGATAAACGTCGAAAGGATGTAGTGTTGTGCGTTCCGACTGGTTTTTTATCGAAGAAACAAGAGCAAAAAGCACGGACTGGCTGGTACCGCCGAATTCTGATAAAAATGCTGCTGATTCTGTGAAAAGATCTGCCGTTTCTGGTTAACGATTGAGAACAAGATGGTGTAGGTGACCTGAAGCCGCCGGTAATGACGTGATTGTTTTACATAACTTTGTGGGAGATGGATTTTTTTAATAATAAGTCAAACACATAGCCAATATCAAAGTCCATAAATCCACCTTACCCATATGGACCCAAAGTAATGTTGCCAATATTTCATACATATGTAACAATATTGAAAAAGACGATGTCCCTCGGACGATTTTAAAATTTTACACTTTTTCCTTACAGGGGCAATAAAAAGTATAAATTTCAAAACGGCCCCATCTGGCGATGACACTTCGCACCCTTGAAGGGTGCAAAAGGGTTTTATAATTGAGATTCCCGTATTATTGACAATTGGACTGACGTTTTAAAACGCCCTATTTAGCATACATATTGTCTATGGGGTGTTGGAGACGTTTTTAATAAGAACGTAATGATGCGGAGGGGTTGTTTGCACATTTTCGGTCGCTTCAATGTGTCGTCGGAGATACATGTGTGTTTGATTAGGTATTTACAAAATGTTTAATACAACTGCTCGTCAGATAGGTAATCAACATCAAATATCTACTGATAGCATTGGTTTGTGCTAATGATGTTGTAAGTGGGTTGACAATAAAAACAGAAGGACTGATTTCCTGAAAAGGACTACCATCACCCCATCGTCTCATTCTGTGCCCAGGCCCAGAACTTTGTTGGGTGTCTTTCTTGATAGATTCTGACAATTATGAGGGTACTACGAGAAGATGATATCGATGCCCAATCCCCCACTTGTTTCTTGTGGATGATGAGATCCTAAGAAAAATGTAATTGTATTGTTATGGCGAATGCAACAGGCTCTATTCGATTTTCTCCAGATGGACAGAGCAAAGAGAAGGTATCTGGAGGGTCTTGGATTTTTGAACACGCTGACCAACAGAGATCTGAATTTTTCAACAGTTGGAGTCATAGTCTGGACAAAGGTATATGGTTGATACAGTTGATCATTATGGTTGCAATCTCCATATTTTTTGGAAAATAAAAAAAAAACATAATTCGAAAACTGAACCAGATACGGTTCTGATTTTTTTACCAGTGAATTTTACAGGCAATTTTTTTTCAGAAGTCATGTCAAAACTCTCTAGCTAGTTTGGGAAAATTTCGAGAAAAATCCACTCAAACATTATTGTTGCAATTTCCATATTTTTTAGGAAATTTAAAAAAAAATCATGATTCGAAAACTTAACAAGATACTGCTCTGATTTCTTTACCAGTGAATTTTTCTGGTGAATTTTCTTCAGAAATCATATTAAGCTAGTTTGGGAGAATTTTGAGAAAAAATCACTTGAACGTTATGGTTGCAGTTTCCATATTTTTCAGGATATACAGTGTGTCGCAAATAAGATGAATACGCCCCTGTATTTTCCTTAGTCGAGAAAGTCAGGATGCGAAATTTTGGACAGTCATACAGACTGATGAGCTCCACTAATTATGATATTCGCAAAGAGGGCCAATTCTCGATATTTTGCTTCGCGTCGAAGATATCAAAAAAAAGTTACAGGAAAAAGTTGTTCTAAATTGTTTTCTCCCGGAAACCAAGTCTCAAGAGAATATTCTCATTTTTGTATTTTTTTTGGATTAAATCAATTACCCAACAAAAATGTTGTCTTCCATGACCTTGAATATTGTTTTGGAGAAGCCAAGATAGTAATATATTGAAAAGTGGCCAAATTTTCAGTTTTTATGAAAATCATTTTTGGGTCAAACGGAAAAATAAATTCGTAAAAGAACAAAAATGTTGATAACATTTTTGGAATTTTCTTGTGAAACAGGGAATCTGAGGTTAGAATACTGCCTAGAACCACTTTTTCGGGTAACTTTTTTCGATATCTCTGACGCGAATCAAAATATCGAGAATTGGCCCGCTTCGCGAAGACGTAGTAGGCGGGGTTTAAACATCAAATTTCAAATATTATATAATATCATAAATGGCGTAGCTCATTAGTCTGTATGATTGTACAAAATTTCAAACCCCGGCTTTTTTAAATAAGGAAAATACACGGGTGCATTATTCATCTTATCTTTGACACACTGTGTAAAAACAATCATAATTCGAAAAGTGAATGAGATACGTCTCTGTTTTATTTACCTGTGAATTTTCTAGGCAAATTTCCTTCAGTTCATGTTGAAACTCACTAGCTAGTTTGAAAAAATTTTGAGAAAAATCCATTAAATCATTATGGTTGCTATTTTCATATTTTTTAGGAAATATGAAAATGATCAAAATTCAAAAACTGAACAAGATACTGCTCTGATTTCTCCACCAGTGAATTTTTGAGGCAAATTTTCCTCATCAGTCATGTTGAAACTCCCCAACATTATGGTTTCAGTTTCCAAATTCTCCAGGATATATAGTGTGTCACAAATAAGATGAATACGCCCCTGTATTTTCCTTATTTAAAAAGCTGGGGTTCGAAATTTTGTACAATCATACAGACTAATGAGCTACGCTATTAATGATATTATATAACTGGAATTTGATGCTTAGACCCCGCCTATACTACGTATTCACAAAGGGGGCCAATTCTTGATATTTCGCTTCGCGTCGATGATATCAAAAAACGTTACAGAAAAAAGTTGTTCTAAATTGTATTCTTTCCCCGGAAACCGAGTTTCAAGAGAATATTCTCATTTTTGTATTTTTCTTAGATTAAATCAATTACCCAACCAAAATAATGTCTTTTCATGACTTTAAAAATTGTTTTGGAGAAGTCATGATAGTATTATATTGAAAAGTGGCTAAATTTTCAATTTCTATAAAAATTATTATTACGTCAAATGGAAAAATGAATTCGTGAAAGAACAAAATTTTTGAAAACATTTTTGGAATCTCGTGAAACTTGGAATCCGAGGTTAGAATACTGCCTAGAACAACTTTTTCCAGTACCTTTTTTCGATATATCTGACGCGAATTAAAATATCGAGAATTGGCCCTCTTCGCGAAGACGTAGTGGGCGGGGTCTAAACATCAAATTTCAAATATATAATATCATAAATGGCGTAGCTCATTAGTCTGTATGATTGTAAAAAATTTCGAATGCCGGCTTTTTTAAATAAGGAAAATACAGGGGTGTATTATTCATCTTATCTTTGACACACTGTGTAAAAACAATCATAATTCGAAAAGTGAATGAGATACGTCTCTGTTTTATTTACCTGTGAATTTTCTAGGCAAATTTCCTTCAGTTCATGTTGAAACTCACTAGCTAGTTTGAAAAAATTTTGAGAAAAATCCATTAGATCATTATGGTTGCGATTTTCATATTTTTTAGGAAATATGAAAATGATCATAAGTCAAAAACTGAACAAGATACTGCTCTGATTTCTCCACCAGTGAATTTTTGAGGCAAATTTTCCTCATCAGTAATGTTAAAACTCCCCAACATTATTGTTTCAGTTTCCAAATTCTTCAGGATATATAGTGTGTCACAAATAAGATGAATACGCCCCTGTATTTTCCTTATTTAAAAAAGCTGGGGTTCGAAATTTTGTACAATCATACAGACTAATGAGCTATGCTATTTATGATATTATATAACTGAAATTTCATGTTTAGACCCCGCCTATGATACGTATTCACAAAGGGGGCCAATTCTTGATATTTCGCTTCGCGTCGATGATATCAAAAAACGTTACAGGAAAAAGTTGTTCTAAATTGTATTCTTCCCCCGGAAACCGAGTTTCAAGAGAATATTCTCATTTTTGTATTTTTCTTAGATTAAATCAATTACCCAACAAAAATAATGTCTTTTCATGACTTTAAAAATTGTTTTGGAGAAGTCATGATAGTATTATATTGAAAAGTGGCCGAATTTTCAATTTCTATAAAAATTATTATTACGTCAAATAGAAAAATGAATTCGTGAAAGAACAAAAATTTTGAAAACATTTTTGGAATCTCGTGAAACTTGGAATCCGAGGTTAGAATACTGCCTAGAACAACTTTTTCCAGTACCTTTTTTTGATATGACTGACGCGAATTAAAATATCGAGAATTGGCCCTCTTCGCGAAGACGTAGTGGGCGGGGTTTAAACATCAAATTTCAAATATATAATATCATAAAAATGGCGTAGCTCATTAGTCTGTATGATTGTACAAAATTTCGAATGCCGGCTTTTTTAAATAAGGAAAACACAGTGGTGTATTCATCTTATCTGCGTCACACTTAGGGTTTCCAATCCGGGATCCCGGTATCCCGCAATCCCGGGATCCTGGTATCCCGCAATCCCGGGATCCCGGTAACCCGCAATCCCGGGATCCCGGAGTTTATTTGGTCCTGAAAATCCCGATATAAATAAAACGGGATCCCGTGATCCCGATAATCTAGATTTTTTTAAATAATTAAATTTTAGTCTGCTTTATCTTTTATTTTTCTTTTTCAGTGTGTTAATTCAGGTTAGGTCTTATTTTATTTTCAGTAAGCAAATCACAGATGGTTAAAAATTATTTTTTAATTTGCACTTCTCTTTCTGTTTTTGATTTTAGTTTCTAATTTTATTTTTTATTATCATCAAAAACTATTTGATTTCATTTTTACTTTTAAAGAGTAAAAAAATGTTATTTTTATAATATTTTTTTGATAAAAACGTACTTTTGTTTGCTATATTTTTGCATTTTTATCATTGCTGTTTCTAGTGTCAGATTATAAGAAACATATTATCAAGGTTAATCCCGAAATCCCGGGATCCCGCTCCCGAAAATTGGAAACCCTAGTCACACTGTATAAAAAAAATCAGTACCCATTCGGAAAGTGAACAAGATACCGTTTTCTTTTTTTTTTTCACCTGTGAATTTCCTAGGCAAATTTTCTTTACAATTCATGCTAAAACTCACTAGGTAGCTAGTTTGGAATTCTTTTGGGAAAAATCCGCTTGGACATAATGGTTGCAGTTTCCATATTTTTTAGGAAATATAAAAAAAAATCATAATTCGAAAACTGAACAAGATACGCCTTTTTTTAACTTGCGAATTTTATAGGCAAATTTGCTTCAGAATTCATGTTCAAATTCACTAGCTAGTTTGGGAGAATTTTGAAAAAAAGCCACTTAAAAATGGTTGCATTTTCCATATTTTTCAGAAAAAATGAAAAAAAGGTAATTTGAAAAGTAAAAAAAGTACGGCTCTGATTTTTTTTTAGTGAATTTTCCAGATACTTTTCCTTTGGAAACAATCGAAAAACGTGGTGGATGTTTCGGGAAAATTTCGAAAATCCAAGTTTTAATTTTCATACTTGAGGAAAAAAAAATCATAACTCGAAAACTACAGGAGATACGGATCTGATCTTTACACCATTGGATTTTCTAGACTATTTTCCATGAGGGTCATTTGAAAAATATACAAAGCGTAGAATGATTTAGAAAAAAGTTGATTGCAAGGATTTTTGGTAACAAGCAAATAGTGTTTATAAAAAAAATATAGCTCTAAAACTAAAAGAGATACGGCTCTGATTTTACCAGTGAATTTTCCATACAATTTCCATCCAGAATCCAAAAAGAAATTGACGCACAATTTAAAATTTTTAAAGGTGAGACAAAAAAAAAGTATCTCGAGAACTACAGGAGATACGGCCCTGATTTCTGCTCTGCACCAGTGAAAATTTCATAAAAACCCTAGAAATACTGTTTCGATTGATTAAGAGAAATTTCCAGATAACCCCTTTGAAATTGAAGAAACACCCTCTTAAAGTTGAAGGTTTTGATTTTTTAGGTAAATTAGCTAGTTATATTTTTAAAATAAATCATAGCTCAAAAACTAAAAGAGAAACGACTATGATATTTTCCACCAGTGAATTTTCCAGACAATTTTCCTTTAGATTACAACATAAAAAACAGACACAATATGGATAAAGTTTCGACCAAAATTGACTTAAAGAAATCAAAATTATAATTTTCACTGTTGAGACAGAAAACCACAGGGGATATGGTCCTGTTTTTTGAAACTACTTTCCACATTGAGTTTCAAAGTCAATGACTTTCCACAAGAATCCTTGTTTATTTAGAAAAATTTTGATAAAGTTGAAGGTGATGATTTTTGAAAACTAGCAAATTGCGTTTATAAAAAAAATCATAGCTCCAAAACTAAAAAAGTTACGGCTCTGATATTGTATCTCTGACAATTTTCCTTCAGAATACACAGAAATAATCATCTGTCTAATCACCATGGTTGACAAAGAAGATGTAAACAGTATCAAACGCAGGCATGTAATAACAAAATAATATACCTAGCATATGCTCAGAATCGACTTCTTGGTATAAGGCTTAAGGTGTTGAAGATTTTCTGAGCATGAAATACATATACTGGGGAGGTGCCAAACATTGAAACTTTTGACCACCACATGTCCGATCAGGAATGTTCTGGGAATATGCCAAGAATAACCTTTTTTTATAATCACCAGCATATTATTCCGAGAACATACCCAGAAATGAGATCAGCTCGTACATTATTGAAAGTTTACAGGGTGTTACTATAAACATGTGTCCTGAATAGTCTGGTTTTTGAGTTGAAGGTTTAGAATAAAATCGGAGGCGATTGTGTCGAATTTTCATATGTTAATCAACCAGGCATCACGAATAATTGTTCATGACATTGATTACAAATTAGTGAAACCCACTTCCTATCATCAAAAAAAATCTCTGAAAATGCTAATAAGATAAAATCAGTGATTATGTTAATAAACCGCGATTAATATCCAGCTCGCCCAATACCCGACAATTTAATAAAAAATCCCATCAATCCAGCACATGCAGAAAATTACAGACCGAATTCACACCGTAGACCGTTTACTTTCATGCAAAATATCTCCCTGACCGATCTGTGCCTAAAACAACAAGCTGTCAATGAGTGATATAGGTCGCTTCCAGGTGTATTTATACACACACGACCGTCCGTAAACAACGTCGGTTCTTTTGATGCCAATTTTAACACCGCACACTGAACTTCAAAGTGTCGGATGTAGTCGCGTCTCTTCTTCTTCAATTCACAGTCTCGTTTCTATCTTTGTCTAAGTGAAGAAGGCTTGCGAAAAATAATATTTGTGTCTGGGATCGACGGATTGACAATTTAGCGGAAAATTTTGGGTTTTGAAAATTAACGCTATTTTGGACAGGTCGAGTGTTTGCTGGATATTAGATGGGGGAGACTATCTTGGTTGTCACTAGGTTGACAATTTGCATTTTGAATTCAGCTTATTCATTCTCTTTCTATTATTTAGTGTATGTTTATTTGATCGACAAATTGTCAAAAAGCCAGAAGCGCAACTGCATTTTCGAAAAGCAGCAAGATCTCCGTTAGACAACGTAAATTATCTACAATTTATTTTTGAAATTGAACAATAGCTATTTACCTAACAAGTGTGGAAAATGAATTTTTCGGCACGAGTTTGCCGTTCACCGAACGACGCTCGCGACGCGTAGCGGAATTCGGTGAAGCAGCCAAGTGCAGGAAAAAGATTTTTTCCACGAGCGTGCTTTTTCGTTTTGAAAGCTGTACTTTAACGCACTAGTGCTGAAAAGTTACTTTTCTGCACGATTTTTGTATTGTTGAAAACGAGGACATTTATGACTAATTAAATGATTTTTGTCACTTCAAATAACATGGACAAAAACACTCGAATGTGAAAAAAAGCAATTGACAATTTTTTAGAAAAAATCGCCAGAACAGGTGAACTGAAAAATGGATCCAAGTTTTAAAATGCAGCATCACTTCTAGCATCACCTACTTCTTTGATAACTGATGCAGGATCCAAGAATCCATTGTTCCCGATGAATTTATCATGATGAAAAATTGTTGTTTCATTATTTTTCCGTCCATGCAAAAATCGTGCGGAAAAGTTACTTTTTCTACGAGCGTGCGCAAAGTAGCCACTTCGCACACTCATTTGCGTGTGCAAAGTAACCTTTTCCCGCACTAGTGCGGAAAAAATTTTTCCCGCACTCAAATGTCAACTCAAATAACTACCTACCAATTTGTTGTTTCAAACTTCGTTTCCATATCAACCAAACTGTAGATAATGCACTTTGTAATGCACAAATTAATGTTCTTGTTACTTTTCCCTTTTCTGTCAAAATCAAAATGAAACACACAATTCTTTTTTTGCGTTAAAAACGCATTCGCCAGTAACGTAAACAAACATTGATAATGACGACTTTCAATCGGCATTTGTGAGTGGTTCTTGCTTGATTTTGGTGCAAATTACTGTGTTTATCGAAAATCATCAAAGATTTGAGCTGAATAGTGGCATCAAAAAAACCTGATCATGTATACAAACAAACGGACAATCAAATTTATAAAAGTATGAACGATTAAACGAAGACTGACTGATCTTAATGACGCAGCTGTCTAGAGTGTCATGTCAAATCAAAACAGTGTTGCCAATAGCAGGGAATAAGGCGATAAAAGAGGAAATTTTATGAACAGTGATCGGACATGCCCTTGCATTTCAAATATAAAATAAATCAATTATGATTTTGATTATACCCATATTATCCAATTTCCAGCTGCCGCCACAAACTGTTCTTTCAATATAAATATATTGTTAAGCATAAATAATCATTATTCTCAAGTTCTATGTTCTTAAGTGCGTTCACATAATATATTATCTAAAGTTTTTCGTGTCTAATCTGTGAACGCTCGTAGATAAAATATTGTTCCTAACAAGTTCGCAAAGTGTCTTTCCCGCCCTTAAAGCATATCCGAACTCCGCTTCGCGTCGTTCGTCTAACTGCTTTTGCGTGCGGGAAAGCATCACTTTGCGAACTTGTTAGGAAAATAACTATTTTCGCACTATTGCAGAAAAGTTACTTTTCCGCACGATTTTTGTATTGTTGAAAACGAGGACATTTATGACTGATTAAATGATGTTTGTCACTTCAAATAAGATGGACAAAAACACTCGAATGTGAAAAAAAGCAATTGACAATTTTTTAGAAAAAATCGCCAGAACAGGTGAACTGAGAAATGGATCAACGTTTTGGAATGCAGCATTACCTCGAGCATCACCTTATTCTTTGATAACTGATGCAGGATCCAAGAATCCAATGTTCCCGATGAATTAATCATGATGAAAAAATGTTGTTTCATTATTTTTCCGTCCATACAAAAATCGTGCGGAAAAGTAACTTCTCCGCACTAGTGCTGAAAAGTAACTTTTCCGCACGATTTTTGTATTGTCAGAAGTGAACATGTAAAGGACTAATTAAATGATTTATGTTACTATTCTACCTTATGTGGCATTTTGAGGTATTATAAGAAAATATTTGCGTATCAAAAACTTCTTTTTTTTATAAAGAAGATGGACAAAACCACTCGTAGGAAAAACATTGTACCCAACTCTTGCGGAAAATGTCTTTTCCGCCCTTAACGGCTCGCAACTGCGGTCGCGTGCGGAAAAGTACCACTTTGCGCACTTGTTAGGTGAATAACTATTTCGCAAGTGTTAGGTACAATAGTTTTTCTACGGACGTGCGGAAATGAATGCAATGTCCAAAAAACAAATGGATGATAATAATTATGTCGGAATGTCAGATAGTTGATGTACACGTTGCCAAGCCAATTGAACACACCCGGATCAGGGCTTCAAGCAGCTTTTTTTCATGTGCTATGACTGCTATGCGTGGCGAAAACTGAAGTTTGCGTGCCGAAAACTGAAGTTGGCGTGCAGAAAATCTTTCCCGCACTAGTGTGGAAACACTGATCTTTGGCACGGACATTGGTTCGGAAATAGCATATTGTGCAACAAGCATGGAAATGGTCATTCCATGCGAGTTGTACACTATACTTTTTCTACGACTCTTGATTATCATCACAATTGTGTAATTAATATCGATTTTTACCTGTTGTTTTTGGCGGAGGTGCCAGATCATTTCATTTTCATTCAGTTTGAACTCGTTTCCATGGCAACAGTTAGGAAATGGTTTCATTTTCCGTTGTACAATGTGCTACGTTTCCTGTGATATTACCGTACAGTCGTAGAAAAATTGATTCTTCCGCACGGCTCTAGAAAATAGCTATTTACCTAACAAGTGCGGAAAAACATTTTCCGCAAGTATTAGGTACACTAGTTTTTCTACAGACGTGCGGAAATAAGGATATAATTCGTAATTTAAAAGTTTCTGATGCAACTAATGACAAATAAATAATAATGAATGTCGAAATGTGTAACTAAGCGACCATAGTTACCTGGAAACCTGGTTGCTGTTTGCTTATGATATTGTTAATTTTGACATATCCGTGCGGAAAAATTTTTCCGCACTGGTGCGGGAAATCTGATTTTTCACACGGATATCGGTGCGGAAAATTGAATTTTCCGCACGGCTGTAGGAAAACTTTATTTCATACTGTACTGTGAAGTAACGAGTGTTCAATAAAAAATACGATCAAGTCACCTCTGAATTTCTTTTTCTGTCATGAACGTAGGTCGTGGCTAGTTTGTATGGTTTGGCATCATGGCATCTGTGACGGTTAGAAAGTTGATGTCATGTCATAATTGCGATGTTTGCCAAGACATACGTTTTTTGAAACAATTGCAATCCATAGGTGACTTGATCGTATTTTTATTGAACACTCTTTATCATTAATCGGACTATGGTTACCAGTTGCATCACCAAAGACTGTGAAATTGCATTGGTAACATGGTTTTGCTGGCGCCATCTCATGGTAACAGTGTGAGACGAACTGCTACTAGCGCCCTCTCCATGAGTGCTTTGACAATAAGAAAACACTTTTTCTGTTGAATTTATTGCAAAAAATTGTCACAGTATCAAATAAAACAATGTACGATACACATAACACCTTATGTGATACGATACACAGCCGTTTAATATCATTAATCTCACTACTTGTTTTGAAATTCTAGAAAACATCTTGACTCGTGATTTAAAAAGTCATTTACCGGCTTAGTAACGTAAAATACTATCACAGAAAATTATACAAAATAAGGTTGTTGAAAATTAAATTCCTCCTACTGTGACAAAAATCACTGATAATAGATAATGAATATACCACTAATAAATGGAAAAAGAGGAACAAAAGTAATTATATGAAAAAGAATTAGGTAAAAAAAGCTATAAAAATCAGTATAAACGTATTTTTGAAGTCTGCTTCAAATGAAGAAAACTTTCCAGAAAACATGCCAAAATAACGATACCCTGCAAAAAATATCACGTAATTGAATTAAAACATGTGAAAAAAGATATTGAAAAAAAAATAACAAATGAGCATAAATATTTTTAAATTCATAAAAAGTTGAAAAAAACAGAGCGACAAACTATTGGCAATTCATTCTTAAAATGAAAAAATACATCACAGATAATTGAAGGTTTTCACTCTAAAATAGGGCTGTTAAAGAACAAATTCCTACTAAAGTGATAAAATAATAATTGATAATTGATAATAGATATTACATTGAAAAATTAGAAATGGAAAAACAAGAAAGTGTTGAAATGAAGAAAAATTACTAAAAAAGTAAAAGGGATCGGCATAAATGTATTTGAAGTCATAAAAAGTGGAAAAAAAGAATAAAAAATGCTTGGAAGGGAAAACTTCCCAAAGAACTCTGAAAATCAAAATCTCCCTGCAGTGAGAAAGTCCACTCATAATTAATGGAAAAATATCAACTTGATGAATAAAAAATGCAAGATCAAAGGTTGTAAAAAGATATCGGAAAAAAACACTTCCCATCGGTAATTTATTTTTGAGATAAAAAAACTTTACAGAAAATTTAAAAAAATGGGACCACAAAATAGTTGAAAATAAAAACCCCACTGAAGTAACAAGACTCACTGATACTCAATAATAAGTATACCACCAATAAATAGGAAATGCAGGAACAAAAAAGTTATAAAATGAGAAATAATTAGTGAAGATCGGTATAAACGTGTTTAGAAGTCATTGAAAGTGGAAAAAAAGAATATGAAATGCTTAAAATAAGAAAAACAACAACTCTAAAAAATATTCCAAAATGAAAATTGTGATCTTTCTGCAGTAGAAAAAGTTAACTACAATAATCTTGTTTTTAAGTTATCACCGTGATAAATAAAAACATGAACAAAAATGTCATAAAATGCAAAAATATAAAGAAAGGAAGAAAGGTACAAATGAGTATAAAAAATCAAATTTATAAAAAGTGAAATAAGGCCAATGTAACTTTAATCTTAAAATGAATAAAAATTCACAGAAACTTCAAGACAAAAAATTAAAGTGATAAAAATCGATGAAACTTGATAATCAATATTACACTGTAAATAAGGAATAAAAGAAGTGATAAAATGAAGATTCAATATTGAAAAAGTGGTAGAGATTTAGAGATCAATATAAACGTATTAAAAGATTAAAAAGTGGAAAAAGAGAAAGAAATGTCAATAACAAAATTTGCGAAAGCAAAAAATACTCCCCATAAAAGTCTAGACAATATTTCAAAATGAAGTTAATAAAAAAAAATATCCTGCAGTGAGAAGGTTCATAGACAATTCACGAAAAAAGAATTACATACATACAAAAAAACAATTTGAAAACGAATGAGTAAAAACATCTTCAAAGTGATAAACACTGGAGAAGGAGGTGATCAAAGGCAACAAAAAAAAAATTAATTTGGAAAAATTTTCCAGCAAAAAAAAACAAAATGAAAATGAATACTAAAATTCACCTTCAGAATAGAAAATCACAGATTAAAGTTGAAAAAAAACTCTTTGAAGCAGCTTCAGTTGAAAATTGTCTTTCAAGATTCATAATCGTGTTTCCATACATAATGGGCATCATGCATAACCTTGGTACTGGCATCTAAAAGTTACAGAAAATTGCGTACATTTTGTTTAAGTTAATCCATTTCTGATTAGTTTCAATACAAACTGACTTCGATTGTATGTCCTAAACCCGCACACATGGTCCAACAGATATCAATTTCAGCCGTCACAAAAATCAAAACAGTGTCAGAAATAGGCTCACTTTGGTCCGTTGCCACAAAAGGGCACCCCCACGGGGCGCACTGGGCGTCTGACACCCCATATAGACATTATACTTACAGATAAAAGGGCGATTCAATGATTGGCAAGATCGCATCTGCTGACATCTGCCGGTGATTATTTGGGATAGCTTTGGGATGGCTAACGCGATTAGAAAGCCCCTTGACTTCTGTTTGAAGATTTGTATCCATTGATGCTCAAGTAAAAAAAATATCCATCTGGGTTGTGTGTAACTCCACATTATATTGCGTATGATGCAAAACTGCATTTGGCCAAAAAATCCGTACCATTAAAGCTAATGTTAGCAATTTATTTAAGTGGGCCCATAATGCCCGAACACTCGCATCGTCGGATACAGATTCAATTCGATAAAACGAGAACTAAATAGGAGAGGAATCGCCGTTTAATGCACTCAGGCCCCGCATAAAAATCAATCAGCCGAATAACTGCCGTATGTCCCAAACCGAGTTAATTTCGGGCTTTATTTATTTTTGGGGTGATGGCAACCAGAAGCTTGCGTGCTGGTTTTGATTTTGGTCAACTAATAAGTTCTGGTCTGGAGATCTGGTTATGTCTAAGCAGTTTTTCGACGCTATTAGAATCTGTTACCACCATGAATAGTGGTGAGATCAGCGTAGAAACAAACTAGACCTGATACTTGGTTCCTATTGGAAGATGAAGATCTTGGGACAGATGCATGTAGATGTAGATGTTCTGGTGGTGGCGTATGCCAAAACCTGCTTGAAACTCCTGAGTCCGTAGCAACGCACAAGTGATTGAAGTGAGTCTATTGAAGGCACGAACTTTTGCGAAGCTCGGCTGGTCCTTCTAATGGATTCCTCTTATTTCCTGGAAGGTCGTTGTAGATGCAACTCCGAAGTATTCCATCCTTGTGCTACCAAGAGCCAGACAATCCGTTGGGATGTATCAGGTCTTGTTACCCTGGAGCCTGGAGCCCATTATGTTTGCCTTACTCTGTTGTTGCATTATTTTATGTAGAACCTCTTTGGATCCTAGAACTGCTTTGGAGTTCACTGCATTTTTTAAAATAGTCCTCAATGCTGAAGTGCTAGCTGAACAAATGTAAAATGTTCTGTTATTCGGCTCCGTGTGGCACGTTTCTCGGGAGAAGGGTGGAGGTTTCCTGAGAGCTCCTCCAGAAGGTCGGGTAGGTGTAACAGATGCTCTTCCGCAAGAGATGATGGGGTATCAGAAAGTTTCACTGGAGTTTCTTTCTATACCTCCATTCAAGTGTTCTTTGTTTTTTCTGATACCATTCTGTTGTCACGAGTATGAGTCAAAATAAAGGGACCACGGACACAAGAAGTGATCCGTGAAGGCTCCGTTACCGACACATGTATAGCTCCTGAGGTGCGCATGCGTATTCCAGAGAATATACAGCAAATTTTCGATGAAGTTTGGAGAATTCCGGAGGAAGTTAAGGGAATTGCTGAGGAATCCTTGGGAATTCCCGAAGAAGTCTGAGGAGTTTTTGGGAAAATTTGGAATTCCGTGAGATGCTGCCAAATGGAAGAAAGTATATTGTACAGATTTTGAGGCAGCGGTTGACCCCCTGGTGGAGAACTTGAAGATCCATGAATATTATCAGTTTGATTTAAGTTGGGTTAAGTTGAGTTGAGGTGAGTTAGTTTGGTTGATTTTGGTCAATGTGAGTAAGTTTTGGTTAGGTTGGGTCAAGTAACTTCAGTTTGGGTTGGGTTACTATATCTCGTCATCCACATTGAAAAGAAGTCTGTGTCCATTCACGACAGTACCTTTAGGAAAAAAACAAGTTTGGCGCTGACGTGCCCTTACCTTGATAGGTGGTCACTTTTAGAGGAAGTTTGTGTCTATTCTCGGCAGTCACTTGAAGGGTTGATCTGTGTCTTCTCCCGGTAGTCACCTGATTTTAACTTGAGTGAATGAACAGAATTGAAAAAGATTTCCTCGAGTATCTGCCGGGAATTAAAAAAAAACGACACCTTGAGTAACTGCCGGAAATTGGTCCCCAAAAATTACTTTTCGGGAAGTGAAAACAAATTTCCACTCAAGTGACTTCCAGGAATTGGAAACAAATTTTCACACAATTTTCAAGGCTCGTTCAGCATCTCTTGGATTTGAACGAATCCTGGATTTTCTCATTCAATATTGATAAAAAAAATGATGGTCAACCAACCTTGTTCTTGGCAGCATTTTTTTTTTTTAATCAAATATTTTTCTCCAGATTTCGTTTTCCTTCCCAACCTTCAGTAGTACTCATTAGTATCCATTTAATCACTGATTATTGTTAAACTATACAGAACAAGAAATCCAGAACAGAGACATATTATTACATCCCTGTATAATGGATCTTCTGATGCCATCCCTATAATGCTTAGGTGTGTTCTGAAGAGAACATGGCCTGTAATTAGAACCTTATTTGGCTCCTGGTGTAAGTCTTCCATCTTATTCGCCTTCCTGCTGATGGAGCATCAGGAAAAGCCATGTATTGCTTTATGAGTGGAAGGCATTCCCAGTGATACTTGTCTTCTGATTCTGTCCAGTTGATAAAATTCTCCACTGATCCCACTAGTTGCACCAGTGTGGTCTCAACTTTTTCAGTAGCCAGAGGTCTTGATGATGGCAGATGAGTTGTTTTCTAGCCTGTAATGTTTTTGTTTTCCTTGTTCTGCTGGGGTCATCAAAAATACAGAACAGCATCCCAACTCAAATTTCCATCGCTCTTAGTTTAAAAAATATTCAATGATTTATTTGGCAATCTCACTCAAATCCTTCGCTGTTAATAACGCCGAGATCGCCGTAATATCCTCGATATCGATTTCCAGTCTGTGCAGCATTGTAACTATTAGTTATACAGCACCCTGCTTGACGCCCGGGATCTTCCCGAACACGGTGTCGACAACTATCATCAATCATCTTCAGGGCAGGCTCCCCCCAGATTTCCTCACTCCACCCCTCTTTCCACCCCGTCACAAACCAGCACGATGTCGCTTCTTTATTTGTTGGACTGGTGATGAAACTTTTCAATGAATATGAATTAGTGTGCGTTTTTTGAATATAAAATGGATACAGCAGATTCTATCCAAATATTGAAATTAGCATACTCACAAAACAACAACAGATGTGACAAAGACGCGGTATCGTTAGAACAGTGATAAGATTCCGAACTTTGGTGCAGGAGTTGGAATTAAGTCAGAAGTTGCCGAGGTGTTACGAGTGGGCGAACCAAATGTTGGCAAGATATTGCGGTTTGGCAACTTATATTGTTAGTTTCAGATTCCATTCTGCCCTTCTACTTCCCCTTACAGCTTGTCTTTTGCACTTGCTGTTTAAAATTATTTAATTGGAAATTTTGCTTGTCAAATTGTTACTTTTAGCAAAACATGGACCGTAACTCACACAGTTACTTTTCTGCAGCTACAGCGGTTTTTGTTTCCTGGAACATCTATAAACTTTGCTGGAGGGATTTAACTAAATCCCTGTAGAATCGGTCCGGACAACAGTGATTGGGAAAGTTCCGATTTGGTCGCTATTTTTTACGCAAGGCTACACGTCAATCTACGTGTAGCCCCTTTTGTGTCAAAATGATTCGATTTGCAGTGTGTCATAACACATAAGGGATAATTGGCTTCTTGTAGAATTTTATAAGAGATTTTGAAGTTTATATAGTTTGTTGGGGAAATATGTGTTATAAGTTCGGGATCTTATCAAATTGAGATCTTTGGTATCACGAAATTCTAAATTTTTCAGTAGCAGGATTCACATCGGTTCGCTTCAAGTAAACAAACCATACGACTGTCCAGAAGATGGAGAATTCTGGAACCAAATTTGGAGTGTTGGTAATGATAACGGTAAGGGTGAAGGGGCAATAGACCAGCGAGTAGACCCTTTCTACTAAGTCTGCGTTGCCAACCCTAACTACTCTCCGAACCATTGTAGAGCAGAGCAGATCATCCTGGGTCAGATCCCCTAACTCCTCCATCCACTCTCAGGACCTTTCTCTTCAGGCGACCTCATCATCAAATCAAATCAAATCAAATATGCTTTATTGCACACTTCTACTTATATTATGATGACATGTCGGTTAAACAATACAATATCAAAATCAACAATTAAGAGGAGAACAATAATACTGCGGTGTTAAATATCAAACAAGGACCAGCCATTGCTCAAATTATTGCAGGCAAATGCGCTGATATCCACTTCCCATTCAAAAAATAAACATCAGCTGGGGTGAGTGAAATCGGTCAACTCAAAATCTAATTGATGAACATGAAATCATCTTGTCTCCGCCCTGCCTGCAGTATGTAATTATTTCTTGATTTGAATATCAAACATGGAACTTGCGGTTGTCACGTTATTGCAACCAAACGTGTTGATATCAATTTTCTATTCAGGAAATAAACAACAGGTGAGGTGCGCGACTCCGGTGCACTAGAAAATCAATTGATGAACTTGAAGTCAACTTGTTTCCGCTTTGCCTGCAATAAGCAATGTTTAGTTGGTGTTATTCACAGAGGAAGTAGAAAATATGAATACTCTAAAATGTTCATTGTATTGTATGCCCTAGAGCAACCCCCACTCTTACTAATGAGATTTTATGAAACTGCCACCTATGGTTCCCAAACAGAGAAATGGAACTATTCCGTGAAAAGCTCATTAATAGAATCTATCGCAAGCTCTCAGAAGATGGTGGAAGGTTTTCTCCGCTTGAAACAATCAAGAGATTGTTATGGCGGCGATAAGTCTTGATTTTGATGAACTTGAAATGATCTTGTTTCCGCCCTGCCTGCAGTATGTAATTATTTCTTGATCTATATATCAAACAAGGAACTTGAGTTTGTTCACGTTATTGCAACCAAAACGTGTTGATATCCATTTTCTATTCAGGAAATGAACAACAGTTAAGGTGGGCGACTTCGGTGCTCTTGAAATTAAATTGATGAACTTGAATTCAACTTGTTTTCGCTTTGCCTGCAATAAGCAATGTTTAGTTGGTGTTATTTACAGAGGAAGTAGAAAATATGAATACTCTAAAATGTTCATTGTATTGTATGCCCTAGAGCAACCCCCACTCTTACTAATGCGATTTTATGAAACTGCCACCTATGGTTCCCAAACAGAGAAATGGAACTATTCCGTGAAAAGCTCATTATTAGAATCTATCGCAAACTCTCAGAGGATGGTGGAAGGTTTTCTCCGCTTGAAACAATCAAGAGATTTTTATGGAGGCAATAAGTCTAAATTTTGATGAACTTGCAATCATCTTGTTTTTGCCCTGCCTGCAGTTGGTAATTATTTCTTGATTTGAATGTCGAACAAGGAGCTTGAGTTTGTTCACGTTATTGCAACCAAAACATGTTGGTATCCATTTCCTATTCAGAAAATAAACAACAGTTGAGGTGGGTGACTTCGGTGCACTTGAAATTAAATTGATGAACTTGAGTTCAACTTGTTTCCGCTTCGCCTGCAATAAGCAATGTTTAGTTGGTGTTATTTACAAAGGAAGTAAAAAGTATGAGTTCTCTAATGTTCATTGTATGCCCTACATCAACTTCCACTCTTACTAATGAGATTCTATGAAACTGACGCTCATGGTACCCAATCAGAGAAATGGAACTTTTTCGTGAAAAGCTCATTTATATGATCTATCGCAAACTCTTAGAAGATTGTAGAAGCAGGTTTTCTCCTCTTGAAACAATCAAGAGATTTTTATGGAGGCGATAAGTCTAAATTCTGATGAACTTGAAATCATCTTGTTTTTGCCCTGCCTGCAGTTAGTAATTATTTCTTGATTTGAATGTCGAACAAGGAACTTGAGTTTGTTCACGTTATTGCAACCAAAACATGTTGGTATCCATTTCCTTTTCAGAAAATGATCAACAGTTGAGGTGGTCGACTTCGGTGCACTTGAAATTAAATTGATGAACTTGAATTCAACTTGTTTCCGCTTTGCCTGCAATGTTGAGTTGGTGTTATTTACAGAGAAAGTGAAAAATATGAATACTCTGATGTTCATTGTATGCCCTACAACAACTTCAATCAACAGATTTTTATGGAGACAATAAGTCTGTTCTAAAAGGATGACCTTTTTCGGGTTTACACATCCTTCCGTTCATAGACTGACTGTATAACATTTGTATATCGAGCAGTGATTTTTTTTTGTCAACTGAAGCAGAAATTGAACTTTCAATCTCTTGAATTTGACATTGATAGATTTCATGGTTAAAAATTTATCCTCAAGTGCTCTAATGAAAATAAATGGGTCTAAATAATAAATTTCCCAAACCCAACAAAGATCGGCAGCACTGCACCGGTCATAAATAAAAACTTATCCAGAAAACAAAATTATAAAACGAAAACCTCAACTAAATTGGAAATCCGTGTCCCTCGGCATCCGGATTTAAATTTTCCCGATACCTTTTAAAAATTAAAATCAGTAGAACTGCTAAAACTAGCTTAATTACGAAATATTAAAATGGCGGAAAGATCTCCAGGGAATGAACGGGATTGAAACGAAAAAGCACTCAATTTTTAATTGGATTTGGTTAATTCTCGTGGATTTTAATGGAGATTTTACATCGGTCGTCTCGAAATTTTCAACTGTCTGAAACTTTTCAACATCACCATTTCGACAAATCTCTTTTATTCGCAAGCTGGATTGGAAAATTTGAAATTTTAATCTCTCGATGGTTATAGAAGGATAATTCTATGGTTTTGGAAAGCTCAGGATCATCTTTTATTGTTGATTTAGTCTTGTGATTAGAGCTATATATTTTAGGCATAAGACCGGAACTAAGTGATAAGAAAATGGTCAGTCAGATAAACTGTTGTTTATTTCCTGAATTAAAAATGTATATCAACACGTTTTGGTTAAAATAACGTTAACAACCCCAAGGTCCTCGTTTGACATTTAAATAAAAAAATAATCCCAGGAGGAAACAAGATGATCAAGTTCATCAATTGAATTTCAAGTTCACCGATTTCGTTCACCCCAGATGATGTTTATTTTCTGAATGGGAAGTGGATATCAGCGCGATTTGACTGCAATAACGTGAGCAATGACTGGTTCCTTGTTTCCTAAATTGTTGTCGAAGTTCATTGAAAAATTAATTATAGCTAAAAAATGTCATTTTGGCAAAATCAATCAGGTATGATATTATCGAGTGTAAAACATCATAGATTCATACAAATCTATTTCATCTTTGGTCTCTTCCACAAATTTCAACGTCCTCGTCTAATCCTTCTGTAAACTCCAACTCACAACTTCCCACCCCCAAAACTAATCTTCAAATAAGCAAGTTCGACACACATCTATAGGGATTAACATATGAATCGGATTTATGACATATTTAACGGTCATAAGCGTGCGGTCAGAGCGACACAAAGGAGCGACGTGGGAATGGCAAATAGACAGAGTATCTGGTGCTGATTATTATTTATGTTTTTCCGGTAGAGGGCTCTATTGTTTACAGGAGGGGGAGGGGAGCACAAGTGTTTGTGTTTTTAATGTTACGTGTGATTTTGACATGTGTTTTTTGTTTTGATGAAAACCCTTTACGTTAGATCTGAGACGTTTCGTTTATTTTCAACAAAATCCAACATAACAGTTACATAGCGTCACCCCAATGTATCGTAAATAAAAACCGCATTTATTGCTCGACTGTATAAACAAAACCTCGGAGGGGTCACATAAATATCTACTTATGAGTGTCCCAGGCGCATTACGACTGACAGATATGATGGATTTTCGCCTAAGAATGATTTATACGGATTTGCGAGTCACAGGAATTGCCTTTTATCGTTGTTCGGTTACTTAGATGATTCATGCGAGTCGGAATTTCTCGGAAAGTTGATGATTGGAAATGATTTTGCAATTAAACTTTGGGACTCCTATATATCATACGGTTCACTTTCCCTTTTGAAGGTTTATGGTTGATTATCACCTGCTGATGGCTTTGATATAGACATCTGTTGTGCTATTTTTCATCGATCTCGTGTTCTAACCAATACATCAACACGCAGGAGGCAAATTGGTGTTGTAATTGGTGAGCAATTATTTCTCACTGAAAATCATCTTTGGTAATTCTGGTGGGATCCGTATTCTGTCGTCATGAGTTCAAAATATCTTCTTTTACCCTACTCATCACACCAGTTTTGACGATATTTACTTCAATATCCAAAAATGTCCAAAGTGCTTCCTCTTGATGGTGTAAACCTCTTCCCGTATGTGCTGCTGTAGAGGTTTTTCCTGTGTTTTCAGAAGAAATGATGTGGGGCTAATTGCCTGCATGGAAAGATTCAGGTGTATCATAAGATGGTCTCCTTGGTTTTGATATAGATATCACTACTGCTGCCCTCCGATATGTAACTGAGAGCTAGGCTGGCTGGTACAATTCTGTCAGCTCCAGCAGATTCATATGATTTCCAATTTCCCAGTGTGATTGGTTTCCATGATTGATTTGGTTTTGAGAACATGAATTGTCGAGCATGATACATCCCGGGCAATGAATCCTCAACATCAGTAAATTTGTCTCATTTTTGGTTTTAGTGTGTCCTCCTGTGGTTTCATGTATGTTTCCAAGGTGTGCTGTGCACCCTTGCCCATGTCGGGAGTACACCAGTGTTTCCACCATAGTTTCGCCAGCTTATTTTCTTGGCCTTTTCGACAACATTGTTGTATTGGTTGGGTTCTTCTGCTGTCTTCTAGCTTGGGATTCCACCATGGACCTCTTTCTGATTAGAGCTCCGCAGTCTCTAAGACTTCCCATAGGTATCCTAAGTAAAGTCAGTTACTAGCTCAGTGAGAAGTTCGAGTTCAGAGGTCCTTCACCTGTTTTGGGCATCTCTGTTGATTTCTGCCTAGAACTTCTCTGCAAAGATCTCTCAAAGCTATGTTAAATACAAATTCCGATAAGTTTCAAAATATTTCAAATTTAGATTACAATTATGTTAAACAGGATCATTTTTTGTCTCTAGTATGTCTTACTGCTTATTCTTGAATGTCTGTGACGGGAGCACTTCCGGCAATGCTCCCAGAAATCATCCTTTTTATTTCCATCCATACTCTTCAGTGTTTTCTACATCTTCTAAATCATAATATGATTGAAATCATCTACAACCATCCTACAAACAGCACACAAAATCGACTTCAACAACAACATTTTATAATCAGATTGTGAGGTCACGCCCACTTCCCGCAAAAGTTCTCCTCCCAGGTATTCAAGAATACGGGTCCAGGGGATAGTGGAAATTGGTGAACTGCTTACTCTCGAGAAGTATTAAATATCTCCGATATTCACAGTTTCCAATTGGGGCAAAAATGTGTAATCACTCAGTTAAAAATACACCAGATTGATATTCAATAGCACTAAGTGATCACTAGGCGTTTATAGAATGATTGCAATCTAGTTATGTGTTTAGTGTGGAGTGTGTCAATGAAACGTGAGTGAATGAAAATCAAAATTACACTGAAATGTAGCTTAAATTGTTAAATAAATATGTACAATGTCATAACAACATGGAGACCGGACAACAGAGATCTTTGGTGATCGTCGTGATATCACATGATTTCTCTCAAACGATGAAATGGAACGATAAGGGTTGTTCCGGTGTCGTCCTGAAGTTGGTCCAGGATGCTTCAATGTACGTGTCAACTGTCCAACTTTTCGTAGGGGTTAGGCTTGGTGGATGAAGGTGGTGTTAAAGTGTTCAGAGACAGGACTGTGCACTGATAAGCCAATAATGCTACCATAATTGAGCAAAAATTTATAATCGAATCTTACGGATGCCCGGGCCGTAACAAAGTTTTGAATAAAATTCCATTTTGACAAATCTTCAATACGACTTGGCGGAAACCAAAAAACAATAGTTTATCGTTTATCACTGAACTCAATGAACCTACATATTTTTTTGGATCTCATCTTCCTTGGTCAATTCTTCCGTTTTCCCCCCATTCTTTCATTCGCATAAGAGCCCACTCTACTAATTACAAACTGCCAAACTAATTGCAGCCTTTCAATGGTCCGCATGGACAAGCCGCGACAGGCCGGTGGTTGCTAACAACACCTTACACCGTTTAAATTGAGCAAAACTCGTACAAAGCTACTTATAACACTGTTCTGCGTGATCGTCTAATTAAGATATCAAGCTTCGTACCTATTCGTGCAATCTGCTAATTTTCGACTCAAATTGCCTCATTAGACCGTTGAAGCGATAGTTGATGTTAACGAATATTTCGTCAATACCAGATAAAATATCATCAACATACATTGTCAGTCTTTCCAACTAGCTACTTATAATATATTAAAAATTCCAAGACCAAGAAAATTATTAATTTAAAAAACCATTCCAGACCACCAGTACATAATTTTGGCATTATAGCGCAATCTTCGAAGATGTGCTGTTACAGGACACTCATTAACATGTTTTACAGGATAATCGTGGTCAATTTAAAAATTAATTTTCTAAAGAAAAAACCACGTCGCTTTTTATACTGTTTAATGTGAAGAAATTTCTTGTAGACAATTTTGCAACGGTGAATGTTATTTGCTTTTATGTACAAGGGAGAACCTATTAGTAGTGGATTTTTTGGCAGTTGGCAAACGTTTTCAATCAAATTTCCTTTGTTTTTTTTTGTGGTTGAACTCTTCATCCTTCTTAACTGGAGCCAGTTTAGCTCCTTCAAATAGGTCAAATATCTTACCAGCAAGTTTTTGATGGAAGAGTGATCCCTTCTTGACTCCCGTGAGTCCAGAAAGTCAACGATGATGATGTGCGAGACTAATTCATCCTCTTCACCAAAAAGCCTGCAGGTTCTGGGACCATCGTAGGTACCCAGTGTCCTCATATGTACTCAAAAATGTACAGCTCCACCACAATCTCATCATAACGTTTTAGCTGTAGTTGTTGATTCCCTGGGTTGCCAATTCATTTCCTAGAGTTTCTTGGCCCAGGGTTTTTGAGATTGAACACTCCTCCCAAGGGTTCAACTCTTGGCAGGTGATTCACTTACTGTCACAACCACGATAGTGATCACTTAGCGATATTTACTATTAATAACTTGCATTACTTGCCTTTTATGAGTTATTATAATTTGGTGAGGTTCTTTTTGGAGAACTCATGAAAAGTCTTGAATGGGATTAACAATTATTCTTCTTCGCCCTCGTATATATCTGACACAAATCATCAACAGCACTATAACGGTATCTGCTATATCTCCCATCAGCACATCCCCCGCTCAGACGGTGCAGAAAGTGAATGTGATTAAATTAATTCTTGGCGCTGGATAAGGACATAATAGCAGCACGCTATTTAAGCAAAATAGCAGTAATTTTCGTGCAAAAATAAACAATCTCAAAGTAAAATAAAGCTATAAAATTAAATTAGATTGGATATCTGGTCGGACCGATTATAGCGGACTGTGTTTATCTTTCGCCAAGTCGCAATTTACAGCTAATTTTCTGAGTTTTATCATAATTATTATGTGAAAACAAAACGGACATGGTTGTACAAATACTGCGTTCGAATATTGTGAGTAGCATCATCGATCAAAAATATGTAGAAAACAAATTTAGGGACCTCTTTATAATAGCAAGGTTGCAATCAAGTGATACATTATCATCTATTTTTAGAACACCAACAAATTTGTTACAAAAAAGATAAATCTGGAATGCAGTCTTATGACTGCAACAGTACTAGTTGTTAATTCATTTATGATTTTAATGCGAAGCTAGTACCTCTACTACAAATTGTAGTAGTTAACAGTTGATGAGATTAACCGTGAAGATGCATCTAGAAATTACAAGTGATTTTCTGTTAACAAGTTCCAAGATTTGAATCTATATTGCGAAATTATGTTAACGCGATTTGATTAGATTGTAATTATTTTGATACTACCATTGCGCACATATTTCACACGACTGTATTTTTTCTGCGTGACTTGATATCCTTAACATTATTCACTACTATTGTTTCAAGCCGATAACATTGCTTTTGCGAATTAACATAAAAAGAAAATCAACACACACAGAAAGTAAGTTTTATTTTAATAGTAGCACTCAAGTGTTATCAGAACAGCACGGAACTTTCCGAAATCCCACAACGTTGAAGATACATATTTTTAAAACATCCATAAAGATTGGTTATGATAATTTTTCTGCAGCAATATTATTGCGTGACTGGTAATATACAGGTCCGCAATATTGGTTTAGAAGGCAGTGGTGGTCCCTTGGAGGTCACTGTATAGAACATACAACATTTCTTGCAAAAGAAAAAGCTTGATTATCACGACTTTATTGGTATTGGTAAGGATATGTGGGCAGAGACTAGGCCTACTAGCCTCTTTCGCCCAACCTGCGTTGTCAACCTTCAAAACTCCTCCAATCGTTCCGCTTGTGTCCTTCAATTCCTTCCCTCAAGACCTGCCTTCTCAGGAAACATCTATCTTAAACCCCCATCTTTCACACAAACGGAGCTGCCCCTAGAAGTATCCTCAATTCGGGTAGTCTCCAATGACATATTCGAGTGACGTTGAACATTCTGAACCGCTATCTTGACTATCATGCCAACCAACTCGATCCGAGGACATATACGAGCCTCCTTTGGGAAGGCAAAATTCATAAGGTCCTTAGAATCATCCTTCATCATTCCGGCGGCGATCAACTGTGGATTCATTTCCATGTCTTCTCCCATCTTTCTTTTGAAAGAGAAATGAATATTGATGTTTTCTAATCATCTGGCCATAAACCAGTGGGACCTTCACAACCTACGACACAGCTCATGGAGCATTCTCAAGCCTTCAGGACTCAGAAATCTTGGTGCCTCGCCCATACCCCAATTCCCCAGTCTTTGACTGACCAACTTTTTGGTTTAAATTTCCGACCAAGAAGTCTTTTACAGCCGTATAGATGTTCTCCAACGAATGTTCGGGACGTGAGACATCTTCATAGAATATCTTCACTTCCAACAAATGTATGCCCTACGTGAAGGAAAGTTGAAAACATCGGAGCAAAACTGCAACTCCAAGGAAACAATTAAAACAACAACTGGTCACTAGAAGTCCAAGTTGATTGGTCAATGGTCTCCGAAGATCCTTATAGCTTACTACACCAATGAGGCGGAAGGGAACAACAATTGACTGAATCAGCTATGCGGAAGTTGCAAATATCCAAAATTATAGAGAAGGAGATCTATAGAAATCGATCTTCAACAAGGAAAACAATATTGAATGTGACGGACAACCAAACAAGCAGATGATTCTTCATCTTGGTCACATACATTTTTCTTGGTTTTCCTCGTAACCTGATATTGGAGGTCCCATAGGGCTTGATGGAGTTGCGTCTTTCACTACATCGTCTTTTTCAAATAATTTTACTACATGGTCACTGGACAGATACCACTTCCTATATGAGCTTATCTTGATCCTAGGTATGAAATATGCTCCGAGTTCTCTTCTTTGCTAAATTCTTGCTGGGTAGCTGCCTTTCTAGTACGAGTGGATTGTTCAGTTATCTTCTATGACAGGATTAGGATGAACCCTCATTGGAAAACAGACATGGTTACCCTCTCTACCCTCCTGCTAAGACGTATGTGTTGATCTTTGGTTCAAGATTTTGAAGGAGCTTTGTGAAGTTTGGAGTAATTGGTTGATCTAGTTTCCATGGACCTTCAGTACCTTTAGCTGATATGTGCATAATTCTATCAAGCTAGGGGGACATTCTTAAATTGTGAATCTTCTCTCAGCAACTTCATCATAATGCAGATGTCACATATCGCAAACTGTGTACTTTATAGCACCTTCCACGGCGAGGTAATAAAATTAAATTCCAGACCTGCAAAAAATGTAAATCATCCTGTAATCTGATGCCATAACTTACTAGGCAACAAAATTTCAAACCGCCGCTTATCTAGATCCAGGAGGCATGCAACATAATTATAACTAATAGCTTGTTTTACTCTTATAAATTTTCATAACATTGGTTTTACCTGTTCGTAGAAAATATAAGCAGGCCGTCTCACGACATTTCTATTTTGTGCTCTGAACGTGTGAATTATTTCAGCGGTATTTTTTTATGAGCTTTGAATAAAAAAGGTAAAACCAAGCTTCTGAATTTCCTAATTGGAGTCAGACAGATTTTAGATAGCATCAACTTTAGTATCTACTTTCCAAAAGTGCCCTCGTTAAACCCTATAATAACTAATATAAATAATTCATCGATATAAATTGCAAATTACAAAGGTAGCAACAGACGATCACATGCTATCGAAATATCGTAAGCCCATTATAAATACACGATACGTGACGGACATGATAAATGTAGTTTGTGAAAAAATCGTTTGATGTACGCCTAATTGGGAACCCGGTATTCTCTGAATTGAATTTTTGGAGAATGTACGTGTGTGTGCTCATGGTAAGAACATGGAGTTATGTAATTATTCTATGCGAATTTGGTCTTTTTTTGAATTGATGATCAATTTTATTTGCGAAGTAGTTCAGAAATAATCTTAATCATTTAAGCATACATATAACCTCTAACTGTATGTCCAAGGACAACCGACAAAAATGTCCTTGAGATCTGTCCATCCGGATTTATGTTCTTCAAACTCTTGTGATGATTCTTAGTTTTCATCTTTCTTGAACCCATTCGGAAACCCTAATTTTTCGCAAGAGAGGAAGCATGTCCAATAGATGTGGTTCATTTTCTTGAAAACAAGGTACTCATGTCTTCACGTGAAGACTTCCACTGGATACTCACTTGACGCAAAGGCAACTTCGAAATAGGTATAACATCTTGACTCCTTTCTGCCAGCCAGTCCCGTCGAAGTTAACTTCCTCGTTGCTGTTCTGCCCATCCATCTCTAGAATGGCGTCCATAATCCTTGTTCCCACTTCAAGCCTGTCCCACTGACGGATGCAATTTTGCCGTCGGGGGCTTGCAGGTCCTCTGGTGTAGTTCCTTGGCGTTTTTGTCCTCTTTGAAAAAAACGCATTCGTTTTTGCACTTTCTCCTCAGAGGTGGAAAGATTATTTTTTTTATTGGTGCGTTTTTTGCTGGGGATGACACTGCGTCAGACCTTTTCAGAATTCACTGCTTTGACTTTCGCTGCTGCTTTTGACTTGGTGTTTTTTCTTCCAAGTTTTTCTTCTTCAACCCATTTCGTGATTTCGAGTTGTGAGTGGTACATGGCAACCATCCACCGCGACCATCTAGTGGGTCTATTGTGGCTCGAATGATTGCCAAGCTATTCACCCATGAGACCCAGTCCTTTAAACAGACTGATTGTCCATTTTCTTCGTGTCCAGAGTGGTCCAGAGTCATACATTGTTGGCTACGCCAAGCTTGTGCAGTGTATTCTGGCAGCTCTCCACAGTCCTCGAAGAGTTCATGTAGGATTCAAGCGCCTTTAGCGCCGCTTGACTATCTGAGAATATTTTGATTGTGATTGCCGTCCAATCGTGGTCGAGCATCCATTGGGCGCGAAGTTCAATAGCTTGGAATATTGTAGCCAGTTTTCCCACGCTGTGTGATATTTCAACTTTTTCCTGGCTGCAATAGGCTCCAGATTCTCCTGCAGAGAGCATTTTTGATCCGTCCGTGTACCGGCAGGTGTCAGCTCTTGTTAGGCTGGGAAGATCCTGTGTCCACTTTTTCCGGAAAGTATGTCATAGTTTTTCCATGGGATAAGCATGAGATCGGAGAAAGCACGTAGATGGTCCTCTAGTTCCCTGATTAGTCTGTTGGATGTTACTGTGTCCACCCTGCTACCTCTGTGGTAAGGTCTATACGTTGCCCTCCTTTTCAAGCACAATGTGTAGAGGAGGGAGATTTTGGAGGCATTCAAGCGCTGGTGTGATGCTGGTCGCTCCACAGATGGCCAGGCTGGCTTGATGCTGTAGGCTTGTTAGTTTGTCTCTGGATGTGCTTTGATTCCCCTTCACATATGAAACTATTGCACCGTAAGCTATCATCGGCCTGACGACTGTAACACATAACCAGTTCTAGTGAACGGTATTATGATTGTTTTGGCAAGGTGAACAGACATTTGTTCCCTTCTGCACCAATCATTCACAAGGTCGATGACCTCTTGAATCTTCCTATTGATGTCTTCATCTGGGTTATTTCTGATTAGGACAACTACATCATCTGAATAGCCGAGTACGTCCACCACCAACAATTCTACCATGACTAGCAGGTCATCAATGAGAAGAAACCACAAGAGGGGCGAAAGTACACCCCCCTGTGGGCATCCTCTCGCGGCCCTGAAACGTACCTCCGTGCAGTTGAGGGAGGTTTAGATCACCCGGCTTTTCAGAGTGCATCTAATGAATGTTGACACTGCAGAGTGCTCCCTCTATGTCTAGGAAAATGCCCACAGAGATACTTTTGGACTTTTGGACAATCTCCTGATCTTTTAAATGAGTCCTTATATTTTAGGAGTTATTCATCCCTCCTTCCTTCTATCTTCCCAAGTTGGTTCTTGGCGCTCTCGTAGTTCCTGGCTTTTTGCGCCACGTTTCTAATCTTGGCTTTAGTTTTGCGGTGCGGACGCTGATGGTTCTCCAGGAGTCAGAGTCGTGTCTTCTTCCCCCAGTAGCTTGCCTCAGTCTCACAGTCCTCCATATACTTTGATGACAAGTCATGTCAAGTCAAGATTCAGCATCCTAATCAGACTTTTTCCAAATGGTGGAATGAAAATTGTGTGGTCTTAACTCAAAATAAACCAACCGGGTATTGTCAATTAAAAAAAAAATCCAAATAAATGCCACGTCTTCATATCCACTTCAAATTTATGATCTGATATTTCGACTTCCATGTCATGGAAAGTCACTTTTTCTCCATATAAAATATGCAATTTTTTTTTAAACGTCAGTAAAACGGTCATGGTTCGACTACGTAGCGGCCGCAAAATTCCACTTTTCCCCCGGCGGAGAAAAATTATCGTATATTATTTTATATGGAGGAGAAGTGATACTTTTCATGACGCGCTCGTGTTTAATAATAGAGAGCAAATCATAAAAAGTAACTTTTCCTCTAAATAAAATATGCTATTTTTTCTTCAAATGTCGAGAAATTTATAATTTATGCAAAAACATCATGTTTTCAATTTGCCAAGAATATAGCTTCGGGCGGCGGCGCCAGGCTCACGTTTTCGTTGTCATGGCCACTTTCTCCTCCGGCGGAGGAAAAGTAAAACTTTGCGGCCGATACTCTGTCAAACAATGTCCGTTTTACTGACGTTTGAAGAAAAAAATAATGAATTAAAGAAACAAAGTCAATTAAAGAAAAAAATGATCAAATCTCAGGAAAATAGAGAAAAGAATTTCTAGTCGTTAGGAATTTGGTTAGGTATGATGTTCGAAGGAATCAATGAATAGAATTACAACACAGGTCAACAAAATGATATAATTTTTTCTAGATGTTTTATATTTGATTGGTGTTTTTATATTATTTTTATGCACTGATTACAATTTTTTTAAACATTTCTGTTTTTTGAAAAAAATAAAATACATATACCTACATATACGCAAATTTCAAATTTAAAAGGTCGAAGATTTGAAAATTTCAGAAGGTTATTGAAGAGATCACACACAATAATTATGGTACTTCAATAAAAAAATTTGACATCGGGCTTGTTTGAATAAGAAATATAATTTACGATGTAATTTTTGCAAAAACTTGAATTTCCGGAAAAAAATAGTTTTCCGGTATTTTTAAGTGAGAAATCATAATTCCTTATCGGTTTATGTAGCACTTGGAGAATGATACAATTATTTTTTTTTTTTTTTTATCCAACATATCGATTTGTAAGAAATTGGGATGTGATGGGACAAAACTAAGGACAATCTCGGATTAAGGGGTTGAAATTACTTAAAAATAGATGATGGTTTAAAAAAATGAAGACCTGTGTATTCTTTGAAACTGAAAAATGATCAAATTGGGTAAAACTTGTTTAATGTTATGAAAAAGTCATATTAAACAAACAAACAAAACATTTTTCACAATTATGTAAACAAAAATGCGCGATACAAAGTCATATGAAAGTACCCTAAAACAAAAAAAAAAAACGATTCAGCATAAAAAATTATCACCAAAATGTTTCAGCATGTGAATTAGACAAAAAAATATTCAGAACGAAGAAAATTAAATTATGTAAAACAAATTATGAAAAATAAATAAGGATATGGAAATCATGATGCTATGAATTAAAAAAAATAGTCAAGAACAAAAACCTGAAAAAAAAATGAGAAAATACCGCTCGGCATCTAAAAAATAAATGTTTCAGTCATGGTTAGATGAACGAATTTGATGAGAAAGTCATAGAATAAAAACAAAACGTCATGATAAATCGATAAAATCAAAATAAAACATTAATTATTATTGTTAAACACATGGAAATAATTTTATAAAAAAAAATGATAATTACTAAAATATATATTGAAATTTTGAAAAAGTTGATGGAGGTTTCCTGAACACGAAATGTCGTAGGTGAGGAGGTATGCATAATTTTGAATCACGATCTAGAAATAAAAGAAGGATTGTTCTTTACATTTCATGTCTTTATTCATGTGAAGTAGGTGAAGTGCCACTTCACCAAAAATAAATTATCAATCATACCACTATTTTCCAATTAATAGACTTTTAAAGAAAAAATAGGACATTTTATAATTTATAAACCGCTGATGCAGAAGTACGGGCCAAAACAACAACACCGCCTTAAAAAAGATTGTGTTGGCCGGAGTCTGGCGGGAAACTGAATCGGACCAAAGCTTGTCTTACGTGACGATTTGGTTTTCTATAAGAATGGTAATTCAGGAAAAAAAAGTTGTCCAGAAAATGAATTGCGTTTAATCTGTGGATTGAAATTATAGAATCAAAAGTTTTCGATAGTTATCGGCTGAGATATGGTGGCGATGATCACGATTAAAAACATACATAATCCGACGTAACTCCGAAGATCGTTCTAGCCCGATGCACCATAAATCATGCCCAGATTAATAATAGTCGCGTTGAATCCATGCACCAAATCTGCAACTGTAACACGCATTTACACACCATGTGATAACTTTTAATAAATTCACATTCTGCGCGCTATAAAAACATCACGCGCACTTGCATCGCCAATGTTTCATCGGGTGCATTGTCAACCCCTAATTTTCATCCCCCCTTGTATTTACCGCCAGCAAATACTCCATCGTGACATGTCGCTGCACTCGACCGAACTAACTAATACTTTTTTGTCTTTGTTTGTTTTGTCAATATTTGACGGGTTTTTTATTGGGTTCGTATGACTGTCAGAGACTTTGTTATCGTGGGAAATTTTCCAGTTGATTGAGAGTAACTGTCTGAATCATTGCTGCTGCCATTGATCTTTTACTGTTGCAAAGAATGTGAAACAAATGGTTTTTTTGTCCACCAGATCCAGATCTCAACGTTGAAGGAATGAAACAAAATAGTTATTTTCCTAACAAGTGCGCAAAGTGATCCTTTCCTGCACGACTTTTAATGATATTTCTTATCTCAAATAACAAAAACCTCGTGAAAAAACTGGGCAACGTTGCGCAAAGTCATTGTTTCTGCCCAAATTTCTCCCCATCAGCTTCGGTTGGAAAATCGCGAAAAGTGAACAGTGAAAATAACATTTTTGCATTATTCACAATTTGATTGGAGTGAAAACAATGTTTAAACCAACAAAATGGTAAAAATTCAAGTTGACATTTGAGTGCGGAAAACGAGGGACGCACGCTCGAGAAAAACAAGTTCATTGTGGTGAGTCACAATTTGCCCTAGTCCTGGAGTATAGGCGTATTCTAGTCGTTCCATGTAAAGTAATCATGCTGTGATGAGCCAACAACTGGAAAAGTAACAAGGAAAGTCAGTAAATTTTCGTGTGTTCATAAAAAAACCGTTGCGACAGTAATAGCTACCATCAAATTCGGCTTTATAGTGAAGCACTCGGCGAAACGTTTTTTTGATGAATGGCATTATCGCCTCTTTTCGCCTACCGAGAGCCACAAGGAGGCGTAACAAGAGAGAAATGATTCTTTCGTCTTGGATAGTAGGGGTTTGAAGCTTTCCTGTATTGAATTGTATGTATTACTTCAATATCAACATAATACGATGCAGCATTTTTGTGTTGCTCTGCAAGTATCTTCTTGATATGGGTTTTGAGAAAAATTCTCTCTGTTGTATTATTTTAATGATCTCAACTCACTTTTTCGCCGTGATTTTTGCCGAAATAAGTCTTTAGGTTTTACACTATCCAATCATGGCAAATATTCTTAGCTCGTCTATTTTTACAGCATTCGGCCTTCTAAGCTGAGAATCTGAAACTGGACACCTGCATGGTGTCGGTTAAACCTCGCTAGATCATTTTTTTTTCAAATTTTTGATCAAATCCCAGATACAACCTAATTTGAACAAAATCCTTTGGAAAATAACAGAATCATGCAAACATAACCTCACTTGGTCAATATTTTTAGAATTTCTTGATCAAATCTCTAATCAGAACCTACATACCTGATTTGAACAAAGTTCTTTGATAAATAACAGAATTATGCCAACATAGCCTCACTTGGTCAATTTTTGTTGAATTTCTTGATCAAACCTCTAATCAGAAGCTACATACCTAATTTGAATAAAATCCTCTGGAAAATAATGAAACTATGCAAACATAACCTCACTGTGTATTTTTTATTAAATTCATTGATCAAATCCCAAATAGAACCTACATACCTAATTTGAACAAAATACTTTGGAAAATAACAAAACTATGCAAACATAACCTCACAGTAAAATTTTTTTTGTAAATGTCTTGATCAAATTCCAAATGAGAACCTACGTACCCGATTTGAGCAAAATCTTTTGGAAAATAACAAAACTATGCAAAAATAACCTCACTGTATAATTTTTTTTGTAAAAGTCTTGATCAAATTCCAAATGAGAACCTACATACCTGATTTGAACAAAGTTCTTTGATAAATAACAGAATTATGCCAACATAGCCTCACTTGGTCAATTTTTGTTGAATTTCTTGATCAAACCTCTAATCAGAAGCTACATACCTAATTTGAATAAAATCCTCTGGAAAATAATGAAACTATGCAAACATAACCTCACTGTGTATTTTTTATTAAATTCATTGATCAAATCCCAAATAGAACCTACATACCTAATTTGAACAAAATACTTTGGAAAATAACAAAACTATGCAAACATAACCTCACAGTAAAATTTTTTTTGTAAATGTCTTGATCAAATTCCAAATGAGAACCTACGTACCCGATTTGAGCAAAATCTTTTGGAAAATAACAAAACTATGCAAAAATAACCTCACTGTATAATTTTTTTTGTAAAAGTCTTGATCAAATTCCAAATGAGAACCTACATACCCGATTTGAACAAAATCTTTTGGAAAATAACAAAACTTTACAAACATAACCTCACTAAATAATTTTTATTGAATTTCTTGATCAAACCTCCAATTATTAGAACCCACATACCTGATTTGAACAAAATCCTTTGGAAAATAGCAACACTGTGCGAACATATAACCTCACTGTATTTATTTTATGATCAAATCCCAAATATAGCCAACATACCTACTTGGAAAAAAATCTTCTGGAAATTGACAAAATTATACAAACATAACCTCACTTGGTCAATCCTTCCTAAATCTCTTGATCAAACCTCAAGCATAACCTCACTATATCCTTAAAAAAAATATATCAAATCCCAAATAGAACATACATAAATATCTAGTTTGACCAAAATCCTTTGGAAAATAACACAACTATGCTCTCCTCAACGAAATCTGTAAGCGTTACCGTTACACAGCGTTACAGCGTTACATCGTCACATTTTTTCCAGAACTTCACTTCAAAATGCGGATGTCTGGGACCTCTCCAGATGTTTTTGAACTAATCAAGTCTTCGTGGACTTCTCCGGTTTTGTTGCTCTGGCACGTCCCCCAGGTATCGAAGGAACTACTAGACAAGAACGAGAATGTCTACTTATTGGAAACATCAACGCAGTTTACAAAGTTTCCTAGAAGATGCCGAGTTGGCAATTGGAGTTTTCCTATACCTGTCAAAATTCTATAACTGAAAAGATGGCGACGTGTTTCCAAGTAAATACAAAGTAAACTAGTCATTATAGAATTGTACTTAGAAGTGATGTTCCTGAGGAGTTTCCAATTGATTAGCAGGATTCAATGTTGGTGTTTTGGGACAAGCGCTGGAGCATTTTGACGGGTGGGTTGGTATCTACATATTGTAGAAAACAGAGCATCCAATCAAAAGCTTGTGCTAAGCGAGTCTCTCCAAACATACCACCATTCATTTGCGTTGGAATTGGCTTCTGTCCTTCCAAGTAGGACTTGAACCAGAATCTTCTTGTCTTCAATGTTGTTGCACGGGTGTAGAAGAAGATTCTTGCTTGACGTCGAAGTCCGTGTGGTTTCTGATCGATTTTCTGCGTGGTAACCCATAATAAAGGGCAAGAGAGAAGACTCTTGAGGTTGAGACAATTGAGTTCTGGGTTCTTTTTCAAAACTTTCTTCGTTCTCCTTGTTGATTCATTAGGCCATGCGGCAAAATCTACCCCTGTTCTATTCTTCACTGATTTCATTGTTGGTTGATACACTTTGCTTTTCACGGTCTAGGTTACCTTGAAAAAAGGGCTCTTTAAAGGTTTATTTTTGACTTCCGACAAGGTGTCATTGAACATACTGATGACGGAGCCCATTTGCTTGGCCATGATTTTGTTGATTGTCAAGGAGTTTTGGATGAGGATGACACGGTAGTAGGATTCCCCGATGAAGCATTGACCCATTTTATTGGGCCTATGCTCATGTTCGTCGATTTTTCCAAGACCAAAAGTGTCAAGAGGCTTTCTTCAGCTTCGGTGTAGTTCTTGGATTTGATGGCTTCAATGATATCTCCATCAGGAGGAGACAACCAAGGGCGTGGGGATATCGTATTGAGTTTTAGTTTCCTCCATGGTTTTCAATTCCCCATCAAGTTTGTTACCGTGAGGCTGTTAATCGAGTTACGGATGACATTGTGTCCTTGAACATCTAATTGGAACTGACTGACAATAGTGACAATACTCTTGATGATGTTAGCTTAGTTAATGTTCCTTTTTCCCAATCAATGTTCCCACTCAACCATTCCACAGGACCAGTTGGAATGGTTTCTGGGCTAATGAAAGTTGGCTGTAACTCAATTGCGACCCAAGAACTCCGGAGTGCCATCTCTGAGGCAAATGAATTTGGATCTTGGCGTATTGAAGGTCAGAAATGTAGCATTGGAGTTTGCCATCTGTGCGAGGAGTGATGTACAGTCGTAAATTCCTTGTCTGCAAAGCATACGCTTCGATGGAGGAGTAACCTCTCAGTGCGCTGGTGAACAAAGAACTAGAAACAGAACAGAACAAAAAACTAATCATCGATTTGACCTGTAAAAACAAACCTGTGCTCGTATTGAGGTTATTGAGGGTTTTCAAGATACTCAAACGTGTCCTTCATATTACTATTATTCTGCTAAATGGGGATAGTGTTGTTTTTCGGCTCTTCCTCCTAAGACTTCCGTTTCTAGTAGAGATTTTCTTGGGTAAACTTCATGGTGATGTTTTGCTTCGTGACATCCTTCAACATCTTTAAAGGCTACAGAAATTTGGTCACCGTCGTTGCGTGTTTTGGCGACTGAACTTCTGACGAGTATTAGTAAGGACATGGTGGATGCGTGTCGCTCTAAACTAGCTTACATGGGTGCACGTGTTCTTTTAGAATAAATACGTCATGCTACTCAGAGTCGTAGATCAAATGTTTGGCTTGAAAACTCTGTTACGTAGTACCACCCCCGATGGATTTCTACTCACGTTCGATAGCCGGGATAATCGGAGCGTCGCTTCGGACTGATACAGCTACACTCCAAGGAAAAATACACTGTTTGGCATTGATCCGACTCAGTTTGCGAGAATTGCTTTTTTATCTGTTTCATTCTGTTACGAATATACATCGAGGAAAATATGTGTTTGTTTTCCCCTTTGTTCAGCTCTTCTATTTTTGATAGATAGACATTTTGATTGATTTCGCATGCAATCTTGGTGGTCGGCTGTGAGTTAACACTGGAGAATAGAGCTTGTTGATATTTCGATTTATTTTAATACAGGGTGCGGCAAAATGTACAGTGCAGCTGCGATAAGCGATTACATCCATGGTGATGCAGATGGAATCCTGGAGAGTGAAGATGGTCTCGATACTTGGTTCTCTCTGACTCGGGCGCCACCTTCTGGATTTTTGTGGTGGATGGCCCACAGCGATAAAACGACTTGGCTTACTGAGCGCTCCAATTTTCTAGACCATCATGGATTATCGATCATCATTACCGTTAATAACGATTCGATTTTTCATCAAAACAACTAAAATTCCACATAAAAGCCATTTATCAAACCTTCACTGAGCCAAACAGTAACCAAACCATTGCCATATATACAACATCAATTTTTCTACAAAACGGTTATGTCCAAACAAAACCCCATCTATGCGTACTAAACGGTGTACTAACCGCACAATTTAATTTTCGCGGTAGGGTCACAACTGGACACAATCGTCCAGTGCGACCGCTCGGTTCATAATTTCGACCACTGGCCCAGCAGCTGTTACATGCGATCATTTCAGGAGTTCAACTGCAATTAAGTTGGGCCTCTCTTCGTTAAGTGGAATCGAAACTGGCAATTATGTCGTTAAATATCGGCCTCGTAAATGTTTTATTCAGTTTATCTGAAGTTAGTACTTTGGTCGTTTAAATGCATTATTATTTGGATTTGTATATAGGTGATCACTGCTGGTTTTATATGACTCATTTAACAAACTAAGTAAGCATCAACCAGGTATTTATTAGCTGGATGGATTTTTTTTTACCAGAGCTGCTTTTGAGTACCTAATCTTTAAATTTCTTTTTAGTTATATAATAATCGCGATTTCCATACACGAAAAATTTCCAAAAATATCCTAACAGTGCAAATTAATTGGTGAAAATCAGTGGACGAGGGTCCCCCTTTTCGAGAAAAATATACAGGGTGTGCATAAATGAGTGCGAATTTAAGGGGTCAATTCTTTGGTTAATAAAAAAAACTTCATATAAATATGATGTCCTTGAAGTTCTCACTTTTGAAATACAGGGAAGTAAAGATTTATGAAAAATTATGTTTTCAAATAATATCTATTGAACCCCTGTAGATATTTTAGTGAAATTTGGTATGCATTTTCTATGCATCAGAAGGCCTTTTTGACATTCCCCTATTTTTTCAATTTGTACCAGTGGCATTACTGCTGGGTTTAAATTAAATAGTTGGAAATAAAAATATGAAACGCCACTGTTTTCCTACGAAAATTATTTTTTGAAGTAGTTCTTATTTATTTCTGAGCAAATTTGGTCTCTTGACTTTTATTCGTCCGATGGTGCGTATTCGATTAAAAAAAAATAGAAAACAACTATTTGTGTGAATTTATTATACAGTGTGTTTCATTTTGATTGGCGACAATTCGCTATTTAACTAGAAATTGACCGATTTGAGAAAAATTTTTACATGGCTTATAGTACTCAAAAAGCTCTATCTTTTTATTAAAAAAATGACATATGTCATTTCCATGGCGCTTGATAGAAGGGGTTAAAAACGCGAAAAGATATTGGGCATTTTTTTAAATTGAAAACGGATAGCGTTTCTGAATTTGGCATACCCAAAAACCCCTTTAACGATATTTTTGAAATAAAAGGTTATACGGGATGTTTAAAAAGTAAGGTATAATTTGCAAAAAAAACAGTTTTTCTAACCACGTTCTATAAATTCCAGCATTTTTTTGTTATTTTTGTAGGTATGAGTTGATGTACAACATTCAATAACTTTTGTAAGTCTAGCTTATCACGAGCCTTAAAAAAATTAAGTTAAAAAAAAAAATAAATAAAATAAATAGTAATATTGGGATAACTGGTATAGTGTATGATGCATTCCTTTGAGTACCAGTGAACATGTGTCTATTCTTGTCACTTTAGCTTATACGGGGGCTCTTGAAAAAGAAGACTAAGATATTGGAAAAGTAATGTATCATGAAATGAACAAAATTATGTTTTACTCGTACTTAACAGAGTACTTTAGGAAAGTTCCTCAATATTTACACTTTAATCATATTAATATGACGATTTAAAATGGCATTATTTTTTCATAAATTTTGACCTCCATTTCTGAGCGCTCGGTATAAGATAGAGAAGCAACACTTATCGAGTGAACATGTCGCGTAATACCTACAAAAATAACAAAAAGTGTCTGCAAAATATTTGCTGGAATCTATACAGCGTGGTAAGAAAAATTTTTTTTGCAAATTTGATCTTACTTTTTGAACATCCTGTATAACATTTCATTTCAAAAATATCGTTAAAGGGGTTTTTGGGTATGCCAAACTCAGAAACACTATCCGTTTTCAATTTTAAAAAAATGCCTAGTAACTTTTCGCGTTTTTGGGGCCCTTCTATCAATCATAGTAGGCCATGGAAATGACATATGTCTTTTTTTTATGTAAAGATAGCTTTTTGAGTACTATAAGCTTAAAAAAGTTTTTCAAAATTGGTCTATTTTTTGTCAAATAGCGAATTTTCGCCAATCAAAATGAAACACACTGTATGTTTATTATCTATGTTCAAATGTGACTCCAATTTTTGTTTTGTACTTTATAATTTTTTTTTTTTGACAGGGTTTCATAGATATTATGAAAAAAATATCATTTATCAAAATCTTAACAACCCTGTATCTCAAAAGTTAGGACTTTGAGGAAATACGTTTTTTTCTTGAAATTAACTCAAGAATCACCCACTGAATTTTTTCGCACTTATTTATTTACACCCTGTATACAGAATCCAATGATGTTTTTTGTCCCGCAAACGTTGTTCCTGAGGTAAGATTAAAAATAATTCAAAAACAATAATTAGACTTAGCTGTAGAATACTATAGTACATAAAATGTGCCAAAAATGTTCCATAGAATGGAAAAATTAAATAATATACCGGCTGAGTCTGTGAAAAAATAAAGTATTGTGGATTGTGAGATAATCACTTACGTACAGATCGCTTGGGACGTTTTGAGTTTAAAAATCGAAAAATCGAAATTCTCATTATTATTGTGTTGTTCATTAATAAAAAGTAATAATCATCTTACCATGTCAAAATGTACAGTTTTTTCCGACTTTTTTTTTGTGACGAATTATCAAAGAGACCGATGAAACTGTTCAGAAGTTATTCAGCAAATAATAAAATAATTTCCCAACTTTGCTGTCCTTACTGTTATTTTTTGAATTGAGGTATGCTTAGTCAAATCATAAGATTTTGACGACCCCTGTATACCAAGATTTGGCAACTTGAATCTGGTTCACCCTGTATATTATTATGATTGGTGGTACAATCAACTACCGATACTTTTCCATTTAATTTGCGATTTTTGAGGAGTAACGTATTCCATTTCTCTGTTTTTTTTTTATAAAATAATGTTATGAATTTGATTTTTTCCTTTTTTCGAGATTTTCATTTGAGATATTGTAAACTTATTTATTTAAACAAACAAAAAATAGTGTTGATCATTGATAGGTAATGAGCGAGAGTAAGTCTTTGATTTCCGACGTTTCGACTCTTATTTTTGGTCATCGTCAAGACTATTAAAAAATCAACAAGTCACTTGTCATACAAGTGTTGAAATACATATAATTTCACACATGGTAACCAGCACGATATATATTCAAAAATTATAAAATGTATCTAAACATGCTTAATACAGGGTGTTACTTAATGATATGTCATAATTTTAAGGGGGAGTTCCTGGATAAATTTTGAGTCGAGAAGGTTATATAAACTTGGGTCTAAAAAGAAAAATAAAAAAAATAAAAATGAAAAAATAAAAATAAAAAAAAGTGTGTTCCTATACCATAATATCCTGTGGCAAAATTCAGTTCAATATCTCAAACCGTCTTTGGAAAATGTATTAAAAACTGAAAATAAAATAGATCTTTAACACCCTGTATCTTAAAAACCAAGCATTTTGAGACCCAAGTTTATCTGACCTTTTCGACTTAAAATTTACCCAGGAACTTCTCCTTAAAATTATGACAAACCATTAAGTAACACCCTGTATATAACAGCACGATATTGGTTTATATTTATTTTATCGTTATTTTTTAAATAAGGGATTTGTATTTTGTGTGATGTGATTTTTGTTGATAATAAATTAACTAAACTATTGTCTTTATTCCCTATTTTTAGACTCTCCTTTGATTTTTCAAAGGGCTAAACGAATTCAATAAATTACCCAATGAAAAGTCTGTAACAACTTGAGCCACTTCAAAACTCTTTAAAGTCACGGGAACGTGAGTTATGATCCATAACTCACTAGTGACTAGTGAGTTATGGATTATAACACACTAGTGTGACACTCGCTATCAAAAATTATAAAATATTCAATTTATTTATCTCCGCCAATGTCCCTGAAGAAAAATACAAGCCAAGACATCACTGAGGATTGGACGAAAATGAAAACTCCAGAGAGAAAGATAAGAACGTCTCGTTTCTGTTGAATTTGATTGTTTTTGTTGGGTGACTGCACCCGTCTCTGTTCCCCAAATGCGATTTTTGTTTCGATGTTTTTTTCTTTGTCTGAGCTTGTTACACTCGTGTCTCCAATTTTTCGCGCCCTTGATATATCATCCCCTAAATATTTTCATTTTGTTGCGGATTTGCATGTGGTGGATAGATTTGATTCAATTCAGGGTAGGTTGCCGACTGTTACGAATATGTATGTCAGTCATCTTTCAAACTTTCATTCTTCTTTCGAGCTCCTCATTGCCGCATAAATTATTAAAGAATGGTCTAACAGTCTCTTTCATTTGAAAAAAAAACTTTTTCATACGTACTTTATGGAGTTAAGTGAGACCTACGCGCCTCTGATCCAAAAACTCTTATCAACCAAACAGCACGAAAATTAATGAAACATTGAACACTGTCTGACAAACCCATGGACAGATGGCGCTAGCATGTCACCAAACGTGCTGCTCACTGTTGAAAGGGCGGAGCCAGACAGTCAGTTGGAGGCGGCGTCAGAACTCGACCCGTAACCGCCTCCGTTTTGTCGAGAAAATACCACCATGTTTTCAACGTGTTCTTTTAGGAGAAGACAAGTTTTAGATCTTTCGAGCGAGGTGGTTTTCTTTCCTTTACTCGCTTGTATTGTTTGTTGAGTCTATTGTGAAACTCAGATGCTCGTTTGTTATTTGGATGACGTTACATACGGGGTTGGTTCGAGAAAATGTTGCAATGAATAAATGCGAATCATATGCAGTCAAATTATGAATTTGCCTAATGTGTTGGACACTATAGCACAAGATATAAATAGTAGATTTAATCAAGCAATTTATCTTGGAGATAAGTTATTTCAATTCCTCCCTGTACTTCGAGAGTATAGAGCCGTTTGGGGACGGGGAGGGCTTGATAATAGGTCTACATTTCTCTCTAGGGACGAGCTGCGGGCCCTTTTTCGCACTTGGTGCACGACGCGGTTTGGGTTGTTTGGGCTGGTTTGATGAAATGTTTGGTTTTGATGAATTGATTTTTTTGATTGCCATTCAACTTTAATACTTTCTTGTCATGTGTTAAGATTGGATTGTTATATTGTCAACTTCCGCAGACTATTCTGCGAAGACTACATGAGATATCAACTTGAAATTTGATAAAGGAATACTGCAAAGTATACTTTTCAGGATGACATGCGCGAATCAATCAAATTCCTGCGCATGAAAATCTGTCGAGACAAGTCGAGATATCAACTTCAAATTTGATGGGGGAATACTGCATAGTATACTTCTTGAACTGACATGCGCCAATCAATCAAAATCCTGCATATAAACATTGAAATTTTTTTTTAAGTGTTGCTGTATTGTCAACTTCCGCAGGCTATCCTGAGGAAATCACTTGAGATATAAACGTCAAATTTGATAGAGGAATACTTCAGAGTATACTTGATGAAAAGATGTGCACATATGGATCAAAATCCTGCATTTAAAAATGTGTCAAATTTTTCAAAAATGTGTTAAATCTAAATAATTGTTAAACGTCTGCGGGCTATCTTGAAAAACAATTAAAGATATCAACTTCAATAAATCCAATAAAAAGATGTCTATGAGCCTATTAAGCGAAAAAAGGCTTTCTTTGAAAAAATGGACGATTCCCTAGTATATCAACTTCAGATTTTTCAAAGTAAACTTTTTGAAAAGCCTGCAAATCGAAATTTGGCGAATGTTTCAAAATCGTTATATTGTCAACTTCCGCAGGCTATCCAGAGGAGACTACTTGAGATATCAACTTCAAATTTGCTGGAGGAATACTGCAAAGTTTTTTTTAAAACTGACATGCCAATCAATCAAAATTCAGTATCTAAAAATTTGGCAATTTTTTCCAAAATGGGTTAAAATTAAATTTTTAAATATAATATCAAAAATCCAAAGCGATCTTCACTAGATGTATCAAAAGTCAACAAAAACAAAACAGGTATATAAAAAAAAACCCTTAAAAATAAACTTAAAACAAAATAAATAAAATTAATAAAGTCTCGAAAACACTAGAATACAGACTGATATCAACTGTAAGTCAATAAAAAAAGTAAATAACCAGAAATAGAAAGATCGTGAAAAAAAGTGTAAACAAAATTATAATAAAATGCGTATCTGATAAAAAGGATGTATTAGAGGAAGGTGGAAACAACAAAATATACAAAAGAATCCTTTAAAAGTGAATAAAAATTTAAAAAGCTAAAAATCGATTGGGTAAGAGTAAATATGAAAAAATCCCGATAATAACCGTGAATCAAATCGTGATAGAGGATGAAAAGAAAACAAAAATATAGTCAAGTTTGCAACTGATAAAAATAATCAAAATTCCAAAATTAGCACTCAATGAATACTTACACACAAAATAGAAAAGTAAAAACAATAAAATGTATACAAAAAATTCCTTAAAAGTTGATGAAAAATAAAGAAGCCAAAACTCAAACCATAAATAATTTCCTGAGAAATGATAAGGAGAAATAAAATAACTATGTAGAAAAGAAAGAATCATTATGAAAAAAAAAACAAAAAATTATAAAGCAGCTAATAAAAATAATCCGAAATCCCCCAATAAGCACAATCAAGAAAGTAAAAAAAATGATAAAATAGGAGCTATAGGAATAGAGCTTTACAGCCTTAAAAAAATATTAAAAAAAGGTCTTGGGAAATGAGGAGAGTTAATTAAAAACAAGAATACGTTAGAAAGTGCAGCCAATAAAGATGATCAGAAATCCGAAAAAAGTACAAGCAATAATTCACTAAACACACAAAAACGAAAACAAAAAAAAAGGAAAGTAAAAAGAACCAAATATTTAAACAAATCTCTTTAAGTGAGTGAGAAAAGAAAAAGCTATAACGGCCATAAAGAGAATAATGTTTATATTTTGAAAATATCGTTTTGAGGAATGGTGTGGAGGAAATGCTCCTCGCAAAATTGATGTAAACTTTTTGAAAGGAAGATAACAAAAATCAGAGCTTTCATTTTTGAATATTACTTAAAAGAAGTTGTTAAGTTCTGTTGTTGTTGTTAAGTTCTGTATACTCATTTTCATAGGTTCAGTACCACTTGCTCCAAAAGATTTTCGAATCTCCAATGAGTTGATTAAAATCAAATCCTGCATATCCTGAAACGCGACAAACCAAAGTCCAATAAAAACAGTAAGTCACCCCAATACAACAGAATCCAACTAATGGCTGAACCGTCACTTAAACCAAATAATTCAGGACCAACATCGGGATATTTTTATCCACTCAACTTCTTCGTTTCACTTTTTCACTGAAGCTGAGCTGAGGGTGTATAAAGCATTAGGAGGGTGCGTATTTGGAGTGATTGTTCTTTTTTACGCGGAGCGCCAGTTCATTGTCGATGTGTGGATTTAGACATTCGCAGGGGTGAGATAATACGTCACTTAGGCTCACTATGAATGTTTGGGGATGTATACGTGAACAAGGGGATGAAAGGGTCCTTTCATTACGACCTTACTTTTTTGGTCTGGGTTGAAGTTTTTTTGTTGAGTGGAAGAGTTGTATGGGAAGAGAATAATTGTGGCCTCTAATATGTGGCGCAACCTACATTTATCACTGCACATCCCGTCCTTCTAATGGAGCTGAGCTCACCTCAATATAGAGCTCAGTATAGAGTAGCTACATGGGGTTCTTGAAAGCTGTGAGGATGGAAGGGTTGTGAGTGGCGCAACCTATATTTATCATTCCCTCCTCTTTCTTATGGAGCAACGCAATATCCCCAATCGTTTTTGAGTTATAGAGCCGAGTATAGAGTTACTACATGGAGGTTTTGAACTCTTAAAATCAAGTGTGAGCCTTTTTTAGCTTAGGGACCGTGATCTATTTCTCAATTAAATTTTAAATTTTAGTTTAGGAGCTTTCCAAATTCATAGTTCACTTTGTATTGAAAGTTTTGGATTCGGGGATATCACATGAAGTGTCTCAAAATTTTATTTGTCAATTTATTGTCTTTGTCTGCTGTTGGATTTGCTGTTGATGTATTTTTAATCCAGGGGCAATCGCTGAACGTTTTTGAAACCTTGAATTCAAGGTTATGTCTAGATCGATTGATTCCAGTTGAATTATTTGGAGTTTTTAACTTATTTTAAACTAAATTCAGGGGCTACTTTCAATTCAGGGGTCTTAAGACATCGATATTCAGTATTTTGTCGATAAAAACTATTAGCTTCAAACAATTTGATTCATTATTTGAGCATTTCGGGGAAAATTCTGAAATTTAGAGTAGTGAGAGACCGTATGAATTGTTGTAAAGGGCTCCAAAGGGACCACGATCAACAGAAACGACTCATTTAATAATATTTTATTTATTATATTATTTAATTTTGTTAGAAAAATCAGTCCTGCTTCATTTGCCAACCGATTTTGGTGATTTTTACTCAGGGTAAAAGCTTGAAGTCAGTTTTTTAAATTTATGCTTTTGATAATTTTTTGAAAAATTGATGAATCCAAAAAAATAACAGTTTTTGAGTTATTGAACTTTCTATTTTACCACGTATCCAACAACGCAAAATACTTTTCTTTTGGAAATGTGTTGATGTTCTAGCCGATTTTGCTAAAATTTGCAAAAAAGTGTGCTTTTTGAACTTTTGCTTTTTATAATTTTTCAAAAAATGTATAGTTTTCAAGCCATTGAATTCAATCAGTTTTTTTTTTTTTTTGGAAAATCAGTTCTCGCTTGTTATTCACCCATTTTTGATGAATTTTGCAAAAAAAGAATAGCTCAAAATGTGTTCTTCGGCATCATTATCTCAATAGTTTTTCGGAAAGTTTATAGTTTTTGAGTTATTGAACTTCCCAAATTATTTCGCCAAGTATCAACAACAATCAAATCATTTTTTTTTTTTTGAAAATCAGTAGTCGTTTATTTTTCAGCCGATTTTTGATGAAATTTGCGGATAAATGTAGCTTGAAGTGTGCTATTTAAGTTCATTATCCCGATAATATTCGAAAACTCAAAAGTTTTTGAGTTATTGAACTTTCCAAATTATTTTTCAAGTATTCAACAACGCCAAATATATTTTTTTTTTGGAAAATCAGTTCTAGTTTTTTTTTTCACCCGATTTTTATGAAGTTTACAAAAAAGTAAAGCTCAAAGTGTGCTTTTTAAATTTATGCTGTCTATGATTATTCAAATTATTGATGAATATTTAGCCTTTGAACCTTCTACATTATTCCAAAATGGTCAAATAATTTTTTTTTGGAAAATCAGTACTTGCTTGTTATTTAGCCGATTTAAATCAGTACTCGTTTATTTTTTGGCCGCTTTTGATGAAATTTGCAAAAAATTGTTGCTTGAAGTGTGCTATTCAAGTTTATTATCCTGATAATATTTCGAAAAATCAATAGTTTTTGAGTTATTGAACTTTCCAAATTATTTCATCAAGTATTTAAAAACACCAAATCATTTTTTTTTTGGAAAATCACTGCTCGTTTGTTTTTTAGGCGAATTTGATAAAGTTTGCAAAAAAGTGTAACTCAAAGTATGCTTTTTGAATCCACGCTCTCTATATTTTTTCGAAAAATCAATAGTTTTTGGGTTATTGAACTTCCCAAATTATTTCATAAAGTATTTAACAACGTCAAATCATTTTTTTTTGGAAAATCACTGCTCGTTTGTTTTTCAGCCGAATTTGATAAAGTTTGCAAAAAAGTTCAGCTTAAAGTGTGCATTTTGAATCTACGCTCTCTATAGTTTTTTGAAAAATTGATGGCTTTTGAGCCATTGAACTTTTATAATCTCCCTAGAGCTCGAATGATTTTCGGAAATTTTTGAAAAATTCGCAACGAGAACAAATTTCCGGATTTTTAATTCGAGCTCGCGGGAGATTCGGCAAGAAAATTTCATGCCAAAACTATTTGGGAAGATTTAATAGTAGCGGCTGGATGTGGCTCCCATGCACCAACTACAGTGTGGGATTGTTAGAGAGAGTGGGGACGGCAACACTGTAATCATATGGGAGCTACATTCAGATGCAAAGCCAGGGAGATTTCCACTTATTAATCTTTCAGTCACGTTATTATGAGTAGGGTGATTTCCGATAAAATTAGGTCGTTGCCATAGCAACATGTTAAAATGCAAGCCTATGATTGGTTAGAATTGACTGGTATGAAATTTGCTACATTATTTTACCAAAGTCGATTCAATTTTTTTTTGGAAAATCAGTACTCGCTTGTTATTTAGCCGATTTTGATGAAGTTTACAAAAAAGTGAGGATTAAGGCGTGCTCCTTAGATCTATTCTCCTTGAGTTATTGAGCTTCCCAAACTATTTCATCAAGTATTTAACATGTCCAAATCTTTTTTTCTTATTGAAAATCAGTTCTTTGCTGTGTTTCAGCTGATTTTGATGAAGTTTGCAAAAAAGTGAAGCTAAAGGTGTACTCTTCAAATTTATTGTTCCTACGATTTTTTGAAAAATATTGAGTTTTTGACTTATTGAAATTTCTACATTATTCCACCAATCAATTTGAACAATGACACTTGGTGATGATGTATCCAGACAGTTGTATACGCCAAAAAATATCACCCAATGCTGATATTTAGGCTTGAGAATAGAATCAAGAGACTATAACTTTATTACTGTTGGACCATCCACCTTTAGATTAATCCAAATCCTCAAATATCAAAAACAGTACATCATCATTGGCCAAAACGTGGCAACGCGAATCCTCAGGGGCTGATCGGACGACACGTTTGGCTTCTTGACGAATAAATAATGGATAAGCGTCGACATTGCTGGACACAGCTTGGACACGGGTCAGCCTGCACATTGATAATTTAACGGGATCGTCCGCAGGGAGTTCGGGAAGAGTCCCTTTTGGTCGGTCCGCTCTGGATTATTGATGGCCCCGTAACGGAATTTCTGGATAGGTCCGTGGTATTACCTGGATACGGTGATTTCGGGTTATTTTTGTGGAGAAGATTTATATTTTATAGAAGGGCAGATTTTATTTGGTTTGGTGGAACAGTAGTGTGCAAAATTTGTTCCTCCGAACATTGTAATTGATGTTGACTGTTTGGGTGGTGATGGACTTGCTGATAAGAGTGCAGTTATCACATCCGCAGGAACAAAGATTCACCAATAGCACCATCTACCATAGAAACTCAGCAGCACTATTCACACTCAGCATCTAATCCTCATGATACAACCAGAGAACATCGGTAAGTGAAGAGGCCCTACAGGTTAATTCAAAGCCTCGAATATACAGTGAAATATACACAAACCCAAACATGGCGTAGTTTACGTATATATCCGCGAATTGAGCTAAGCCCCAGGGTCGAATTTCGCCTGGGACCCGTAATACTTATTAGCGAAATAGCGGGCAAAGTGTAACGTTATGCATACGAATTGCCGAGAGGGCTGTTTGACATGGCGGCCACTTTTGTAATTCCAACCCTGAATGGATGTAGGTTGTGTTAGGATGGTTGTATTGTTGTTTCCTAATTAAATTAGGATATGGTTGCTTGGACTGGGGTTTTATTCCTGCTACGAACTTCAAAATAGCATCATCATCATGCGTGAGCCTCATCAAATTGTTCACAGACTTAATACAATTGAACATACAAAAACCGAACCAAGCGGAAAATTTGCAATTCGCAAAAGTAAAAAAGAAGACACAAAGCATGGAAATGTTAATCTAAGGTCCAGGCGCTGGATAGCGGGTCTAATCCCGCGAACAGCAATGTAAAGTGGATAATATTAATTTTAACAAGGCCCTGGACTGGCCACGATGCGGACAGGACTTTATGAATAATAATTATCCTTGCTTAACAAGGATACGGACACTGGGGCTTCGCGGTTGTCCTGCCTGGTAGCTTGATTAACTCTAGGACGGTCGGAGTTTCTTGTTTGTTGCTGGTGAGTCGGGTGCTAATTTGGATGGTTTCAGAGAAAAGAGAGTGTGATGTTTTTTGTTGGCAGACAAGGGACAAAGGAAAGGGGTTTTTGAATAAATTGCAAAGATGGGGACGAGCTGGGTCTAGCTTCAAGACTCTGTCGAGGGTTCTTCAGTTTAATGTCGTTGCAGTAGCTGTTGTACCGAAACAACAAAACACCAAGCTGCAATATAAGACTTTTCGCCGTGAATGGTTAGCCTTTTTTATGAAAAAGTTCCACATGGATAAATTATTATTGTGATTGGACAAAAGTGTCTCCAAGATGTGCATGAAGTTAGTCTGGCGAGGAGCATCGAAGTGAAGGCGTATTTGATGCGCTTCAACGGTGATGGAAGGATCAGTTCATCTTTCCTTATCCATTCGAGGGTCCTCGGTCCTTATGATTTCTTGTTTCTTGATTCAAGTGGGAACAAGTGTGTAATTGGAAGCACCATATTATATGGCACTCCAGATCACGTGCTCTTGTAATGACAGTTCATGGAGTTTAACAGATTACTGCCTCTGGATAAGCGCATTGTCTTCCATTAAGAGATCTTCAACTTCAATCTATTGTCACACCATGTGACCAAATTACCCAAGTCAGACTAAGCTGGAATCCAGCGTTGAAAAAAATTGAGATCGTCAGCATATAACAGGTACTGAAACTTGTGGAAACAGGAAGCGACGTCATTGATAAACATGACGAACAGGTCTGAGGAACACAACCTCTGGTGATCCCCAGATACCTTTTTAGAGAACTACGATTGAAAACTAGAAAAGATCCCATCGAGTCACACTTTTCAACTTCTTTATCAATCAAATCCCAAGATGTCAAAACGAACGTTGTCTCATTGGAAAGAGAAGGAGATTTTCTAAAAGTAGCCTTCCTCGGAAAACCTTAAACATTACCAGAATTTACTTTAGAGTTGGAACAGACAGTTTTACCCAACGTGGTCACCCTAAATCTTTCTTCATAACTCAAGCACTATCCAAGATATCAATATGAACTTTACCTCATTGGAAAGAGGAGGAGATATTGTATAAGTAGTGTTAGTGAGGTGACACAACCTCCCTCGTTGACCTTTATACAATGTCAAAATTTACTTTGAAGTTGGTACAGCCATCTTCACCCCACCTGGTCACCTTATATCTTCCTTCATAACTCAAAAAGTATCAAAGATATCCAAACGAACTCTGCCTCATTGGAAAGAGTAGGAAATTCCTTTCAAGTACTGTATGTAACATGATCTACAACCTCCCTCGGAAACCCTTTTACATTGTCAAAGTCTCGTTTGTAGTTGTAACAGCCAACCTCACTCAACGTCGTCACCTTATATTTTTCTTCAGAACTCAAAAACTATCCAACATATCAAAACGAGCTTTGCCTCATTGGAAAAATAAGGATTTTTTTTATGATTAGTATATATAACGTGATCCATAGCCTCCCTCAGAAACTATGCTGTTAGAAAAAGTGGATCTCTTCTGTTATGATGGTTCTTGATATTGTTCCAGCAGTGAGTCCTTCCAGAGGGTAGGAAGGGATCCAATGTCAAAAAAAGCAAGATATCACAGATTGGACATACTGAATCCAAGCAGTTATTAAGGAGTTATGAGGTGATCCGAGTGACGAAATTTGGTGGTGGGGACGGACAGGACAATACCCAAGAGTACAAAAGTACAACTACCGTTTCCTGTTGGATATGCTGATTCCAACACCTTATTCCTGTTAGACAAACAATTCCGTTCTAGTATCTGGATTTTGCTAATACGTCCTTATTAATCAGATACTGTCTGTCAACATCATATTATGGTGTTCAGATTCCCCATTCTGCAAAACCAATCTGATGTTTGAGGTAAGGCACAAAATTATCTCCAAAGAACATTTCCTATGCAGTAATGGTCTACCTGGAACCCTGACTTCGCTTTATCTGCATATCATAAAGAATCCCTCCAATTGAAGCTCCAAGAATCCACAGGAAAAGAGGTTCCAGGTGCATGGATGAGTCTATGTATAACTGTGATCCTATAAAGGTAAGATGGCCCTATTAAAGCGTTTGGTGAGATGACAAGTAGTCCAGCGGTGGTCAGAAAATATTGAATAAGTGGTAAGGCAAAATATGTTGCAAGTGTCCTACATGCACATTATCTATACTGGGTCGTTACAGAATGCGCGCACTCGGGCAAAGACGTCTGGATCCATTCCAAAGAATTCCAGGGTCTCCAGAACCCCCAGAGGGATCAAGTCTGGTGACCGTGTTGGCCACCAAATACACAACAAAGTCATTGTGCTGCAACCTTGCAGCACCTGGACAAACATCTGACTGTTGAGAGCATCTTGTAATACCCCAGACAGGTGAGACGAACCCAAACTGACCCTGCTGACTATTATCCAAAGATTTGTAAATAAGATCGTATCGAGGATCATTACTAGAGATGATCAGGAAAGCACTGAAGATTTTTCATGACAATACCCAACAACGAAGTTCTTACCCTTACCAATTCCCTTCCTAGTCAAGATAATGTGGTTGACTCTTGAACTACATCCGTGCGACTAAAATTAAAATCTGGATATCCTTCTTAAACAATATTTTTGAAGATTTGTCATTTATTTCATCCTGAAACAAAAGTCTTGTCTTTATTCTGATAACCTTCTTTCACAACACTAGAACTATTATCAGGTGCTTCTCATTTGAATGCACGCCACCACAGCATCTAAATTATTTACAGGGTAACACTCGCAAATAACAAATCCACTTGATAAACTAGCAGTAAATTCACAATACTGTCCCTGAGGACGTTGAATGCAGTTTGTCCGTGTTTGCCTTCCAACCGAAAAGGGAGATCCCGAACGTACAAGTAAGACAGTTTTAATTACGACTTGTAAGTGCAGTGTAAACATACTGCTCTGCTATATTCCCCGAACTAATTATCGTAGTTCTCTAGCTGCAAGAACAACCTGGAAGCCAGAGAGGACCACTCTGTAACCAGTTCATTATTAATCAAGTTGTTACATTTTTGATTATTTGTTTTGACTTTATAAAATGGGTTTATTTTCGGGTCATTAAAGACTGATGAAGTTTGAATTAATTATTGATGATTTTGCTGAATTATAGTAGTGATGAAATAATTTTTAAATTGAATTGAACTGGATGGGACAACCAAATCAGTTACACAATACCTCTCCCTGAAGATCTACAAAGAGCGAATTAATTACTCTACAGTTGCTGCTGAATGTATATCTCGAAAAAGGTAATAAACGCGCCCTCTAAATGTTTCAAGGAGTCTCAAGTGCTTCTCTGGTTGTCCAATTTTCGATATTGCTTTATGTGCAATTGGACAGAGAAAATCTGTTTATTTCTCACGGAGATTTCATACGGATGGTCAAAATTGAAATAAACGAATGACGCCGATTGGACAAATAATAGGATAGAATTTACAGTTTGACACCCGATTTGTACACATGGGCAAATCGATGTATTATTTACCGGATAAAAATCGCTATTTATTTTGGAGAGAGTTATTGATGTTTGGATGTTAAAAAATATTGGCTTGTCATGTTAATGATTATTTGGGGTATATGGAACTAACAGAATTAATTGAGCTTTCTTTCTATAAACTCTGTTTTTGTAACTACCAAATCTTGATTATTTATTTGCCTTCAAAAAACAACGTTTTCTCAAAAATACTATAAATTAAAAACAAAAATCTTTTTTTCCTTTTTTAATCTTTAATGATCTTTACATTTTTGGCGCCCAACGTGGGGCGATGGGCTGTTCTGCTCACTTATTAATTAGATGGACATTGGCTTAGGCCTTCAAAAATTTCAAGATGCAAAATATGACAATCCAAAGAGGAAAGTGTGTACCCTCGAAAATAACACCGGTAACAAAATAGCTATAAAGACTTTGGTGAAAAATTTAGAATTGAAGATAGTCCTGATAATATTCTAGGTCCGAAAATACAACAAGATAAAAAAGGTCGGACTCAGTTTGATGTTACTTAAAAAACTATAATTTTTATGAAATCTCCCTGGGCAATTTTCAATTTTCTTTCAATCATGACTCTTTTAATTTTACAAACATATACATGTTAATTTTTCTTTTCGATGAATGAAAATGTTGAAAAGTCAAAACTTGTCCATATCGTCAACCCTCCAGGTTTTATAGAAAAAAATAGATTTTGGTTCATTTATTTGTCTTTTGTTCCGGTGTTTTTTTGTACAACATAACCTCCAACAATTTCCATATTGCCTTTATTTTTTGATCGTCAAGAAGATACGTACCTGTGGATATTTAAATAATTTTTAATAAAATTAAAAAGTGTTTTACCAATGCTTATCATCAATTATTATTGTTCATGGAAATATACAGCTGTTCTAGATTTTTCTTATTTCCACTTTGATTTTTACCTCGCCTTTACCTGTAATTATTGATATTATTTACATTATAAAAACTCTTCAAAGGCACCGTGAATGAGGAATTCAAACAGGAGCCAGTATCGGACTTTCTTTATTTTCGACTTCTCAAGAAAGCATAAAGAGTAATGACTTTATGCGGATAGGTAGTGATAACAAATAATAGATATTTAGATCATATTATTAGACATACTATAATCATTACTGACATCTTTAGGTTCTCAATTATAACCCTGAAATATGCAAATTATTCCAATAAGTATTGAATTAACAAGCCCAGTCCTGTCTCACATTCCAAAGCTTATATCGGAGCAAAAAATCGCCGGAAAAAACAAACGTATAAGTACGAGAGCAAGAATAATGATATAAAAAATAATAAAAATCATCACACCGATTTTTGAGTTACGATGATATGTTAAATATCTGACAACATTTCTAGCGTACTTTTTTCGAAATGTTCAAACTGAACACGTATCTATTGCTACAACACTTCAGATCCTAAATAGAACCTACATATCTAATTTGAACAAAATCCTTTGATAAATAACAAAATCAGGTATTTTGGTAAACTTCTTCATCAAACCCCAAATTAGAACCTTAATATCTTATTTGAACAAAATCATTGGGAAAATAACAAAACTTTTCATACATAACCTCACTATGTCAATTTTAAAAAAATTTTTTGATCAAACCTCAAATAGAACCTACGATATTATTATCTAATTTGAAAAAAATCTTTTGGAAAATAAAAAAATTAAGCAAACGTAACCGAACTTGGTGAATTTTTTTTGAATTTTTCGATCAAACACCAAATTAGAACCTACATAATTATTTGAACAAAATTCATTGGCGAATAATAAAACTATGCAAACATAACCTCACTATGTCAAAGAAAGGAAAGTTGTGTTTTTAGGTTTTTTCGGAAAATTTTCCAGCTTTTCTCGCCATAAAAACAATCCCAAGACTTTAAGGAACAATTCAAAAAAAAATACTCAAATTGCCCCAGCTGTTCTCAAGTTATGGATCTTCCAGAAGAAATCGGTACTCATTTTTATACATTGGGATAAGATAAAAGCCTGGATAGAATCAGCATCAGCACTGTTTTAGTTTTATGTTTACGTTCACTGAATGCACCTATTTTAACATTATGGCAACGTTGCTTGATTAGTCCTAACCTATGATTCTGTTTTAGTTTTAATTTGTGTGTGGACGTAGAATAAACTCTGAAAATGAATCAGGACTTTGTAACTTGCATTAACGGGTAGATATTCTAGAAGACGCACCCGCACACAACAAATAGAAATACTCTTCTTTCATAATGTAATTTTTGTCTTGATATTGAAAATGGCCGTCACTGCTATGCTGTAGAGTTTAGTCTCTTTCATTTCTAAGGCCTATGATTTGAATTGACATCAATATCATTAGGTGAGTTCGAGTTTACGGTCTTCGTGCTCAGAGGGTTAAGAGCGGAAACTCGAACGCGCCTATTAAATCTACTCTTACCCATTGACATTAGTTTGTTTTGTCACGGGATTGTGACATCCCAAATGAAGAGTTTTGTTTTCAGGTTTTTTCCAGGAAATTTTCCAGCTTTTCTCGTCATAAAAAAAAGACTTTAAGGAACAATTAAAAAAAAAATCACTCAAATCACCCCAGCCGTTCTCAAGTTATGGATCTTCCAGAAAAAATCGGCGCTCATTTTTATATATTGAGATTCTAGACAATATTAGAAAGTCATCAGCAATTTTTTTCCAAACTCAGAAATATAATAAATAAAAAAGAAAACGCAAATTTCACTGTATGATCGAAAACGGGGAGGGGCCATATTACCCTCCCGAGAGAGAGAGTCATCTCAGTCATTGCGCCAGACGGAGACAGATGATGTATTCTGTGACGAAATGGATGTTCATTGGCGCTCTTTAATCTGTGATTACCACATCAATAGAGGTCGTAGGTTGATTTTTCAAACATCAATGGCATATCAGTACTCACTTATCCTTATGTTTCATGTTTCCAAAAAATGTGCAAATTGTACATTAATAAATCATAAAGACTCAGATTAAACTTAAAACAAATGCCACAAAAAAATTGGCTGTTTTGTGGTATTATATTTTTTGCGGCTATAATAATCAATGTTATCAAAACAGTGATATACAGGGTGTAAACGAATAAGTGCCAGGAGGTGATTCTTGGGTTAATTTTAAGAAAAAAAACTTCATATGAACGTATGTCCTTAATGTCTTGACCTTTGAGACACAGGGTGGTGAAGATTTAGAAAAAAAAACATATGTTTTTTTTCATATTATCTATCTGTCAATTATTTGCTGACGTTTGTTTGTAAGTTGTCTGTCAGTTAAAAGAAAAAAAAATTAAAAAGTACAAAACAAAACTTACAGTCACATTTGAATATAGATAATAAGCACATGATAAATTTAATCAAACAGTTGTTTCTATTTTTAAAATCAAATACGCAACGTCGGACGAAAGAGAGTCAAGAGATCAAATTTACTCAGAAATAAATTTTTTGCACTTATTTATTTACACCTGTTCAGTATCTGCATATAGTTGAGGTTTTTGGCTTAACTGTTCAGCATTGCAGAGACAAGTGAGCTCCGAAATCTTCGCAAATGTGCATTTTAAATGCGTCTTCATTACAACTGAATGAACCGAATGCTCCAAGCAGGTTGCACCGAACGCAATGAACAAACCGCGCAAAAAAAATGTACTGTTTGTAGTGCACGTTCGTTCCACAGAACTACCTCTTTTTTAAACAAATCGATTAGTTATGATGTTTCTTCAATTTTTCCATTCACAGAGCACACAGCGAATGTTCCGAACAAAAATCAACGAGAAAAATGTTTGGCACGTTCGGTTCGGTACGGTTCTCCTTAAGATCATGCAGAACATGAACAAAGTAACTATGAGCTAAAGGCTACAGGGCCATAAAAATTATGACTGACTTGCCAAAATAGGTTTAACAAAAATGCCGAAAGGCTTCAAAATTAATCACTTCATTGACCATCAATCAACATTTGAGATAAAACCTTGTTGATGTGATTGAATCTAGTTATTATGGTCATTTTCTCTGTCGTTTTGATCAATGTATATATTTTATCGTTTACTTCCAATATCAGACTTAGTCTATGATTGATTTGATTCACTCATGGTCTCCCTATATGTGGTTCACGATGAAATCCGTTTAAGCTTCCTTGCTCAACAAGTGAACAACATCGCACTCGCTTGTGGAATAACTTCTTTCTCTTCGGAAGAAATAGAAATACGGTCACCATACAATATCTTTATAGAAATATCAGTAAAAAATTATCCTCATGAAACTTTTCTGTACAGTACGACAAACAACACAGTGCTCATTTATTGTAGCCCCACACCCACCTTGCCTTGTTTCCCCCTTTGAAAAGTCAACCCCACGCGTTCCATGCATAGAGCACAACAAAACAAGATTTATCTCTGTTGGCTCTATAAAAGAACTTTCTAAGACATACACTCTTTGTTATATCATATCGCGCATTTTTGGTTGATTAATGGTTAGGACAGCTCAAGAACATACACGTATTGTCTATGAAGGATGAATCGTTGCAACCCATATGAGGTCATTATGGCTGTACTTCTTCAACGCTCTGGGCGCTTGTTAAAAAGTCATCAATAAACATTAAATTGTATCTTGGCGGGTTCTCTTTTTATCGTCATCCGGTTCAGTCGCAGCTACCATTGTTAGCGCCGCGGAACCCGAGGTGTTATAATTGGTCCGAACACGGCCGCTGGCGTCAGGCAGACGACTTGTTGGTTTTGGGATCTGATCGAGATTTGTTCAAATGCGTTCCAAATTTTTATGTTGGGGTTACTTTCCAATGTTGACCATTCTTTGAACTCTTACTGCCGACTAACAAAATCCTGATAACTTCCCAACTTATACCCAAAATCCTAACTGATGATTCTAGAAGGGCTGATCCTCCTTTATTTTATCGGCTTCCATCTTCTTTCTGATCTCCTCAGCGAGAAAAACCCAGATATTCCTAGCCTAGCTGGTAGGACCGTCAGCTTGTGGACGACCTCAAAGAGAAAACCAGGTTGCGTTGAAAGTGGAGGAGATCCAACTTCTCACGCGATTACAATGCCTTCAAATCTATGAAAACCCACTTAAAGACTAAAATTTAACATGATTTTAAAAAGATCTACAGATTTGTAGAGCACGGAATAGTTCACAAATTCTCAACTCCATGACCTTTGAACAAAAAAGTGTTTCAGCACCTTCTTCCCTCCTGCCAGCTATCATCAAAATGCTACCTCATCACCAACATTGGTTCTTCAGATCCAGGTCAACTATATCACCAATCTGGCTTCATTTCTTCATCCAGCGGACAACAACTTGTTCATCTACTACAGCTGGATCATGGAATTCTTGGCTTCTACATGAATCTTGTCGACTTCTTCACCTCCTACCTGGTAGTTAGGCGCCATTTTGTCGACTATGGTGGTTTCGTGTCGTATGAGAATGGTGTCTTGAAGGATAGCAACTTCACTCCTCCCCCATTAAACATATTTATCAACTATCATATAAGCGATGGTACTTTTGTGGGAAGATGACCTTGCTTTTTCGCAGGATACACTGCTGGGAGGACTGCAGAGGTACCTTCAAAATGTTTTTGCAATGTTTATAGTTGGTTGGTCTACAAAAGACTGTCCCTGGGCATTCTTAAGTGCAAGGAGGATAGTAATTCTGATTGTAGTCATTCCTCATTATTTTCTTGTCACCTTTCCCATCGTTACCATATTTCTTCGATCTATAATGTTTTTCTGAGTCCTCAACTTCTACAATTAGTATCCTGGTCCGATAGTATGGCGTCTTGGTAAAACTTCACCTTCCAAATTATTTCTGATTTTCTTCTACTTCTTACCACAAAACCATATCTTCCAGAGTGTTACTTACCATCATGATTTGAAAGACACCTAAGTCTCTAATTAATCTGTTGCCGATTGATTGGCAATTTTGAAAACTCTGTTGTGATGGTGACAGTGTCCTGTGTGAAATTCCAACATGGCGTATATTTTTTTTCAGTATGCTCTCGAATGATTTCTTTAAACTATCATTAAAGAGAATCAAATTTCTTGTGAAACGGTTTTTTCCGTGCCAAAATCGATTGAAAAACAACCGAGCTACACCCAAAGATTGACAGTTTGTTGACGTGGCAAAACCATGGTGATCGTCGAAGTAACAATGGCTACATTAAGGCGGTCCCAGCAGCTTGAGCTGCTTGATAAGAAGCCCACCTGAACGTAATGCTGTTGTAAAGCGTCACGTCAGCGGCTGCGTGTTTTGCTCAGCGTAAAAAATTGTAGCTTTTTCGAATCTCGCTTGACGTTTGAAGTTGGGTTATGTTTATTTTTTCATGACTACATCTTCATCATATTATCATGATGATAGCTTTCGTGGCACCAACTATATCAACTGGCTGGACAAATTTCTCTCCAGCCACGAGTAGTGAGTACTTACCCAAAAGAAAATGATCCTAAAAAAAGCTTCCCAATGATTTGATGTTACAACAGATTATCTGTTTTTTAAGCGTTTTACTTCGAATCTCACATCATTCGCTTTTGGATTTATAATAATGATGATAATAATAATGATAATAATAATAATAACAATAATAATAAATCGTCTTTGAGAATTGAAGAAAAAAAATTGAAGTACATTGCAGTAATAATAATTGACAATAATCATTCTTAATGGGCGATTTTCGATAGGAGCAGATCGACGACGGGTGACGGTGATTTGGATGATGGGGTGATTTGGATGATATTTGGTTTTTGATTTCGTGTTTTCTTTCTGGTTGAGGATATTTCACATTATTGTGCAACTCCAGAGCAGACGACGCCGAAGGTGATTTGTTGGATGGTTTTTCAATTGTGTAGTGTTATTTTGGAGTCCTAGCGTTAATAATAATTAGTAGGTAGATCTGTTCCGTTTCGATTAGGATTAGGATTTTTCACTTTGGTTAGGGATTTTGTTTTTTTTCTTTTGAATGAGGATATCTACATTTTGTGCACAGGATGCACGTCAGTTCTTTTCTTCTTACGAGTTGGATTTCAATTTTGAGATGGATTTGAATCAAAACTGGGTTTTGCCTGGGCTGCTCGGAGCTATTTTGACAAACAGAGAACTTCTAGTAGTTCCTGTCAACTTCTTCATCAGGAATTCGGGAATTATCAACCATGTAGAGTGCATTAGTCCAGTCAAAATCCAGTATAGTGTTCAACCAAGAATGAGAATTTAAACAATGGTTTCGTTGAACAATGAGGAAATTCTCTGCCTCTAGACCAAAGAAGGAAGGGTATTAAACTGCTTCAAGGATGTTAACTGTGTGAAGAGTTTTGGTGACCGCTGTCATTGAGGCATGTGTGACGAGAAGAAATGAAGATCCGTTCATTCATTTGCTAAACACCCAACCCAAATGAACCCTACTTATCTCCAGATAGCATAAAAGACGTTTCTTGACTCCTTATAACTTTCCAAAGAGTATTTTCTTACTCTTCATGCTTTACTAATTTTCTGCTATGATGTGGTGTGAAAACCAAACTCTTCCAATTTTGGACCTTCTGCTCTACGTGGAGTTCAATTCAATCTTGTAATCAGAAGATAATCTTTCAAAAGTGTGATTCCTCATTCTTTAGGCTTAACCAACTCTCTATTATCCTGGGTATGGAAGCCAAACTCTCTCAACATTGGACCTTGTGGCCTGCCAGGGGTTCAATTCGAACCTTCCTTTTCAAAACACTCAACTCCGCATATCTTTCGAAAGAGTGCTTTCTTATTCCTCAGGCTTCACTAATTGTTTCCTGAGACTTGGTATGTGAGCCCAACTCAACCAAATTTGGATCTTCCAATTTGATCCTTCCTTCTCACAAGGTTTATTCATTATGCCAAGGAATCTAACTCTATAGACCACACTAGTATCAAATACGTTCTTTGACCTTATTCTGTTTCCTTATTCTTCAGGTTTTACTCATTCTCTGCCAACCTGTGGGGAGCCTGGTCTTCTGGGGTTTCAATTTGATGCTCCCTTTTCAGAAGATTCATCCATTATGCTAGGGCAACCATCCCAAATGATCACTTTCTTTAGCTTTGGAAAGTGTCTCATTCTTCGGGGGGCTTTACTAATCATCTTCTTATATTTGGAATGGAAGCCACACTCTCTCAAATTTGGATCTTCTGGTATGCTTTGATCCTTTTTTCTTAGAGGATTTATCTTTTATGCACGGACAAAAACCCCATATGAACTCTACTTGGCTACCCATAGTATAAAAGATATTCCTTGACTCCTCTTAACTCTTGAAAGTGTGTTTCCTCATTCTTCAAGCTTTGATAATTCTCTGCTATCTTGTGAAATGGGAGCCAAACTCTTTCAACTTTGGAGTCAAATTCGATCCTCTCTTTTCAGAAGATTTATAACCTAAGAGCATTCGTTTTTTTTGAGGATCTTGATTTGAAAATCAGATCAAGTAGAGGTTTTTGATATTTTGATGCGGGTGTAGCTAAAAACTGTCTCGTTCTGGCCAATGGAGGCAGATTCTAAGAATGCTCGCGCTCTGCATCAAGGCTTCCTGTGAAGACTTCATGACCTCGACCACTCATCTGACGTTGACTTCACCAAACATGGTTGGCAATAGAAGCGTTTATATAAAGTTGAATGATATACAGGATTTCTAGACCATCTTTGATGTTGGATATCTTTTTTGAAACAGTACCCTTGAGTGTCTTGAACGCCCATTGGTGATCCTCGAACGCACTATTTCCCGACCAATCATCCAAGTCGAGTATAACCAGTCGTTTGGTACACTGATGACACAAGGCTGTACGAAAAGCAGACGAGGTTCCGATAAGCGAACCCACGCACCGATTTACATTGAACATCCAACTTCAGCTGGGTGTTAAGGCTGTAAGGTGTGAAATTTAGACGCTATCAGATCGTCAGAGGAAGTTTTTATTGTTTCTTTTTTCGTTAATGGTCTTTCAGATCATCTTGATATACGGGTAGTATAAAAAATACGCTTGGACTTTGTCAGCTCTAATAAGTGTTGATAGACGCGGATCATGAGATGATAATGTAAGTTAGTTAACATGGTCATAAGCCATAACTTTGTTGCTACTGTTCATAATTAATTATTTTATTGCTCATCATAATTCTTTTTAATACACAAGCAATAATATTATTAATAGTATGAGTTGAACCACATTTTTGAAACGATAAAATTAACAATCTCAGGCTTATAACGATTCTGCTCCGGAATATGTAATATCAAGGAACACTTTTTAACGGATTTCCAGCAGGTTTCAGCAGCAAGATAACTGCTTCCTTCGGGGTGCTACCGTGTAAGGGATTTTATTTCAAGTTTAAACTTGGATACTACAGATTGATGCGTTCTTCTGTCCCAAAACTCAAGGTCTAGTTACTGATCATTCAGCAAATTCTGGAGCTAATTTATCATTTAACACTAAAGCGTTAGAGAGTAATGAATGCGAAACCGGTCGATTTGAAATAATTTTGCTTATGTGGTCCTCCTCAGACACCCCATGATCACTTTCAGCAAGTTTTTTAATATTCTTTTCGCAATGGGGTTTAAGTGTGACACCTAATTTCGAGAATTTTATTGTAATGGCGTATTAGGGAGGTTGAATAAGATTTTGCTTAGTTCTCTTTTTTTAATAAGACGCAGAGGTGGAATTTGAATATTATTGCCTTTAGCAGGGGAGGATGCAGTGATATTGGAATAATCCTCTTATGCCAATACGATCCTTGATAACTACATAATTATTTTTTCTAGTTATAAATAAAATGAAGCTGACAATTTTTATATGAATATGTCGCTGAAAAAACATTCACAGCAACACAGACTATATTGATAGCTTTATGGCTTATTCACCAACGTGCCAAAAATAATTAATTCATCAGTCGAGTGCATCGGAATTATTTTTTAAAATTGATCTCATTTGAAAATATGGTTGAATGTATTTGACAAGTCATTTAGAACACACCAGTATTGTTAAATATAAAATGGTTTTTATGATTCTAATAAACCGAATGTCGGTTGGAATAAACGTTGGGGCAATTTGACAAATTTATTGAGGATAAAATATATTTTAGAATTATTTTTGAGTGCCGCCCTTTAAATTTTAATTTGTTTAGTGCGTAGAAAATATAACCCGTATTTGTTTTTATTAATGTTATAATAATTTTAAATGTGCCGTCGTTTTTATGGCTCGCGCGCCATTATAGAGTGATAAATGGCGGCGATAGATATTGGTTTCGATTATATTTTAACAAATTGTGAATTATGTGTATTACGTGACAAGAGCAGATCTATTTTATCCTATTTCTAATGAAGGCTGAATTGAATGTAAATACATTGCGCTTTGATTTTAGTTTCTCATTTTCTACATTTTAGGAGGTGGATATCATGTTCAAGCAGCTTGTGTGATGATGAAAATTTCCTACCAGTCAATTCTAACCAATCATAGGCTTGCATTTTATTATGTTGCTATGGCGACGACCTTATTTTATCGGAAATCACCCTGGTCATAATCACGTGACTGAAAGATTAATAAGTGGAAATCGCCCTGGCTTTGCATCTGGATGTAGCTCCCATATGATTACAGTGTTGCCGTCCCCACTCTCCCTAACAATCCCAACCCAACTCAACTTTCATAGACAGAGATAAGGCAAACGGCAACACTGTGGTTGGGTGCATGGGAGCTATATCCAGCCGCGAGTGCTTGACAGCTGTTAAAAACAATGACAAATATTTTTGATAAATGATTTATTTTCAACTTCCAATACAAAGTTGCAATGTAATCAATTATGGAAAAGATTGGTTAAAACTTCCAAATGTTTTATAAAATCCTGATTCCCTTCTTTCTTCCTCAATGGCGAGTAGAGTAAGGAGCCGTTGGTTTTTTCTACTAAATGCGAGGTGAGTCCTGGGTTATGTTTTTTCCAATGATCAGTTTTGGCATGAAATTTTTTTGCCGAATCTCCCTAGAGCTCGAATTAAAAATCCGGAAATCTGTTCTCGTTGCGAATTTTTCAAGAAAATTCGCAACTCGACAAAATTTCCGGAAATAATTCGGGCTCCAGGGAGATTATAAGTGAAAAAACCCCCACATACTCCAAAATTGATTTTCCACCTCCAAACTAACCAGAACTTCTTAAAAAATGTTTTTATTAGTTTTTCTTGGTCTTGGTGCTTTTGGTGTGTTTACGGATAGATTTAAAAAAAAATCGATTCGTTCACGAGCTGGAAACTGCCAAAGTGTGCTTCTGGGGTTCAAGTCACTTTTTCGTGATTTTGTGGACTTGGTGTTGCTCTGGATGAAGTTCATAAAAATAAAAAATAATCAAAAAGCTTTAACGAAATTTACTTTTTTCTTGTTGCTTTTGGGGTTTGTCTGGGATAGAGTCTTGACGATATCTTAGGTCCCTAGGAAATAAAAAAAAATAAAAATAAAATGCGGTTGATTTTTTTTTTTTTGATCATGGAGTTTCTGGTAATTCTGCTGCGGACTTGTTCCCTTCAATAGTCAATGGTCAACAGTCTTTTAAGGTCTTTTGGAAATTTTTCAGGATCATGTTGCTTTGGATACGTCAAAAATTATGTTTTGAAATATCAATTTGGTCATGATTTTTATCTGGACAGTCATTAATTATGGCCAAAAAACGATAAAATAATGATTGAATGATAATTTTTCCAGTTTTTCAGCAAATGTAGGAAAATTGATAAGTCCTGCAAGGAAAATTCCGAAAAAATGTATCTTAAAAATGAATGAATAATTTTTACGCATAGTCAACATTCGTCCATTTAAAAATCCATAACTCAAAAAGTTCAAGAGATACGGCTTTGATTTTTGTAGAGGTGAATTTTTCAAATGATTTTCCATAAGAAAGTATTGGAGAATTGATCAACAACAAAAAACACAATTCAAATCTCTTGAAAGGAAAACAATTTTTTTTAAAGAGATTCAAGTATAAAAAGTGTTCAAATGTCATAACAAGTCCGTGTATGGACAAAGAGAAAAAAAATAAAGATGAATTACTTCAATTGCTTGTGTATTGATTCTCTACCGCGGTATAGTTTGGAGCGGAATAGTAATTTATAAAGATACAATCAAAGTACGTAGTGTAGAGTTATTTGAATAATCGACGGAATGTATCTTTATATCCTACTATATTACAGAATATCTGTGTAGCGGTATGGTTTGGAGTAGACATGCGCGTTACACAAATTAATACAAATTATACTACGTCACAGAAATATACTTGCTGAGAGGTCTTCTTTATTGTTATCTCTCCAGAAAATTTGGTAAGAAATCACATTCACATCAACTAACAAATAATACCACCTACAAATTACAAGGCGCAAAGCAATTTTCTGCGATGAGACGTGACGAAAAGTGATTCGAATTCCTGAACCATGCCAAATAATGTTGTTTTGCAAGTGTACTTTATTCTAAGTATCTTTTGCAGGAGTCGTGATGTATATTAGGATCGCGTGGTGATTTCCAGATGGTAATAAATTACCATCAAATCGTTAGTTATTCCCAGAATAAATCCGCAACATCTTTGTGATTCGGATGTCGTGAGCCTTATCCGAGTCCTGCAATTCTCATAGAACAAATGAATAAAATATCATTATTATCAATAAAATATACAGTGCGTGCCGTTATATGTGCAATTAGTCGAAGATGCAACAGTTCCAGACCTGTCACTCTGTCAAACATGAAATATACTCGCATAATGGCGTACAATTATAATGCAGCTGTTTAAAGTAGCAAACAAATCATGATAAAACACGCAGTTTTGCCCACATAGTACTGTTGAATAGATAGAAATGCTCATTCGCCGTAAACATGGTAGTTTTTTCGAATTTGTAATTTAAACGCCTGTATAAGTGTTTTTTTTTTAAATAATTTTAAAAGCGTTTGCGCGTGTGACATCCCGTATGACATTATCTAATGAGATACGTTACACTTTTATAATTATGTATCGGTTGTGCTTTTGCAGATGTTAAAAGGCTCTGATCGTGACTGATGGTTGTAAATTATGTTGAGTGTGGTCTTGTTTGGATTTAAAACTGATACCTGTATCATGTTCATTATGAATTTGATTATTACACCACACATTTCTTCAATTTTGCTGTTCATTATCTCAAAATAAAAATTTATGGGTTATTTGGAAAAGAATTGATTCATCTGCTCTACGTACACGTTATGTTTGAAATATTCGGGGGGACCTAAAGTGTACCAAAGCCCAATTTTAGAAAAAAACAAACTAGTGTTTATATACCGGATCTTCTATATTATACCTGAAAAAAAGTCGGTTCTTGTAAACATTAGTTATCCACGTATTTTTTACTTTTTGAAGGCGAATTTGGTAAATTATTCTTCGTTTAACTATTCTTAAGAGAAAAAATGCTGGATGAATCACTTTTTTGTAGAAAAAACACTATTTTAGGCACATTGTTTCATACGAACATTTTCCAAAAATCTCGATTTGTTTCAGTTGTGGGTCATTGAAAGTCGATATTCTCAATACTGTCAATTTGTCACGATTTTCAAGTCACTACTCACTAATTGAAGACCAAGAATGATAAACACGCGCTGTGTTGCCAAGTGGATGCTGTGAGAAATGTTTTCCATATTTTTGTCTGTAGCGGATGAAGGGTTAGTTTTGATTAGATTGAATTAATTTTTGTTAGTTTGGGTCAGTCTCTGTTAGATTGGTCTAGTTTTGATTAGTTCGGGTGAGTTCTGGCTATGAATATTGGGATAGTTTTGGTCAGATTGAGTCAGTTTGAGTTTGATTTGATTAGATTGGGTAAGTCCTGGTTGGATTGGGTTAGTTTGGGTTAGTTCTGGTTAGCATTGGTTTAATTGGGTTAGTTTGGGTTGATTTTGGTCAAACTGGGTTAGTTTTGGTTAGTTCTGTTTAGTTTATGTGGGAATGGTTTAGTTTTGGTTAATTTGAGTTAGTGTTGTCAAGTTGTGGTTAGATTAGCTTCCTTTTGGTCAAATTGGGTTAGTTTGGGTTAGTTTTTGGTCAGATTGAGTCAGTTTGATTTGGGGTTAGTCTTGGTTAGATTGAGTTAGTTTTGGTTGTATTGTCTTAGTTTTAGTCAAATTGGGTGAGTTCTGGTTAGTTTGCGTGAGTTCTGGTTAAATTTGGTTAGTTTGAGTTATATTGGGTTAGTTTTGGTCGGATTGGGTTTGTTAGATGTGGGTTAGTTTTGGTGAAGATTGGGTTAGTTCTGGTTAGTTTGGGTCACCGTCTCAGAGATTCAGAAACTTGATTGATCAGATAAGTCAAAGATATAATTTTGGAAACTTTGACATTTTTATAGTTCTTATTTAAAATTGTTTCTTTTTGTCATCAAAATATACAGGCAAAACAAATTGCAGTCATGGTTTTTAAGAAGTTTGGATACGTTTGGCAACATTGCATGTTGGTTCTAATATGTAGTTTGTAACAATGTGACGAAGCTGTCATTCAAGAAAGTTGTTGCATTGAAATCTGAAAAAAATTAGTTTATTTTGGATTTTTTTTCTGGTTAAAAGTTGTTCATCCAGCATTTTTTTCAGTTGAAATCGTTCTCTAAACCCAAAACTATGCTTAAAAATTGGAAAACTGCATTATTGTATGGATGTCTAATCAATACAAGACCCAAAATGTCTATTATTAGTAAACAATGAAACCTATCAATATCAAACGTTTCGGAAGCGAATCTGCTTCTGTCGTCAGTGCAACCTGAAAAAGGAATAATTAATCCAAATTCAAAAAATATTGTTCGTTTTTGTGTGATCTTGCAGTAAAATTGGCTTTTTGTGTGGTTACGGCACAAAATGTCACTTTTATTGACATTGAAGTTAACGTTGCTGACTGTTTAACTTTACATGATGTTAAGTATTCACAATTAACTTTTTTGGGCTATGTTCAATTTCTTCATACCTAATATGGTAACAGCTAACAAAACGGTTTTCTAATATTTCACTATTTAACACATTTTTTCTATATAGACAGATATAAGTGTTTATATAGAGAACACAAAATTACTTGCGCGAATACAAAAAACTTTATTTTCTGGTTGTTTTTTGAATTTAGAAACTTACGGGATCTGGGAGTGAATAGGGGTGCCGGGAGGGGTAAAACAACTGGGTAAGGGCTGGCAAAAATAATCCTTGGAATGCGTATCCAAAAGCATAAATGAACATAAACCACGCCTTTCAACACAAAATATGTGGAAAAACCATTTCTACTGAATGACGTAGACCAAAAACACAATACTCGAAACATTGAACTCCATACTACGTTCCTGGAAAGGACCCGGTCGTTGTTGACAACGAATCGAAAAGTGTGTCATTCCTGTTATGAGTTAGAAAGAGATAGGTATCCGTAACTATCGCTATCTCTCTCTACTCCATGAATATAGGTCAATGAGTTAGAAAGAGATAGGTATCCGTTACTAACGCTATCTCTACCTGCTTCACTCTCAATAATAAGTGGGTCCGTTCCAGGTAGTATGGAGTTCAATGACTCGAAATGTCAACATGTCAAAACTGCTTCGTTGCTACTACCAACTGTTCTAATTGCGACGTTGCCATATTGTAATAAAAATAAGCAACTTATTCCAGAGTAAAGAAAAACTCATTAAAACTGATTCAAACGGGTCTATTCAACAATAAGGCAGACAAATATAACAAATTTTCTGTAAAATTAATGGCCAATTGCAACAACCAGTTTTGAGGATACTCAACGCTAAGGAACCCTTAACTTGACATTTTTCCAGCATTGAGAAGCATGAACTAACCCAAACTAACCAAACATACTATATGATTTCGCTAAGGCGACAACAATTTACATCTCCATCTATTGGTGCTCATCAGAAACCTAATTTTGAGAACTATCTCACGTAGTATCAGTTTTTTTTTTAAATTTTAAAAATAAAATCCGATTTTTTTATTGTTTTTTTTTATATCAATAATATTTTATTTCAAGTTTTAACACATAACACAACGCAGACTAACCACAACTTGGGTCATATTTAACAACATTTGTGAAACATTAACTGACATTTCATCATTTTTAAAAAACAAATCCAACAAATAAAGCATCGCCAAGACTGAATAATTGATTGTGATGACTTAATTTCACCATTCAAAAGAGAAGGGATAATATATTTTTTTAAACATGCATGTGATTCAAATCAACTTTTTTTTTTAACTTGTGATTAAAATCTTGATTTGAATCAACGCAACCCTGCGTAGTATTCGCCTGAAGTTAGAGTTGAGGCCTGCAAAACTATATGTTTTTCTCCTGCAGATTCTAGCCGCACTGATCAGCAGAGAAATACATGTCTTTCGCCTTTAGGCTCTTGGTTACTTAAAAACATTCCTGACAATTCGGAAAGAAATGTGGCAACAGGGAAATATACGAGATGTCAATGAAATGTGAAGTAAGAAATACGTCATTATACTTTTGTTATGACTAAGAAAGAGATAGACAGATAATGCGTGAATGTTTAATTAACCATGCAAAATTTGCCAGTTTTTCTCACTTTTTTCAAATAAACAAAAAAAGTATTTCGAATGTAATTCGAAGAAATTAGTGTATTACTACCAATCAATATAACTTAACCGTCATTTTCACTACATTCTGCAACTCTATTCTCTATACTCTATCATGTGAGTACGTTTTTTAAATTTAAACAAAAAAAAACACAAAATCTGTTCCTGCGTAAGTAAATTCATGTTTCTTATAAGCAATAGAACGTACCTATGTGAAAAAACCGCTTATAATGCCAAAATAGCAGAAAACCGTTTTGTTAATGATTACCCATAATACAGGGTGTCAGGAAAGTCAACGATAATACTGAAATGGGGATGATAGACCAACTCATAAGCTTCCAGAAAAACATAATATTTTTTATTTTATTTATTTTATTTTACTTTTTTTTTTTGACCGCTCCCCACCACCTTTTTCTTAGCAATCACAAGCCAGTCGCGAAAATTTCCACGTACTTAGTAAAAAAGAAAATAAAAATAAATTATTTCTCTGGTAAAATAAGATTTATTATTGAATATTTTGAACTTTTATAACAATATCTTGAAAACCATAGAGTTTTTACTGAGGTCAAATTATAATTTTTTTGATGCTTGTGAGTTTCAGTATTATCGTTGACTTCCCGGACAACCTGTATATGCACTTTCTTTAAGTTTACGTTTTTTAGAACATGGCCCCTTTGCTATAATTTTTGAATTATCCCAATTTATTTTATTATTATTATCAAATGCATGTCAACAAATTCCCGATCTATGAAATTCCCTTTTTTGATTTATGTTCTTCAATTCTCTTTTTCAAAGGTCGTGAGGTCTCTCAAAGAATTTATTAGATTCACAAGAAATTTTTTAAATTACATTTTTAGTGGACTCATTAATATTATTACGTCTACTATTTGTAAAATTAGAGCGAAGTGTGTTACTGGTTTTGAAAATGGTCCGTATATTATATGTTTGACCTAAACGTTTCAGTTTATGAGAATTTCCAGGTATGTATAAAATAATAATTAAATCTGTTCTCGTTGTCTAGTTTGTTCAAAACTATCAAAACACTTATCACAAAACTACAGGGCATATCTGCATTTTGATCAGTTAAGTCTTGTTTTGGAAAAAGATTCACGAAACAGGGTGTCCAGAAATAACGTCAGGGGACTCAGGAGGGTGATTGTATGTGATAAAATAATGCTGATAAGTTAAGTATACTATAACAAAAAATCGAAATCTCATATCTTCTAAATATATATTGACAAAAAAATAAAAGTTATCGAAGAATCTAGGTTAACATGACGGTTCATATCAAATATCGTGAACTTTATGGTTCAGACAAACATTCGATACGCTAGTGAAGCCACAAAGCTCCCTCCAAAACCCGGATTTATTGTAAACCAGCTTTAATCATAAATAATCAATAAACCATCCGTTGACAGCAATTTCCATTAAGCAACTAGATGTCTCCAAAAAGAATCCCTACAAAACACCAAAAAAAGCCCAGGCTACGCCTTCGGACTTGTCTCCTTTTGTCACCTTATACTTTTGGGCCTATAGACGTGGTTTTTTAAGTTCTTAAGCTGCTTTTATCGAGTCCCGATCAAAATCTGAAATTTATCAACGATACCTTTGAACCATGCCGCCGGTTGGCGCCAACTGGACCCTCATTAGATGAATAAAAATGTGAAAGAAATGTTCTTTCAAGCCAAATGTCGTTTTGGTTTTTGAGGATCGCGTCTGTCGTTTTTTGTAATTGGGGATTTTTGGCTTTGGAATGGGGCTCTAATGAATGAACACGTTTTACTATGACGGGGTAAAAAGTTTAATTGGTCCGAGTAGAATCGTTATCTGTGTTTTTGTGAATTAATTGGACTGGGGTATTTATTGTTGTCCACTACTGGTGTTGTTAAGATGGGAAGTTGATAACGACACGGTTGCCTCCGAAAATAGGAATAAATGAATAACTCAGAGATAAGCAAATGGGGCTTTATTATGCATTGGTGGAAAAATCCAGCAGGATTCGATAAACCAAATTAATTATATCACAAGCTCATACAGTAATTAGACCGGGCTAGATACATCATGTAAGGGATGATTAAACAATATGTCAGACATGTAAATCGGTTCATTAACACCGAGCGTAAACTGGGTTTATTATGCTGCTTCATAACACTCCTCTCAGCCGCGTTTATGATATTAGAAGAGCGAGATTGAGGACAGGAATTTGAAATGAGTACGAAATATGTGAATTAGACAACGTTTTGAGTTGATGACATAGTACGTGATCAAAGAAATTAAATGTACCAAATAATCCGTTTGTTTTTAAATTATATTTTATATCAAATCATGGTTAATATGAGAAAAACTAGACAAAATCGTATGAAATCTCTTTCAAAATGACACTTGAGGACTTAGACTTCATGTTCTTTTACAATTTTATTGATTAGAAGACAATTCCAGTGATGTATATACCAGTGATGCCAAATCATTGAAACGAATATCCCTAAATTCATCAAGGAATGTACTAACCCACATGCATGGAAAATAAATTATGTGTAATGGGTTACTGAATATTGAACCAACGCCAAGATGAATATACAAGTATAAAGGACATTTTTAGGAGAAATTGTACCTATTACCTAAATTGATAGACTGTGGTGGAATCGGTTGATCGGAAGGCATGGTAGCACCGTCAAGTTACACAAACCCCGCATCTCACACAAACAAATCAAAATCTACTCACTGCGAATATGCGAATAAAATGCAAAATGAGCTATCTGATGCTTTTTGGAAACCTTTTTTTGACGTGGATGCCCAAATAGGTTAGTTCTTATGGTTGATATAAAGTAAATATAGAGTAGATTGTCCAATAGGCAATGAAAGATGCAAACCATTCACAATGGAGAAAAACGCTTTGAAAATGTGAAAGACTTGTCAAAATCGTACCGCCATCCCAGTTAATGATAAAATGTCTTACGCGTTTTTTTTTCATTGACAATAGTTTTGCATATTTTATTGCCTATCAGGCCAAACTAAACGGGATGTACAATAAAAATTGATTTTTTTCTTCGGTTCAGATTTTTGATTTATGAAAAAATCCACTAAGTAACGTTTTATAGAAAACATCTTTTCTAGGATTGTTATGCTATACAGTGCGGCTCTGAGAGGTCCCTCCTCCTTCTAACTTTTCACCCTTTGATATATGTGGACGAAATTTGAACACACTACACCATATGCGAGGACGTTCTGCATTTCTTAACATAAGTAGTAGTGACAGCTCAAAATGTCAAAAAAATCAAATGCAAAGGGGGTTGGGTAATACTCTATTTTGAAGGCCCTTTGACCCTGATTACAACTTCTGAGTTTCAAGGTTCTGTTATCATTTTTGTTGATATATGAGCTATTACTCAATCTTTCTGATAAGAATTTTCTTCACTCCAATTTTTTTTTGTGAAATTCATCCTTATCAAAAAGATTGAGTGATAGCTTATTTTGAAGATCTTCTGTACCTGATCATATCCTCTTAGTTCGGCGAAGTCAACTCTTGCGAGTGGGTATTGATAAAGTGACAAAAGAAAATCTGACACGATGTCATAATATCAACATGAATGATAACAGAGGCTTGCGACTCGGCAGTTGTAATCAGGGTCAAAGGGCCTTGAAAGTAAGGTATCACTCCATTTGATTTTTTCATTCAAAATGGCGCTCAGCTATCATTTTGACATTTTCAGCTGTCACAACCATGTCAAAAGATGCAGAACGTTCTCACATAATATGGTGTGTCCAAATTTCGCTAGCATATATCAAATGCTTCAAAAGTTTTGGAGCCGCACTGTATATTGTTATGTGTGTTTCAAAAATTCGGTATATATTTTTTTCAAGGCCATGGCCTGGTCTTGGTCTTGGTCTTGGTCTTGCAAAGCCCAACATGAATCACACGATAAAATTTTGAAAAACTGGTAAATCTTTTTTAAATCTTATCACATCTTTATGAATTGTGTCCTAATCATCATGAATCTTGAAAAATCTGGACAAAATCGTATAAAATCTTCTTTAAAAAAGGACTTAATAATCTTGTCAGTTCATATCAAGTCTTCGAAAATCGTTTCTAAATCATTGCACATTTTTTAAAAACTGAACTAAATCCTCTTAATCTTGAAACATGTTGAGGCAAAATGGGCTAAATGAAATCTTCATGATCATGATTCATGTCTTGATCATCGTGAATCTTGAAAAGACTGGATAAAAGCCTTCTGAATCTTCGCAAGATAAATCTTATGTGATCTTTATGAATGAATCTTGAAAAAACTGGACAAAATCGTATGATTTTTTTTTCAAAATACTTTAAATCTCGTATAAAATTTTCATGAATCACATGATTAGACTTCCTGAATCTTTGCAAACAGGCTAAATCTTGTCAATGAACCGTGTCTAAGTCATCTCAAATCTTCTAGAAACTGTACAAAATTGCATAAATTCATCGAAATAGACTAAATCTTGTCGATTTGTATCAAATTTTCTTGAATTGTTCCTAAATTATCATAAATCTTGATAAAACTAGCCAAATCATATAAAATCTTCTTCAAAATGGAGTGAATCTTGTCAATTCTCATAAAATCTTCATAAATCATAGCAAATCTTGAAAAAGCTGTACTAAATCTCTGTTCATGAATCATGTTTTAAATCTTGAATAAAACTGGATTAAAGCTAAATCTTGAGAAATCTTCATGAATCGTGTCTAAATCATCATAAATCATGGAAAAACTGGACTAAATCGTATAAAATCTTCTTTACAATAGACTAAACCTTCTCAATTCGCATCCGATCTTCATTAATTGTCTAAATTATCATAAATCTTGAAAAAACTGACCAGATCATATGAAATCTTTTCCAAAATGAATCTTGTCAATTCGTATAAAATCTTCATGAATCGATGCAAATCTTTAAAAAGTTGGACTAGATCCTCTTCAATCTCCACACATTTTAAGGCAACATGGGCTAAATCAAATCTTCATAAATCATGTCTTAATCAGCGTAAAACTTGAAAAAACTGGATTGAAGCTTTTTGAATCTTCGCAAGCTAAATCTTGTCAAATCTTCATGAATCATAATAAAACTCGCATAAAATCTTCAAAATAGACTAAATCTTGTCAATTCCTATCAAAATCTTCTTGAATTGCAAATCCTGGAAAACCTTGATTAAATCTTCAAATGTTGAGGCTTAAACTTGTCAAGTCTTCATAAATCGTTTGACTAGATTTTTTTAGGTATTTCGCCACAAAACTACAGAGCATATTTCATAAATCGTGTCTACATAATCGGAAATCATAAAAAAAATTGACTAGATTTATGTAGATTTGATAAGAATTGACAGAATTTAGTCCAGTTTTTCCATGATTCAGAAACGATTGCTCATTGAATTTTGAATGCACTCCTCCGACATTTCAATTTCAGTTGAGAACAATGTTGATGGCTCAGTACCAGCGGATTTTTTCTGATAAATATAATCATGTACCCGGCAATCCCAACACGTCGACCCATGCCGTTTACATCAATTTTGGCATATAATCGTTTTGGCAAGCGACCTAAACGCTGGTCTATTTGCACGTACGATAAATTCGTGAATTGAGACACTAATTGGCGACATTTATTATGAAAACGCACGACTAAATTAACCAGAACAATTTCGAATAAATTAATTAGATACACGAGGCTGTCCTGCCTTCAAGCAGTTTATTTCGACGAATGTCTACAGAAATATGTCTCGAAATTTTACGGATCGTTTATATTTAAAGTCAAGGACGATGAATGACACTTATCGTTGTTTTGTTTTGAATTAGTTCACAGCTTAGGCAAGATTCACTTTCACTCGTAGCATTAACGTTAATAAAAATTAAGATTGAACTGTTCCATTGTGAAATGGAGATAGATACAAAGTGATGAGGTTGGACTTCATGGAGCAGAATGAGACCTCACTAAATTTCCACCTACTGTTGGGTTGCTGGGTCTGCTCTGGAAGCTGCTTCTTCCGGTAATTGAGGCACCTCTTAATATAATCCAGTTCCTCTCACCGCAGAGGAAGCGGAAGCTCCGGACCAGGAGTCTACAGCTGGTCAAGAAGTGGTCATTCCGATCATGCTCCTCTGAACTGCTGATGTGTTTATGAAGTGCTTGACAATCAACAGTGCATTAAATCAGCCTGGAACATGATCGTTTCCCACTTGTTGGAGGTGAGGGGTATGAAATGAAGTAGTGGGTTGACACAACCTTTTTCCTTTTTCCTTCCACAAATATGCTGTTGTCATGTGAAGAACCAAATCTCAAATCCTTCGGACACAAGTTACCAAACTATCCATGTAGTGTCTTCCAATTTCTTTTTTTGTGGTATTCACTTTAAAAGAGAGAAGATTTGGGCAAAAACTTGAAAAATTTAGATGATCCTCCATGAGAATAGTCTAATTTACGTTCTTACGGCAAAAGAATCGCAGTCGGTAGGATTCGAACCTACGCTCCCAGAGGGAATCTGATTTCTAGTCAGACGCCTTAACCGCTCGGCCACGACTGCTCATTATGATACCCATACCAAGAGAAAAATTATCACGACGGCACGCGGCGTTCAACCTTTCACTTATTGCTTAGACCCGTAAAGAAGAATCGCAAATAAGCTTGAGCATTCTTATTGAATGAACGTCAGGTACCAGCTATTCGCCATCACTCCATTCTATCCAGACGTTTCGCTTCTACCATTGTTATTAACTTAACCTGTAGTGTGAGCTTATGAAGAAACAGATGACTTGCGCGGTTTGAAGTCATTCAAAGTATTCAAATTCATTCTTTTCCAACGTGACAGCTAAATTATCACAGCAGATTTGACCAGACAACCAAATGTGTATCATCATATTATAATATAGTTACCTGTTTCTCTTCAACTGAAACACAAAAAGGTTTGAGATAGGTTTCCTTATCTCTAGTTGTCCTTTTAATTGTATCAACGAGGAATCCAACTGTCTAAAACATAACTTTAATTATTTTTACACTGGCCTTATCTTTTGAAAAATATGGCCTGCCCTTATGAAAGCTGGGCTTGTATTTCTTGACCAGAGATAAATAAATGGAGATTAGTCAAAAAATTACGGTGATGAACATCTAGTAGAAGACAAAGTCACTTTTATTGAAGATACCAGTTTTGTATCGACGTAAGTTTCTTGATGGTCATTCTAAATCAGCTACCAGACCAGGGAATAGCCTCCCAAGTATCTAAGGCTGCTTCTCGACACAATTAGGCTCTAAGTACAAAATCGTGTAGTGGTCAAACGACATGAGTGATGGCTGACAGCTGAACATCGTCACCGGGACGTCGAAGACTAGCCAACACTCCGAACAGACATAGGGCAAAGATGAAACTTTGTACCTTAGTTTAAATGTTGTCCTTTCCCAAATTTCAAAATTCCATGCTAGAAAGAGGGCCTGGATATCAAAATAGTGACTACAAGGGGTAAATGGAGACAGAGTTCTGGGGCAATTGGGGACAGAATTATTTCTGCTGAAGAAGTGAAAATTGCATTTAAGATTGACTGGGAAGCTTCTTTAGGCTAAGGTACTCGCATATTGCTTGTAGCAGTAGAATCATTTTTAAAGTTTTTGAAGAAAAAAGGTTCCAGCTTTTTTTGTACAATATATTAACGATCAATATTAATAAGTCAACAACAGGTGCGTTGCATCACCAGGGATATTTTTTCCAATTGAATGTGTGTGAAATTGCCTTTTTGGGTTTTCCTTTTCTTTTTACCCATTTCATTTAAAATTAAAAGGGCATAAACTTGCTGTCTCCATCTACCCCCTTATATGGAGTGACTGGGACACTTGACTAGAAATTAAAAAAATTATGTACAGCATATGCCAAACAACTTTCGATTCACGTCATAATTGCCACCAAGCGAGTTTTCATGTGATTTGCTGGTGACCAAATTTGGTCACCAGTCTTGCAACTTTTCTGGACACAATCACGCATAACTGGATACGATATACGAAAGTACTCACATTTATCTTCCAAACAAGCCTATACATAACAAAATCGGACAAGTCGTTTATAAGTTACAGCCACTTGAACAATTACACTTCCACTACCTTCTCCTACTCACACGAAGATCGGTACGCCAATGAGCCCTGTACCAAAAAGACGTGAAACTGTCTAGGTTTTCTAACCATGTTGATAAAGATATACCTCAATCTGAGAATTTCCAGAGAAATTTCGAATTTTAATATTTAAGCTTTGATTGCGCCCCCTAGCGGAAAAAATTCGAAGTTATAAATATTTTCCAGCATTTTCTCGTGGCCACTTTAGTCATCATATTTTTTTTCCTGAACTTTTAGGTCCAGTAGTTTCCGAGATATGGCCGGTGGCCACCCTTGCTGGGACACCCTGTATATTCACTCAACGTTTAAAGCTATGATCATTTGAAGTGTGATTTTGATTTTCATTCACTGATATTTTCGCTGTTTTACGCATTGTCACACTCAACACATAACCGACACATTATTATTGCACTTATTTCTGTGCACGCTTAGTGATCACTCAGCGGTATTCAACATCAATTTGGTGTGTAGTTGAATAGTTCTGTTGTTGGTCGAGCTATATCGATAACGACAAGTGATATCGATAGGGGTATATTTTGTATATATTACAAGTACTGTTGTCCATAATATGTAAATGGGATTTCTGTGCAATTCTAGTCTTTGGTGTTCGCAGCAGTTTTTCCGTTTTCTTTTAGACTGGAGAACTTGAGTTTTAAACCGGGTGTCGCAAATAAGAGTCGCAACAACTGTTTCTTGAGAGTGTCTCCACCCACGACCACCCTCCGCTCGAGTTAGCAGTTCTCCAATCTTCTCTGATCGTACCTGAAGGGTTAGAAAAATCCTCCTTTTTTTCTGCTTCTTCTTTCCTTTTTCTTTTTTTGTTTCTTTTGTTTTTCCCTTCTCGCAATAAAATTTGTCACAAGTTCCTTAGACTGATGATAGAGGTGCTGTTGGAGTTGTTCAAAGGGTTTTGATGTGTAGGATCCCAAAGACTGATTCTAAGGGCATTGTGGAAGTTCAATCCCGAAGACTATAGGTAATGGTATTTTCTTGTGTGGTAGGTTCTTTGGAGTGGCAGTTGTTAGTGATGGCGAAACTTTGACTATTCTGAGGGTGCCCTCTTGATGTAATCCTACCCGATTCAGATAAAGACACCTTGCAGATGTAGCTTAAGCTCTTATCTAGATGGTGTCTTCTTGGAAATGGTTTGGATTGATCTCCTGGGCTCTTGTTTAGCTTTAGGCGATATACTGGAGAATAAGATTTGGATTCGAGAGGCAAACTGTGGTAAAACATTTCACAGTCCACACAGGATCACAAATACAAAAATCAATTTTGAGAGACTACTTCGCATCATCTCTATGAACGCGTTCCTAGGTAAAGATGTATCCGACCTCTGGGAAGCGATGGGGAATCAATTCCACTGGAGGGATTAGTTTGGGATAGAATCCACCAGGTAGATTTGACTAAATATTTAGGATAAAAGTATTGTTGCTGGAAAATCCTTTTCACCAGTGCTGACATCGTATCTTTCAACATGTCCTCTGATAAAGCTTCTCCAAATGTCTTAAAAATTTTCAGTCGAGGAGCAAGGTAACACGATATAGGTGATACCTGATGATCAAATCAAATCTTATGAAAATTGATAAATGATCACCTCAAATGAGCTGAAGATCCAAATGATGAGCCATGCAGAGTGAAGATTGAAGGAGAAGCGACCTTCAGTTATGCATCATGCTGACATGGCTGAAGATATTTCATATAAGCAGTCGTGGCCGAGCGGTTAAGGCGTCTGACTAGAAATCAGATTCCCTCTGGGAGCGTAGGTTCGAATCCTACCGACTGCGAATAGTTTTTCATACTTTTTTGAAAGAAACTTACTAGCTTGTAAACCACAACCCCTCTGCCGGTTGGGGAAGGAAACTGTCTCCCAAAAATTGTATTTGTGAATGTGTTCTACCTTAGATTAGTGCTTACATTATTCTACAAGTGGGAGATTTGGATGATACCCTCAGACAGAGCCCAACCCTATTCATCCGATTCCCGTCTGTTTCGACCAAATAACGACTATTCCCTACAACACAAACATTAATAACCCTGTGCTGAAGCACTCATTCACACTGAAGTGTATGTAAACACACTCGAGTTGGTGGCAATTAGAGCAAAAGGTATCAATGTCCCAATCAATCAAGTAAGTCTGGGAAAAGGCATTGAGGGCACGTAGTCCTACGTGCCCGCTTCTTTGGGCCGTAGATTTCGCATCTGACAGTCAATATTTAGCGAAATTCGATGCGATCCGCATGTCATTATGTCACTTTGGAAGATAAATGTCCGATGAGGTGTTCATATTCAAGAATACTATAACACTGAAAATGCATTCTTACTTCCTCGGGCAACACCATTGATCAAACAAGACATTTATTTCTATAATTTATTTCACTTTTGGACAATCATAGATAATATAAAGTAGTCTGTAAGATGCATATAATTTGCATGATATATGTACACGTGTAGCTCCACTAATTATATGCAAGCGTACTCACCTATATTTCAGATAGTAATTAAGTTACAACTTCAAAAGGTCTTTAGATTTATAGCCTTTATTTTTAAGTCGTGTCCATTTGGGTTCTTCTGATAGTCGTTTAGATGAATTGAGTGAGTTACGATGTTCAATGGAATTTTCTTTGGTGGGGTCTATTTTTGTTTTAAAATTGTTGTTGTGGCATCCAAGTTATTGGTGTAACTTTAAAACAAAGACTATTTCAAGAAATAACTAGACCATCACTTACGCTTCAAGCCCAACAACAACGAAAGTGCTCCAAAAAAAAAAAACGCAGTCGGTAGGATTCGAACCTACGCTCCCAGAGGGAATCTGATTTCTAGTCAGACGCCTTAACCGCTCGGCCACGACTGCTCATGTCATATGTTCATCATGTCAAAAATTTCCAAAATGCAAAGAACAAACTGTGACCAAAATTTTGGTGTTCAAACCCATAAATATCATGCTTCTCATAAATGTCTGCATCAAGAGTGCAGTAATCGTCACTCACTTCACACATAACCGTCGTAATTTGCAAAAATTCCGGACATTTCCAACCACCCGTAAACTTAATTTTCACCGAAAAATTAACAAATAAAACGACTGGTAATATCCACCCAGACGTGTCCTCTATAATAAAACGGCGGTCGTAAAAGTTGGAGCGAAATTATCCGACGACGCGAAACATGCTTCATTTAGATGCGTCAAAACCGCTGATATCACATTCTTAAGACGTCGTAAAAGATGAGCATGTCTAGTTATTTGAGAAAGTGCCAGATAGTGTGTACTTGAAATGCTTTGATGGGTCTAGCTGATGCAGATCTGTTGTTTCTGCCTGCTTATAGTATCATCAATTAAAAAATTGCTTCATATCAGATCAGGCTTCACCAAATGGTCAAGTACCTAATCGCATCGCAATGGGAAGAAAGTGAAAGCTTCATTCGGGTGCTTTATTGGTATAAACTAACTGGTATGACCTTGAAGGAGATCTTGGTGATAATTTAACGGGTCTCGATTCTTTTTGATACTTTGTCACCATCAGCAGTCGTGGCCGAGCGGTTAAGGCGTCTGACTAGAAATCAGATTCCCTCTGGGAGCGTAGGTTCGAATCCTACCGACTGCGATTTTTTGAGCACAAAAAATTAAAAATATTCCCAAGAGGCCACAATGCATTCGATTTTCCAAGATTTTGATTTTTGTTCACCTATCTTCCTGTATTGAGCCAAAAAATTCGTCGCAGTACTCACCCAACGCAACTGGAAATCCTCACCGTAGATGTGAGTGTTTTCCTACAAACATTTCTAAAAACCTGTATTCACGTGCTGCTCTCAACTTGCCAAGAAGAACTCCGATCACCGAGCCACATGACCTCACGTCGATTTCGCAAATACAGGAATACGTCAAACAAATGTCTGATCGATTTGACCGGAAGATTTCAGATGGCAGACTTGGAATCTGAAATGACAAATTTAGTTCACATATCTAGATATTGTTACTGCATACTGCTCTGCTTGTAAAACTTCTCCAAAACATTCCGACAAACCTGTATGCACGCGCTTTTCTCAACTTTCCAAGGAGAACTCCGATCACCGAGCTACATGACCTCGCGTTAATTCCAGGGTCAGTCAACCCATGGGTTAACTCTCAATTGATAACCAGCCCCTCATTGGAATATAATCACTTTAAATTCAAACTGCTTATAGAAATTCAGGCTTGAAATGTTCAGCTTAAATCCCTCAAGCCTTTGCTTATTTTTGAGTCTTTCATCAGAGTCGCCTTGCCGATCAATGGTGACACTTCTTCTATTCTATTGACTCTTGGATATTTGTTTGGCTCTACGTCTAATGGTCTGATATTTATCTGATCCACCCACAAGTTTCAGCTCAGAAGTTCTGATGATAGAACATACGGAGAATACAGACTCATCCTTGCATCAGCTCTGATCCTCGAATTCCAAGTCATTTGAATAGTTGAAAATGTAATTCTGGGAACTTTGTTTTTCTTCTTCTAAAGATTATGTCGGGGTCAAAGTTAGCAAAATATTGAGCAGCCAAAGAGTGGAAAAAATTTAAAAAAACCACCAAGAGATCTTTCTATTTTCCCACCTTCTTTGAATGAGACAATACTCAACATTATGCACGATTCTTCTTAACGGATCTTCAATAAGTGAAAGGTTTAACGCTGTCAGGTCTTCATTCGCGTTCATTTGTTTTTTGTGTATAGATGCATGGGTATGACCTTGAACTGAATTTGTATGATCTGACTCAACTTGATAAGTGATCATTATCAGCAGTCGTGGCCGAGCGGTTAAGGCGTCTGACTAGAAATCAGATTCCCTCTGGGAGCGTAGGTTCGAATCCTACCGACTGCGATCTTTTTGCCAAAGCTTGTGAAGTATCGTTTAGATTCTTCAAATTTTGGTCCAAATCTTCTTTCTCTTGAAGGAAATATAAGAACACACCAAGGCAGAAGACTTTTAAGGATTTGAGGTTCGGTTCTTCACATGACAACATCAAATAACTCAGATCTTTGGGGAAGAGATTCTTCCATGCTTTTTTTTATGTCCTACAAATCTACATTGTTGTCCCAAGAACAGCTCCCCAAACTTCGAAGTTTCGAAAAACAAAAACTCTCTTCACTTTCGTTGAAAAGACAGTTCTGACAGTTAGCAATGTTGCCAAACTCATGCATAGGTTCCCTTGTGATGGAATTTTTAGAACACTGTCGAGCAAGCTATAGCGCTAAGGATTTTTCTTCAAATGACAGTTTTGGCATTAAACAACGTTGTCAAATTACGCATATTACATTTACAACGCCTAAAATTTCGTATTTTTGAAAGTAAAACCATCAGTATGCCATTGAACTCCTTCAAAATTGAATTTTGTGATTAAAAATGGAATTTTAAAGATGACTATGGATTAACGAGAAAGCTATAGCACTGTAAATGTTGCTTCAAATGACAGGTTTGACATTTAACAATGTTGCCAAATCAGGCAGACTACATTTACAGCGTCCAAAATTTCAGATTTTTGACAATTCTCGGAACCATCAGTATTTCATCAAATATCTTAAAAATTAAATTTTTTATACGATAAGCTTCGCTTGAAATGACAGATTCCACAGTTTTGACAATGTTGTGAAACTTCAAAATAGATTTTCTTGTAATGGAAATTCAAAGATGCCTATGAATCAACGACAAAGCTATAGCGCTGTGCTCCAAATGACAGTTTTGACATCTAACAACGTTGCCAAATAACACAAATTTCATTGACATCACACAAAATTATAAATTTTTAAAATTAAAACCATCAATATTTGAATGGAAATTCTATCACCTTAAAAATAAAATTTTGTTATGATAAGCTTGGCTTGAAATGACAGTTTTGACAGTCAACAATGATGACTTACTTTTAATAAATCATTTTGTAGAGGAATTTCAAAGATGACTATAAAGGAACCAGAATAGCGCTATGGATATTGCTCCAAATGACAGTCTCGACATGTAACAACGTTGCCAAATTACGCAGATTACTTTGACAGCACCAAAAATATGAAATTTTTGAAATAACAAGCTTTGGGAGCTCATGTTCCATCAATATTTAATCTTGTTCACGATAAGCTCTGCCTAAAATGACTGTTTCAACAAAATTTTCAGCTATGTTGCCAAATTTTTAGATATGTCTTTTTTTATTGGAATCTTAAAGATGACTATAAATAATAGAAAAAGCTATAGCGCTGTGGGATTTGTTCTTGATTAAATTTTTGACATAAGACAATGTTGTCAAATTACACAAATTGCATTGACAACTCCCAAACTTCCGAATTTTTGAAAATAAAACCGTCAATATTTGATGGGTAGTTCAAATCAAAAATGACAGTTTTGACAGTTCACAATGTTGTCAAAATATTTCAAATTTGCTGATGAGATTAACTTTTATTGATGACCAAAGATAAATAAACAAGCTATAACGTTGCGAATTTTGCTTCAAATGACAGTTTTGACATTTGAAAACGTTGCCAAATCACTCACGGAAGGCGTCCAAGATTAAATAATTTGAAAATAAAATCACAAATATCAAATGGGTGCTGGAATATTTCTGAAATGAAAAACATGGACAGAAAAAATACAGTTTAAACATCAATATTTTATAGGGAAGTCACATCCACAAAAAAATAAATTTTGGGAGATGGATGAGCTACAGGGATATGGATTCCGCTTAATGACAGTTAACAACGTTGCCAAATTGGGCAAATTTCATCATTTTCTAGCTTTCACCTTGATTTCCAGGTTCACCCTCCATCGGTCTATGTTTTGGTCATCTCCTCTCAGTTACTGGAGTCCATACTCTAAACTAAACATTCAAATCAAAACGAAGAGCCCCATACATTTCTCATTTCATGTCAAATCCCCATCAATGTCCCAGCAAGCCAAAAAAAACACACCGTATCAATTGTAATACACCGCACCCCCTCATCGGAGACTCTCCTATTTATTAAAAAGTCCCGAAGTCCTATCAATAACCCCATGACGAACCTATCGATACCCATAACGGACACGATTCACGTTCGTTAACAGTGTCACGTGACTCCATAATTAAAGAAAAGCACTCCGAAACAAAAGGCAAACTGCGTGCAATTTATGGCCATTTGACACGTGACCTTCTCGAGGGTACGGCCATTTTCTTCGTTTGTTCGGCTTTTGTAGTGCAAGGGTGTTTCTAATTCAAAAGCCCTTCGAGCTTGTAATGGTAATAGTTGCTGTTATGGACTGTTTGTTGAGGATGCTTGAAGGTTTGAAGTTTTGAGTGGGTGTGAGAAAATGTCTTGTTGGAAAAATGTTGACAGAACGTTCCTAGAACAATTTTTTTTTCTTCAAACGTCAGTAAAACGGACATTGTTCGACTGAGTATCGGCCGCAAAGTTTCACTTTTCCTCCGCCGGAGGGAAAAGTAACCATGAGAACGAAAACGTGAGCCTGGCGCCGCCGCCCGAAGCTATATTCATGGCAAATTGAAAACATGATGTTTTTGCATAAATTATAAATTTGTCGACATTTGAGGAAAAAATAGCATATTTTATTTGGAGGAGAAAAGAATAATATACTATTTTCAGAAGTATCAAAAATTACGTTTTAGTGGGTGAATTTGAAGCTGCCAAAAGGAGCTTAGCTGCTGTTCTCGGATGAGTTGAAGAAGTCATGTTCTAGGAAAACCAATATTTTGGCATTTCTGTATTAAATGCTCCCAAATCCGATCCTGGACAAAATTGAACTTCTGTTTGGCATGTTGAATGATGAATATTCCTCCCTTCTTTTCCAGCACTTCCAAACGGGCTTCTTAAGGTTTTTCGCCAGAACTTTCCGAAAAGAATTTGAACGAATTAGAACGGCAATTAAGGGCAGTTTTCCGAATTCTCGCGGTCATTAGACTTTTGTTTTTATGGGCCATTTGATCCGACGGAAGAGGGTTGAGAATAATTAGGGGTGTTTTTAAATGTCTTTGTGGATTTTTTCATTTGGGTATTAAGAGGCTTTGATTGGATTTTTTTGACGGGTGGTAAATCATTTGCAGGAAATGATCATGCTTCACAATAGAATAACATATGACTAACATTTTCTAATTTAATCAACTCCTTTTGGAAATTTAAAATTAAAATTCCACTGCAATAAAAACAGGGCTTTAATCAAAATTTGCATATCAATAATGCGGAAGTCGCACTGGAAGACGGAAATAAAAGAGCAGTCTTCCGCCTAAGTAGCAAGTGTCAGCAAGTGAAACATTTGTATACAGGAACAATAACCGTAAAAAAGCGCCCAAGACATTGATGACAATTAAGACGGCAACAATTGTCGCGCGATTTATAAGAAGGGCGAAGCTGGGTGGAAAAACACAAGAAAGAGTTTTAACTGAGGGGTTTGGAACTGTTTCAAGGCTTGCACATAGTAACAAAACGTTACAATGATATCAAATGTCAATAAATCAGGCAAAATGACATCTACATTCGATTGTCTAGTTACTTACAACAAAAAACATGTTAATGCGTTGCATAAACAGTGATATGACAAAGACACTATTCGAATTGACAGGTTTCATATATCAGATATCTTTATTTTCTGATTTAATTAAATGTGACACAGTCATAACAATGAGCATATTTGTTGAGCACAGTCATTGATTTCTTTTTTTTTTTAGTTTTAGTTTTTTCTAATTTTTATACTACTTTTATACACAATTTAGAACACCATTGCCATTATTTTGTGCTTTCTGAACTGCTAGCTTTATTGAGCATGATTTTTAACATTAATTTATTCTCCAAACTTCAATTATTTGGTGAAACCGACCGGTTAGCTGGGCATAAGACAGGTTATTTTACGCATTGTTGGAAAAAAATCTAGACAAGGTGATCTTGTTTAGTTTTTTTATCAACCTAGGAGATTAATGAATGCGTGTCTTGCCTTTGGTGGTATTACGTGGAAAATTTCCTACCAGTCAATTCTAACCAATCATAGGCTTGCATTTTGTTATGTTGCTATGGTAACGACCTAATTTTATCGGAAATTTCCCTGCTCATAATCACGTGACTGAAAGATTAATAAGTGGAAATCACCCTGGCTTTGCATCTGGATGTAGCTCCCATATGATTACAGTGTTGCCGTCCCCACTCTCCCTAACAATCCCAACCCAACCCAACTTTCACAGACAGAGATAAGGCAAACGGCAACACTGTGGCTGGTGCATGGGAGCTACATCCAGCCGCGAGTGCTTGACAGCTGTTAAAAACACTGACAAATATTTTTGATAAATGATTTATTTTCAACTTCCAACACAAAGTTGCAATGTTATCAATTATGGACAAGATTGGTTATAACTTCCAAATGTTTTATAAAATCCTGATTCCCTTCTTTCTTCCTCAATGGCGAGTAGAGTAAGGAGCCGTTGGTTTCTTCCACTAAATGCGAGGTGAGACATGGGTTATGTTTTTTCCAATGATCAGTTTTGCCATGAAATTTTCTTGCCAAATCTCCCGCGAGCTCGAATTAAAAATCCGGAAATTTGTTCTCGTTGCGAATTTTTCAAGAAAATTCGCAACTCGACAAAATTTCCGGAAATAATTCGAGCTCCAGGGAGATTATAAGTGAAAATTTCCTACCAGTCAATTCTAACCAATCATAGGCTTGCATTTTATTATGTTGCTATGGCAACGACCTTATTTTATCGGAAATCACTCTCCTCATAATCACGTGACTGAAAGATTAATAAGTGGAAATCACCCTGGCTTTGCATCTGGATGTAGCTTCCATATGATTACAGTGTTGCCGTCCCCACTCTCCCTAACAATCCCAACCCAACCCAACTTTCACAGACAGAGATAAGGCAAACGGCAACACTGTGGCTGGTGCATGGGAGCTACATCCAGCCGCGAGTGCTTGACAGCTGTTAAAAACACTGACAAATATTTTTGATAAATGATTTATTTTCAACTTCCAATACAAAGTTGCAATGTTATCAATTATGGACAAGATTGGTTATAACTTCCAAATGTTTTATAAAATCCTGATTCCCTTCTTTCTTTCTCAATGGCGAGTAGAGTAAGGAGCCGTTGGTTTCTTCCACTAAATGCGAGGTGAGTCCTGGGTTATGTTTTTTCCAATGATCAGTTTTGGCATGAAATTTTCTTGCCGAATCTCCCTAGAGCTCGAATTAAAAATCCGGAAATTTGTTCTCGTTGCGAATTTTTCAAGAAAATTCGCAACTCGACAAAATTCCCGGAAATAATTCGAGCTCCAGGGAGATTATAAGTGAGAATTTCACAAAGAAGTCACTGATCGACAATAGTCAAAATTTTTTAGAACTTTGATTTAATTTTTCCTGAGACTTTTCAATGTCGCCTTGTAAATATTCAGGGGGATATTTGTAGGCCGCCAAATTTGATTTTACTAAATTACCTTTAACTTCGAAATCCTTCAGCCGATTTGACCGCTCTTTATCTCTTTCTAGTGCATCTACTTGAGATCGACTTTATTTGCTTTGGTCGACCACACGAAATAAATTGTCAAAGTTAAACCTATTTTTGAGGTTTTTTCGAAATTTTTCAATGCCAGCCCATAGATGGATGCCTCTCTGATGTTAGAAAGAAACCTATAAGTAAGATTGCTTCAATTTTTCGTTTCCTTTTCTACAAGCAATTGGCGGGAAGAGTGAAGTGCGCCACAGGCCACAAATAATGCGATAAACAAGTGAACATCTTATTTCAAAAGTATTATTTAAAGATGAAATAACCACAAAATTAATGCAAATGCTGAAAATGCCCTTTGTCGGTATCGTTGGCAAGGCACTCCTATATTTTTGACACATTCAAATTCACAAGAGCTGTTTTGGAAGTAGTCTGATATAAATCTTTTATTTCAAGAGATTATTTGTATGAAAGTGGTAGAAAATTTTCCAAATAACACGATAGAGGCATCATACAGGGTGTCCCAGATCAACTCTTCACTACTTATACAGCAAATAGAAAACCCCAAATAAGAAGTTGGACATGAGGAACCCATGGCCGAAAGTTGAATAAAAATACCTCGTCCAGGGCCAGACTTAGAGAACATTTGTGCACTATTTAAAAAAAAAAAATGGTATAACATATTTTTTTCATACCAATAATACTTTTTTCTAAAGCTCCGATTCAATTTCCAACAAAATAGCTCTCTTGACTTTTTTCTCTCCGACGCACCGTTTTCGGAAAAAAAAATAAAAACCATACTAGTGTCCTTCAAAGCGTCGATAACCAAAAATTTTCAGTTTTGGTAAAAGTAGGAAATCCTATTATTGTTCTACTCGTCGGGGATAAAAAACTCAAGGGACTTTTTTCATTGGAAATTGAATGAGTATTTTGAAAAAGAACAAAACTTTGTCCAAAAAACAGTGGCGTGTAACTTTTGTTTTCTCGAATAACAAAACACCCTGTATCTAGGAAACGGGACACTTCCGGCCATGGGTTCCCCATGTCAAACTTCTTATTTATGATTACTCTATTGGCTGTATAAGTAGTGACCAGTTGATCTGGGACACCCTGTATATTATGAAATGCCCTGTAATTACTCTAATAAATTATGAATTTCATACACAGTACTGAGATATAAAAAATTCCCCCCAAATCAACACCATTTTTGACTTTGTACTAAAATAGTACATTTTGTATCAAGGGCGGAAAGTAGATGATTTTGACGAGGGTATAAAGTAGCAGCACGAGCGAAGCGAGGGCAGATATTAGCCGAGTCAAAATCATCTTTCGTCCTTGGTGCAAACAGTGCTTTTTGTACAACCAGTTTGTAATCATTTGAAAAAGAATAATTATTATGAAAATCAAAAATGCATAATCGATACACTGCAGACAAGTCAGACAACTGACAAGTTTAGTGTCAATCATGGTTACAATAGGTGTGTTCCCGTATTCTTTTGTGGTGCGGATTCATTGTCACGTGACTAGTTCCTTTTAGTATGCTAAACTATCACGTGGGTATTAGATTCAGAGGCGTTTGGATCCAAGGAACCGTTGCTAAGCGCGGGCGCGAAAGTACTTTTAGGCCCGGCTGCCAAAATTAGCGACTTTCCGCCTGCTTTGCATGCATTGAAAAGTGGACTTCACGGGTAGGTTGTACAAAAATGATATTTGTAACTGTTTTGTCACTCAAATGACCAACAAGGAAAAAAAGAAGCACCAGGCGAGTCCAGAGGAACCATTGCAGTTCCGCCCCCCCACCACAGTATAAATTATGTCCAAATAAATACCAAATTCGACCAAATAAACACTAATTACAATAAAAACCTAAAAAAAGTCCAACAATACATCAAATACACAGATCATAGAAGTTTTGTTATCTAGATGTCCACATCTTTAGTCACCAATTTCTATTCATCTCATTCATTAACATTCATCGTTTTGTAAATCAATGCTTTCCTATATATACAGCTCAAGAATACAGTCAACGTTTTTGGTGATAATGTTTCCTTGAAGCGCATCACAACCACATTAACGTCCTGTTTAAGCTTCTTCATCTGGATCATTTTCACCCAACATGGTTAACAATTTTCAGGAATCCAACCATGAACATCAATTCCTGAAACTCCTGTACTTTGCGGCAACTAACAACCTGTTGCTATCCAAATACATCCGACTAAAAAATGTTTTTACACCATAAGGCATTAACCAAATAGGCATTGCTCCGCAACCTTGCAAGGACAGTTGAATACACACAAAAGGCCTATCTAAATCCGATAGGTCTGGTATAACTAATCAGAGGAAAAACCAACAACGCTGACCAGTGGCGTCAGCTTCTTGTCAGCCATCTTGAATCGCTATCGAAGCGCTTGTTAACACGATAATTTTTTTCAGAACAGGTTGGTAAAGGATATAACGAGACCTGTGTATCGTGGGCGGGGCATTGGCCACCAGGTGAGACGGTGACCACGCCTATTACGCAGGTAATCAGATATAGGGTTTTGTTTTGCAGTTGATGTAATAGGTAGCGTGAGCTTGGGATTGGCTGCGTTCTTGAATCAACATTTTCTGTGAGGTATTTTTGGAAAAAATTGAAGAAGAAAGACTGACTTGTCCAGTGGTCCAAGAACGGAGTAGGTGAGCGTCTAGTCAAGAAAAGGGGAATTTATTCGTGGCTCAATCGACATAACTATCACTGCCTTGATACGTAATCTATTTTTCCAAGTAGAGGCCTGAGAGAGGTGGTGAAATTTAAATACGAATAAGTTTCCCCATGAGGCTCTGGATGATATATACCCCTCAAGGTTGTCCGAAGGTACCCTTATTTTGAGCTACCTCCACTGTTCCAGCCCTACAAACGTAGAAGGTCAAATTTACCTCTTCTCGACCTACGTAAAGATAATAATGTCCAATTATGAAAAAGGCAAAATTACCGACATTTGACCACATATTTCCCTATGTGGGGAAGAAAACTAAAGTAATTTGGAAGTAATAAATACGTCGATAGGTCCTTGCCAACCGTTAGGTTGAAAATGAACAAAGGAACTGTCAACCTGTTTTACGTCAAAATGTGGAGAATCTGACCATATTATGTTGGTCGTCAACGTAACCTAGTTCTTACCTGTTGGTAGAGACAGAATTGTGGTGATAATTTAGTAATATTCCACCTAAATTCAGAAGCAATAAAAGTCTTGTTCTTGAAGGAAACTTTTTGGTTGTTTTCAAGTAATCTTAGACTAATTCTCTCACCTTATATATGTCATGATTGTACAAGAGACGATGCATGTTGATTTTTTTCTTTTCTTTTGGTCTAGAGTTCTTAGATTGTTTGTTGGGAGCTCAATCGCTTCTTAGAAACTTTGAAGCTGTACCAGTAAATGTTATTTTACTCGCTCCGGGCGGGTGTATCACTGTTAATTTTTCAAAAATGTTTTTTTTTCTAAAATTCGCAATTCAATGGAATCTGGAACGTAGTTGAAGCCATTTAACTACCACGTAAGCGGCACTTATCTAAAGTTCCATTTCTACATACGTTATTCTAATGAGGCATCTGTGTAAGTAAAAATGGTCGGTTGATGCTGGCATTTTGTTTACTGAAATCGAACCCGTTGGTCTAGAATGATTGATAATTTTACATTTTTCTTTTTGTTGTTTGTTTCTTTCAGTACGTAAATGAATTAATTTAATTTAAGCGAAAACTAGATTGGTGTTATGATAACTTGAATCATTTATATATACAGGGTGTCCGGAAAGTCAACGATTATACTGAAAGGGGTGATAGACCAACTCATAAGCTTCCAGAAAAACATAATATTTTTTTTATTTTTCTTATTATTTTTTTTTTACTGCAATTACAAGCCAGTCACGAAAATTTCCACGTACTTAGTAAAAGAGAAAATAAAAATGAATTATTTCTCTGTAAAATAAGATTAATTATTGAATATTTTGAACTTTTAGTGACAATATCTCAAAAACCATAGATTTTTTACTAAGGTCAAATTATGTTTTTCTGGATGCTTATGAGTGGGTCCATCACCCCTTTCAGTATTATCGTTGACTTTCCAGACACCCTGTATATTTGAAATTTGTGATCACCACGTTTATAAATGCTTAAAAGTTAAAATCCTAGCAAGGGGAAGCGTGTAATAAGTCAATCTTAATCATTTAATATTAACGAGGGGGTGTTAATAATGAAGTAGGGCAATTATGTGGGGGGTGAGCTTCCTGCTGTTCCAAAACCCACTGACAATGCTCAAGTTGAATGCAGCTGGGTTGCTTTTTGAATGGACCATTTTGCGGGTGTGAAAAAGTGGTTACGGTTGATTGCAGATTGCCATTTTTGTAAGGTTGATTTGATTATCTTGATTTAAGGGTACTGAATTTGTTTATATGGAGAGTGTTATCAATAAAGTAATCCTAATCAAGAACTTGCGATTACAAGTCCGGAAAATGACTTATTAAAGTACGAGTCAAGATGTTCATGGACGAGGCCGAATGAAAGAGCCGAGTGCGGAATTTCTAGACGAGTAGTTTAGTTTGGCGAAACACGTGTAACCATTGATATTAAATTTGAGGCCTAAAGAAATTGGTTTTTCTACTTATTCAATTTATAAGAGGCCCTCTTTGAGAAAATGGATGATTTCCAACTATTTGAGTAGTTTAATGACATTTTGTAAAATTTTTCATTCCATATTGTGACAATTTTTTTTTATCCTCTCAAATGAAGTGCTTTCATGTTAAACCACACATTGAGATGATGGTGGTGGTGGGTGTAGTCCGTCTCACATTCCTAAAGTTAGTTGATAGTAATTTACGTTACTAAGCCGGTAAATGACTTTTTAAATTACGAGTCGAGATGTTTATAAACGAGGCGACAAAGGAGCCGAGTCTGGAATTTCTAGACGAGTAGTTTGATGACATTTGAAAGTTGTGTATCGTACATTGTTTTGTTTCATAGATAATATGAAACTTTTTTTTTAACGGTTTAAAGTGCTTTCTTGTCAAACCATGCACTTAGAGTGGTAGTCCTCCTCACATTCTTACCATGAGATGGCGCCAGCCAAACCATGTCACCACTTAGGTAATAGATGGCGGCTGGGCGCCTTCTTGGAATGTTTTTTCGAATAGGAATAGGGGTCATGTGACACCTCATTTTGAATATCCTGATGAGTACTTTATAACCCTAGAATATTGAGTCGATATCTTCAAGTACTACAAAATGGCGGTACATTCAATTACTACATTGATACATACACTTTTTGAAAAAATTTGTCAAGTTCAACTCAAAAGATGCTTTTTTGACATTTTTATCATTTATTCCTAACCCAAACTTTATGTCAAGAATATTTCCAGCATCTTTTGAATTGAATTTGACGATTATTTTTTTTAAGTGTATGTATCAATGTAGTAATTGAATGTACCACCATTTTGTAGTATATAGATATCGACTCAATATTCTAGGGTTATGAAGTACTAATCAGGACCTTCAAAATGAGGTGTCCCATGACCATTATTGCTATTTAAAAAAAAATTCCAAGATGGCGCCCAGCCGACATATTGAATTTTTCATGTCAATTTTATGTCAAAACCTAGTAAACATGCTTGTATTTCAGCACCTAGAATTTGAAGTTTCTTAGTTGAGCACTTTTATTTTTACATTAAAGAAAAGCACTACATGTTACCAACATGCTATGTCAAGTTATTAATTTAAATCATGAGATGGCGCTACCCAAACCATGCTACCATAATGCAATTTCACAGTCTTTGATAATGCAAAATGTCATTTTTGGAGTAGTCAAGTAGTTCTTTTTACATGTCTCTGATGATGTAAAGTGTCATTTACCGGACTGGTTTTGGGTCCGGTAAATGATACTTCACGGTACAGTATGAAATACAATTATATATTATTCTTCTATCCAATAGTGCAAGCTCTGATGATGTAATGTGTATTTTCCGGACTGCTTTTGAGTCCGGTAAATGATATATTCCAGTGCAGTAAAAAATAAAATGATATTTACTTGAATACAAACCTTCAAGTAAATATAATTTGTGTAGTTATAAGGTAAAAGGTAACCCATCTACAAAAAATTACTATTTCTAACCTAGGCCACCAAACCTTGTCTATTATAAAATGGATTTTTAAATAAAGAAAGAACTCAAATGAAAATTAAAATTTGTCATGATTTTGAGAATTGATGTATGAGTTAGAAACTGACGGGAGATCTTTGAAATCAAAATAACATGTGAAATTTGAAAAAAAACATCAATTTATTTGAGTTCCTGGACGTAGTTTATTGATTAAACAAAAAAAAATTGCAAAAGAAGCCACTATGTTTCAATTCGAAATTTCAAACAAAATGATGAAATTTGAACCCTTTGATTCAATATTTTTCAATTCAATACAATTTTTATCAAGAAAAATACAAGACAGTTCTAATGAAAACCAAATATCATGGTTATGGTAATCTGGTCAAGAAAGCTTAAACTACCATGACCCAAAGTTTGTCTTGGAGATGTTCTGTATTATAGAGAGTTACTCAGAAAAACTGGAATTATCTTGAAATACCCATTTTGAGAAGCAAAATCACAGTCACTCTCCGAGACCACCTGATTCGCGTCCTCTGGATTTTTTATTGGCAAGTCCACAAACTGTGATGGAAACTGTTGATAATTTAGGTAATGACTGGAAAATTGAAATGACCACTTATTTCCTCTTGAATTTTTTTATAAAGTCCTCCTCCGAAACCACCTGACGCAACTTCTCTGGATTTTAAATCAATTCATGGTCTTTTCACCATACATCCCATTTATCCTTCTGAAAGTTTTTTATGGAACGCCTCTCCACTAACATTTATGCATTTTTTTGATATTATGTGCACAAGACAGTCAGTTGTAATGAAAATTTCCTACCAGTCAATTCTAACCACCCTGCTCATAATCACGTGACTGAAAGATTAATAAGTGGAAATCTCCCTGGCGCTTTGCATCTGGATGTAGCTCCCATATGATTACAGTGTTGCCGTCCCCACTCTCCCTAACAATCCCAACCCAACCCAACTTTCACAGACAGAGATAAGGCAAACGGCAACACTGTGGTTGGTGCATGGGAGCTACATCCAGCCGCGAGTGCTTGACAGCTGTTAAAAACAATGACAAATATTTTTGATAAATGATTTATTTTCAACTTCCAATACAAAGTAGCAATGTTATCAATTATGGACAAGATTGGTTATAACTTCCAAATGTTTTATAAAATCCTGATTCCCTTCTTTCTTCCTCAATGGCGAGTAGAGTAAGGAGCCGTTGGTTTCTTCCACTAAATGCGAGGTGAGCCCTGGGTTATGTTTTTTCCAATGATCAGATTTGGCATGAAATTTTCTTGCCGAATCTCCCGCGAGCTCGAATTAAAAATCCGGAAATATGTTCTCGTTGCTCTCGACAAAATTTCCGGAAATAATTCGAGCTCCAGGGAGATTATAAGTGAAAACTGTTACTAGGTTTATGGTCTTGAAGGAAACTACCCAAAAGATCTGGGAAGCTAAAACCTCCAACCTTTGCTTGAAAAATGTTTTACATTAACTTTCTGGATAGCTCTATCTAACTCCTATGAAAAAGACTGGCGTAAAGGTGGTCTTATAGGAAATCACTGAAGAAATCTGGAAAGCTGGAATGACCATGGGTTTCCAACAATCTTTCTTTTGAAGATGTTTTTATGATGACTCTGGTTTAGATGATTTTTCAAATTTCTTATTCTACTTTCAGGTGGAAATCTATCCATCTCTGATTCCTAAAAAAAATAGTCATCTCGTAAACCAACAACGTTTTTTTTTCAAAAAATCCAAGCATATACAGAAAAAATAACGAATTTCTCACCTAAACTACCGGAGTACATTCACGAGTAAAACGCACGTCATCCTAATTTACTGGTGCTTCAAGTTACAGCCAAAATTTATTAGGCTCATTTTTTACTGTTTTGTTTTATCTTCGGCTTTATTTTTCGCGACTGCCGACGTCGGACTTGACGGTATTGTGTTTGTCATTTTGCCACGGGTCAAATTAATTATGTCCAGGCGGATTTGGGGCTTCCCATGCAGTAAAAAAAATGCTTTTTCACATTCGTGTGTTTGAAAAAGGCTAAATTGTTTTCGTTGTTTGGATTGTATAGTTTTTTTGCTTAAGGGTCAAAAAGAATGGAATTGTTTTCTAAATCTGACTGAAATTTTCCTCATGCAATATGACATGATCAACACAAATTTCTTTTCCAAAATGGTAACAACTGCAAAAGAAGATAGCAAAAGGAATTGTGAAGTTTTCTCTTGCAAAATATTGTAAAGAGTTCCTTTGCAACTGGAGTTTTTCCGGGAAAGTGAGCAGTGTATCTTCAATTTATTGACAACGTCATTTATTATCCATGGAGAGAAGAGAAAATCACAGATTATTTCCTCCAGGCATCGCGTAGTGACCAATACAGCTCCGCTTCCCACTAAATATCAATAAATTATGAATTCATGGTGCTATCCTATTCTTATTCACGAAATTGTCTTTCTTGCAGCACTCCAATAAGCTTGAAAACAAACATCACTCTCAACCCGATAATTCCATGACATATTTTTCATCAAGTTGTTTTCATTGACTTGAAATTTGATGAACGATTTACTGAGAAGTTATTAAATCTCACGCCGACATCAAGCACTTATGCCAGATTTATTAGGCGTGAAAATGATAACACCATAATTCTTTTAAGTGTCCCGCTAAGTACATCGGTTATCGGTTAATTTTCTCAATGTCGGCATTTGTAGAAGATATGCATGGTGACCTTTCAACCACAGGGTGTTCCACTTGACAGCGGTGGTGTGACAAGTGATAAACATTGAAGATCGGTGCTTTTGAGTTATGACCCTTTGATGAGCTTGAACTTGAGATTGATGATAGAAACCAATTATTGAGGTTCTTGAAAAAATATTGCTCTTGAGAAGATGGATCGTATGAGATAATGCGCTGTTGAAGGACATTTTCAATTGAAATTTTGAATTAATTATAAGATATAGCTTGGGCAGGTCAAGTCTTGTTATCCAAACTTGTCACCACTTATTTATACAATCGAAGTCTTTGGTCTGATTTCACAATTTATCAATGCGAAGCCCTCGGTGGATTATTCAAAAAATCAAATAGAAAGACGGGTCGAGTGATATCCTATTTGGGACCTGAATACATCTGCCGAGTTCCAAACTCTCTGTCATCAGTCCTGTTGATATGACAGCGTGTCAAAAAATTTTGTTTTGTTAATTATTTAATACTTTTCTGCAAGAGTTGACCTCTCCAAACTAGGAGAATATGATGAAGGACAGGAGATCTTCGAATGGGATGTTACTCAATCTTTTTGACAAGGATTTCTCTCAATTTTTTTTTTTTTTTTTTTTTTTTTTTTTTTTTTTTTTTTTTTTTTTTTTTACACACATAAGCATGGGTATTGAGTCTTCTCCGGTTTCCATGCCTCCTCATGAAGGTTTCCTGGGCTCTATGTTGCATCTGGGTCAGATCCATAAGAAGCCGACCACCCTCGGAAAGTGGCTGATATTCTTCCCGGCCATCTGGTCGTTGAAGCTTTCATGAACTTGATATTTGGCGTGCTTGAAGTCGGGCGCTCTTGATAAGCGGTGCGTCGTTCTTCCATGTAACTCGTACGTCGCCTATAACTGTGTGGCTTTGGGGGTACCTCTGGAAGGTTTACCTCGGGTCGGGATGAGGTCCCTCTGAGTGGAACTACCAAAGTTGCGACCATTTCATCCACCGGATCCATATCTTGCTGGCGGTATAGTCGCAGGCCCGTCCAATTAACATGGATATAGTCCAGGGAACGTACCAGCCATCATGTGTGTTGCTTGGAGGTTCTATCCCGGTGATCATAGGGTCATTGCTCGTAGAACCTGACTGGACGGTACGTTGCCAATCAGTGAGGAGAGTCTGGTGAAGATTACTTGAAGGCGTTCAACCTGCGATTAGGGTGGGGTTCCAGGGGTACTAACCAGGAGATGGCCGAGGATCTGGAATTGTATGGACTAGGTTGAAGAATCTCAAGCCGTCCTTGTACGAAGGTGTGGTTCGACAGATGCAGAATAGTATGCTTTGGCGAATCCCTTGATCATGCTATCGGCTTGTCGGGGAATCGTCTTGACTATGTTGGTAGTCTGGACCAATACAAAGTCCTGGGTAGTCTTCCAGGATTGTGAGCTTCTGGTCTGGCTTTAAGGATGCCCTCTCCAGATTGCTGAGCCAGAACTGCAAGTTAGTTAATGCAAAGAGGTAGAGTTATCATAAGCAGCAGAAGCTTCCCAGTGCGAAGATGACAGGGATAAAGTAAACTGGCTTATTAGCGGGCAAAGGGCAGTTGTTACCTTTGAGAGGGAATGCAGAGCCCGGGATGCACTTTCTCGTAATGAATGTAAATTTTCCTGAGAATGCTGCGGTGATGCCAGCACTAGGGTCATCCCCAGTTTGATGTAGGACGATGTCGTCCATAGTTCGTTTTCTAGAAGTGCCACATCCAAAATAAGCTGATACAGATATCACCAATGCAAACTTGAGTTTTTGATGGTAAATGGTTCTAAAACCAAGCAAGTATAAAAACCTAAAATTAACGCCACTCTTACAAAGGCAAAGGCACTTTATCCCCTTGAATCCAGAACTTGTGCTCTCATCCCGGAACTAAGAGTTCCCCGTTCACAAACCGAGAAATTTAAATAAAAATTATGTAAAATCCCCCAGAATTAAATCGTTTTTGGCCAACCGAACCAGAAAATAGTCTTTTATACACTCGACACACCTCCCACAGAATCATTACGAATTTGCCAGTTTCATTTCTTGGAACATTGTTGCCAATGTTTCCAGAGTTTTGAAAGCTCTGATTGAAAATGAGGTTGATGATACAAAATCATATACTGTGAAATGTATTTAGACATTCATAAATTGATTTTTTTACGGCTGAACTCATCATGATCAAGAATATCTCATGATTTACAAGTAAATGCACTAAATGTGGCATCACAGCCACGGAAAGCTTGCGAAGAGCTTAGCAATGCTCCAGAAACCGCCCCTTAAAAAGAAGATTGGGGATTACCATCACATTTAAATAAATACATAAATATTACATCGGTGAACGGTGTATAATTAAATTTGGGGTTTGCAAGCCCACATCTCTGATATGGTGCTTGTAGTTGCTAATTTTTGAAATGTATGTTCAACTGTTTGGAGTGCGATTATAGTAATTGCATGGGAGGTGTCTCTCTTGAAAGAAGTGGGACCAGCAAGCAAAATGATAAGAACAAAAAGTATTTTCCAAATTAAAAAGTCAACCCCTGTCAACTACAACAGTGACACTCATTCTCCTCTCCAACTCTGGATAACATCAACCCTATCCAATGGACCAATCCAAGCAAGAAGCTCCGAATATAATTCACACTTGGCACCTTTTGCATGCCCTATACATACGAATATATCCATTCCAGAAGAAGTTACGATTTGAAATATGAAGCAGACGCGACACATGTTGGAGTTGTAAAATGAACTCCAGCTCTAAGAAAATATCGCTCGAATTGTCTAGAATGAGATTTTGCGCTTTTGTTACACTGCGAAATGGAGTTATATGAATTTAGTATTGAGTTAAGGTCTTTTGTGCCAGCTCGGTCTGGCAGAAACGACAACGACTGCATTTTGGCTAGCGGATGGCTGGAAGAGTCAAGTTTGGATTAGTTTGGAAGCGCCCGAGCATTGTATGAATAGGTGTCATCGAGAAGTCATATATATTTGAAAAGATGGTCTGGAAAGTGGGAGAAGTTCTGGTGAATAAACAGCTATGAAGTATTTGTTAAGGAAGAAACTTGTCAAAGTTTAGGTTTTAGATTGGATCCAAAATAAGTGATATACCATCATATTCACGCAATTTGATGATTTGTTGTGGATCACCATGGTCTGTGGAAATTTTGGAAGGCTTTCCAAGTCATTTAGACAACCCACTGGGAGTTTGGACGCCACTTTTAGCTGATGGCGATCAAAGTGACCTTCCTCTTCACTACAGCTCTCTGCTATGCTAATCTTGCCTATAGCAGACTATTTCCCTCCTCGTAGTGTGCCAAACAACTGCTACACTACAGGATATTTAACTAGAGGGGCTTCATTCAAACTGATGGTACCTTGGCCAATGTCATTCTCCTAGACCACTAAATGGTGACCTGACAAACTGACAGGCATCGTTGAGCCTTCGTAGATCCTTCAATACCGTCAACCATCTCTTCATTCCCAGGAATTCCGCTTCCGTCCATGAAAGATAGTTCTCAGACCAGTCAAGGTGACACACAGCCTCTTCCATTTTATCTCCGACCTCATGACACCCTGACCACAGAGAGCAAAGTGTCATCATAACCGAAAAAGATGTCCCTTAACCTGAACGATCCTGCCGAGTTCTTTGCCCAGAAAGTGATGTCGTTGAATTCTACTAAATGTGAATAAGTATCTGCAGTCCGTTCAAGAGTAATAGGTGTCTTCTACCCTCTATTGAGCTGTTGCTAGAGGCGCAAAATACTGCGTGATTCTGACAAGATGGTGGCGATCGTCGAAAGCATCTTATTCATGGCTTCTTCCTCGCTGGAAGTCTAGGGATCATACATCACTCCTTTAAAAACATCTTGCTTTCTTGACTCTTTCTTAAGTACTCACTTTTGTTGGAAAGACTAGCTTTGTTGTCCACAGAGACAGTGGGCAGGAAACTGGGAGCAGAACTGCTCAGTTAACACGTCTCTCGCTCTGGCCTAGCTCCAGAAGGCCCAATGCACATTAAAGAAGACAGGCATGGCGATAGGAGCAACGATTCCACTCTTCCTCTATGATAACTTATCAACTCGTTTGATGTCAAGCAAGCTGTTGGCGACTTCAATTTGATGCTCCATCACTCCCACACTATACCTTTCATTCGCGTCTTCTTTGTGTGGCCTGCACCGCGCCACCGCCTGCGCTGAACCCAGATCGTCGACACCTTTCCAGTACCTGGCGCCAGTCTCACCAGTGCAAATTTCCAACTGACTGAAGTATAAATCTGTCTCAAGCTGACCAGGAACATCATCCTCAGGTTTGGCTTGGAGAGATTCAGGAAGTCAACCCAATCGTGTTACTCAAAAAATGCAGATTAGTGGGTTTCATTTCACTTCAGGACTTCTGTATCACCGCCAGTAATTATTTCCTGGAAGCATCAGTGTATTACTTCTTGTGGTGACCAACTTCTTTGATTTTGATGATTCTGCGATGGAGAAGGGTGTTGCCCATGTTGCTCTCTCTGTTGATTCTTCTCTAATTTGACTTCCCTTCGGAGATGGAGTCTTTCATGATGACATATCCGTCCGATGATCTTCACTTGCTGCTTTCATTTTGCAACGTTGCCATTTCTCTATCAATTGATTGAGGTGTGCAACGTGTCAGCCATGTCATCAATAACCTCTATCTTTTGTCATCCAAAAAGTTCAAAAATCAGAAATAGAACCCTATTTACAAACATCCACCACCAAATTCCAAATCTGCCCAAAAATAACACCTCCAGCCTATTATTCAGTCTCATTATCGTCCCAACTTATTTTAAACTGGTGTTTACAACCCAGAATTTAGTAAATGAGCCTGTCCTCAGAATTCTTATAATACATCCAATATTTGTTCAAGAGCCCGAAAATTTGTAGGTGTTTTCTGAAGAGTTTTGTCTCGAGTGAATAGGGTGGTGAAAAGATGAAAGTGAATAATGAGACTATGAGTTTGAGTGGGTGTAAAAGACATGTTCCGCACCCTGTACATCGTTTGACATGACAAATCTTTAAGATTTTGAAATGGTTAATGGGAGGATCTCAGGAGGAAGTGAAAATGGGGTGACATTTTGTGATGGATTCATGATTTCAGTATGCAATACCATCAAAGCTCCTTCCGACAGGCCAGAATTTATCCGCGTCGAGTTTTTCTAGACCACAAAATCGTGTCTTTCCGAACGAGCTACAAGGGCCCATAGTTTATGGGACTCCATGGGTGGTATACCCATGGCCGATTGTCTCTTTTAAGTTTGAGATCGTCGTTGGCCGACCTGTGACCTCGTGTTTTCAGATTTTCTGCTTAGCTGGCTCGCGAGATTGTTTCGTTCTGCGATTTACGATATCTCGAGTAGTTTTCGTTTTGTAAGTTTGTCGTTGCAAGAGATGCGAACCACAAAACATCGTGTATCTTGTCAGGGTACAAGCTGAGATGACAGCGAGGGAATTTGAGGTTTTTTAATGAATTCGTGCAAGCTTCAAGGATTTCATTCAGCAAGGATTCATTTCTCTTTATCAGCTCTGTATTTTTGTGGAAGCTGTTTATCACCAGCGAGATCATTAATATCACTTTTATATCCTCGAGATACTCGACTTGTATTACTCTTGCAGCAGACTAATGGTGATAAACATTTTCAGCAAACGTTTATAGGAGTAACGGATTTTTTTCGGAGCGAGGGGTTGTTGGAACGTGGAATTGGCAGTAAACAGAAATGATGATAGGCTGGGTAATGAGAAAGGTGTTATTTTTCAAGTACGAATTATGAGAATTTTGTACTTCAAACTCAAATTTGATTTTTTTTATGAGTAGCTGTAACACAAATTCCGAATTGTGGTTTCTTGTAATCAAAACTATCAAATCTACAATTTTTTTTGTTTTTTTGTTTTGAACCCTCTCTGCCAAAAGTTGTTTTATTTTTATCTTATGACAAGCTCCACGGATCCATATCGATCATTAAAATAAACAATGATCTCAACCTCAACTAACAAAATAAAACAAAAATAAGTTCTTTTTGATTTCGATACATTAATTTGGACTATTTACTAATATTCTTGAGATAATTAGGTACAGGTGAACGTCAAATGATTTCCGATGCACGTCATAGCTCAAGTGATGTAGAATGGAGGCAGCGTTGCCCGACATTATAAGTCAAGTTGACGTTTGGTATACTTTATGTAGGAACCATTTTAAATATTCTTTCCACCTTGATGATAATTTTAAGAGTGATCAAAGTGATATTTGAATTCCCTTGGTATTTTGTGTGCAGCGGGTGGACACGTTCTCTGCTAATTAAGGGGAGTTTTCCACGGAATCAGCCTACTCAATTCAATATCGCCCGTTTTATTTGATTAAGTGGAATCCAACTAGTTCTGGCGATTATGGTATAAAAAGTCATAACAGCGGTGGTCTGAAGAAGGGTCCGGATATGACAGGTATGTGCGAATGTGCGATATTTGTTTGTTCTACTTGAAACATCAATCCATAAAGAACTAGTCAAGAAAAACAAAATTCTAGATAAAACATGTTTGAACCAAAAAGAAAAAAAAATCTGCCCATTTCTCTGATGCAGCGTTGCCAAAATATAAATCAAGTCTTTGGGGCTATTCAATAAACCAAACCTTATGTGCAATAAAATCAGTCATTTAATCAAAGAATATCATAACAGAACATTCTGTAAAAAATCAAAATCAACCGGAACTGATTCAAAACTAACCTCCAAGCTTAACAAAACCAACAGAAACTGATACCAAACTAACCAAAGCTAACTTACACTACATCGAACTAACCACAACTGACCCAAACTAATCAAAATTAATTTCAAACTTACCAAAAATAACCCCAAATCAACCCTAACTAGCCAAAACTAACCTCAAGCTAACTAAAACTGACATCAAACTAACCACAACTGGCCCAAACTAAACAAAGCTAACCAACATGAACCCAAACTAACTAAAATCAACGTCAAATGGAAGCAAAATGAATGCTCATCAAAACAAAAAAAATCGATAGAAAAACAAAAGTATTCTATAAAAATCAAAACTAACCAAAACCGATTCAACACTAACCGATGATCATTCTCAAGCCTAACAAAACTATCCGAAAATGACACCAAACTAACCAAAGCTAACCTACACTACTCCGAGCAAACCACAACTGACCCAAACTAATCAAAATGAGTTTCAAACTTACCAAAACTGACTCCAATTAAGCAAGAACTGATCCGAACTTATCATGCACAACTGACGTCAAACTAATTAAAATCAACCCCAAGCTAACAAAAACTGACATCAAACTAACCACAACTGGGCCAAACTAAACAAAATTGACCTCAAACTAATCGAAACTAACCCCAAACTAACTCAAAGCTAACAAAGATGAACCAAAACTGACACCAACCTAAAAAAAGCTAACCTACACTACTCCGAGCTAACCACAACCGACCCAAACTAATCAAAATGAATTTCAAACCTACCAAAACTGACTCCAATTTAACAAGAACTGATTCGAACTTACCATGCAAAAACTGACGTCAAACTAATCAATATCAACCTCAAATCAACTATGACTAACCAAAACCAACCCCAAGCTAACCAGAACTGTCATCAAACTAACCACAACTGGGCCAAACTAAACAAAATTGACCTCAAACTAACCCGAACTTACTAAAACAAACCTCAAACTAATCAAAACTAACCCCAAACTAACTCGAAGCTAATCAAGATGAACCAAAACTGACACCAAACTAAACAAAGCTAACCAAAATTAACGCCAAATAGAAGTGAAATGGATGCTTATCAAAACAAAAAAAAACTAACCGATGATTATCCCAAGCTTACCAAGACTAACCGAAAATGACACCAAACTAACCAAAGCTAACCTACAGTAACCCGAATTAGTCACAACTAATCCAAACTAACCAAAATCAACTTCAAACTAACCAAAATTGACACAAAACTAGCCGACACCAACCCGTACCTACTAGATCCGACCTCAAACTAACCTAACACCAAACCAACTGACGCAAACTAACCGGGATTGACCTCAAACTAACCCAAACTAACCAAAACTAACAACAACAAACACGAACCTGCCTACACCTAACTAGCAAAGCTTATCAACTCTTATTCAAACTTATCGCAATTGGCCCAAACTAACCCCAATCTAACCCGAATTAACTAAAACTAACTGGAGCTAACTTGAACTGAACCAAAACCAAGCTCAAAGTAATGGAAACTATCCAAATTAACCAGAATTAACCCAAAGTGATTAGAGTCAACCCATCATCAGATTTGCAAGCTTTTAAAATTTTCTACTCCATTCCAAATTTTGGTCACATCCTTGGTTTTTGCAAGGGTTTTGGATGAAAATTGAAGAAGCACCAGATTGATTATTTAAATTTTGGCAACCCTGGAATAATCGCAAGGGGTTAATCTTCATCTACGGTCTGGAAAACTTAATTTATGGTGTACCCAGCTTTAGACCCTCGATCTACATCCAAGCTTAAATCGCCAACTTGTTCCTTGTAAACACCCAAATTCACAGAACTGTATTTTTGGATTATGTCTTCACTTTTGCCACTTACGCCTGGTGTAAATATTGTTGATAAAATTGCAATAAATCAATTATAGGTCAATTAAAGTTTGCATCACATCCGCCATGCCGATACAAACATCATCCAATAACGTATAAAATTTAATGAACCATTTTAACCATCTGTTAATTAAAACAATTGATAAGAGCATACTTCAATCGAACTTTTATCATAATAATTTGATAGTGATATATTGATATTTTTACTGCGACTGATAATTAATTAACTGATGAAGTGCGGTATCACAATTATTGTTCCTGATAATGTCACACCAGTAACATACGATGTTTTTTAATGAACAATTCAGTTATTGGTTGAACAATGAGTTCTTTTGATGGACCATATTTAACAATTATATCAACATTTATTGGATTTGTTATCTGGAGTCAAGTGGTCTATTTAATTGGTTTATTGATGTGGGCTTAATTCAACGATCCACCTGAACATCCTCAATATATTTAGATATATAGTTAACGAAATTGGGATTAATCATTCCAAGAGGGGTTTTTCCTGCAAAGCAAAATGGCTTCGAAACAAATCTTGCCAGATTTATGGAGGTTTTCTCCAGTAAATCAACGTCATGGTCTTTTTGAGCCCCGCCAGCTATCCTAATTCAATCACCCAATTTTCTCAACTCAAAACCAAACTCACATGTCCATGAACGAAATTTAATAGACCCTTCTTGAAAAAGAATACGAAACATGAAGTTAACGGCCCGAAAGGAAAGTTTGCTAAAGTATACACGGCAATATTTTCAAATTTACTCGCCTTTAAAGAGCTTTTAAAACAGGCCCGCTAAGTAATTGAGAAACATGATCTTAATTTTTATTAAAAGCTCGAGCGAACAGTTTCTTGAGAATTCTTTCTGGAGGTGAAGGAGGCAAATTTGTATTAATTGCTTTATTTTTGTGTTTTATCCAAAGACCAATAAGTGAGCTACGTTATCATGAACAATCCCGCTAGAGCTCGTCAAGCCAATCAACAAGAGCTCATAATTCCTCATTTCAATTAAGCGATAGAGACACACGGTTCGGCGGGCTGTGGTCGGACCAATAAAAGATATCATCTCTATGATGGGCCTTCTCTTTGCTGCTTATCCAGTTCTGGGGAGTTTTGGCATGTACATGCTGCTCTATATCGATACTAGAAAGTGACAATCGGTGAAGAGATCCATTAGCTATCTTCAGATAATCATAATACGATCATATGCTGCAGAATCAAGATACTGTCTATTAACAGATAGGTCCACGACTTACTTGTTCAACCCATCCAGAATTAGGGCCGGACTTCATCTTTGTAGGTATATTCATAACTAACGTAGCGTATTGCTATTGCGGTCCGAACTTGTCCGATGCAAACTTATAATGACCATGGCGATATCCAACGTGGTTTATGAATTTTAGAATACACCCCCTTTTTGTTTTTCTAGCTATATCAAAGCAGTATTTTTTTTCAAAATGCCACCCAATTGGTACTTTAACATCCTCAGCTGTGCCGAGATATGCAGAACGTTTCCATATACTCGCCAAATTTCATTCTGGTATATTAAGCGATTTAAAGTAAGGGAAAGGACATCAAAAAATTGATACTGTGATGTGAGCATGTTGTGTATTTCTCAGCACAGCACACTGGGTCTGCCAAAACAGCAATTGTACGCCATTTTGAAAAAAAACTGCCTTTATATTGAAAATGAGGTATCATCCGACTTTCCTTATTGGGAAACACTTTGATTCATAATTCACGTACAATATCGCCAAGTGCGATCACCGACGTGGTTTATGGAATGGCTTCCGACTGAATCCGACTTGCGATACGCTACGTTATATATGAATATGTTTTCCGGCCTCACCATGCATGAATAATAAACCAGTAATCAACAGACCGGAATTCCAAATAATCACATATGGGGCGCCGCTCTGGATCAAGGATGAGCATAGCTGGCTGCAAGCGAAAAATAATAGCCACACAAAGAGTCATCACATTGAGAGAATGTTTTGCATACAGGACGGTGTCCGCAGATGCAGCATGTGTAAGAGCGGAGATGATACCACTACCTTTACTCATCCTAGAGTGGCCCTCCCTACTTCAAATGGACAACCGACAACAAGAACAAAAAAAAAACACTTTCATAAGCGTGAAGAGAAGGTGGACCAGAAGGCTTATCAAATCGGTCGAAACAAGGTTCCACGGACAAGAAAACTACAATATAACCCAGTGTCTCACGAGGCATGCTTTTCAAAAATATCTATGCAGGATAGGGAAAAGCGAGTCCAGTAACTGCCTCCTTTGTGAGGATGAGGAAGATGACCCTGAGCATGCCTTGTTCAAGTGCGTAACACCTCACGATGAACCCGACAAGCTGAGACGGGAGATCGGGACCATACTAACACCAGACACTATGGAGGAGAATCAAGAAGGAGGCCAAGAAGATGAAAAAACGGAACAGAAGACAAAGGGAAAAAAACGGACTGTCGCAACAAGAAAATCCGCTGTTACAAAGAGACAGCCGAACACCTAAGAAGATGTCCTGGGATAGGTCCAGATTGGTCTCTTTCTATCAACGCTAAGGCTGGCATCACCGGATGCAGGAAGAGAGGAAGTGGGATGACTAAGAATGCCATCACGACTAGTACCATCTCCTCGTCACTCACGTGACCCCCCGGACTGTCTTGTGACTCCCAAGCAACAGAAAAGACGAAAAAGATTTGCCTTGAACCTCTCTAGAAAAAAAAGGACTGGAATTCCAACGAGCACGTATGAGACCATTTCTTACAGCAGGCATGGATAAAAAATATATAAGTACGCTAACACGGTTGCAGGAGGTTCTTGAAGTAAGGGAGAGGAGAATCTGAAATTTGGGGACAACATTTGTCATCTACGGGGCACAGCTACAGTAGATGCGTCGTAAGCTCATGCGCAGGCTCTAATTCACTGATCTTGGAAAGAGAACATTCTGAACATGACCATGCGACTGCTTTGCGAAGATCAACAGTGGAAGCCAGAGAACAAATTGAGCCTGCACTGGTCAATTGAATGAGGACATATTATGTGGATACTAGCGGCCACCTGGCTTCAAAGCTACGACAGCTGTTGAAAGATATCTTGCATCTCTGAACAAATGGCAAACCATGAGGTGGTTTGGTCCACCTGGGGTGCTCGTGCTTTGATGGTGTCCTCGAATCTACTCTCCACCCTGAGTACAGTGTCACGCAAGACATCTAATCGTAGCATCCGTTGTGACAGTTTTGTAAGATTGAAGTACAATTCCAAATATCTTCTCAGACTCTATGATCCTCACAGTATATGATGACAACTCTCATAGATCTATTTTATAGCCTTCGACGGAACTCTGACTTCACGGTTTTCGTGAGGTGGTGAACTCTCAGAGAGTTTTGATTGACTCTCTCACTCAAAAACGATGATGTTCCTCAAGGGTCAGCTTTGGAACCGATTCTGGTATCTTTGGATGTTAGGGATGAGTTTACTCTCTTTGCGGATGATATAATGATCGTGTGGCACAAGCATAAGCTGATACCGCAACTCTCATGAGATCTATTTTGAAGCTTCCGATTGTGTTGGCCAACAATTACTGTTACAGAAACTCTCATTCCACGGTTTTTGGATAGTGGCTCTGAGGTGGTAGATCTTCTTCATTCGGTCGCAAGCAGAGAGTTTTGATTGGCTTCTCTTACTCAAAAACGATGGTGTTCCTTAAGGGTCAGCTTTGGAACCGATTCTGGTGTCTTTGGATGTCGGGGATGTGTTTACTCTCATTGCGGATGATATTTTAATAGTGTGGCATAAGCATTGGCTGAAACCACAATTCTCATAGATCTATTCAGAAGCTTTCGACTGTGTTGGCAATTGATTACAGTTACAGAAACTCTCATCTAACGGTTTTTGGAAAGTGGCTCTGAGGTATTAGGTCAGCTTCTGGTGTCTTTGGATATCAGGGATGAGTTCACTCTCGTTGATGGCCTCCGGTACCTGAATCTGGGAGCGTCACAACAGTAACGCTACTTCAACATACGACTGCAAAAACTCCCTGTTATTTTAATCACACGTATCCACCAAATAAAGTGGATAGCCAATGACAGCGAGACGTGCGTGGCATTCATTTAATAAAAGGACCCTAATCCTGTAGGAAATCGTCCTGCTGCAAACCCTGCAGCATTATGTAGATTACTGGTGCTAAGATGAAACCAATCATATTTACTTTAGATAAGAATCTTCTACATCATCCTCTCACTTCATGTTATCTCTTGCACTCGCTTAAACCACACATACCTGTGAATTTCAGGTTCAGTCTTCAACCCACAAATCTAGTAGCAACAGTACCCAGTAGGTACATGTACAACGGCCCATTTAAAAAATCGCAGAGAAATTATCCATTGAATTCGAACGGCACGATTCACAATCGTAGGCTCATAACTTTGATGCGACATCAGTATTTCTGAAATAATGTTCTGGCAGATCTATTTTAATTGGCACATTATAGTGAATGTAGATTTTCTCTTGTGCAATTTACAAAAATGGATTTTATTAGTCATAAAGTTTAATTGTTTTACAAACACGTCTAAAATCTCGAAGAAAAGTCGGAGGGTGAATTACGAGCAGTAAAACGAGTTATGCCTCTCACCCCCATTCATAAATTAGCCACTAATTTCGTATGATTTATTGAGATTTAATGTGCTCTAACTAACTCCGAATGCCGGTTTTATGTCTCTTTGGTGATACGTCATAATTTTTCACATAAAAAGTTTGTTTTGAATTCCACCCTGGCGACGCGGCTCTTCCTTCCGTGTTTTTAATTTGGTTAGCAGATGTGGATGGTTGCTGGGACATGATTTAGGATGTGTTTATTGGGTTATTATTGCTCTTATTAACCTATTAAGTGGTATCGTATATTTCCGCCCTTTGTAAATATTTTGATAAATGTTTCCAACGTGATATTTATTAAGGTTAAATAGGTTTCCCCCACATGATATGGCTTTTTGGTTCGACTCTTTTCTACCAAAATACTGTATTTTTGAAAAAAAAGGGTGTATGATGAAACGTAACGTAAAGTACATTATCTACATTTCCATAGAATATAGAAGTCAATCGAAAAGCAATATGTTACAGCAAAGTTGAACTCCATGTCTCGATTTCTAACCTAACAAACGACACAGGGAGCACAATTGGGCCCGAATTCTTCCCAACATCAAAAGGGCGGGTTCGGAAACCTTGTTAGGGGTGTACTTCAATACCCCTTCGCACCATACACTCTCGGAAATCTGGATTTGGTCGAACATTTAAAGACAGCCGATAAGAGATAAATAGCCGTGAGATTGGAAATCGATAGCACACAAGGATCAGCTAATTCTAACAACAGAATTGTCCAGGACGACTGTTCATTGTTCACAATGACTTTGAGGACACAAATTAATATGGGTGCTTAGCATCTGCTAAGCTTAAGCAAGCATTACTACCAGTTGGGATTTGGGAACATGGTGTATAAATTTCAGAGACATTACTTGCGCCACATTTGAGGTGCCTGAGATGTTAGGCGGTCCTATTATTTTCGAGAATTAAAGCATCATCTGGATAACTTTTTACCAAACAAACTTGCTGACAAGTTCATATAAAATGTTGAATTAGAGTAGATCAAAAGTTTTCCCAAGCCCTGTCAAACTAATTCAGTCTGCCTGACAAAATTAATTTCAAATGCATTATAGTATGTCGTGTCTCCAGATTTTAATTAATTTTTCACGGAACGCATCAAAAAGCGAACAACTGGATACGCGAAGTTAGCAGCTCGTGGAGGATTATTATGACATCGCAGTATCCTATGAATACAAAGCAGCTGATAAAAATGTTTATCCACATTGTCTGCCTGTTTTTCCCCTCTCTTTTTGTGCAGAAATTATACAAGGAAGAGTCAAACATGGATCTGTAGCTATGCTCTGAGAGTCCAATTTTTAGTAGAACAGAGTTCCAACTGCATATTCAAGACTCTTCCTTGTTCTCTGTTAGAACACAACCCAACATACAGCTTTGTTTAAGCTCCAAGTTATAGCAGTTCCGAACAGATCTACACATGCGCACTTCAATATTGCTTTTTTGGTTAAATCAGAATTTTTTGAGGACCCATTCATTATTCCTCTTACAAATACTTTAACTTTCCACTGTGTGCTACTGCGCTCTCTCCTGTGATGAAAGATCATGGATCCCTCGAGGCTATTGGTAAGCTAATATTTCTTCAGTTTTGTCATTGTACTTTTTTTTGCATAAGGAATCTTCTATCTTGTACAAGCTCCAGCGATTCTTCGGATGATGAAAATGCTTTGGACAAGATGATTCCAGAGGTACTACTATATCATCAGAAAAATGTATGTGTGAGGAGTTGTATCTCAGTGAAAAATAATACGATATGATCACTTGGCCAGCACAGGAAGGAAAATTCTAAATTGTAAGTGATTTTGCTATGTATTGGGCTGTGGTGAGGATTGATAAACCTAGAGAAGACCCTCAAAACTATTTGGATAGGAAGTACTATTCTGTGTAGATAAGAACAATTATATATTTCTTTTTCACTTGGAAATACACATTCATGTACTGTTTCCGCCCTGCCTGCATTATGAAATTATTTTTGATTGAAGTATCGAACAAGGAACTTGGGGTTGTTCACGTTATTGCAACCAAAACGTGTTGATATCCATTTCCCATTCAGGTAATAAACATCAGTTGAGGTGCGCGACCTCGGTGGACTTGAAATTTGATTGAACTTGATCTTGAACCTTACATTTCCGCTTTGCTTGCAGTAAGCAATGCTTTGTTGGTGATACTTACAGAGCAAGTACCCAAGTGTTGAATGAGTTGATAAACTAGACGATAGATGAACCTTAAAGAATATAAATACTCCAATGTTCATTGAATGCCCTGGAACAATTTCCACTCCCACTAGTGAGATTTTAGATGAGAGTTCGTATACGAACTTTTAAATTAACAAAAAAATCACTTGACAAAGCGGGATAACCTAGACCACTCTCGAATTCTTCATCCACCCTAGGTACTTTATGAAATCTGTGGTTGAGTATTTTATTTTAGTACAAGTTCACTGTATCTACCTACCTTTCTGCATGTTTGTTTAAAAGTGTTTTGCATGACTTACACGTGAAATACACTTTTCAATGCATGTAAAGCAGGCGGAAAGTCCCTAATTTTGGCAGCCGGGCCCAAAAGTATTTTCACGCCCGCGGGCGCAAAAGTAGGTCGCTTGACGACGGTTCCAGTCTAGCATACTAAAAGGAACTAATCACGTGACAATGGATCGGCATTACTAAAGAATACGGGAACGCACCTATTGTTTCCATATGTCAAAAATTGACAGTTGTCACCTGTCTGACTTGTCAGCAGTGTAGTACAGTGTGTTTTTATTAATTTTTGATTTTTATTATCTGTTCTTTAAAGTGATTCCAAACTGGTTTTACAAAAAGCACTGTTTGCACCACGGACGAAAGATGAATCATATACTTATCGCCCTTAATACAAAATGTACCTACTATTTTTTTTACTTTTGGATTCTTTTTGGGAAATTTGGAAAAAAGTATTTCTTCTGCAAAATGACGAATAGGAAAACAAACGTATAAAGCAGGTGACAAAATCTATCAAAAATTAGTGATAGGAGCTTGATTGTGAGGTTATGGCATAGGAGTGTTTTGATTTCTCAATGCTTAGAACTGGCTGGAACGGGTTGAGTTCTGGAGAATCTACGCTTCGTTTATCGTTTGGGTTACGGTTCCATCTGACTTGTTGATTTGTAGAATATAAAGCCATAAATTAGAATTCATCAATGATTTGTATATATCATGATTCAATTTCAGCTTTTTTTGAAGATGATGATGGAAAATGTGAAGATGGTATAAGTTTGACGCCCGACTCAGATCTGGTAAAAATATGAAGTAATCGTGTGATATTCACTGTACTGTCCCGAATGGTACCAGAATGCTTGTTGGAACACACTTTTATGGACTTTAATAGTGAAAGTCTTCAAAAAGTAGCTCGCAGTCGGTAGGATTCGAACCTACGCTCCCAGAGGGAATCTGATTTCTAGTCAGACGCCTTAACCGCTCGGCCACGACTGCTGATAATGATCACGTATCAAGTTGAGTCAGATCATACAAATTCAGTTCAAGGTCATACCCATGCATCTATACCAAAAAACAAATGAACGCGAATGAAGACCTGACAGCGTTAAACCTTTCACTTATTGAAGATCCGTTAAGAAGAATCGTGCATAATGTTGAGTATTGTCTCATTCAAAGAAGGTGGAAAAATAGAAAGATCTCTTGGTTGTTTTTTTTTAATCTTTTCCACTCTTTGGCTGCTCAATATTTTGCTCACTTCGACCCCGACACAATCTTTAGATGAAGAAAAAAGAAAAACAAAGTTCCCAGAATTACATTTTCAACTATCCAAATGACTTGGAATTCGAGGATCAGAGCTGATTCAAAGTCAAGGATCAGAGCTGATTCAAGGATGAGTCTGTATTCTCCGTATGTTCTATCATCAGAACTTCTGAGCTGAAACTTGTGGGTGGATCAGATAAATATCAGACCATTAGACGTAGAGCCAAACAAATATCCAAGAGTCTATAGAATAGAAGAAGTGTCACCATTGATCGGCAAGGCGACTCTGATGAAAGACTCAAAAATAAGCAAAGGCTTGAGGGATTTAAGCTGAACATTTCAAGCCTGAATTTCTATAAGCAGTTTGAATTTAAAGTGAATTATATTCCAATAAGGGGCTGGTTATCATTTGAGAGTTAACCCATGGGTTGGATGACCCTGGAATTAACGCGAGGTCATGTAGCTCGGTGATCGGAGTTCTCCTTAGAAAGTTGTTATACCGGTTTGTCGGAATCTTTTGGGAAAGTTTTACAACCAAAGCAGTATGCAGTAACAATATCTGAATATGGAAAATAAATTTGACATTTCAGATTCCAAGTCTGCCATCTGGAATCTTCCGGTGAAATCGATCGGACATTTCTTTGACGTATTCCTGTATTTGCGAAATCGACGTGAGGTCATGTGGCTCGGTGATCGGAGTTTTTCTTGGCAAGTTGAGAACAGCACGTGAATACAGGTTTTTAGAAATGTTTGTGGGAAAACACTCACATCTACGATGAGGATTTGCAGTTGCGTTGGGTGAGTACTGCGATAAATTTTTTGGCTCAATACAGGAAGATAGGTGAACAAAACTCAAAATCTTGGAAAAGTGAACGCATTGTGGCCTCTTAGGAATATATTTAACTTTTTGTGCTCAAAAAATCGCAGTCGGTAGGATTCGAACCTACGCTCCCAGAGGGAATCTGATTTCTAGTCAGACGCCTTAACCGCTCGGCCACGACTGCACATATTAATGCTAATTGTTGATTAGATTATCAACAAAATCTACATGATGATATTTAAAATCTGACTCCATTCAAAGTCAATCAATTAATAGGTTTTTCTGCCATCAGATAAGATACGATGAAAATGAATAATTAATTCACTGTCATGAAAACTCCAGCCTTGATCGCTCCTCGTACAAGTAGTGAAACAACTTCATAAGCAGCTCCAGCAGCAAATTTTATTCCGAACTGACATTATTATGTACACTTGCTTACACAAGCTCCCTGGTCCCACATCGATTTTCCAAATTGTAATTTTATATAATACACCCTCGGAAAAACCTCCAGATTGTATTGTGTTTTTTCTCCTTGGGCAATATGTACAGAAATGAGTTGGAGAGGTTGGAGTTATTATCACTTTCCTGATGTATGCAGGACTTTATCCTTGACAAATCCCACACTGTTATCTGCCGAACAAGTCGCTGACTTGGTCAGCCAGATAAGGGTGAAATTTCGATTTCCTGCGGGGTCCCGCGAGACTTTGCATGATGAACGGACTCCATCAGTCACCCCGAATTGGTATTAATGTACCGGCCACTAAGCGGACAGGTCCGGTCAACGCGTGCTGCTGCCGCTGGACGAGGAATTGATATTAATGATGTCCCGACGGTGGACCTTAGAAAGCCGCTGATCAACACTGCTTACGTGAATGTAGGAGATCAGTGGCGGTGTCGTACTTTTTTTTTATAAACTGTGAACTTGAAAACGACAAAAACTTGTTTTTGGTAGAGCTAACTAGCTTGTATTTTAGACAAGGTATCACCTAGCAGTGCATCTACAGCAAAATTCTTCATAATTAGAAGATCGAGTTACAAAACTGAAGAATTAATTATAAACCATAAAAGAGCTGAGCTAGAATTCTGTTGATGGAGATTGTTAGGCATTTATGCTGCTACTAGTAGCCTAAATCTACTAAATTCTGGACAATAGGAACGTATATTGAAGCACACTGAACAAACTTGCTGACGTTACCAAAAAAATCCTTATTTGGTGAGTCCTCTCCGTTTACTGTATATATTTACTTTACGTTGTAGCTTTACTTGATCAGTGTAATTTAGATTTTCATTCACTCACGTTTCACTGTCACACTCAACACATAACCGGCACATCATTATTGCAATGATTTATTTAAACACCTAGTGATCACCTAGCGGTATTCAACATCAATTTGGTGTATGTTTCTCTGAATTTTGTAGCGTAGCGATATTATTTCAGGATAGCTTTGACGATTGTTTCAAAAAAAATAATCAGAGTTTTTAGTAAAATCAGGAAGTTTGATAAAAACTGGTATTGACTGCAAAACGAACCGATTAGATATTGTAGTTTTTTTTTCATGTTCAACGTGGTAGCAATGTTATTTTATATCTTTTTCCGTTATAAAAGTATATTATATTCGATCAATAAAATAAAATATTTCAAATTATGGATTTTAGTTCGTTCAAAATAAAATATTTTAATCCAATAATACCGGACTAATATACTTTATGCTACGACTTGGCCTTTTATGCATATACAGGGTGTTACTTGATGGTATGTCATGATTTTGAGGAGGAGTGCCTGGATAAATTTTAAGTCGAAAAGGTCACATACACTTGGGTCTAAAAAAAAATAAAAAATAAAAATGAAAAAAGTGTGTTCCCATACCATAATATCCTGTGGCAAAATTCAGTTCAATATCTCAAACCGTCTTTGGAAAATGTATTAAAAACTGAAAATAAAAAAAAAACTTTAACACCCTGTATATCTTGAAACCAAGCATTTTAAGAACCAAGTTTATATGACCTTTTCGACTGGAAATTTATCCAGGAACTTCCCCTCAAAATTATGACATAACATTAAGTAACACCCTGTATAATGTAAACAGAGGTGGCTGCTATAATGTACTTAGCTTGCACAAAAAAAATATTTTTCACAAGTGCTTACGTTTATTGGATAACTTCAGGCAAATTTGATTCCACACATTTTCCCGAATCTGGTGACCCTTTAAGTCTTTACACACATGATCAAAAATCCAAAGGAATTCGCGGACTTTATCCGCTACCTAATTCCTCATCATTATGCAAAAATTTTTAGTCAATTCACTTTCCAACACATAATCTGCTGTAGTTATAACCTTACTGCCCAGTCGGCGTCCGATGTTTTTGAGCAGTCAAGACGCAGCCGTCGACGGCTCGTGGCTGAGCCGTCAAGACGCGCGCGACAACCAATTCAGTTCCAACAATTCCACTCCTCATAGTTGTGCTCCAACTGGAACAGTGAAATAGCTTTTCATTGGTTGGTTACACTCTTTCTTGAACTATTTCAAAAAATGTCTATTCCCTGTCCGATCTTGAGGCACAAACTTTGTGTGGACGATTTTTTGACTATAAAAGAAACAAACCAACAAAATTTGGTACGCACTACGAACACCGGTTTCATGAGAAACTGACTTCAAAGTCAAACTCAACGCATATCACATGGCCACCTGTCGTCCTTACCCGCCACGTGCTTTCAGTGTCGCCACGTTGACGGTCTTATCACTCAATTTATATACCACCCAAGTAATTGGGTATATGTAACAGTCACTCACTAACTCATCTTTCGTCCACCGATCATTTCGGATTGTCTCAGTTCATACGAGTCGCGAGAAACTTGTCAATCTGGCAACATTGTTTGGTCCTGTATGTTCTCGTTTTTTTTCTCTAAGAAACCTGAGAGATCCAGTTATAACTGAGTCAGAGCTTACCATGTGGAGACATTCCTGGTGGCATATTCACCGAACTGCCTTGTCAATTTGATATTTCTGCTGGCACATAACTGGCACATAATTATTGCACCAATTTCTGTGAACGCCTAGTGATCACTTAGCGGCATTCAATATCAATTTCACCTAATCAATACGCATTTTTGATTGAGAAGAAGGGATTTAGAGTCGAAACAACTGTTTTCTCAGAATTTCTCTACCCACAGTCACTCTCCGCACGAGTTGGCAGTTCAACAATCTCCATCATCCCCTGATCGTAGCCAAAGGGTTAGAGAAAGCCCCCTTTTTCCTTCTCCAGATTTTCTTTCTTTGTTACAGGTTATGGAAAAAGATGGAGATCTCACAATGTTAATCAGAGACTCACAATGTTCCTTTCGATAAATAGAAAATCTATGTTGGTCGAGGCAGACCCAGATAACCTTATCGACCAATAAAGTTGATCACCAGATAAATGTCTCATACGTACCTTCATAATCTTACAATGTCGCTTCCAAATGGTCTGCAAAACACGGGCAAAATAGCATTTTATCGTGACATACAAGACATAGACAGTAACAATACGCCATTCCCATCATTTGAATATCAAAACCCAACACAAACAGCACGCCCATGTCTACATTGTCCGAAACTAACCCAAATCACTGGCGATCTGTGGTGTCCGCTCGCGCGTTTATCGCTATTTTATTCATACGACGACTCCTTCAGGCCAGATCCAGTTATAAATGGAGTCCAAATTGATTCTCCGGACATTTATTGTCGATGATTAATATATTCTTGGTCCAGTCGCGTGATTATTCTCAATTATTAAGTATAAAACTGGCCGGACTAACTTTTGTTCGCCCGTCATCGCATACCCACGTCCTGATGATGTTGTATTATGAACCGAAATGGGTATCTTTTGTGATTTTGTTTAATTGGCGTTTATATGGTTATGATGATAATGGATGTGTGATACATTGATGGTTTTGAATTTAAGGGTTGATTGGTTGGAGGGAGAGTGAGAAATCAATCATAACGACTACAGGCTATCACAAGTTGAAAGAGAAGTGTGAGAGAGAAAAATAAATAAATAATCTCACGTAATGTAATAATCAAAACCCCAACCGAATTACTCATCCCCTGCAGTGATCATAAATAAACAACCATCCCTACCATTGCCCCAACGTCAACCATCCAGGAAACTAATATGGCCACACCAGAATGGTGCCTTACCCTAAATGCTATTAATGTCTCTCATTAATATCAACCCCACGAAACACCATTTTTCTTGTCCAAAAAATTCGGACAGCTGTATACTAACCATTTCTAAGCTCATACTTTTTATATCCCCCTCCTCTGCCATTGAAACTTTTGTTGTTATTATCAGGGGGTCATATGAACGTTAGACAAAAGTATCTGAAGGGATGCTACCAAATGGTCTTAACCATCACAAAACCTCCACAGGAGGTCTGGCAATGGTATAACATTAATTTTAATAATGACATACAGAAAGAGAGATGTTACCCTAATAGGACAACGTGTGAATGTCATTTTTCTGGTCACTTCCCTTGAAAATTCTGGTGGTCGCTATTTTAAGTCAAAATATATATATCACATAAGGCTTTGTTGGATTTTCTTTTGTCAAGAGTATTATGTGAAGATGAATCATTGAAAAATCCGAAAACGTGCGGCAATCAAGTTAATAATTCATTAAGCTTTCATCAGCTGGAATGTGAATGGTGTTGCATGGTACAATCATATTTCGTATATTAATGAACACGTTGAAAAAAGACGGGACAAGATCGTGAGAGAGATAAGCCCGACACTGTTTATTAATTCCATTATAAGGATCATTATTAGGTCATAAACAACATATTTCCAGTGACAGTGTGGGTCACACCTATTTGGTGATGGGTTTATTAATTATGCTGCTTATATCACTGTTGTTTTCGATAGGGAAATTATCAAATATCTCTTAATGAGTATAAGCAATGTCCTGAACGATGTATAAAGAGTGCCTCCTCAAAATTTTACACCTCTTAACCTCCCAGTTCAATTTTTATCACCCCGCAAAATGGAGAATATTTTTCTTTACAAACAATGTCTAACGGAAAAAATTATAAATACTTGATTGAAAACTCAAGTGTGAGTCATCTGAGGAAGTATGAAGACTGCTTCCTCAAAATTTCACTCCTCCAATCTTCCCAATTCAGTTCTTATATCTCTCCAAAGTTGAGAATATTTTTCTTCAAAAACAATGTCTAACGAAAAAAGTTATGAACCCTTAATCAAAGTCCTCATAGGGAGTCAGTCATTTGGGGAAGTATAAAGAGTGCTTTCTCATATTTTACTCCACAGTTCAATTTTTATATACCTCAAAAGTTGAGAATATTTTTATTGAGGAACAATGTCTAACGAAAAAGATTATAAATCCCTAATTGAAAACTCAAGAGCAATGTGAATGGTGTGAGTCATTTGAGGAAGTATAAAAAGTGCCTCCTCAAAATTTCACTTCCCCAACTCTCCCAGTTCAATTCTTCTATCCCTCAAAAGTTGAGTATATTTTTTTTATGAAAAACAATGTCTAACGAAAAAGATTATGAATCCCTAATTAAAAACCTCAGGGCAATGTAAATGATGTGAGTCATTTGAAAAGGTATAAATAATGCATTCTTAAAATTTTACTGCTCTAACCCTTCCATTCAGTTCATTATATCCCTCAAAAATTGAGAATCTTTCTTGAGAAACAATGTTTAACAAAAATGAAATCAAAAATTCCAATGGCACGCAAATACTGTGAGTCATTCGAGGAATTATAAAGAGTGTCTCTTCATAATGTCACCTCTCCAACCCTCTCAGCTCCATTTTTATCGCCCCTCAAATTGAAAATATTTTTCTTGAAAAACAATGTCTAACGAGAAAAATTAAAAACTGCAATGCAATGTAAATGCTGTGAGTTATTTGTGTAAGATAAAGAGTGCCTTCTCAAAGTTTCACACCTCCAACCCTCTCAGATCTATTTTTGTAGCCCCTCAAAATAGAATATTTTTCTTGAAAAACAATGTCTAATGAAAGAAATTATAAATCCTCAATCAAAAACCTTAGAGCAACGTAAGTGGTGTGAGACATTTGAATAAGTATGGAGAGTGTCTTCTGGAAACTTGTCTCTTTTTGCCCTCCCAGTTCAGTTTCTATATCTCTAGAAAGTTGGGAATATTTTTCTTGGAAAACAATGTCTAACGAAAAAAATTGAAAACTCCATTGCAATAAAAATGCTGTGAGTCATTTGAAAAAGTATAAAGAGTGTCTCCTTAGAATTTCACTCTTCCAACCCTCTCTGTTCAATTTTATATCCCTCAAAAGTTGAGAATATCTTTCTTGAAAAACAATGTCTAACGAAAAGAATTAAAAACTGCATTGCAATTCAAATTCTGAAAGTCATTAAAAAAAGTATAAAGAGTGTCTTCTCAAAATTTTACACCTCCAACCGTTGCAGTTTATTTTTGGAGCCCCTTAAAGTTGAGAATATTATTTTTAAAAAACACTGTCTAATGAAAAAAATTATAAATTCTTCATTGAAAACCACAGATCAATGAAGATGGTGTGAGTCATTTGTGACAGTATAAAGAGTGCCTCCTAAAAATTTCACCCCTCTTTATGTCCCAGTTCGATTTTCATATCCCCCTAAAATGGAGAATATTTTTTTTGAAAAACAATGCTCAACGAAAAAAAAAATTAAAACTCCAATGCAATGCAAATACTTTGAAATATTTGTGGGAGTACAAAGAAAGCCTCATCAAAATCTCACACCTCCAACACCTTCAGTTTAATTTTTGTAGCCTCTCAAAGTTGTGAATATTTTTCTTGAAAAACACTGTCTAACGAAAAAAATTATAAATCCTTAATCAACAACCACAGATCACTGTAAATGGTGGAAGTCATTTGGGAAAGTATAAAGAGTGCCTCCTCAAAATTTCACTTCTCTAACACTCCCAGTTCAATTTTTATATCCCTCAAAAGTTGAGATTTTTTTTTATTGGAAAATAATGTCTAATTAAGAAAAATAAAAACTCTGATGCGATGCGAATGCTTTGAATCATTCGAGGGAGATAATGACAACTCTAATGCAAATGCTGTGAAAAGTATAAAAAGTACCTCCTCAAAACTTCACACCTCCAACCTCCTCGGTTTAATTTTTGTAGTCCCTCAAAGTTAAAAATATTTTTTCTGAAAAACACTGTCTGACGAAAAAAATTATAAATCCTGAATTAAAAACTCCAACTCAATGTGAATGGTGTGAGACATTTGAGAAAGTGAAAAAAGTGCCTCCTCTAACTCTCCCAGTTCAGTTCTCAAATCCCCCTAAAATGGAGAATATTTTTCTTGAAAAACAGTATTCAACGAAAAAAAAATTAAAACATCCAATGTAAAGCAAATGCTGTGAGTTATTTGTGGAAGTATAAAGAGTGCCTTCTCAAAATTTCACTCCTTCAACTCTCCCAGTTCAATTTTCAGATCCTCTTAAAATGGAGAAAATTTTTCTCTAGAAACAATGTTCAACGAAAAAATATTAAAAGCTTCAATACGATGCAAATGCTGTGAGTTATTTGTGGAAGTATAAAGAGTGCCTCTTCAAAATTTCACACCTTCAACCCTCTCATTTCAATTTTTGTAGCCCCTCAAAGTTAAGAATATTTTTCTTGAAAAACACTCTCTAACAAAAAAATAAAATGAAAACTCCCATGCAATCCAAAAGCTCTGAGTTATTTGAGGAAGTATAAAGAGTGCCTGCTCAAAGTCTCACACCTCCAACCCTCCCAGTTTAATTTTTGTAGCCCCTCAAATTTGAGAGAATTTTTCTTGAAAGAAATAATTATAAATCCTCATATAAAAAATCCAGTGCAATATAAATAGTGTGAATCATTTGAGAAAGTATAAAGAGTACCTCCTGAGAATCTCACACCTCCAACCCTTTCAGTTTAATTTGTAGCCCCTCAAAGTTAAGAATATTTTTCTTAAAAAACACTAACGATAAATATCATAATTCCACAATAAAGAACCGCAGATCAATGTTGATGGTGTGAGACATTTAAGGAAGTGTAAAGAGTGTCTTCTCAAAATTTCACTCCTCTAACACCCTTCTTTTTCAGTTTTTATATGGCTCAAAAGTTGAGAATATTTTTTTTTTTTGAAAAACGCAATTCCACTCCATGTTGTACACACTCCAAGTACACACTACTCTGGCACAGAACGACACCAAAGTCAATATCAAAACACTGTTCCATATTCAAAGAACCTCTGCTACACATTGTCGAATTAGCATGGACAAAAGTTGCTCCAGAAAAACAAGGCAAAAGGTGTCACCAGGCAGCATTTCCATTTGAATTACAGCCATTTTGTGTAGTTTGTATGTAGAGTGTGTGTAATTAGCATGTTGGCAATGTTACCTTTTTGTAGTTGGGATCTCATTTACAGTCGTGTCGCGCCGTTAGGCCCTTATTACTTTTCTAGTTAAGTACTGTTCGTAACATTTGTATGCCTTGTTCAACGCTGTTATCTGTTCCTGTTTCTGACTGGAAAAATGAAGATGAATTTTGCTTTTGCGATGTGGAGACAGAGTTATGCTTAGTTTAGTATGAATGTGATTATCAACTTTTGATTGAGAATCAATATACTGAATTCACAACCTAAATCACTACAAACCATAATATCCGAAAAACTTCCGAGAAGCGGAAACAAAAATTGTTTGTTTTATGTTCAACATCGATGGGAATGGCCCGGCAGGAACCTTAAATCTTTCACAAAAGACGTGTTTTACCAAATGTGTGACTACAAGAATCTTAGTTTGTTTTTCCCACTTTCGTTGTTTTCCTAATGAATCGAATGTTATAGTTCCTTCTAGGAATTCTCGAACGACATTATGGGGAGGAATAAGGTATTTTTAGACTGGAGATTTATTGCGTTGCTGTTTGGGACGAATAAGGAGAGAATACGTGACGGAAATATTATTTTTTATGATTATGATTATTATTAATTACTTAACCTACATCAATAATTGTATTTGAGACTTTTTGTAGTTTTTTTCTTTGCTGTAGATTTTTCAATGTCTTGAGGTCCGAAGATAATGAATATTAACTTGTAAAATAAACTGAAAGGCAGATCAAAAATTTAAGACACCGAACAAAATTATCGTTGGCGTTTTAATGAAGATTAAAAATGTACACGTGGTTTCATCATTGTGATAAAACACAAAACAAAAATATGAAATTCTTTGTTTAAAAGTCATCCTCACTCACGTCTGGACCAAATTTGGACAATCCTGACTCTGAACTCTTCAGTACTCCAAGGGTAGGCCCACTTCCACTCTCCCAGCCTAACCCCTACGAAACTTTGGACAATTGGAACGTACATTAAAGCACCCTGGACTAATCTGCTGACGTCACCGAATCAGCCCTCATTCGGTGAGTCCTTCAAGCTACATCACGACCATCAACATTCATAGCTATTTTCCGGAACACTCGTTGAGGTGATATTGTACATATTTACTTTACGTTCAAGCTACATATAATTTATTAGTGAAATTTTGATTTTCAACCACTTACGTTCCACTGTCACACTCAACACATAACCGGCACATTATTATTGGACTCAATCCTGTGATCGCCTAGTGATCACTTAGCGGTATTTGACATATAATTTGTATTTTTCACAAAATCAATTCGCACTTTGTCCCGATCAGGAAGGTTGTACTTTGAAGGTATTTCATACTTATAAAAATTAGCGTTACTTGCCTATCGCTTTGTTTAACGATAGACTGATCATTTCCAAAGGGGTAGAAAAACCCTCTTCTTCCACTTAATTTCCTGTCCTCATTTTCTTCAATTCATTCTTTGGATTTTCTTTTTCGTAACAATACGTTACCAAGGCGGTAAATGACATTTAACGGCTGTGTATCGTACATGGTTTTGTTTCATACTGTGATAATTTTTTTTTATCGGTTTAAAGTGCTTTCTTGTCAAACCATACACTTGGAGTTGCAGTCCGCCTCACATTCTTACCATGAGATGGCGCCAGCCAAACCATGCTACCATTGCAATTTAATAGTCTTTGATGATGCAAAATGTAATTTTGGTAGTAGTCGAGTAATTTTTTTCACAGTCTCTGATGATGTAAAGTGTCATTCACCGGACTGGTTTTGAGTCCGGTAAATGATACTTTACGGTACACTATGAAATGAAGATTATTTTCGATGTAAACTTTGTGTTTTCAAATGGATATGTAACTTTTTATTGGAGAATCTTATTCTACAAAAAAAAAAGTTTTTTTTGTAATACAATTTTACACTAGAAAGATATAATATTTCCATTTGAACAAACATATAATTGACCTTGAAACAAACTTGGAAAGGTTATCAAAAATGAACTTAGTCATCTTTTTTAACCCGGACTAACCCAATAATTTCTAACTAAATTTTTTAATACTTAAAGTTTGTTGGAGATCGGGCTCAGTTGAATAGACCACTCACTATATAGGGTGGCTCATAAGTAAAGCTACAGAATAATTTCAGGAGCTCAAAATATTATGCCTTGTTTATTTATACCTTTGTCCTTCATTTAAAAGTGGATAGTTTAGAAGATACTTAATGTCCAATGTATACAGGGTGCCTCCGATTAAGTCAGCACTATTGTTAACTTCTTTATTGTTGAAGATAAGATCTTATTTCAAATTTCATCCCTAGCCTTAGTCCATTGATTTTCGGATATTTTGTGATGAAAATTGACGTGAGGTCCAGGATTTAGAGGGCGCCACCCACGAGATCTCCTGTGCCTTTAATTTGACATCACTCAACCTTTTTGTGTGCTGATTCATTATAAATCTGGAGAACATAGTGTAAATGTATAAGTACTTGTTTAAAATGTCAAATGTCAACCATTTTCTGAAATAATTTCATTTGTAGCTGAAAAAAATTAATTTTCAATAAAGAAATAAAATAAACTACCTATCAGCTTTTGGGAAGGTACCTATTATACCTAGAAATCGACTAACTTTGAACAACTAGGTACTGTCTTTCATTTCTTATATTTCCAAGTCAATTCATCGTTGTGGAAATTGATTAACTGTTTCATAAATTTTTTTGGAAACTATTTTTTTTTCAAATGAGCAAGAGATTACAAGAACTTGAGTTAGTCGAATTCAAATTACGTTAAATTGAAAGCACCAGAGATAAAGGTACCTTATGAAATTAAAAAAAAAATTCTTTGACACCCTGTATCTTCTGAACTATAAACTTTTGAATTCAGTTATACAGGGTGTCCCATAACTTATCCGTCATAGAGCAGCAGGTGAGAATATAAATGAAAATAGGAAAAATTTGTGTCATAAATGTGGTGACAAATATTGGTCGTTAAAAAGATACAGGGTGTAGAAAGTGAAACGTAAAACGCGCCCTCTGGGAATCAAGTTTAAATCAAAACCGATTTTGGATTTCTCACCCTCACCACCAAAAATGCTAGTATACAAATTTTGAATATGTATGACTGTTTCTGAAAATTGTCAATTTTTTTTTTAGATAGAACTGCTTAAAATATAACTCTCTTGTCTCTCGATTTTTTTTCGTATTTTTTTTTTCGTTTTATAGGAAACAAATCAAAACCACTTGAATGTACGTCAAGAAATTGGTTAAAAAATGTGGGTTTTATTTTTTTTTCTCAAAATCGAAAAAAGATTCGAAAAAATATAAAGAGACAGAAAAGTTGTATTTTAGCTGCGCAATCTCGGAAAAATTGAAATTCAAAGAAGCCAGTGAAGCACATTTTTTTGTCAATTTTATTCGTGAAACTGTCCCTCTGGACGCCACTGGAACATCTAGTTGGCGTTTATTGAGCGTCTTGAACAAAAAAAAATCTATCAAGATTCAACACTATTCCGGACACGTTCATTTTTCGTTAGATAAAGTAGCTACAAATACATTTTTTTTGTTTTTGATATTTCTTCGTATCTTCCTTCGTTTTCGAGAAAAAAATCAAAACCACGTCATTGCATGTCGAAAAATTGTTAAAATAAAGTGGTTTGATTTATTTGCTCGAAAACGATGAAAGAAACAAAAAATATCAAAAGAAAAAAAGTTGTATTTTCAGCTGCTTTCCCTGAAGAAAGTATGACATTTTCAAAAAAAGTCAGTGGCGCACATTTTTCGTCAATATTATTCTTGAATCTGTCACTGGAACTCATAATTACCATCCACTTAGTGCTTATTTAGTGTCTTGTTACAGGGAAAAACTGATAAAATTCAATAATAAAAGATACACAATAATCTAAACACAAAAAATGTGTTTATCCAGAAATCCCAACATCAGCCATTTACTCCATCAAAGCAGAGTGACATCAGTAAAGAGAAAATCGATTTATCGAGTGTTTCTGTTAACAGATTTGAGTGTACGAGGCCCCTGAGAAAACAATCGGGAATTCGACTTCCCTCCCGGATGTTCTAGTCGGAGAAAGACGCTACTTTATAAGATACAGGATTTCCAAATTTATTCCTGGTTAACGTTTAGTGTTGTTTGATGTATAGCCAAGACAATATGGGGAGACAGAAAAAATTGCATAGATCATCAACCTGCTGTGAAGTCTCCAAAACGGTACAGACAAGGTTTGTTATCGACGAAAAACATGCTAAATCTATTAAGAACGAGGCAAGACGAACAAGACCTCCTGTTGATTGAACAAGAATATTTTCAGATGAGTCTGGTCGCGTGTCTGAATTCTGGCGCCTTCCGACCTCCCGTCAAGTCTTAATTGTGTTCTTTCTAAAAATGTAGTCTTGTTGTGGAACCTCAATTCAAGTTTATGGTATCATTAATAATACGAATATTGTTCATGTTGATTTTATGGTGTTTTCAACCCACCCGATTTGATGCCTTAATATTTTAAAACGATGTCAGATATGAATTAAATCTAAGAGGCAAAAAAGTTGTGTTTTAGGTTGCTTTATTTAAGAAAAATATAAATACACCCTGTACAAAGATCATAGATGAAACTATTCAAACTCTATGATTTTTTTATTTGGGAGATCATTAAAGTGTGAGATCTCAAAAAAATAGTTGAGGAGTTGCATGTTCTCCATCCTTTTAAGAAATTGATAACTAGGAAACTTCAAAAGATGGAGCTCTTATTTTTGTGTCAGGTAACTTTTCCCACATTTTGACATAAAAGTAAATGCAAAAATTAACAGGTTAATTTGGAAAAATAATCTTAAAAATCACAACAAAAGTCAGTTTCAATTTTTTTAACAAAAACAAAAACACTCTTCCTAAAATCATAAGTTGGAGACTACAAAAAATATAGATCAAATTTTTTACCAGTGAATTTTTCAAACATTTTCCTATAAAAGTAGATTCAAAAATATACAGTTTAGTTGCATGTTTTCCATTCTCTAAATAAAAAAATTATAACCTGGAAACTACAACAGGTGGGATTCAAAGTGAATTTTATTGACATTAAAAAAAAAAAAAGGTTTCAGCTCTAATCTAAGGCCGATTTCCAAAATTGAATAATTTTGCCATAGTTGGATGGTAACTTGATCACCCTGTACATACAAACCCACGTGTCGCTTTTTCGGAAATTTTCTACAGGGTAATGAATTGAATTCAGTCATATTTTGAACCAAAAAGTTGATTTAAAAAAAATTGTTACAGCTCTAATTTGCGGTCAATTTTCAAAAATGAATAATTTTGCCATAGTTTGATGTCAACTTGATCACGCTGTATTCCTTTCAGTCAGTTGATGATAAGTGAAAAATCATCAATACAAAAAAGTCTCTAATGGGTGACAAGAAAAGAAAAGACAATCTCTCAAAACTGAAAACAAGAAAAAATACAAAAACTAAAAGAAAAAAAAACTAAACAGAAATGGCTTGAAACTGAAGGAAACATTACTATAAGTTATTCACTTAAACATCATAAATTCAAAAAGAGGAGGATACAGTGAGATGAAAATCAATTAAAAGTGGCCAATAATCGCGAAACAAATCACCAAAAATTAGAAAAAAGATAAAAAATTAAATGAGTAATGAATATAAACCTAAAGTGATGGAACAATATTTATAAATAATCCTCTGATGATTAAAGGAAATAACAGCCTTTTTAAAAGTGAAAAAAAAGAGAAATAATCATTAGAGACTTTTCGTGAAGAAGAAATAATAAAGAAAAAGTAGAACAAGTCACTAAAAATACTTGAAAACGATAATAGGCTATAAAAGACTCTAAAAATTGAATAAAATAAGTTTACAATTAAATTCAATTGAATGTTAAATGTAGCGTAGAAGAGACATCATAAATTCAAAGAAATTGAATAGAGAGTGAAAGAGTATGATGAAGCGACATGAAAGTCGATTAAGAAGCGACATTGTTGAAAGTACAGATCACTCAAAAAAGAAAAAATACTGGAAAGTGACATTGATGAATACTAAAAAAATCAAGACCTTCAAAAACATCATTGAGACACCTCGGAAACACTAGAGAACACCTCGAAGACACCCAAGAGTCTGAAATCTGAAGAAACTTCAGAGACACCATGAATAAATTTAGTTTCTCAAAGCTGATAATAAAAAAGTTTTCCATAATACAGATACATGCTGTATATAATTTGGGTTAAGACAAGATATTTAAATATTTTGCGGTCGTTTGTTAAGGATATTCTATTTTTTTTTCTTTAAGTAAGGTTTATTGATTTTCACATAATTTTTTCACTCTGTCTGATTTTATCGAGCGTTTTTTACACTTCTATTCTGCTTTATGAAAAGGATTTTCAAATTATTTTTTTTGTTCTTTGTTTCGGATAATTTTTTACTAACCTATTTTTCTTTTTATTTTATAACTGATAAATTAATAAATCATTCATTTTCCCCATTATATTTATATATTTGACGAAACGTATGCCGAAAGAAAAATTGATAATAACAGATTTAAAGATATTCTTCTCCAGAATCATTGCAGGACTGCAAAATAGCTTAATTAGTCTGTAGCTGAGCTATCAACTTATTGCTAATATAATATTGCATCCGATTGATTCTATATGCCAACCCCGTACAACATGTAATTAAATCCTGCTACAGTCCCATTGTCAATATTTCTCATCTCCAGAAAATCGTGACGTAATTATTGCACGTTCCTCCGGACCGTGTCTTTGATGTCCGCCATCTTGTGTTTTGACGCGACTCATGAATATTACATCACATAGAATAGGAAACAATTTATCCCTTGAAAGGCAATGACAAAAGAGGAAAACGTCCATTAAAACTTCTAAACTTGTAGCCATGTTTAGAGTAATTTCCAGTTTGTGTTATGCATCATGGGTCAAATCTACCATTGACCACATTGTGCATTCTTGACCGGAAGATATATAGATGATTTATCAGCAACCAGGTGCAAAAGCAAACAAGATAATAAAGTTGCTGTTGGTCCCAGTTGACAGTTTTTGGTCTTTTTGGCCACCCACTCTGTGCAAACATGCTTATTCATGGTGTGATTTATGACGTTCTTCTGCATTATGCCTCAATTTTATGGCACTTTTCTACTATTTAGGTTATTAATGGTGTGGATATAAAATGGGTCAGCAGATTCTTTTGTCAACATCTTCATTGAGAAGTGGAGAGAAATGACTTAATGGGTATGTGAGAGAAATTGAATTGGGAATGGTCAGTGAATGAATTATATATGCTTTAGAAAATGAAGATTTAGCAAACTTTCTCTTATTGACGGTCATTGTTAGTTTGTTCAATGGTGTTGGACAATGTGGATCTTGAGACACATCGTCTTGCGTCTTACACACTATGTTTCAATGAATATTTTTAGCAGCTGTCATAATATGCATAGCATGTTCCTAGTATATTATTGCATGTCCTGCAAATTTTAATAACCAGATATGCTTCACATATCCCTAGCATAATATTGAGGAATATCCTGTGAATGTGACTAGAATATTCCTTGTATATTATAATGATGCATGTCCCGTGAATGTACCTGAAATCTGAAATATACTGCAAATATGCCGCGCGCATATTTTTGGCATGTGCGAAAAATATGTCCCTGACATATCTTGCGGAATATTCTTAGGATCTTTAGGCTCTCTGCATAATATGTGGGTTGGGGATTTTTCAAAACCAAATATCACTCTTGATAATAAAAAAATGCATAAAAGGTAAATTGGGAGGTTTAGGAGGGGTGCATTACAATGTTGTCAAAGAGGATTGTACGAGGAGTTACTCAAGCATCTAGATCTTTGGAGAAGTACAGCATTATGAATTTTTGAAAAACTGGTATATGACTTTTAGAGAGGTTTTGGTGGGGCGCACCCGTCAAGAAGAAGTTATTGAAGCAATTTTCAAATTCGAGATTTTTCAAGAACTTATCATTTTGGATAATGAAATAAATTTTTCGTGTAAGATGAGAAGGTTCTGGTGGAGCTCACTCGAAGAGGTATGATTAAGGAAAAACTCAAGTAATTTTCAAAAATCTAGACCCATGGTACAGAACTATTAATAAACGAATTTTCAAAAACTGCTTCTACTCTTGACAATAAAAAGGATATTGTTATAATATCAGTATAGGAGTCAAATACACTTAGTGTAAATCCTCCCAATTTTGTGCTGCTTATTGAATAGACGCACAATCAGGATACAGGGTCACGCTAAGCAAGCAGTTTTGTTGATATGAATGGTCACGTTCATAAAAAATAGGAGGCAGTGGTTGGCATAATTAATCACTCTTCTTGAGTAAGTAGTGTAACTCTTCCCACGTTATGGTGCACTTGGATTTGGTCAAAGAAAATTTTTCAAAAACTATATTCACTTTTGGCAATAAAAAAAAAATTGGGAAGTTAAGAGGTTTGGATTTTGAGAAGATCACTAGATTCTTGTCAAAAGGGATCATTTGAGGAGTTACACAAGGATAATAAAAGAAATTGTAGGTGTTGAATGGGAAGGTTCTGATGAGACGTATTAGAATAATGTCTAAGAGGTAGGTCTGAAGGCGTACTTAAGCAATTTTCCAGAATCTAGACCTACGGAAACTCGTACAGAATTATAACTTGAGGAATTTTCAAAAACTGCTTTTACTCTTTACAATAAAAAGGATATTTGTCATAATATCAGTATAGGAGTCAAATACACTTGGTGTAAATCCTTCCAATTTTGTGCTGCTTATTGAATAGACGCACAATCCAGATATAGGGTCACGCTGAGCAAGCAGTTTTGTTGTTATGAATGGTCACGTTCATAAAAAATAGGAGGCAGTGGTTGGCCTAATTAATCACTCTTCTTGAGTAAGTAGTGTAACTCTTCCCACGTTATGGTGCACTTGGATTTGGTCAAAGAAAATTTTTCAAAAACTATATTCACTTTTGGCAATAAAAAAAAATTAGGAAGTTAAGAGAATAAGATTTTGTGGGGATCTCTAGAATCTTGTCAAAAGGATTATTTGAGGAGTTACACAAGGATAATAAGAACATTTGTAAGTAATGAATGGGAAGGTTTTAATGAGGTGTATTAGAATAATGTCAGAATAGTAGGTAGGCCTGAAGAAGAACAATTTTCCAGAATCTAGACCTATCTAGACCTATGAAAACTCGTACAGAATTATTAGTCAAGGAATTTGTAAAAATTGCTTCCACTTTTGACAATTAAATGGATATTGTTGTATTAGTATTGGAGGCAAATACACTTAGTGTAAATCCTCCCGATTATCTGCTGCCTATAGAATAGACGCACAATCCAGATAAATGGTCACGCTGAGCAAGCAGTTTTGTTCTTATAAATAGCACGTTCATAAAGAAAAGGAGGCAGTGGTTGGCCCAATTTACTCTTCTTGAGTTAGTAGTGTAACTCTTCTCACGTTTTGGTGCACTTGAATCTGGTCATAGAGGATTTTTCAAAAACTATATTCACTCCTAACAATAAAAAAAATTAGGATGGGATTTTGAGGAGATCACTAGAATCTTGTCAAATGGGATTATTTGAGGAGTTACACATAATAATAAAAAAAATTGTAGGTGTTGAATGGGGAGGTTCTGATGAGGCGTATTAGAATAATGTCAGAGAGGTAGGTCTGAATAGGAACAGTTTTCTAGAATCTAGACCTATGGAAACTCGTACAGAATTATAAGTTAACGAATTTTCAAAAACTGCTTCCACTCGTGACAATAGAAAGGATATTGTGATGATATCAGTATTAGAAGCAAATACACTTAGTGTAAATCCTAATTATTTGCTGCCTATAGATTAAGGGTCACGCTGAGCAAGCAGTTTTGTTGTTATAATAATAGTAATATAAGTAATAATAAAAAAAATCAGGAAGTTGAGAGGATAGGATTTTGAGGGGATCACTGGAATCTTGTCAAAAGGGATTATTTGAGGAGTTACTCAAGGATAATAGGAAATTTTGTAGGTGTTGAATGGGCGTACAGAATTATTGGTCAAGGAATTTTTAAAAACGGCTTCCACTCTTGACAATGAAAAGGATATTGTGATAATATTAGTATTGGAGGCAAATACACTTAGTGTAGATCCTCCCAATTCTGTGCTGCCTATAGAATAGACGCACAATCCAGATATAGGGTCACGCTGAGCAAGCAGTTTTGTTGTTATAAATAGTTATAAATGAATAGTCACGTTCATAAAGAATAGGACATAGAACTCAAAAACACTCATCTCAATAAACACACCCTCCTCAAACCCTCAATTGTCAACATCCATTCTCCAACTCCAGCATATAGAGTCATGTCGAGGGACGACCGCTGTTTGTTTATGGGCAGACCGAGGGTGTTAGACGACTCGCTTGGTTCCCGAGATATTGGATCCGTGCGGTGTACATTTGTAGTGCAAATGTCTACTGATTATGTATACTGTTAATACCGTTGAGGACATCAAAATGCGCATCTTGAATAGACTTTGCGCAATATATGGCTCGCTTTGATCTGACAAATTGTAACTATTGTAATGAAATTCCTGACTGCTCCTTTGTTGGCTCTGATTCAGTGAGGATGATATTGGATTTATAATGAGAACATGGTGAGAACACGGAATGGCTACTTGGATTTAGTATCAATACAAGAACGGTGTTGCAATTTATTTTCACCTATTTATACAGGATGTCTTTGGTAGTTGAATTGGAAATAAAGTCTAAATCTCCTCACAGACATACCTGTAGTTTTCTTGGACGCAGTCCTATAGTAGCTCTATCCTCAGTACATGAGACCAAGTAAAAAATTGAAATGCAGATCTGTAGAATAAAATCTAGATTGAGTAACAGTACTACAGTAGTTGTGGTTGTATTTTCGTAATACTCTATACATATATCACATCATCAGTAGTTCAACATAGGATTATGTCAATCTTCATGAAAAGTTTATTCCATATACAAATTGCCATACCCATAGCTAATACTTTACACCAGAAAACAACTTCTGCCATTGAAGACAGCAAATTAACAAACAGGATTAAATCATATCCGAAATATTCAATCTGTCCTTTTTTGGGACTTAATGCGATTATCGGCACCGTCTTTTCGCGTCGATTGTATTCGATGACACTAAGAAGCCCTTATAGGCAGCACACACATGTTTCACTGTCATTATTTTTGGACCAAATCGGATTATTTTTCGGCCACCGAACAGTCGGCCAAACAAGTGCTCCTTTATGGACAGCACAAGGTTTTAATCTAGTTTGACAGCACAGAGTGATGAAAAAATGTGTGGGCATCTGAACAATCTTCAATCAATAAACAGCGCCACCTAAACAAAGAAAAAAAGACGAAACAGAAAAACAATCGAATGGCAAGAAAACGAAAACAAGCCACCTCGGATTCGCGACCGTCTATAAAACTGTCACTCAGCGGCGGATCCGTTCCGGCGCCATCTTCTTTCGACATGCAGACCTCGATTTCTTGCAAGAAGTAATCAAGATGGATTGTTCTTTGAGATTAGCCTTTTCGCGGTTCTCGAGCCGCCTGTCAGATCATTTTTAACCAGTGCTGAATAAATTCCTCATTGCTCTGGTAGCAAGCACAATTCACCTATAAACGACCAAGTAAGGCTTTGACAAAAAAAATAAATGTGAAACAGAAACAGCTAAGTGCAACAAAAAAAGATCTGACTTGTGCCTGGGCATTGATAATTGTTTGATCTGGCTTCTGACGAAAGTATGAAGAATAAATTACCCAAGAAGGCATACAAGGGAGTTTGTCAAATTATGTGCAAATTTACAGTCGGTATAAAAAGCGTAAATACGTTGAAAAAGTGGAAATTAATCTTAATATGGATAACAAAACCCTATGCATTATAACCAGACTTCCCATATTATTAATCGGACAAAGACCGTTCCCTTTATCATTTCACGGCGTTGATCTTTTTTTATTTCCCAAATCTCTGACGTGTAAAATAAAAATCCTACCCTCATTGTGCCCGGCAACAATATTGTCGACTTTTTGATCCGATTTGTCACATTGTTGTCCTGTGGGAGCCTTTCGCAGGACACTTCGATGCCTTTTCTATATTATTGAGGGTTTACAGTCGACCAGCTCACTTACGAACGTCAGATTAGAGGGCGTGAAAGACCGGAAATTCGATTCATTACAAATATTTGGGTCTTTTTAATATTGAAGGTTTCCAATATATCCTTCACAAAGCCGCAAACCACTTTAATGATTCCACATTATCCAAATTCAGGCTCGATCCCTACACACTCGACGAAGAAATCCAGCCGATATTAGAAAACGTATTTGCACGTTCCAAGTTGAAATCCAGATATATATCAGCCAACCAATATCCTTGCTAAAAAGTCTTATTCGCCACTTCAGAGCGTTCGTAAAATATTCAGAAGGATCCGAAATGAGTCGAAAAGGATATATATTGCAAATGGCTTTCTCATCATTGCCAATCTACATTTTCGACAAGCGAGCAGCCAGTGTAAACATTGAAAAATACTCGACTTGGATGTTATATTAGAAAATGAAGTGCGGGGTATCTTGGAGAAAGCCAGAGGCGGGGATCACGACATGAATATGTGCATCCGTTTCTAAATCTTCGACATCAACATCGATCTTAAAAACTTATGTAAGGTTTACATTCAATTTTACTTCGAAGTGGAAGTGACGTTTGGCAAACGGAAATCATATACCATACCATCTACATTGAATTTGTGTTCAAAGTCACGGTTACGTCAAATTCGATATGGATCCTGGAATCGTGGGGAGCCTTCAATAGACCGGTCTGATAATGAATAGTCGTCACTCCATCGCTTTATTTTTAGTGAATCCGTCTCCACACTCGCTCAAAGTCTAACTATGTCAGGACCATGCCAAAGACTCATTTTACCTTGGAGGAACATAAAGGGATCAAGTACTATGATCTGCGGAATTCTTGCAATAATCCTTTGACACCTCACCCAAATAGGAGCAAAACCACCTAAAAGAAATGCCCCTGGAACTATACATCTCCAGTTTCTGCCGCAATATCTCATGGTCTTTGCAGTAGAAACCCTTCCATAGATCACTCAGCAGAGTTAAAAAGAATTGAGTTCAACTGTCCTTGGCTTCGTCACTTCTTCCTCTGCTTCCTTAGAGAAGCAAGAAGTGACTACTGAGGACCCAACCAGCCTACCCCGCTGCACATGCGAATGTTTCGTCACATTGCTCCCTCCTTAGAGCATTTTGCCCCGAAATATCTCCATGCTGGTATTAACAACTGCCATCAGACCTGCAGCGTATTTTTGGAGAAAAATATCAGTGATCTGTCCTCTTGCTCCTTCTCCCCTAATCTGCGACAAGGTCTCACAGCTCCTTGGAGGGGAAAATAGCCAAATGTACAAACATTTTTTTTTGTCATACTTAATCTGATAATTTGGCCGAATCCCTCTCTCCCTGTCAACATCGATGACACGAGACAACAGTTTAACGTATTTTCCAAAAGACGGTACAGGAGATAGAGTGGGACTCGTCCTGTATGTGAGTGCAATGATGCAGGAAAGTACCCACTAGAACTCCACCTTTTCATAGAACTTTTATCATATTGAGTTCTGTTTATACCTGTTACTCATTGTAGAACCTTGTCTATTGCCTTAAATTGATCGTCATGTCACTGGGTTCTGGGTTCCCATTTTGAAATTTGATAATTCTTTAATAAATCACAAACAAACAAAAATTCCCGGTTGTCTGAACCATGGTGCGCCCCTTCCCCAGCGCTACCCTCCCAAGTCGTTCAACCATCCCTCCATCCCTCTCCAATCCCCAATGCATTGCAAGAAGTTCAGATACTCCAGCGAAGATCCACATAACCATATGTCGGCCCTGGTTCGGAACTATGCCATCAAGGACCGGAACTTCGCATCGCATTTGAGATTTTGAAGAAGAAGCTCGGGGAGGTTAATGGGGAGCGTACGATGAAGGAGGAGTTCTTTCTTTATCATCTTGATGCAAAAATATCACTGACCTCAATAATTTGGTACTGTGATATCACTTTATTCACGTTCACTTGAATTCACTAAAAACGATTTAGCTTCACCTTCACTTAAATAAACGAAAGTAGTAATCATAATTATGATCTTTATCAAGCAAAGTGCACATATAAGTATAAAGATATAAGGTTTCTCCACCTCACCAAGGCCGCTCAGCTCTGGATTCCTTACCTCAAATTAAATAATTTATTAGAAGATCAAAAAACAATGTGATACTCTATGATTCCACATCGTCAGGAAGAAATCGGACTCAACCAGCCTACGCCGCTGCGCACGCGAATGTTTCATCACATTGCTTCCTCCTTAGAGCATTTTGCCCTGAAATGTCTCCATGCTGGTATTGGCAACTGCCGTCAGACCTGCAGCGTTTTTTTGTAAAAAATATCAGTGATTTGTCCTCTTGCTCCTCCTCCCCCAATCTATTGAAACAAGAAACAAACCTCACCTTCACTAGCCTTTCCATCGGTCATCGTAATCTCCATTTCCGGTGGCCCCAAGCGGTTACCCTGCAGCACATGCAAATGTTTCGTCACTTTGCTCCCTTCTTAGAGCCTTTCGCCCCTTCATGTTGGTATTGGCAACTGCCTCCAAACCTGCAGCCTACGTTTGGAAAAAATGGCAGTGATTTGAACAAGAAGGAATGCAGCCTCAATATAATATTGAAGAAAGCTTCCCTTAGCTCTCTCACCAGTATCGTCATCTTGTTTCCAAGAGGATTCAACCCCCACTGGACATGTGAAAGTTTCGTCAGATTGCTCCCTCCTTAGAGGATTTCGTCTCAAACGTGCACAATGGGAAGGTTCAAACTATCCTATAATTCCTCGGATCGTTTTCGCCGTCGGCGTCGTATAGGCGGAGTCTGCCAGTATGAAGAAGTGTACTCTCGGTGGAAATGATTCCTCTTTCGTTCATCGTGTTTTACTGACCTTTCTTTGAAAGTGTTTTGCACTTCAGATGAAGTCCTCCGCTTTGGGGAGAACATTCTATGTGGTTTTTGGTTTTCCCTGATACGTCTCATTCTAGGGAAACTTACTTTGATCATAATAATAAGTCAGACAAAACAAAGTTCTAAGAAGGGAGGAGGAAGGAACGGATGTTCCACAGTTCAAAACACTATTTCATTCACCACGACACCTTGGCTTCAAATGCACGTTGGAATATCCTTCTTCGCATAAATCCAGAGGGTGGCGCCCGAGATTTGTAACAAATCACCTTCCAACCACCGTTCAAGATCCAAGTATTGGGATTGCATTCTGCCAAGCATGATCATACTCCGCCACTGTGAAGCGCAATATGTAGATTCCCAAAAAAAGAAGTGATTTGGAATAACCTTAAAACGGGCAATCTCACTATGCCGGCGAATTGCCGCAAACTAGGGGAATGAAAAGGCGGCGGCGAGCGAGTTCATCCCTTAAAATGGGGATTTGGAAGACCTCGCGTTTCGTTTCTCCAATATCGCATTACATCGCTTTACAAAAATACATTTTGAATTTTATTGGCGATTGTGCGTTTTGCAGTCGGGTGAACGACAAGAATAAAGCCGGTTACGAGGGGAGCCTGTGAAGAACTTCAAAGAAAAAGACATTTATTGATGATGTTTTTCACCCTCCCGCGTACCACAATAATTCAAAATTCACCACGGTCTTAACTTGAACGCCTATATAAGTGTATAAAACCAAGATAATAAAAAAGAAGCCACTTATTGCAAAGCCCCGCAGCTCCACCGACTTCTCTATCATAAAATATTCATTCATGCGGAGGTGGAATAATTGAAATCTAACCAGTCCAAAGAAACAGAAAAATCATAATTCTTGTTAACAGCTCACCTAAAGGAGGCTAGCCCCTAAGAAAGAACCCAACTGTAATAAGTCATCACCGTCAAGAAGTTGTCAACTACTTTTGTAATTAATCATCGTACGGTCTAAGTGTATCCAACACATACGTCATACGTCAACCGACATAGTTAATCTCTAGAGGGGTCTGTGTTTCTTGGGTTCACCTTCGAGAGATCATTAGTAGTGTACAAAGGTTTACGTTGTTTACACCTAGGGGACTGAACTAACGGATTTCTGGAAAATATATATGTACTTGGGATTAAGATTCATGAAACGATATTGATAAATAAATAGACCTAAGAATGCAATAAAACGACTTTTTTCACCGTTATCAACTACAAGGCACATTAGCCATAAAATATTGACATATTAGCTACAAAACATGAACAAACAAATAAAATATTAACTCGGTAAAACGACATACATTAAAATTAGCATACACCTGATTAAAACATAAGTGTTCTCGACCGGTTACACGCCGCATAATAAATATCTCATAACCGGTTGTAGATGTCAAAATAAATTTAAATAATAATCTTTAGGCTTATGCAGGTAAAAATTGTAAATGGCCGTTGCTAAAATCACATCCTGTATATCATAAGACAGTTGTTTTCTATTGATTTATCGGATGCGATTTGCATCTTATACATATGAATGCTTTTTATGTGCTTCTTAAGATGTTCGCAACAATATGCAGAAGTGTTGATTAATGGCATATTTGGAATGTATGTAGCGCATATCCAACTGTATGGGGTGTCCGGAAATGGTCAATACAACGGTTGAAGAAATATGCTGAACATGAACACAAGAAACAAAGTATTATCGTCTTCTAGAGTTTCAACTCTAAACATCAAATTCATCATTGTAAATAGTTTTATTCAGACAAAAATATTATTAATTAATTTATATCTCGAAAACCGCTGCCACTAGGTATGGGAGTATATAAAGCAAGAGTGATTGAAATCAGTCAAGAATCCAAAAAAATATAAATATACAGCATGGTCCAATAAAATAAGAAAGTTGCCACGACTTTTGGGAGGAACCGGCAACACTGCAAAACTGAAAATATTTTTAAAATATAGATCATACTCGATTATGGGCTCAGCCAAATTTTCAAATCGTTCCTTTGAATAGTTTTCCGTAAACGACTAAGGTACCATAGAACGTGAGACACCCTGTATAGAAATGTCAAAAAAGTCGTTATTTTTGGTTGGTGAATGGGATACCATAAAAATCTTTGTACTCAATTTTGGAAAACCCTGCATGCCTACCTAGTCAGTGAAAACTTTGATTTTCAGAAGGTTAATCTAAATTGATAATATAAAATATAAATTCCAACCTTATCTCATTTGCTGTTGCAGAAGAAGCTGGACGGACTCACTCATGTGATGTTGCAATAAAATAGAATCCAATAAGAAAAATATGAAACCGGAACTATAGATACATTAAGAATAAAAATTTAAAAAAATTATTTAGGAGAGATTTATGGACAAAGAGTTTCTCATCTTGCAAAGTTGCTTCAAGTAAAAGCTTTTATTTCCTAATAATAATATATTACGAAGTGGGTATAAACTTTTACAAAATAGTATATTATTCAACGAGTGGAAAATGGTGTCATCATCATCTGAGTGAGGATAAGCCATTTTCCGCGAGTAGAGTACTATACTTTGTCTTAGATTATTCAATAATTGGATCGAACTTTGCAATATTTTATTTCATTTGGACTGCACTCTTTGACAACTGTACTTCAAGTGAGGTTAGGTTGTTAACACATTGACTATAAAACAAGTATGGACGGTCAAATGGGCTGTTTCAAAATGATGGATTTGAAGGTTGACATTTTGTGGAATTTTCTGATTTGCTCTAAAATAGTGGAGTAATGACATTAGAACATTTCATTGGTTGAAAACAATTGATTAATGAAAAAAAAGTCACTGGTATGAGTAACGAGTCACATTAACCAATAGAAAGTGAATATCATTGAATAGTCATAGTCATAGTCAAAGAAAAAGTAAATTGTCCTGATGAGAAGTATTTATTTAGGTTTATTGAAATTGAAGAGGCAGCAGTGGAAATAGTTTATTGAACATTTTCGCGAAAACCACCATGTAGCCAATTGTGATAATTGGCAGTGGCGGCTCGTGATGTGTATGTATGGGTGTGCGCAATCAAAAAGAAATCTGAGGAAAAAGAATGGCGCACTCACCATTTTATTCAAATAATGGTTATGGACTTGGTTTTAGGTTTGTTTTTGACTACTAAAATGAGATCGAAAAAACCAAATTAAAAAATCGGTTCATTCTACGCCTCAGCCGAAAAATAAAGTAAAATATAGATAAAAACCGTCCATCTTTCTCAAAGTGACCTTATATCAATATACGAGAAAATTAGAAACAAAGTCTCAAATATTTGAGATCTGGATTTTGCTCCCAACTGTCCCGTATAAGTAAAATATTGTTTCGTAAAAAAAACAATTGTTACATACCATTAATAAAAAGTCCACTCTGGCGTGTATTTCTGATTCTTTCATTTTCAAAAAAAGTTTGGGATTATGTTTTGCACCAGATTGTCCCAAATTTTAACTTTAACTAGCAAATTCATAAACCACGTTCGGTATCGCAGTCGTCATGCGATCCCAATCACGCCCAAGATTGACTAGTCCGTCCGGATTGCAACACGATACGTTAGATAAGAATATGCTTCCGGAGGTTTTTCTGGAAATCTCTGGAAGACTAACTGTTATACCCCAACTCCTCTTATATCTACAAAGAATAACTGCTATGGAGAGGAAAAGGGAATTTCCTGGCACCTTCTTCCTGTGATGGATGTTGTCACTTGAAAAGAGAGGTACTAGAGACTTTCAAAACTGTTCCGCAAATGTATAATGATCTGAAGATTCCACAACTGATGGTGAGCCATTTTCTGGTGTGGTATCCGCTTTTGCTGGAAAATTCCCTGCGATTGACGATTCCCTAAAGTGTTTGAAGATTGAGCCTTGAAATCCAATTGATGTTAAGGAGCGGAGACGAATCTGCGCTAAGGAGCAATCACTATTGGTATACGGGATACCTATGGCCACAGATGATGTGATATATCTATTCCTGAATAACTGCCTCGTTGAAACATGAGGCTAACCAAGATAGAGACCTCTCGCCAACCATACATTTTCTGGTTTATGAGAAGAAGGGTGGGGTCATTACAAACGAAAGCCATCATAACGTTTCAAGTTCTCCAGGAGTAAAAATATCTCATCATCTGTGCCCATATCCATCACAGGAGGTGAGGAGTCCGATCTTCTGCGTTCAGGAATTCTGGGACAATTGCTCTTTCTTATTTATGTGAATGACAATGCAAAAGGATGTTCTGGAAAATGGACAGTGTTGCGGATGTCACGACCATTTTATGGAGAGGGCAAGATGCTCACCAGTTGGAAGGAGTTTTTTCAGAGAATCTGAAAAAGTTGATGAAATGCCATTTATTGAGTCATCATCTTTTTCCTGATGGAAGCTCCACCCCACATGCGTGTCCATCTCCACGCCCAGGTACTGGACCACCTTAGACCAGTTGATTTGAGTACGCTGTCTGAAGGTTGATCGTTGACTCTTACTTGGTTTGGTCGTCTATAAAGTGAGAAGTCAAGAGAGTACTACATCTCAAGCATCTTTTCTAGCCAGTCTCTTGATTATATGGCCTCGTCACATCAAGAAAAGCTGTAGCTGTGGAAGACTTGTTGTTGAGTCCGCTGGTGACTCGGTCAGTCACTAGGGAGTCGGATTTCTCTCTTAGTCATGATGATTTTTTTAGTGGTAGGTTATAGGACATTTTGTGGAAAGTCCTGGGCTTTACAGGTTTCCCAATCATCACTATCACGATATTTTTCCAGCGTTTGGGGAAGTACTGTAGTGTAAGAGTTACATTGCAGGTGTTCACTATTTTCATCCTTGCCTTCCTAGGTAGGCATTTATTGCGTTCGATTGGGTTTTTGATTTCTCCAGACTATGGCAAGTTTCAAATATGTCCTCAGTCTCCTCAACAAAATCGTCGTTTTCTCTAGGGGCTCCATCCAGTTGGCTCTCGTTTTTGTGAATGTAGGCAAAGACATTAGCTTTATCTAAGTCCGCGTAGGCTAAGCCTGAGGGCTCGTTGGAACTGCCATGCAGAATTGAGAGTCAACGAAGTCTTCCCTGTCACTGTGATGATTCAAAGCTATCCTGTCGTACAGCCTTCTGAATCTTGTTTTCACAGATGATGTCCTCACCTCTGAAGTTGGTGTTTCTGAGGCATCGATTTTTAGCTTCCTTACTTGGTTGTCCAATTTGTTTCTGGATTTAATCATCTCGTAAATCATTCTATATAAATCAACACGCCCAATGGTCTCACTATTGACGACCTCCGTCAAACCAAAATCAAATTTTATCATAGAAGATAACACAAACAAAACTCTCTGGAAGAGTTCCACTCAATCAACCGAATTACCGTAATAATATAGGGACATGCGTGCCCCACGATAGATTAGATAAATTCGCCTCTTTTGGCATGATGAAAAGGCATTATTAAATTAACTTCGTCAACAGGCTCTTCATCAAAATTGAATCTATGCGCGGCATAGTTTGGGTAAATTTGGAAAGGCTTAACAATGCTTATATGCTATATTGACACCGTATTATCATAATAATGATGCCAATCTGGCTGCAATACGCGTATATGCACCTGATTATTATGACGATATTGGAAAATTATTTATTCTGTCATGATTGAAAGTCGTGGATTTCCAAATCCCATGACCATATGTTCAAACATCACATAAACAGAAAATTAATGATTCAAGACGTGTTAACTAAATAAATCCAAAGCATCAAAGCAAAACAATCCATGTCAGGCACACCGTCTTAACAATTCGTATAATGCGACCATTCAAATCATTCAGTTGTCAGTCTCAAAGATGATTAACTATGGCTAACCAACGTGCCTCTTGAGGGCCTAAGAAGCAGAATTAATGATACCGAAATGAACATTGTTACGCCCAGAGACACTTTCGTATTTGTGAAGCTTCGTTTGCCAAGGTAAGTTCACCACACTTTTCTTTATGTTAAATAAGCAAAACACTGACATTTTGGAACATACTTATTCATATCCACAGAATAAAAGCTAAATAGAAGTGGCAGATTGATCATTTGTCTGATGACCAACCACATTTCAACAGTGGGTTAGGATGTCTTTGAAGGCATATCTAAGGTGTTAATGATGTCTTGTGAGCAACAAATTCCAATACTTTGTTTTCTTTTCCTTAAAATGTGCTTAGTTGTGTGGTTAAGAACTCATTTTATAAACCACGTCGTGGATCGCAAGTGTGATAACGTACGTGAATAATAAACTAAAAGTGCTGATGGGTACACAGCAACCTGCTTTCAAAAAATCAGCATTTTTGCCAACAAGTCTTGGTTGATATAGTGTACAGTTCTTTCTGTATGTATGTTTGAGATAATGTATTGAACAGATAAATCTGATGTGTCAAAAATCTATTTAAATCAAATTCTCCAAAGCCAGGTAGCTTTTAACTTATATTCAACAATCTGACCGTCTGTTGCATCACGTTGACATAAATCACTTCATAATTGTCATTGTGAAGAAGTGTCAAAATATTGTTAACAAATATAATAAATCAAGGAATTACCTTTGTAGACCATGTGTGGACAGGAAATGGTTTTTTATGCAATTTAAAGCCACTTTGGGATGCATTGTCATGACTTCATGAGCAGCTGTGAATGTGAAATCTTGGCAACCCCGAAAGGAAGTGACCAATAACCACAAATTTTCTGGTTGCGACCCATCTCCACCATACTAATGAGCTGGAAGCGACAGTTTAAAAGGTTTTTCTAATTTGGCGAATACCTGTTTGATGAAGTCAATATTTTACGAATGGGTATAAAATTAAAAGCTAATGTTGGACATTTGGTTCTTGGTATTGTCATTGATAGAAGAAGGATGTTCCCACATAAAGAACATTCAATCAACTACCTGGTTATCATGATGAATTGATTAGCGTTTTTTTGTTTATTTGTGAAAGGATTATTGATATAAGCACACATTAAGTTAATCAAACAGTGGTAGAGTATATGACTTAGTGATTGATTTGACATATATAAACATATGCAGTATGCCGGTTGGATTATTGTTTATGAGAATTTTTCATTTTTCTGTTATATTTGATTAGTTGTTGGATGATAAATAGAAGTATCCAACAACAATGGATAAATGGTTTTAGTTATTTGTCCAGCTTTTTGGTATAATGAAGAAGTTTTGGATCCACTCATTTTAAAAATCTCACAATCTGGCAACGTTGCGTGGCAATAATTTTTACTGTGAAAATGTTCACTTGATTTTCCTTCCCTATATGTGCATTTTTCAATTTTATCTCGTGATTTTAACAAATCGACATCCAACTGCTTTGATTTTGTTTTCGTTTTAAAGTGAGTTTTACAATTTTGTCACTTTTTTTTTTAATAATTATATCTCTTATTCAATTTTTTTTCAAATAACGTGTGGTTTATGACCATTTTGTACTCTCCCACACATTTTTAGGTGATTTTAATTTTTTGATATTACGTATTTAGATTTTTTCTATTGCGATTAAAAAATATTCTTTTTCCTTATTTGGATTTTTTTCTAATTGAAAATCCAATTCTAAAATTCAATGTGTTGTTGCCTTTGGTCAAAGTTTATTAAGGTATTTTTATTCTAGGAGTTTCACTTTAGTGTTTTTTTCTCGGGTTTTTTTTTACATTATTCTCTATTCACTCATCTCATGTGATTTCAAATTCAAAGATTCTTTCAGATTTCACAAATTTTAAACATCATTCCCCTTTATTGTTTTTTTAACAATATCCCTGTTTTTTTTCTGAATAGCTCGTGTGAAATTTTGTACTTCCACACTCATGTTCAGGTAATTTTTTCACTTTCATTAAATACTTGATATTTTTATATTTTTTGAGATAATCCAGTTTTTTTCCTATTGCGGTGAATAAATATTCCTCTCCTTTTTTTTTCATTGAAAAGTCCATTTAACAAATTTAAGTATGTTTTGCTTTGACCAAAGTTTATTTATTTTTATTCAGTAAACTTCAGTTTTTTTTTGCTAATTTCAAGTGATCTGTTTCTCAATTATTTTTTGTCACGTAAAATTATATTTTTTTCGAAATAACATTCCTCATTTCATTTTCTTTTTTGATTAACCAGTGTTCACGACCATTTTCAACTTTCGCCCTCACATCACGTTCAGATTTTTTTTTCATTTTCAAAACATTTGATTCTTTTTATTTTTTGAGTTCTTTTTGAATTATTTTCTGTTACGTATTCGAGTATTCTTTTTCACTTTTTGGATTTTTTTTGAATTTAATGTATTGTTTGCTTTGTTTTCGACTTTTTGAGGTTATGAGTTATCATTTATCATCTTTCTTGTAGTCTTTTGTAAGCATGTTTGATTCCATTCATCAAATATACTTTTTATGAAGTGAGCATTTGATGTTTTCGTCAAAGTCTCATTATACAGGGTGATTAATGTAGGGTCTGTCTACAGTTTGTTTGTTGAAAATTGAAAAACTTGAGGATTTTTCAAAAAATTGACAATTATTTTGTACGGCCCTTGACATCGCATCATAAATAACCCTGTATATAATTTCCAAAGGTCCATGTCATACGGTGTCCCATGACATACGGTGTGATTGAGGAAGGTTTTGTCTTCAATTTGTTTTTTGGAAATTGAAAATTGGTCTTTGAACTAAAGCGTGACGAATCATAAATAACCATGTATATCATTTCCAGGGTGATTGAGAAAGGGCTTGTATACAATTTATTTTTTGAAAATTGATAATCTGTCCAGGAATAAAAGCTAAACGATTTTTCGAAAAAATTTCCATTATACAGGGTGTTTCCTAACCTCTGTGACAAAATGAAAGGGGGTTATTCTTCGCTTAATTTTGAGACGAAAATGTAGTATAACTTTTTTTCGAATTTGGATTTGTTTCTAAAATACAGGGTGTTTAATTTTTTTTTGATTAGTTTTTTATTTTTAATTAATTTATCTTTTATTTAGTGTTTTTGAATTCTCCATTAAAATGATTATAATTGATTATGTATTTGTTGGAAAATTCAACATCAGCGATAAAATTACTTTTTGCGTCAAAACTCACTCAACTAGATTTAATTTTTCATCTCAAAAATTAGGCAAGATACGATAAAGATTCAAGAGATCAAAAAGTGGCGTTTTTAGTTGAATAACCTGATAAAAAAATGAAAATGACACAAAAAGTCAGTGGCGTACATTTTTTTCCCAATAATATTGGTTGAAGTGCCGCTCGGGACGCCACTGTATTCGATAATTTTTATTTGTTCATGGCAAAATGAGCCCGTTATCACTATAAATACCGTTACCAAACGTCAACAAAATCGAGTAAAGATAAATTAATTAAAAATAAAAAACCAATCAAAAAAAAAATTAAACAGCCTGTATTTTGGAAACAAAGCGAAATTCGAAAAAAAGTTATACCACATTTTCGTCTCAAAATTAAGCGAAGAATCACCCCTTTCAATTTGTCATAGAGGTTAGGAAACACCCTGTATACGGCACCTGACATCACATCATAGATAACACTGTATATCATTTTCCAATGCGTTTTTGTTAAATCCCAATTATACAGGGTGATTTAGAAAAGGTTAGTCTATATATTGTTTTTCGAAATTTTGAAACTGAAATCGCATCATAAATATCACTGTATACAGGGTGTTTATTGATTGAATGCCGATACTTGGGGGTGACAATCCTTGGTTGATTTTGAGACAAAAAGTTCATATGGACTTGTGTCCGCAAAAGCCTAGATTTTGAGATACAGGGTGTTGAAATAAATAAAAATATATTTTTTTATCATTACTATTCCAGATATCTTTATCGTTGTATTTGGTACACGTCTTCTATGATTCAATATGCATGAGAATGTTGGAGAGGGCGCCACTGATTTAAAAATATTGAAAGATACAGCAGGGTGTCAATGCAATTAAGTTTATTTTATTTTTTTTAAGCGAAAACCATACGCCAGACGAAAAAAAAAACAAAAGAACAAATTGGCTCAGAAATATATAGAGACTTCAAAAAAATTATGTTTATTTTGAAAAAAAGCAGTGGCGTACAAGTTTTTTGTCCAAAAATCTTGAGTGCAAAACCCGTACGGACGCCACTGGTAAAAGAAATAAGTTTGTTTGTACATCACAAAATGCATATTATAATGCATAGAAGACGTGTACCAAATTTCATAAAGATATCTGGGATAGTATCAAAGTAATTATAAAAAAATCTTTAATTTTTTTAAATTTCAACACCCTGTATCTAGAAAATTAGGCTCTTGCGGACTTATGTCCATATGAACCTTTTGTCTTGAAATCATTCAAGGACTATAACCCTCAAGTAAAGGCATTCAATTGATAAACACCCCGTATAATTCCCGATGCGTTTTCGTCAAAGTCCAATTATACAGTGTGATTGAGAAAGTGTTTGTCTGCAATTTATATTTTAAAAATCGGTAATCAGTCCACGAATAAAAGCGTAACGATTTTCCAAAAATGAATCTATTATGAATGACACTTGACATCACATCATAAAAAATAACCCTGTATATAATTTTCAATGCGTTTTTCTTGAAGCCCAATTATACAGGGTGATTGAGGAATGATTTGCTATTATTTTTTTTCTGAATATTGAAAATCATTCCAGGAATAAAAGCGTGACGATTTTCCATAAAATTGAAATTGACATCGCATCATAAGTAACCCTGTATATCATTGCCAATGCGTTTTTGTCAAAGTCCAATTATACAGGATGATCGAGAAAGGGTATGTCTGCAATTTATTTGTTGAAAATAGAAAATCAATCAAAGAATAAAAACGTGACGAATTTTCAAAAAAATGACAATTATTCTAAACAACTCATGGCATCGCAACTTTTGTCTGTTATGACATGCTTGAACACAATAAGTGTGCACAAAACCAATATTTTGTGCACACTTATTGTTCAAATCATGTCAATATTGCCAATAAATGTTATATTTTTCGTCAGAAAACTACCAAAAATATACAAGTTAATAAATTGTCACATCACGATGTTAACAAACAAAACACATAACCTCATTTTGTCAACATAACCTAATTATTTTATCTCCTTGTGACCATAAAATGTATCAAATGCTCTGGAAATTTCCCATTACTTTAAACTAGTGCATAAACTTTCCAATGCAATAATGAATAATAAAACCACACCACTTCACTGTATATTTAAAATAACTCGCAAAAACAATTTTTCAAATATATAGCCTATTACAAAGAAAATATTACTTTCTCTTGAATACGAGAAACAAAAGCGTATAATATGTTTTATAGCAACGCATATAAGAACAAGCATGGCCACGAACACGGCAACATGGAACAAACGCGATATTTATTCATTAAAGTTACACTTATATTATGCGTTTTCCCTATATACCTTTCTCCATTAGTTTTCCTTTTATATTTAAAGTAACATTAGACAGCTACTAAGCTACAACATAAACGCTATAATAGTACATAGCACCCATAAAATTTATCTCGCCACAGATCAATATTTTAAATGGAATTACATACATTGGTTATTTTGATAAATATATAGTTATTGATGGTACTAGTGCGTTGTGTTGAAAATAAGTCACGCGAGAAAGATTTGACTTGTGAAACATAACGCACGAGTGCAATACAATGTTTTATCCAACAAATGAAGGAAATCGTTTTTTATCAGATAATTAATAAATATAAGTTTTATTGTCAGAATGACTAGACAGTGACATGTTTACATTTTGGTCAAAATAGGTTCATGTGTGTTTGGTTGCCACGGGAACGTGAGATATAATCCAAAACTAGTGAGTTATGGATTATAGCACACTAGTGTGTTATTCGATACTATACTTATCCAAAATGCGTTAGATGAAAGTTTTTTATTTTCCACAATAAAATCGAAAAAAGTCACATATAGTTTCCCCCTTTCAAAACGCCATAATACACTCTCCAAGCAATCACTTAAATTACATGAATAATAAACATACAATGGCATCAATAAAGGAAATAGAAATCAAATTCAAATACCTACTCCTCTATCTGCCATCTGTGCCGAATTAACATAGAATTCTGCGTGAGGCAGTTTGTACAGAGGGTCGTACAAACTCCATTTATACTGGCTTATGTACTCTTAGGCTTGTAACGGTGTCATATGGTGTTAATATATGCATTGAGTAAGCTAGTGAAAATTTGTCAGTCTTAAGGGGGTGGAGCTGGACCTCCCAATAGCTGTTAGGATTCAATTAATAAGATTGCTCATTTCATTCATATGAGCACTGATTTATGGGGATGTGTATGCCACACACCCTTCACCCATAACTCTCATGCCCAGTAGCAATGGTACCACCAGCGGAGTAATAAAAAAAGTCACAAAGGAGGTCCTGCGTCTAAAAGTAATCTATTTTATAGATAAGAGACAAACTAGCCATTATTATGTAGAGCAGTGGTCCTTAACAATGTGGTAGGTAACAAAGACAATTTTATGGTACCGTCGTACTATACAGGTGTATTTAGAAATAGTAAAAACTCCGAATTAGCATCACAAAGGAACTGTGAGATGTGGGTGATATGGTTTAGATGGATTTGGACAGGTACGGACTTTTGTATGCTTTTATTTTCTTGATTTTAGTGTTTCCAGTTGCATGGATTTCAGTCCGATCCGATTCTTTTCCCATGGAAGTGGAAGTTTTGTTCAACATCTTTTAACATATTCCTGGTTTTCCTGGATCAAGAGGAGAGAAACCGTCCATATGTCAACCTTCTCGTACTCCCAGGAGTTCAATGAAGAATATCTTGGAGGATATGGACGCTGAAAAAGCGAGACTCTCTTTTGATCATGAAAACTTATTTTTGAATTGGGTTCATGAGATCCATCACAATGTCGTCTTAAGAGCTCCTTCCGTAGGAGAAGAACACTCTCAGCAACATAAATGTAGAGTTGGTTTCCTTCCAGGGTACCATATCCAGGAATGTACTCCCTCATGCGATAGAGTTGATCAAGAGTCTTCCGCTCATCTCAAGATGTGACATGATAATTGGAAGTAAAGAAGACATCCAGCATATTTCTAACACTAATTACGGATCTGTAGTCTGGTCAAGCATTGAAGCAGATATCTCTTTTGTTTTTGGGATGTTCCAAGGGGTCAGAAACATGGTAATCTATGATCTTACAGTAATCTCAAGATATTCAAAACAGTCTGTGCGTGGGCCATTTTTGTCAAACTCAGGCCAAGTTTCACATGACCTCTCGTTTACTTCTCGAAATAGTGGTCATTTGAGATTTTAGAAGTGGTACGTGTGCAACATTCAGATTCAAATCAAAAGTAGTGGATGATCAAATTACTCGTTTTTTGGAAAATTGTGGGTCAACCATGATCACAGCGTGCGAAATGATGATAAGGGATGAAAACACGTGTGTGGCGTATGTTTGTTCTTATCGATTCAGGGCCATATTGATGCCCTTCTCACCTTCATGAACGAACTATGAGAAAGGGAGTTTAATTAGGTTTTGATGGGTATCGTTGTCACTTCAGTGATGTATGGAACATTTTTGGATTGGAGGGTTATGAAAACAAAATTGTGCACGTTTTTAGTTTTAATACTGTTTTTATTCAATTCTCCATATAGAGCAATGTTAAGTTGAATAGAACAAATGTGTCGATTTTCTTCTTTTTATTTTTCATAGTCGTTTTAATTTATTTTGTTTTGTACTATTATTGTTCAATTCTATCTATCTAGTTTTACAAAAAGATTTAAATGAAACTTCATATTTGTGAATGTTAGCAACTTTACTTTTTTTTTCACTGCTTTTTTTATTTTACACTTTTCCCGATTTGTTTTTGTTTATATTCAAGATATTTCGCCAATTTGCCTGAATGGGGGATTTGTTATTGTAATTTTCCGTTTCAACTTTATTCTCTGATTTTTGTTTTTCATGTCGTTTTTCATAATTTTCACTTTCTGTTGATTTTTTTCAATTTACAAAGCGTAGATTTTTCATCGAAGTAAGAGGAAAATGTTATAATAAGCAGAATAAAAACACAATCATAAAAGAGCTCAAATATAAATATGCACTAAAAAATAAGAAAGTCACTAAAATGTAAAAATTTAATTGTACCTAGACTGTCACCTCTCGGGATATTTTTCAACTTATATAATTTGATTTTTTGACTCTGTTTACTATATTCCATTATTAATCTTCAGCTATTTTTCAAATTTTAATTTGTCTTTCTTCCTTTCTTTCTCGTGACAAAATAAATTGAAAAATTAGCGACATAAAAAATTCACAGAAAACACCTACCTACTTAAACGTCAAATACTTTTATTTATTTGTTAGTTTTTCCTCAATTTTATATTAAAGCTTCGTCATTTATCATCAAAGACGTCAAGAAGGGAAGTATTAAAAATTGAAAAATATAACGAACCAACGATTATTATCACAAAAAGGTTAATACATTTAAAAAAAATATATTATAAGATCGTCACATGTTGGAGATTTCCTTCAACTTATACAGGGTGTCTCACGGTGACCGTCCATAAGAATATCTTGGAGAATAAAGCAATTGGGATTCTGAAAATTTGTATGGTGGGATATTCATAGATGTTCTTCTCAAATGAAATAAAAGCAACGTTGCACGACTTCCGGTTATACCGGAAGTGGGTGTCAACTCGCTTATTTTAAATGGAACACCCTATATATTATTACATTTTTGGATTCTACGTAAAATTCTAGGCAGATTTTATGTATCATGTCCTATACCTAAGTATGAGCGTGTTTGAAATATTTTAGTTTTTATGTCAAAAATGACGTTTGAAGGCTCCTATTCAAATGTGGATTTCACCCATAAGAAAGCCTTCATTATTTAATTTGTATTGGATTTCTTGTTGAAAAGGACCTACTTTATTTGATTTTTCACAGCAATATGAAAACTATTATTACAGGGTGGTCCAAAAATAAGATCAAATATTAAATTCAGAAAACGGCCAAAAATCAATTTTTTCAAATGGATAGGATTGTCCTCTCCAAAATTTTTTTTTTTTTTTTTTTTTTTCTGAATTTTCGGAATGAGCAATATTAGGTAAACTCACCCTTATTTTCAATGCACAATAAGATAAAATTATAAAAATAAGGGGTTTTCATTTGAAAAAATTGATTTTAGGCCGTTTTCTGAATTAAATTTTTGATCTTATTTGGCCCACCCTATAACAATACTTCTCATATTGCTGTGAAAAATCTTTTGAAGTAGGTCCTTTTCAACAAGAAATCCAATACAAATTAAATAATGAAGGCTTTCTTATAGGTGAAATTCACATTCAAATAGGAGCTCTCAAACGTCATTTTTGTATATATAGGGTGTTCCACTCGAAACAAGCGAGTTGGCACCTACTTCCGGTATAACCGGAAGTCGCGCAACGTAGCTTTCATTTAATTTGAAGAGAGCATCCTTTTGATCCTCACCATACAAATTTTCAGAATTCCAATCGTTTTATTTCCCGAGATATTCTAATGGACGATCCCCGTGAGACACCCTGTATCATTGCTTAGGGGAAGGTTGTCAATATTGAGCCACTACCTAAATTGCATGGACCACCGTACATTTCCCCAAAACTGAACAAGTCTCAAATCATCTTGCAACACTGTACCATTCCTTCACTCACTACACCACAACCCAAAAGGCTCCAGAGTGCAGGTATTGTACAGTGTTGCCAGATGATTTGAGACATGTTTATTTTCGGGGAAATGTACGGTGGTCCAATTTAGATAGTGGTTCAATATTGCCAACCTTCCCCTACTCTCTTTGTCTTCAAGGCTTCAGTTACTTTGTTCTCAAATTCGAGTTGATCAATTGTTTTCTTTTTATTCTCGATACATACTAAATAAAAAAGTTATTGACTTGAAGAGTTTCATAAAAAACAGTCACTTGAACGTCACACATAATCTCCTTGATTTGTAAGTTTTTCTTTACACGAACGTTAATGAGCTCACTAAATGCCTTGTCTTCAAAATTTGAAAAATTACCGAAGATACGTCACTGAAATGAAAAAAAAAAGATTTGTTTCAAGATTGTCACTTGTTAAAAATTTTCTTCAACTTTTATATTTTGATTTAAATTTTGATTATTGAATTTTTTTGGATCTGAAAAATAGTATGAGAGTCCATTCTCTTCTTTTTTCCCTATTTTGAGTGACTAATTGAATTTTTAAAAGAGTTAGAGGGTTTTTAGTTCTAGACAGTCTCTGTATAAAAAAAAAATATTTTGAGACACTCTGTACAAAAATTATTGATGGATGGTGATTTCTTTAAAAATAATGAAAAAATCCATTTCATTGCCTACAATTCGAGTTTTTAGTTTCTCAATTCACTCAATTTTTAAAAAAGTTACAGAACTTCTAGCTAAGCTGTCTTTGTTTCAGGGAATTTTTTAAAATGATTTTGAGACACTCTGTACATATTATTGATGGAGTTGAGTAATTTCTATGAAAACAGTGTGAAAGTCAATTTTTTTATCTACAATTTGAGTTTTGAGTGATTCAGTTTACTCAATTTTCAGGGAAGTTACAGGGTCTTCAGTTTTAGACTGTCTTTGTTTACGGGATTTTTTCTTGAATAATTTCAGACACTCTGTATAAATTATTAATGATGCTTGGTGATATTTATAAAAATAGAGTGAAAGCTCATTCTTTTTCCTACAATTCAAGTTTTGAGTGACACAATTTTTAAAAAAGTTACAGGGCTTCTAGGTCTAGACTCTGTAGTTTTGTGGCGCATCCATGATTTACCTGATTTGTTGGGTATTTCGCCACACCCTATCAAAAAACAATCAAACTAGTGTTAAAATACCGGATTTTCTATATTACCTAAAAAAAAATCTCTTTCCAATGGTAAAGAGTACAAGTGGACAACATAATAGTATCAAACCCATGCAGCAAATTTGTCAACTTTAAGTCCCTTCTGACCTCCTTATATGACACACAAAACGTTGCTAAAAATGTATTAAAATCGTCGGCCCCATCAAAATCCCTAGTGTTTACTTACGTGCGGTGTGAACGTAAACCCAGATTTTCGGTCTTCACGCAGATGCTCTTTTTGTTGTATGCTCTTATGTAAACAGAGCTTAACACTCTAAATGCATTGATCGACATATTCGGAATATTTCAAAGCCTTCGCAAACAAAGTTAGAGTTAGTACAATTGTCCGACCGTTTAACCAGGGGTTAACATTGTGAAAAATACGATTATTCGGTTGTTATCTTGTTTGACTGTGGTTAATCCTATAGGGCCTTGGGTTGGAAGGGTCTATTTGTCTTCCTGGCATGTAAATATGTCAAAAATGTCTCGTGAGTGTGATTCTACGTGATCTAAAAATCAAAAACCAGCTCAAAAAATGTTCTAGTGCGTTATCTTGAAACTAGCCCCCGCATGGCGTGATTTCCAAACATAATGGTAATTCCAAAAGCATCTTTCAAGAATTCAGCATTCGATACGTGTAGCGACTATCGACTGGTAGCTGAGATCTTTATCTTAAATAATTGTTTGAGTATTGAAATCTTCTTAAGCCGAAGAAGATCGAGAAGATAAAAGTTTACTATTATATTCACTTGCATGGGCTGGGCGCTGCTTTAATGGAATCTGACAATTAAGTGTGTGGCATATTGTCTTCAGGCTTTGATAGTGATGGTCATAAATTTGATGTTGTTGATTTTGCACTCAAGCATTCTTGGAAGGCCAAAATTCAGCAATCTTGATCGCGCAAAAATTACTATTCCGCTTATTATGTTTGATTTCAGTCCGTATAACAAGCACGTTTTCTTCACTTGATCAATACAGGTCTGTACAAATTTTCAACACATATTATTGAGATCAAAATTAATCGATTTAAAGCAACTTACCTCTGTCCAAAATTGCTCCGTTTCCGAGATACAGGGTGGTCAAGTTTAAAATCAAAAAACGGTTTATCTCATTATTTTGGAAACTTTTTACATATTTCTGTATCTCTCTTCCAATAGAAATGTTGGGGTCTTCGCAATATTTTTTTGTAAAGGATCTGCTGTTACCGCTTTTTTTTTGAACACCCTTTATAATAATGTTTTATTAGAAATTTTGTTGAAAATTTCCCACCAGTCAATTCTAACCAATCATAGGTTTGCATTTTAACATGTTGCTATGGCAACGACCTAACTTTATCGGAAATCACCCTACTCATAATCACGTGACTGAAAGATTAATAAGTGGAAATCTCCCTGACTTTGCATCTGAATGTAGCTCCCATATGATTACAGGGTTGCCGTCCCCACTCTCCCTAACAATCCCACACTGTGGTTTGTGCATGGGAGCTCCTACATGCAGCCCCTACTATTAAATCTTCTCAAATAGTTTTGGCATGAAATTTTCTTGCCGAATCTCCCGCGAGCTCGAATTAAAAAACCGGAAATTTGTTCTCGTTGCGAATTTTTCAAGAAAATTCGCAACTCGACAAAATTTCCGGAAATAATTCGAGCTCTAGGGAGATTATAAGTGAAACAACTATTTCGAAATAATATTGAGGCCCTGATGATTATTAAAAACCATTTTTGATTTTACTAAAAAGTAAGGGAAATGAAAATGTTTTTTGTATTTTGTAGTCTTGTTTTAGAAAATCCAACAAACATACCTTGTGAGTACTGAGGTCTCTAGTTGAAGAAGTTCTTCTACTTCTATAATATTTTTTATTCCGTAAAACTACCAAAATTTTGCTTGGTTGGGATATTGATACAGTTTAATTTGTAAATATTTTTGAATTCTATTTACTGACACCTTTTCAGATCTTGAGATCAATGCCGATAAAAATTAAAATTACAGTGTAGATTCTTTGAATTAAATTTTTAAAATGCACCTTAACATCACGTTTCTTTCGAAAAATTCATGTGAATGTTGTAGAGAATAACCAACAATCGTCAACTTGGCAACGTTGTCATCTGTCAATAATACGTGGACATTTTCATGACTGGCTTGTAATTGCGAAGGTAAAGGTAGTGGGGAGGCCTCTCTTTTTTTACCATCTCCTTCGCATCTGTCAATAGTGTCAGGATTGAGGCTACGTAATTTATAACAAACTAACGACACGACCACTGATTAATGATTTTTTAATTAAAATGACTCTTTCTTTAAACATATCTGCAAATTACATGTGAATATTGGATAAAATAACTGAAAATTGTGGCAACGTTGCGATCTGTCAATGGAGTCGGAGTTCACGTTACGTATCCACGCTTATACAGGGTGGACCAGAAGTAATGGAACATATGGTAACAGTTGATTCCTCACACAAAATTAATGCGATAGACCTCAACTTGTCCATTCCGAAAGTTGATTTCAAGAGGTGATACAGGGTGCAAAATTTTAATTTTTGACTCTTTCAACTAACTTTTGAAAAAATCAAGTTACTTTGATGAAATTTCGTGAATGGGGGTTGTTTGACACGCAAAATTCATATCTGGCCTTGGTATGGGTCTCACATGTAGGGGGCGCCACTCACACATCTTTCCACTCATTCAAATAGTACTTGAAAATGTTCGTTTTGAATCAAGAAAATGATTTTTCCGTCATTTTTACATAAAAAAGGTAAACTATGTAAAAGTCGATAGGAGTGACTTTTCTCAAGATATTTGCCCTTGAAATAATATATTATGCAATGTTGTTTCGTATAGGAAATTTTGAAAAGTAACATCAAAAACTCCGTTTTCACGGTAATTTTGACAAGTGTCTCGATGTTCAATGTTTCTTATGAGAAAAATAAAAAAAAATAAAATAAAAGTTAAATTATTTTTTTTTTATTATTTTTGTAAGAAATCGCACCCCAGACACTTCTACAAAGTATTTTTTTCAAACATATAAACATGATGAAAATATCATTTTTTTGATTTTCAAAAAATGTACGAGTGCGTACAAAAAAGTTCTCACTATTTGAATGAGTTGAAAGGTGTTGATGTGGCGCCCTCTACAGGAAAGAGCAATTCCGTCTTTAGATTTGAATTTTGCTTGTCCAACAATCTCCATATATCAAATTTCATCGATATAACTTGATTATTTCAAAAGTTATTTGAAAAAATCAAATACTGAAATTCAACTTTGACACCCTGTATCTCTATTGATATAAACTTTCGGAATAGACAAGTTGACGTCCATTGCAATATTTTTGTATGGGGAATCTACTGTTACCGTATGTCCCATTACTATTGGTCCATCCTGTATACAGGGTGTTTCTTAACCTCTGTGACAAAATGAAAGGGGTGATTCTTCGCTTAATTTTAAGACGAAAATGTTATATAACTTTTTTTCGAATTTCGCTTTGTTTCCAAAATACAGGGTGTTTAATTTTTTTTTTAATTAGTTTTTTATTTTTAATTAATTTATCTTTTACTTGATTTCGTTGGAGTTTGGTAACGGTATTTATAGTGATAACGGGCTCATTTTGCCATGAACAAATAAAAATTATCGAATACAGTGGCGTCCCGAGTGGTACTTCAACCAATATTATTGGGAAAAAAATGTACGCCACTGACTTTTTGTGTCATTTTCATTTTTTTCTCAGGTTATTCAACTAAAAACGCAACTTTTTGATTCTTGAATTTTTATCGTATCTTGCCTAATTTTTAAGATAAAAAATTAAATCTAGTTGAGTGAGTTTTGACGCAAAAAGTAATTTTATCGCTGATGTTGAATTTTCTAACAAATACAGCAATCAATTATAATCATTTTAATGGAGAATTCAAAAACACTAAATAAACAAAAAAAAATATTTGAAAATAAATAATAATAATAAAAAAAATTAAACACCCTGTATTTTGGAAACAAAGCGAAATTCGAAAAAAAGTTATACCACATTTTCGTCTCAAAATTAAGCGAAGAATCACCCCTTTCATTTTGTCACAGAGGTTAGGAAACACCCTGTATAGTGTGTAACAGACCTTCGTCACAACTACTGGTTATTGATAAATTTTGGATCAAAATACGGTTGACGACCTTCAGAAGCCTGACAGGTGACAACAGTTTTCCTGTACGAATTCATCAACTGCAAAGAGGACGTTCTAGAGTCGGACAAGAGATGGGGGGAGGTGCAGGAAAAGTTCCAACAACTTCCGGAAACGCACCTGTCTCCTGAGAGATACTTCCAACTTCAAGCTAATTCAGGTACGATGGTCTCATAAATACAAATTTCAAAAATAATTCATCAGAGGTCAATGATACAAGCTGCCAATGGCAGTGTACAGTTTGGTACCTCAAGATGACACCTGCGACTCTCTATTAACAATGGGTGGTTCCAAACTGTTGGTAAGTTAACTCGGATGAGCAAACCCGCCTCAAGCCGACCCTCAACGCACTATCTCGAGGAAAAGTGCCTGTTGTGGCTCACTCAAAAGAGCTAGGCACAAGCCATTCAATACCTAAAATCACATTTTCGGCAAGTTGCGTTACGCTAAAGTCCTCAATTTAAGGACTTTAATGGAGGATCGTTCCCTGACTGACTTCAATAGCTTGGTGGAATTCTGGACATTCACCCAAAGGAGCATCTACCGATCTTTTTAGTGTGGTGAGTAGGTGGCGCTTTGCCAATAGCTTGCTAGAGTTACTCTTGGGGATGCTAAGGAGGGGAACTTGGGGATGTTGAATGGAAACAGAGATCGTGTTGGATATGGCGTTTATGGTCCAGCAATGTTGCCAGATTTTCCTCGACATGATAAACGTGACCTAAGCTCCAAAGAGGCTCGTCAGTTGTTCTCGAGAATTCTTCTGTTTGTTGTATACAGAATAAAATTTTGTATAAGATACCACATTAGCATCCTCCACTCTCAATAAAACAATGATGAATGTAGACCTTGTTGCTCCAACCCAAGATGTTTATATTAACGATCATTATTTATGCACGTTACCCCCTGCACATAACAGAGTACAAAGACAAAACCATAGAGAACCGGACAATAATTGAGCAAGGCTCTACATGATGTTGAACACCATGCATACGGGCCCGTCGAAAATTGATGAGTGACCGAATATTCGTGTTTTCTAACTCTCATGTACCACTGCTAAATTTCGGCTCTTGTCGTTTTGGGACAAGCATCCACTCCCTGTGGCTTTCCAACAACGAACTTGGTGTTTATCGATGATTTATGGATCGATGTTGAACAAAGACCCTTGAGATATGTGGTTTTTCGAGTATTGCTCCAAATTTTAAAGTTCTAACAGCAGCTATAACTCAACCATGAATGAACCCAATGATTTATCATAATTTCACGGTGATCATCAGGGTGGTCTGTGGCGTCCGGTAGCGCCCATTCACGGATTTCCATTCTGAAATTTGTAGATAAGCCATCTCGAATATTTTTTGTTGATATCGTGATCAATTAGAGGACTGGGATAGTGGGCTCATTCACTTTTCTTGGTATGGTTTTATGATGATGGAGTTGAATGAGATACTGCAAAGCAGGATGTTTGTGGTTTGAAATGTAAATGGAATGCTAGAATATAATTCTGTCCAAGTTTAGAAAAACCGACTTGTCGCTAAGCAAAAATGTCAACTCATAGACACATGTTTCCAAATCCAAATTATGTCATCCTCATTTAGTATACATCTGGCATTGAAATTTTGAATTGTGAATACAATTGCCAAAATGTTTGGGTCAGGGACTCAAATTATAATAATCAATTTATAAAACCATAAGAATCCATAATAATTCCTTTAAAAATTGATCAATTGCCAAATTCCAGTATTCATAAGAAATACGTCAGGAAATAAATTGCATTTTTGCATCCCTACACTTCAGGAATCCATAGAAACACGTCGATATGTGGAAGATGAAAAATAGCTGTCACACAATTGTTTTGGATTATTGCATTCTCGACATAGCTTATTCTAGTTTTCCAAATTCAGTCATTTATCAGTGATCTATTAATCATCCAGTAGTGTTAATGTTGGACCCATCAGCTCAAAAAAGAAAAATTACCATCTGAAAAAAACTCATTCATATTACGGCTACTGTGGTACGTCAGACACTTAATTTTCGTCAACAAAAACATCCTTTTTAAATTACTGTCTGACACTTATAATAATGATTTTTTGATTTCTATCTCTATTTAAATGTAAATCTGACAAAATGGGCTTGTGTGCTGTAGGTCATATTTTATAGGGTATCCTAAAGGTGTAGTTACGTGGGAAGTGAGTTTTATATTATAATAGTTGAAGCAAAGCTCTATTATTTGGTTGATGGAAGATCGTGATCAGTGGTTGGAAAATAAACTTAACGGGAGTTGAAATCATAGACATCGCATTGACTAGTTCCGACATGATTTGTGAACGCAATTTTTTGTCAAACTCCTCTGCTTTGGCAGCTCCAGAAATTCCTACTACGTGCTACGACCACGGATCTCTTTACAGTCAAGTAGCAGCCCAGCAAACACAAAAACATAATATTGATGTAAAAATTACGTAACACAAGCTACCATGCAGTTACGTCAATATGATATAATAATAAGGTAACCAGAAAGTAAACTTTAACCTACAACGACTGCATAATGTCATACCTCCAGTGCATGTGAATTTTATGTCACATTTATGTAAACATTTTTATATAAAAAGTAAATGTAAGATTAATATCGATTTATTTATGTAAACATTACGTGAAATTGATATCATTGCTATATAAACAGTTTACCTCACTCTTATCTTATTATTATTACCTACTTTTGTGTATTTAACCAAGAAATCACGCATTGATAATTTACATAATATTGACATGAATCGCTTATGTAATGGAGACATCTTTTTGTTTATGTGAAATTCATGTACTTCCTAAACACCTTGATGTTACATCACATAAAATTTACGTAATAATGAAAGATCCAAAGGTTACATGATTTTACATAAAAACTATTGTGGGAGTCATAATTACTTTAAAATTACATGTATGTTACATCAAAGTCACATGTGTTTACAGGGAGATTGACCAAATACCTAGAAGAAACTATGCAAAGCTAAGAGGCTCAGATTCCCACTTCATGATAGTAAAATAACACCTATACCTTGATGGGCTTTACAAATGGGATAACAGACTTCCATACATAGAATACCTTAGCAAATGTACGGATGGTCAAGTATCTACCGTACCAGAAGAATTCTTCTCTTGCCTAGTGGGTTCACTGTTGCAGTCATGGTACAAGCAATGTCCTAGTTAGAACGTGTGGTCAAGTACCACTTTTCCTCTTCAATTTATTTTGGATATCAGTGATGACAGTGACTTAGTTTTTGTAAATCTGTTTCCAATCCGTCAGTTGATATCAATAGAGGTTCCTTCAAATTAGCATGTTTTTGACCAATTTGGGGGAAACTATTGAAGTTAACGCATCACGTGGTTGTCTTCAATGAGATGGGTTTTTGCTATGATTCTGATTAGAAGTCATTTGGTAAAGAACTTTGACTATTCTGAAGCGAAGGTGGACGTGATCTTCTTCATAGAGTTGAAGGTCAAGTCTTCACAATAAAGTACCAGACATGGTAAACTATACAGCTACTATCATTAACTTCCGATGTCGAGGGTCGGGGATGCTCTCAACAAGATTGAAAGAGAGTATCCTCACACCCTACAACACCCCACTCGTGGTAGCCCTGCTGGAACAAAATCGTATGGATCTAGACGGGAAGGTCGATAAGCATCCTGTATCTCTGTTGAGGTAGAGTGAACCCACAAGTTAGTGAGGTACGTGAAGTAGGATGAAGAGATCCTGGTGGTTGAGTTACCCTGAAGTAAATGCAACTTTGGCCTCAATTTTCATATAAACGGGGAGCCTAACCCGACTCGATCAATCAGCTGCGTTAAGTAAGTCTTCTGAGGTGATAGGAAGTGCAGGAACTGAGGATCCCGCATCCCAAAGGCTGATAATGGAACCTCATGGACATCATGCACAACCTCTTCTGGATGGCTGGACCCAACCGGTAGCCGTGGCATTCTAAGTCCCATTTATGGCAATCAGAAAGCGGGGAGTTGGTTGAGCGATACTTTTTATTCATAACAAGAAATGAAAGTAGCGGTTAAACCACAAGAGTCGCAAGATGAAGAGGAACAGGAAAAACCCACCTCAAGAGCAGAGCAATCGTCAGGAAAACACTAGCTACAAGCAGGCTGGTCTGACAGACCGCTGAAACCGCAGGAATACCCGGAGTGTTGGCATCTTAGGCTTACCCAAGGGGCAGAGCGCCTAAAGATACAATGAGAAGTGTTCATCTGGAATTTTCTTTCTTGACAACATGAAGAGGATGTATCAGATGGTAACAGTATAGGAGAAGCCGAACCCTGGTGAGAAACCCAACTAACCCCGAAAGAGAGATTTCATGGGAAGGATATCTATACGGAGAGTGCTGTACGTTCATCTCCTACATGCGATCAATGCTTCACCAACAGAGGAGAGATCCTTAGAATGCTTTCCATTGAGGGGAAAAGCTAGATTGGAGGCAAACCCAGTAGACAGACTTCCTAAACTGCTCAAAGAGGCCATCTGGGGTTCGTCAAACTCCGGCTCAGGACACAGACTTCGAGCAAATGTTGACAGGTGGTACCTCTTGACAATTCCTAGTAGTAGTAGGATTTATACATTTGATAGGGCGAGTTCGTCAATTATCCAAATGTCCCATTCAACTATCCGTTACTGCAGTAACTCCCTATCCACCCATATCTCCTGCTACATCTACAGAACTCATTTTATGCAAATTTTATTAATATTTACATCGCTGTCATATTTCGCTTCGGCTTTTTCTTATCTCGCTCCCGGTATATTTACGGCCTGTTTATGAGCTTGCTGGTTACAAATCTTCATTTGCGCCGCATGGGAGCATACCACGCCGAACACGAACGTTTAGCCAATTCGAATATACACCTTTTGACAACTTCTTTGGCTGTGCCATTTATGATTCGATATGAATTTATTATAACTGTACTAGAACAATGTTGCACATATCGAACAGTACTAATACATTCGTAGTGTCATTATACAAACGGCAGTATCCGTTTTGGCAAACGGAAGTACTAACTAGCAAGAGTTAGTTAATAAATTTTGGTACCGGAAAATCGGGTACGTGAATGGTTTGGTGATGGTTGCGGGTCAATATTCGTTAGGTTTACCACCATAAATATGTCCCAGATACAACATATCGCAGCCCTTCGTAAACTCCAATATATCCTTGGACAACAAGTGTTTACACGGTCAACATCGAATCCAGTTTCAATTAGGCGTCCAGTATTTGCTCAGCCCTCGTTGCATGATTTCATATAGACATAAAGATAGAACGAATATCGTTTCAAATATGAAGCAAAGTCAACGACAATCTTATTGGAGTAATGTTTGATCAGTTTGTTTATTTTTCATATTATTGGATCCGATTGCTTTGATGTTCCGTGATGTAGTCGATTCGATAGATAAATAACATTCCTGATCATTCATAATATGGCAGATATTTTGAGATTTCTTCAAAAGGTGGAAGAAAATTCAGGTACGTGATGTCCAATATTAATCATCCGACAAAAACCCCCGTCTCGACTGGAAGGAAAATTTAATCTCACAAATATCTCAGATAATATGAATTCCTGCGGGAGAGCAAAACCAAATTGGAAGCAATCCACGAATTATTTTAGGAATAGGCATACTGTCAGGACGAGGCTTGAATACGAATTAAGTTTTGTCAGGAAGCCACCGATTCCCACTTTTCTCACGCACACCAAATTTAACGTATAGATAAAACACCTATATGACAGCTTGTTGGAACCTAATATCCCTAATAGAGTTGATACGACCCAAATTGGTCATATCTTTGACAGGGGGCCATAGAGTTAATTACGATAATCAATTATGGAAGAAAAAGACCCGGTTACGGTTTTATCTAAATAAGTTTTGTCGACGGAGTTGAATCAAGCGGTTTGGGCATTTTATACAAAGAGAAGGCCAGAATCATCAAATGTTAATTGATCTTGATCTTGTGTTAAATTCGTAGATATTCCTTCATGAGAACAGCAGCACTGATGAATTTGACCACCGACTTAGGATCTTGACTAAGTATGCCATATATCTATATATCTGATAATTCCTTCCTCATCTACCTCTCACAATATCATATATTCAAAATGCATCAGTTCCATTGGAAAGAGAAGAAAATTCTTCACAATTCATAAAAATAATATCATTTGATACAGTAGCCATTGAATGAAGTGTCCTATCAGAGGATCACTGCTCCAGAAAAAGTGGTCTATCTCTAAAACCAAAAGAGTGATCAAGGACGTACTAGTTCCATTGGAAAGACATAAAAATTCTCATCATCCAATGTAAAACAATGATAATATAAATAAGGTTTCTATGTCCAAAACCAACTTTTGAAGGCAGTTTTATTAAATGATCTCATACTCCTCTGAAAGCTTGTTGAAAATAATTTGACAGAGGAGATGGGCTTTCCTAACTATTAAACAAGCGAACGGGTCAGAAGCTGAAAAACCTTAACGTCAACAAGTGCTGAGACTACTTAGCGCGACCTATCAATAGCGGTACACTAGTACTACTGTGGGTGAGAGAGCTCCGCTGAGTGTCCTGATGAGCTGAGAAAAACCTGGGCCTCTGTCGTCATTTGAATCTTGGACTCTCCGTGGACCATTAGAATCGAAGATTGTGGGCGTTCGAGGTGTCTGGGAATATTGATACCATATAGTATCCAAGACCTTTACTAAGGTAGCAATACCAACCTTTATACAGCGGTCATATAACAGGTGTTTGGATCCTTTTGGGGATCGGTGCGGCTGCGCATACAACAGAACACAGCAGACTTCTTAATAGTTGATATCTTTTTATCTGGACCCCACACCAAGCCCTTCTGGTCAGCTTAAATCTGGATTTAGACAGGTTGATGGAGATATGTAGGAGTAGCATGCGCATGATTATGGATTCTCAGATATTCACGAGAGCTGGGCAGTGGCAGAGGAGGTGCTTACAATGCAATGTGAGTATTCCCGGGTTGCTCCGCGAGAGCTCAAGGGGGTACTGGGTCGTATGCTCCATCTTTACCTTAGAACCTAAACTCTTTGTTCATTGATTCTGCGATTGATGGATTTTGAGGACATCTGGGCCACACGGTTTTTCCTTTGCTCCCTTTCGCGCCAAACTGTTCGCTTTTTCATTTCCCCTGATTCCACTATGTTCCTTAATCCAGGATACTGTGCCCGAGTTCTCGTCAGAGACCGAGTGCAGAATCTGATGACACTCTAGGATCAGATCTTGTGAAAGCCTCCAGAAATATTCGAGCATGTCCAGCTGTTCTTGCCTCTCAAGAAAGCATCAAGAAGCAGCCGGCACAGCAGCACCTGCATTGCCATCGTTGATGTGGATCTCATTGCTCCTGTGATGGACAGGCATGCTAATCTTTGTAGTTGCTGCATTCTGTTCTGAGCTGTCACTTCTTGTTTGGTTTTAGCACACCACTTACACAAACATTGGTCTGACTAAGGCCATGTAGAATCTGGATTTAATGAGGAAGTGGTGTCTTCCTGTCTGTTTTTCATCTTTTTGGATAGTGGAGATACCTAGAATCAAGCCTGAATTGTGAAATTTTCCAAAAAAGTGAATACAAAAGGGGGGAAAGTTTGCACAGGCAGCTGCAACAGAGGAGCACACATTCAGTTTCTGAATGGGACTCTTGGAGCATCAGGCAATATAATAAGAGCTTGTATGGGCACCACAAGACAAAAAATTTAAAGCCAAATACAAAACGTTACAACAGAGGGTACAATTTTTTCCGGTCTCTCGTCAACATAGTAGACCACCGAAAAAATCGACTATCGACACATTCAACCCTCGTTAAAGCATCTGACTAATGGCGGAAGCATTAGACGCTATCAGTGACACTAAATAAGGAGATCAGCATAGTCTAATGGCTACTTTGACGCAATGTCTATTCCCTTCTCCGCCATTGGCTACCAATTTGATGTAATGGTGACTTCTCTAATTAAGTTTTGGTAATTTTACGACATTTTGTTCTACCCAAAGCCATGTGTTAAGGGCGTCTGGTCGTTAGAGGTAGCAATGAAGGCTTAATGGATGGGGTTTTGTCCAAACGTTTGCTCCCAGGTGGCATGATCAGTAGTAGTGGAATGAATTACAAATCACCAACGCCGGAAGTGATACTACCTTATTTAGCGCTAATTTAAAAGCAAAACTGAAAATTCGGCTGCCCAACACATTATACATCTAATTTAGACGACTTATTGTATGTAAATGATGACCAACAAACTGTTAGGCAATTGTCTACCGGTTATTATTTTCAATTTTAAATTATTTATGAATGGAAAAGTGTTGGTCATGATTATATTCGGCGACATAGTTACTGAGTCTACCATGGCGCAATCGATATGTTAATACTCAAAGATAAATTACAACCAGCAGAGACTTCTAGGAGTATATTTTCATCGCTTGGTCCTCCTTTTCCTAATATTTCGCATTATCCCAAACTTTTAATTTAAATGTCCAGTCCATACTACGAGATATTTCATTGCGGGGCATAATTCACAGCACGCCGCCTACAGAAGTCGAACATTAGTTTTAGATTATTTTATTTCAACGGGTTATTTATATCGGGAGTTTGAGAACACTTATTTCAAGGTTCTCTTAGAGAGGATTTAAAAAATATTTCGAACGCAAAATATGGGAAAAAGTTCATGATGTGAACATTACAGCAACTTTTGAGGTGGATTAAAACCATAGAAATCTTGAGATTGGGCTAAACCCACAACAAAATCCCACATTTCCATTTCTTACCAATACAGAGTTTTGAAGAAATAATAAGGAATCAATTGATTGATCACAACAAACATAGGAGGTCAAATTTACCGCTTCTCGACCTACAAATTGGTGGAATAGGGCAAAATGGCAAGGTGAAAGGGGGGGAGGGGTGGTTTTATGCCAAATCAAGACATTTTTTTTTCTGGTCAAGAGTTCTTAGATTGCTTGTTGGGATACTCCATTCACCAGCGGATGGGATACTAGATTCACTTATATTGTTTCATGACCAGATACAAGCACACAGTGTCACTTGGTGGAAGACAAGTATTGCTACCACCAATCCATTGTATAAAACACCTTAATTTGTCATAAACACTCAAAGCCGCCCACTTTGACAGAATCCGAAGCCGCGTAATATAAACGATTCAATTTGAATGAAACATATCAAAACATGCAAATAAATTCGTATGGCGAGCTGTGGAAGACAAAAGAAGGTACGGACAGGTAGTGCACGACAAGGCATAAGAGACCCATATAGACCCGTCGGTCGGATGCTTATTTACAACCGATTGTTTTTGCTAATTTGATAAGAAAATTAATTGCTTGTCGACGCCACTACTTACAACAATGCCCACGATACGACAGTGCATGCCTAATTTATCAAAGAGTTTTTGCAGTTGCACCCCACGCGCTTTGCGCTGATGGATGGGTTATGTGTGGAAGTTATGGAGATAGCATGAGTGATGATGTCAGAGTTGCGAGTTAATAATTAAGTCCAGTTTTCGACCGGTGTTTGTGGTTTTATGCAAGCTTGAGGTCAGGAAGATCATTTGAAGATGCTCAAGTAACACATTCAAGATACTTTAGATTCATTCAAGATTTTAAAAAAAAATTAATATGCTCAATAAAAAAACATGTGTTTGCCTTCAAGTCTTCTTATTCTTAAACCATGCATTTAATGCACTCCTAAAATCAAAAGAAAAAACTTTTTACTCTTATTGTACTATGGATCTTGAACTGATTTCAAAATACTCCAGTCACTGGTTATTTTAAAACTAATTTGCCTTCAAAGAGTATTAAATAGCAAAATGGTTTTGAAACGATCCAGGCTAAAGCAAATAGTTTTGATAAGGGTTTAGGGAGTACTCTTGATGTATCCGTAAATTCTCATCAAGAAGACTATTTCATCTTGAGGCTAAATGTTCAATAAAATTCTATATCAAACCAGAAAATGTAATGGGGAGGTTTCATGAATTCGAAATTTAACAAAAATATATGAACATGTTTTTTAGAATTGCTCAAACAGTACTCTGTGAGAGTTACAAGTCATTTGGTGAATTTGTCAATTTACTAGAGCTGTTTGAAATTTTGATAGAAATTTAAAACCAATTTCAATGGCGCGCCCTGACGTACTTTCCCCAGCTTTTCCATCTTTCTCGATTAAACAGAGACAACCTTTTCCGATTTAGCGTGCATTCTGCGCGTTTGCCACAGTTTACGTTCCACTCCTGAAAATAGATGAGTGGGGTTATATAGAAACAAATCAAACATTTTCTATTGAATATTCCGAGTTATCAAATTGATCAACCATTCATTTATTCAAGTTTGAGCCAAATTTTCAAATTTATTCAAGACTAAATCATATAATATCTGGTTAACAAGCATGATCTCATGTGATTTCTGTGTCAATGTGGCAACACAGCGCTGGTGAGCGCCGTCTCCTTCTACTTCTAACCTCACATTTTGTTTTGTTTTGCTGTTTGCTTCTCAAAAACTGCAAACTTTTCGTTTTTTTATACGTTAAAACTCAATCAAAACCCTTCAAAAGACCTCATATATGTATATTCGGTGAAGCTCTCATTCAGTGAAAAAAAGGAGAAGCTTGTGTTTGTGAATCTGTGACAAAAATGAAGAAAAAGTGCTTTGTGCCATCATTGTTATCAGTGGCTTCCGGGTTTAATGCTCTCATATACCAGTGAAACAGTTTATATATTGCGTGGCAATAAAAGGTAAACACTCATTATTGTCTTTTATTGTCCAAAATTCATAAACATACTCCAATACAAAGCTTCGTAACTTTCTAGAAAAAACACTTATCAAGTCACCTCAAACAACAAAATGTTCAGAAAGGATGAGGCTACAATATTTTAACATAAGAGAAAGTCCATCTGCACGTCTATCCTGTATACTACACAGACTGCTTTCCAGGATATTTCACGGAGTCGAGGCTTTTCAACTGGCTTTTTAGTCTCCAAAATTTTGAAGCACTCTATGGAGAACTTAGACAGGTGAAAATGGACATTCCATAATTTGGGTGTGTATTGGAATATGTTTAGAAACAATAATAACAGTAGCAAGTTACAGTACCCAAATCACGGACGTAAACATTAAAAACACGGTTAGGTTACCCACATGATATTGATGCGTCAGCTGTCGGTGACGTAGTTTCCCCGAGAGTATTTTGAATGAAACCGTTAGAAAATTAGCAGATATTTATCGAGTTTTCTAGAATAAATATGGATAAAAAAATTTGAAAAAATGTTTTTTGGCATTAGTATGCATCAAAGAATTTACAGAAAAAGAATCAAAAAAAAAATATCTCCCCATTGTTGCATTTTTAAGAGTACATCAGGAATATTCTTGAACCCAAATGTTTCCAACCTCTTTAAACCTGTTTGATCTTAATAAGTCAACAAAGTTTTAAAATGAAGAGAAGATAGATTACTTTAAAATAAATTGTTCTGGAAGTGGGAAATAAAAAGATATCATAAGTCTAGTTGAGCTTTAAGGATTCTTAAAAATCGCAAAGAGTTCTAATCAAAAAGAAACTATGTTTTCTTGTTTTCTGGAAAATCATGGGCTCCGACATGTTGGACACTTTGTAACAGAGAAAAAAAAAAAATGATGGAAGTATATTATACTATTTATAGGAGTAAAATACAATGTGCGCAAACATGGATTTCTATGAGGAAACGCATTTAAAATGTTTAGATGTGTAGAAAAATATCATAAAACTTCTTGGAAATTCTTAAAATATTTTAAAAACCAGCGAATTGATGGCACTCGAGTTATACAGTGTGTCCAAGATAAGGATGCACAGCATGGGGATCTCGGAAAGTATAAGAGATACAGTGTCGGTTAAATTGGACAAAAATTGCATATTTTGATACCCAACAAGATCCCGTTTTACAAATTTGAAAATTCCAAGCCGTTTTGGGAATATCCGATAAAAAGCAAAATAATGCGATTTCATTTTTATTTTTTTTAAAAGCTATTTTGAAGGATATGAAAAAACCGAAGACACTTCATTGTCACTTTTTAAGCTCTACAAAACAGCCTTGAGAGATTTTCCGTCCGACGTTTCGTTCCGGAGAAACCATCATCAACTTTGTTTCTTTAAATACGGTCCTGGATTTTTTATGAAGGATTTTAAGAGCGTCTTATGTTCCTTAACCAACGATGTATCGCCCTTAGTAAAAAAGAGGTGTTTGTTTTTAATCCTATTGAAAATGTATTTTTTGTGTCTCTCTAACACATGGGGTTCTTATGGAAAAATCCATCGATATAATTTTTTTGAATAATTGCGAAACATTGTTGGTTTAGAAATATAAGAGGCTCTCAAAATCCGTCATAAAAAATCCAGGACCGTATTTAAAAAAACCAAGTTGATGATGGTTTCTCCGAAACGAAACGTCGTACGGAAAATCTCTCAAGGCTGTTTTGTAGAGCTTAAAAAGTGACAATGAAAAAGTGTTTTCGGTTTATCATATCTTTCAAAATAACTTAAAAAAAAAAAAAAAAACGAGATCGCAATATTTCGGTTTTTATCGGATATTTCCGGAACGGCTTGGAACTTTCAAATTTGTAAAAAGGGATCTTGTTGGGTATCAAAATGCGCAATTTTTGTCCAATTCAACCGACACGTACTGTAGCTCTTAATAGTTTCCGAAATCCCCATGCTGTGCATCCTTATCTTGGACACACTGTATAGAAGTATGTTCCTTAATTTACTGAAAAAAGTGCCATCCCAACTTTTGAGATATCGGCATATTCCTCATTTAGAAACACATAAGACATTATAATCTCTTTTTTTTTTCTAAAGAAAATAAAACCGAACCACATCAAATCACAACTACGAAATATTCTGAATATATCTGCAAAATCATTAAAAAAATAGGGAGTGATTATCAGCAAAATTCGTTTTTTTGAGTTATATACAGGGTGTGACGCAGTGAATTCTCAGTTGTGCGACGTTGCCACTTCTATAAGCCATATTTTAAATGGGACACTGAATATTTAATTTTCAGATTCTCCAGAACTTTCGAGACATTTCTTGTGAATGTTATCCTCTACCCATCTGTAGCAGTTTTCGAGAAATTAATCATTTTTTTTCAATTTCCACGCCACTGGGCTCTATACAGGGTGTCTATTTATTAAATGCCGATAGTTAAAGATGATAATTCTTGAATGATTTCAAGACAAAAAGTTCATATGGACTAAGGTCCACAAGAGCCTTATTTTCAAGATACAGGGTGTTGAAATAAAAAAAAAAAAAATGATTTTTTTATTATCACTTTGATACTATTCCAGATATTTTTAGGAAATTTTGTACCCGTCTTCGATGCATTAATATGCATTTTGTGATGCATAAAAGATTTCATTATTTTCACCAGTGGCGTCCGTACGGGTTTTTCACTCGATATTTTTGGAGAAAAAACTTGTATGCCACTGCTTTTTTTCAAAATCTTTGAAACCTCTTTTTATTACTAAGCCAATTTGTTCCTTCGTTTTTTTTTGTCTGGGGCATGGTTTTCGCGCAAAAAAATAAAATCTACTTAATTGCATTGTGTCTTCCAATATTTTTGAATCAGTGGCGTCCTCTCTAACATTTCCATGCACATTAATGCATAGAAGACGTGTACCAAATTTAAAAAAAATATTTGGAATAGTTTAAAAGTAATTATATATTTTTTTTTTATCTCAAAATCTAGGCTCTTGCGGACCTATATGTCCATATGAATTTTTTGTCCTAAAATCATTCAAGGATTATCACCATTAAGTATCGGTATTCAATTAATAAACACCCTGTATAGTTGAAGTTCTTCAAACATGAAAGCTTAGAATCTCTTCCAAATAATACTTGACGTCCATACACCCAAATGTTTCCGTTTTCGAAATGAACACATTTTTTTATTATTTTTTTTTAGAATATATAATTTTCCGTCTATAGGGTACTATCCCCCATAGAAGACCCTGTATATATATGTACAGGATTTCCATTTAAATTTTGACTCAGTACTATCACCCCAAAATTTTTCTTCACCATTTCAATGACACCCTGGTGTAGAGTAAAAGTTCAAAAAACGAGCTGTGCCTATAATCGATTAATCATTGAAAAATAATAAAATCATTGCTGAACTTTTCAAGTATCCTCGCGTAATGCGTGATGCGCAATGATTTTTTTTCTTTCCAATTATAATTCAGGAAATGTGCAATACCAAACACAGATAATAATCAACATTCAAATGTCATCTCCAATCATAACAGCACTTTTTAATTAAGACCACTTTCCAAAACTGGTTGCAATTAGTGAACATTTTCACGCATTGTTCATTTCTACAATTGTTTTTCTAAACAAGTCAAACAGCAACATGACTATGAATCAGATAAAATTCAACAAACAATGAAAATGTTTCCCAATTTCAATTTTTAGTCGAATTGATTATGGCTATTAATTGTATGCAAATCAGCTGAATTAAGGGACCCGAAAAGATTTGTTGAAATTTTCAAGCATAAAAAAACAAAAAAATTAGACTTTTGGGGGTCCCATACTGATTATGTTACAATGTGGGTCACCTTGATTTAGCCTCAACAGTTTAATTTACGATAATGGTATTCTAATCCATTGACGAATTTTACCGACACAGTTTTTCTTATTCTGCAAGGCTGTAATCCTATTCATAAAACAGTATTTTGTTGCAACAAAGATGTTGCAAATGCTGTGTCGAGCTAAACTACAATATTTATACACAATGGATGCATTGCTGTTAATGCTTATACAAGATTCGGAGTAGACCATGAAACAAACAAGAGCTGCATTGAAGGCTTTTGGACTTCCGACATCACCTGCTGAATGTCATACTCATGTATGTATCATGTTACTTGAAGATAAGGATTTTCTGCGTAGAATGCATTTGTAGGCTGAATAGAATTGAGGCTGAAAAATATAGCTTTGCTGATCTTACATTGTAGGCTGGATGATCTGACACTTGAGTTATTCAAAGCATGCAAAAATATTTATCTCTGATCACTTCGATATAGTTTTTGAATCTTCCACGTGCGCCTTTGATTCACCGCTAACTGTAGTCTTTGGGCCCTTTTATATGTACTTTTTAAGAAAAAGAATGAATATATATTTTCAACACCCTGTATTTTGAAAATTAAGGGACGAAAAAAATGTATTCTACACCTTCATCTTAGAATTAGGTAAGGATTCACCACCTTCATTTAGTCAGAAAGATTAGGAAACTCCCTGTATACGCTGTTATGCTTGAGGCACTTTGTAAAATGCTCATGCTACTGGAATTATGTTCTTCTGACTGGCTACTGCACTATAACATTCAAAAATAAAGGACCGAACGAGTCCAGTAATGTGGTTGGAAGTTGGAAGAGCCTTGGGAGCAGGAGACTGGACTCCATGATTTTGTTTCTTTTCAAGGTCCTGGATGGAATTATGGATTACTAGGAGCTACTGGCTGCTGTGATATATTTTATCCAAATTTGTGGTCTATAAAATCGTTGGTTCCAATCAATGTTGAGCTATATTTTTGTATTGGTCTTTTTTCCACTCCTGGACATAGGCCTCTTGAAGATTGTGCCACTTGGGATCGGTTTTTGCCTAAAAATTGCTTGATGTCATCCAGTCATCTTCTTTGTGGTCTTTCTAGTCTTCCTTGATCTCCATCCTGTGAGTTCTGTTGGATGTCTAGCCACTGTCACTTTGGTCGTGCTGTGCGTTAACTCTTGGCCTTTTTATGATTCTGTTTCTTCTCTGGTGTTTATAGAAATTGTTGTCCTTATACTACCCTATGGTTGCTTTCATATGACATCTTTGCATATTTGTCTGCTATTGGAAAGGACAAGGTCGATTCCATTGAGTTTGTAGAGGTTTTCAGAAGAGGGTTGTCGAATTTCTCACCAGTTAATTTTTTTCTATATTTACGTTGCCCCAGACCAAAACTTGCAATGTCCTTTTGTCTTCTGTCAATTAACTTAACTTGTAGAAAAGAAAAGTGTGTTGTGATGGTAATGGTAATGGGGGAGCAAAGTCCGGCGAGTAGGCCTAGAGGCCCTTTTAGCCATCCCCACTTGGCCAACTGATTACCCAAACCGGCCCTTACTTGCTGTAAGTAGGAGCAGCTCATCCCAGCTCAGTACCTCAACTTTTCCCTGGGGATGGTGGCTGTCCCTAGGACCTTCCTTCTCAAGCGACCCCACCTGACGCAAACTCCCAGCAGGTGGTAGTAGGTTTCCTCTGCCCTTCTGCAGTGAGGGTGATTCGCTTATTCCTGACAAATTCAGGTCTTTGTTGAGCCTGTAATGACCTGTCAGAATGCCAACGATGGTACTCAGTGCCTTCCTGTTCTTGTTCAGCAATGGGGCCGTCCTTGGCCTGTGAGGTTTTGATATCGTTTGTTGGGCCTGCCTGTATAATGGGTTACTGTTCCAGTTTTCAACTGTCCTCTTTCACGCCCATTCGTTGAGAGTGCGTGAGATTGGTTGTTAACTAAGGCGGACAGTCGCGTGGCTACCCTCGTTTGACCAGCTTATCCGCTTGCTCATTGCCGGTGATCCTTGCGTGCCCCGGAACCCATACTAGTTTGACCCTCTTGTCAGCCACTCTTTCCTTGTCGGTACGTGCACCTCAAAGCTTCTTCAGAGTCTAAGACGACCATCCGTGGGTGTCAACCCGGCCGATAGAAGCGGTAACTCGCACCAGTGATGATATCCTGGTGTTGCCAACATTCATTCCCATGTTCCTCCATGTCTTCTGGGCAACGATCCCACCATAGGAAGCCATCGCTTTCCTCTTCACCCAGAGTCCTAGCTCTGGCAGTCCGAGGAGGATGTTCAGTGCTGCTCCAGGAGTTGTCCTCATTGCGCCTGTTGTACTCAAACAAGTGGTCTTATCGATTGTCAGACCACGACCACGGATCCGTATGACATCTTTGGCCTGATGACAGCCTGGTAAAGCCAATGCATGACCTAGGGTTTCAGGCTTCACTGTTCTCCGACAACTCGACGCAGTAGCCACAGTGTTGCTATTTCTTTTTTTATTGTCCTTTCACCGTGAGGTTTCCACGTTAGCCTGCTGTCCAACACCACCCCGAGATATTTGACCTCCTACCTGAGTGACAATGTGGTCTCGTACATCGTGGGTGGCTTGAATTATCGGATATTTCTTCTGTTGGGAAAGAGTATAAGCCCTGTTTTGGAGGGGTTCACTGACAGCCTCATCTCTCCACACCATGTTTTCACTCTTTTACAGGCTAGCTTCATCCGCTCACAGACCATCCCTTGGTGTTTGCCCCTCACTAGCACCAGTCCATCGTCCGCGTACGCCTGAGTGTAAAATCCTTCTGCATCCAACCTTGCCAGGAGTCCATTATCAGATACCATAATCTGGAGGAGAGGCAGCCTCCTTGAACCTCTGCATCAACCTGTTAGTCTTCTAAGGACGCTTTTACTTGGCTGTCATGAAGAGAAGAGAGGATCAGACCCACCTCACGATGGAAGAGAGAACCCCCCTGCTGGAGAGCGCCGGCTTTGGTTTTGCTGTACATGCGAAGTCAATTAAAAGCAGGAAAAAATGGAAAAATAGACATTTGAGAACCAACAGTTTTTGAAATTATTGTAAATAATATTAATTCTTGAAAAAAACACGAAAACCATTTTACAAAATTTTGTTTTTTCGAAAGTACTCGGACTTTTTTGGATTTCCCAACGGCATTTTATTGACAACCAAAATACTCAGCGTTGCCATGGTTAGTACTTCGCTGTATATCCTACCGTTTCCAGGATACTAAATAGTGTACATTTTAATGTGTGACACCCTGTATAATAGTATAGCCCTGGATTTTGCAAGGCAACCCATTCGCAATCTATTTTTGAATAAATTATTTAACATATAAACTTTATCAAAATAACAGATGAGAGTAGATATTTCTGATACCGTATCTCGTACTATCAGTATCACTTTTGACTATATACAAGGTGTCCACCCTAAAGTGTCCTCACCCCTGAAAAATTTTGTTTATCAACTTATTTTCATTTGATAGGTTATGTGCATATGCCAAATTGCTTCCAGGGGCGTACTCATGGGTTATTGTGAACGTTCAAAGGAGGTCAAATTTGAGAAAATTATATTAGCATGACCAAAAAACACCTGTACACATTTTCAAAAAAAAAATGGTTACTGTTTTGGTTATTTTCGAGGTTATTTTTTTGTAATTTGTTAATTTAATACTTGGTGTTGTCATTTTTTTTTCAAAAAAATGCCCTATTATAATTTTTTGAAATTTGACACCCTTGCAACGCTCTCGTACTATGATTATACGAATCAAGCTAAGCTCTACGTTCGTCTACTCGCTGATGTTGGCGTCAAGATGGAGACCAATCCACTGGTCCACATCTACCAATCTGTCGCTTGGGATAATAATTGCTGTTGCGGAACCTACCATAGAAGTACGTGCATGTTGATCACTATACCTACAAGCTCAAAACTCCCATCGATAATTTATTCGTTGTTATCACCATTCCCAACTGAGAAAACATCCAATCACCATGATCAAAGCCATAGCCGTAAAGATGTCACCAAAAGTAACAAAACAAACATACCCAGTTCCAAGTGTTTTGAAGTGTCCTCAAATGTCATTGGTCGTTTAACATTTCGCTCTTGTTGATACAACCATATCAACGAACTATTTTTGATGTTTTGGCGGCTTCCGACTGACAAAGGTATCAGTGTTAACTTTAAATAAACACGAAACATTATTTATTAATGGCAAACAGTTTCAATGTAGATGTTGTCAGCAGTGATAAGTGAAAGTCTGTATTGACTAGGATTTGATTTGTAAATGGTGGTATCGGGCTGATTTAATTCTTTGGTATTAAAATTATTGATAACTATAGATGAAACATAGCGAAATAAACATGAGGACAACATCGAACTGTTTATTAGGGTGCACTCCCATCACGTTGTTTGCCAAACTTACTCCATTACCGCAGCAAAAAGATCAAAACATTGTTTGGAATCATTTTTCTAACCATTTGATGTATGAATTTGATCAAACAAGTTGATGGTAATCTTTTTGTTTAAATTGAAACATCTTTTCAAGATTTGTTGAGGAATTTAGGATTTAGAAAAACCAGTATTTTCTTCTGAAAATGAAAAAAGCTGAAGTACGACAACGCGCCAAAATTGGGTCCGCCCCTATCGATCGGATTTTGTCTCCACGTTTCATTCATATTTTGTCCCATTGGCGTGTCTTGTTTTTCGAGTGGGGGTTGGTGTTGATTTTGTTGTTTAGTTTGTAGTGCTTCATTATTCACTTGTATTCGCAAGCTTGCAGTGAATAAGAATTTGAGAATTCTGTAAAATAGTTACTCCACTGGCAGCTTGGCGTGTAGTAACCGCACATTCCAGTGAGGTGCAAACGTATCTCCACTCAGTGCCCCGCTCAACTCCTTTTCACGTCTCTTCTTTGTTTGATGTTAGCCACACAATTTTTCCCAGTCTATGAATGAAATGTTTCATCTATAGTTATTAGATCATTGGTTTGTATACAGTACCAAAAAAAATGCTGATCGTCGAACACCGAAATATCAATCCTGATAAAAATATATATAACACAACACTTCAAAGAAACCGTTCAATATGTCATCTCTGTGAAAACATTTATACCTAATGGTTTCGTTGGAAAAATACTGAACGAAAACAAAATCATCCTGTTTTTCCAGAAAAACTGTTTCAGCATGGAGACATCAAATAGATTGTTAGAGAAATATAGTGGTGATGAATGTACATTCTAGAACCAAATTGTTATTTTTGGTGTCTGGCTTGTGAATTCGTCGAATTCAGCCAATGTATTAATAAAAAGCACGTCAAATTTATTAATAATGTTCCAAATCTCATCTATCTGTTATCGACACTGAAAATATGGACCATATTTCTTTTGCGGCTCAGTGAGGAAAAAGTATTTAAGATGTTTACAAGTCTGAAGTTTATGTTTGTTTTATGACTGGCGCTGCTTTCATGTGGTTTATTTAATCTGGAGTTGATTTGACAAGTGGCCAAATGATGGTGATGAAGCCACGTTATTTACAGTTTTTGGTTTATTGGTGTTGAGTAAATTGATGGTATTAACGGCTATAGAAAAATTTGATATTCGAAGAATTTTAAAGCTTGGGCAGAAACGTAGCGCAACCGTGATGACTACAGTGTTACTGTTTTTGCCAAATTTTGCAGTCAGAAGGATGAGGTTGGTATGAAGAGATTCAAGTCTGGAAAAGATCCAAAGCGGCACCTGTGTGGGTGACACAAATCAACTTGATCTTTGGAGTCTTATGAGATGTGAGGAAGCAGTGAAACAAAATTTTCTTGATAGTTTCCTAAATATTGTCGAGCTTCAGTAATCCTTTTTTCTTCTTTTATAATATAGCCATTTAACCAGGCACCTTCTTGATATTATTTTTTCAAAGAACATCCGCAAAAGCTCAAAATAAACTACTCAACAAAAAAAAACGGTACACCCGAAATTTTCGCCTATGTTTTATTGAATCGATGAAAAATATGCGGTTTGCACCACGATGCAGAGCATTTCTTTGTGGTTTATGCGGATGGCTCAAAAAATAATTTTCTCAAAAATGTCTTTTATATATAGGGTGGTTAAAAAGGTACTGTATATTTTCTTTTTTCTTTTTTTTCCCTCCATTTCCACAAAAATTTTTTGGAGCTTTTTTCCGATATGCCCAAGTAGGTGAACTTGGCAAAAATCACACATTTTTCATGATTTTTTCAAAGATGTGTGATTTTTGCCAAGTTCAAGATTTTATATCTAGACTATCCTTTATCCAATTATTGAGGAATTTTCAAAAAGTACATAATCTGTGCCCCTCTTTCGAATAGAGCTAGCCATTTTTATCAAAAATCGCGCAGAGAGATTAACCAAAACTAACCCTTTTTTAAAACGTGAAGAAGGGGCACTAAACAGTTTTTTGAAAAAAATCGCCAGGAAACGTAAACTCACAAATGGATTCAAGATTTTTGATGCACAATCAATTCTTTGATAACTGATGCAGGATCAAAGTTTTGGTGAGGTTAGAGGTGGTGCGTTAATTTTTTGGAGCAGTGTATTTACTAAATAATGAAGATTATTTCCAATATATAATGACGTCCCTCACACAAAAACCATTTTAACCAAACAAAAACTAACCTGAACTATTCCAAACTAAACTAACCCAAACAATTCCAAACATTTCCTGAATCATAAAGATATTTTTTGAAACTTTAGGCTCACACGACAACCATTTTCACCAAACAAAAACTCACTCAAACCAACCCACACTGATGCGAACTAACTCAAAATGACCTCAACTTTAAACTCAATAAACACAAACTGACCTAAACATTCTAAAATCACATGAACCAAATTAAATCATTCCCAAGTAACCTGAACTAACTTGAAAGAAACGGATGATCAAATTTGAGTTAAAACTTTTGTTTTTTGGGATGTCCTTCACGCGGCGCACTATTTGTACAAGAAAGAAACTAACTCAAACCGTAAAGTATCATTAACCGGACCCAAAACCAGTCCGGTAAATGAAACTTTACATCATCAGAGACTGTAAAAAAAATTACCTGATCACTCCAAAAATGACAATTCGCATCATCAAAGACTGTGAAATTGCATAGGCAGCATGGTTTGGCTGGCGCCATCTCATGATTTCAATCAATAACTTGCAAAGGATGTTGTTAACATATAATTAACCTATCTAATACCTAACTGGCGACATGGTTTGGCTGGCGCCATCTCATGGTAAGAAAAAAAGACTGCCACTCTAAGTGCATGGTTTGACAAGAAAAACAAAAATTATCACAGTATGAAACAAATCCATGTACTATACACAGCCGATTAATATCATCAAACTACTCGTCTAAAAATTCCAGACTCGGCTCCTTCGTCGCCTCGTCCATAAACATCTCGACTCGTAATTTAAAAAGTCATTTACCGCCTTAGTAACGTAAATTACTATTCCTATGTCTCTATGATTAATAGTTTACGGTAACTGGAAGTGTGTCGCTGAACATCCATAATTGGGGCTGGACGTACTGGACATATTATCGACCAATTATGTACGTTTATTGGACGTTGAACGAAATCAATCTGCCAAAACATTTTTATTGAACAATCAGTATCGACTTTTATAAATCATCCCAACTAACACCACTTCCACATAATAGCAAATACATTAACCTCGTATTTTGTTAACAATGCTCATAAAACCCACATAATCTGAATAAAATATTTAATTAGTTCAGCCATATAATTCCCATACATACAAAGTTCACAGTTATAAACTGTACCTATTACATAAAAGCCGCTCGCGTAGGCAATTCATCATCTGAACAAACTTCACATCAACTACACAATAGTTGAAACTCTCACCCAACGCTATATATCTGTCAAAAAGTTGTAATGTTCGCTAATTATAACAAGCACAACTAAATAGAATTTCTTGTAAATTATGTATCTTAGATCATTTCCCATATGGAAAACACGAAAAAAACCTGTTTTTAGACTAATTAAAAATTAATTATATTCAACATAGAACGGAGATTAGGGTGTAATGGTATTAACATAACATTAAAACGTAACAAAGATGTGTTGCTGATATCTTTTAATAAGTTGATATAAAACTGAAAAGAATTTTATTTTCGGCTACTTTGTTTTAGGTTTAGGTATAGCGTGATGATAAATTTGCTACAATTCTAGTTTTCCTTGATTAAAATAAAGTATAAAAATTAAGTCACTTACACCGGAATCACTAACATGATTTTTTTTTTTATTTTTCCTTGATTAAAATAAAGTATAAAAATTAAGTCACTTACACCGGAATCACTAACATGATTTATTTTTTTTATTTTTCCTTGATTAAAATAAAGTATAAAAATTAAGTCACTTACACCGGAATCACTAACATGATTTTTTTTTTTATTTTTCCTTGATTAAAATAAAGTATAAAAATTAAGTCACTTACACCGGAATCACTAACATGATTTATTTTTTCATTTTTCCTTGATTAAAATAAAGTATAAAAATTAAGTCACTTACACCGGAATCACTAACATGATTTTTTTTTTATTTTTCCTTGATTAAAATAAAGTATAAAAATTAAGTCACTTACACCGGAATCACTAACATTATTTTTTTTATTTTTCCTTGATTAAAATAAAGTATAAAAATTAAGTCACTTACACCGGAATCACTAACATGATTTTTTTTTAATTTTTCCTTGATTAAAATAAAGTATAAAAATTAAGTCACTTACACCGGAATCACTAACATGATTTATTTTTTTATTTTTCCTTGATTAAAATAGAGTATAAAAATGAAGTCACTTACACCGGAATCACTAACATGATTTATTTTTTTATTTTTCCTTGATTAAAATAAAGTATAAAAATTAAGTCACTTACACCGGAATCACTAACATGATTTTTTTTTTATTTTTCCTTGATTAAAATAAAGTATAAAAATTAAGTCACTCACACCGGAATCACTAACATGTTTTTTTTTTTATTTTTCCCTGATTAAAATAAAGTATAAAAATTAAGTCACTTACACCGGAATCACTAGCATGATTTTTTTTTTCCTTGATTAAAATAAAGTATAAAAATTAAGTCACTTTCACCGGAATCACTAACATGATTTTTTTTTTTATTTTTCCTTGATTAAAATAAAGTATAAAAATTAAGTCACTTACACCGGAATCACTAACAAGTTTTTTTTTTTTATTTAGTATGTGGATGTAAATGTAGGAAAAATTGAATGATTAATTTTCTGCGCAAATCCATTTCTTTCATTTTTCTTACTTTAGAAAACCCAAAATCAGTAACATCGTTCGTTTATTGGATTTTCCAAGAATATTTTTTATGCAAAAAGAATTCGCGGAAATGCCTTGTTTTAATTTTTCATTTAATAAAAAAAAATACAGATGAATACAGTTTATTGGGTTAGTTTGGATTAGTTCGAGTTGTTTTGACTTAGTTTCGGTCAGCTTGAGTTAGTTTTATTTAATTTTGGTTAGTTTGAGTTACTACGGTTCAGTTCGGGTTAGTAGAACTTTTACATCAAACGGTTACACAAAGTAAAAATTATGAAAAAAATATTGAAAAATATCCACGATACAGAAATTCTTCTGACGAGTGGAAGGGAGAAATTCTAATTAAAAAGGTTCACTAGAACAGGATATCGATATTCAATAATAAGTTACTAAAAACATGAAAAATAAAACATTAAAGCAAAAACTTGGATAACCGGGCATTGAGCAACCGCAAAATTGACAATGGACTGTTAAAATAAATAAAAATTGCGGGAATTATTAAAAAAAAGACTCATCAAAACAGAAAACAAACTACTTTAAGAAAATCTTTTCAAAAAGTCACTTAAGATTCAACAGTAAACTCAAAGTCGACATATGAAAAAAATCAAAAAACACTAGAACAAGATGAAAATGTCAACAATAAAAAAAAAATAAAAAGTGGAAACTGATAAATTCGAATAAAAAACATTAACTAGAAAAAGACAAAATCAAAAGTCAAATAGTTAACAATTATTTTTTAAGCAATGAAAATAAAACTTTAAAGCAAAAACTGAACTGTTGAGAAAATGAAAATGAATTAAAAAAAAAACTCACCAAGATAATAAAATCGCCAATGAGAAAGTCCTTTTAAAAAGTGAAACTTTGAGATTGAGCAGTTACACAAAGTGGGAATATGAAAAAAAATTAATAAAAAACACTCACTAATACAAGATAAAAGTTTCAACCTTGAGAAAGTCTTTTGAAAAATTTTAAAAAAATATTCACTGGAAAAACGTCAAAAGTAACAATACTAAGATCATTCGCAAAAGTGGAACTTTGAGATTAAACAGCCTCAAAAAGAGTGAATATTAAATAAAAAAATACTAACTACATAGAACAAGATGTATATCAAAATAGAATAAAAAGTGAAAAAAAAACATAACAAAGAGCTAAAAACTGTAAAAAAGAGAGAAGGGTAATGGTGATATTCTAGCCTCACTGAACAAAGACAAGTTTCACAAATTCACTATAAATCAAATCAGATTGAGGACTGAATCAGAATAGTATCATATAAGAGAAAATTTCTGATTAAATGGAAATGGATGACACCCTTTAGCAAACTGATTCTCCCTTTATTAACCCCATTCGCCACCCTTAAACACAGCTCCGTATTCTTCGGCAAGATGGAAGACGATATAAGTAATAACACTATGCGGCCGCAAAGGGCACTATTCATGCAAATTGCGATGCTAATAGGCTAATCTTGTCTTTAAAGTGTTCGACACTCCAGTGTTTGTAATTAGTTCTGATGTAGATAGTCGCGATTAAGGCTTTCTGATGTTCAACGCTCATGTTGGAGTTTTTGCTTCTACGCGTGTCTCGCGAAATTATTATTTGTATTGTGGAGTTCAAAAAAAGTTATACAGGGTGTGAATTAGAAGGTGCATTGGGTAATCTTCAGACAAAAGTTCACCACAACAGCTTGGATTCTGATATACAGGACGTAAAAACAACTATATCATTTGAATTTTTGCTTATTTACAAAAATTGAAGGAACATGGCTATATTGATGACTGATGACTCAGATTCAAAAAAGATCAAGGTTAACAGTGTGGCGAGAAAGCAGGGGAAAGGAAAAGGGCAGCTGAAGGAGATCCATGAGAGAGAGTGGGGAAGATGGCAAAGCTCGAGTGGTGGGTGTGGAACGCCTCTTTGAGGGTGAGCTGGAGGCCGTCCGATGAGGTGAGGAATTTCTAAGAGGTATGTGCAATAATCCTTTTGAACCAGATGAACACCACAGAATAATAAATCAACAATCAGAAAAGGACCATATCAGACGACAAGGAATTTTAAGCTAGTGACAGTCACGGTAGAGGAGGAACGCATCTTTGAGTATGAGCTGGAGGCCGTCCGATGAGGTGAGGAATTTCTAAGAGGTAGAAGTGATGTGCAATAATCCTTTTGAACCAGATGAACACCACAGAATAATAAATCAACAATCAGAAAAGGACCATATCAGACGACAAGGAATTTTAAGCTAGTGACAGTCACGGTAGAGGAAGAACGCATCTTTGAGTATGAGCTGGAGGCCGTCAGACGAGGTGGGGAAGTTTCTAAGAGGTAGAAGTAATGTGTAATATTCCTTGAAGACCAGATGAACAGCACAGAATAATAAATTAATGATCAGAAGAGGACCATATCAGACGACAAGAAAGCGTCAGTTAGTGGAAGTCAAGATAGAGGAGGAACGCATCTTTGAGAGTGAACTGGAGGCCGTCAGACGAGGTGAGGAATCTCCAAGACGTAGGAGTGTGCAAAAATCCTTGTGGACCGGATGAACACCACAAAATAAAAAATTAACGATCAGAAGTGGACCATATCAGACGATAAGGAAAGCGTAAGTTAGTGGAAATCTACGTGAGGGATGAGTTCACCACAAGAAGCAGAGAGGGGAATAATGGAAACAGTGGAAGTGCAACACTCGAAGAGGATCAGAGCTAGCAGTGCGAGGTCCAGGAATAGCAGACAGGTCGAGAATCCATATCCTACTCTCAGGAAATCGGAAGACCTTAAGTTTTCCTCATTATGTGGTTTTGGTACTTGATATTATGTTAGCCTGTTCTGGTATGTGGAGACCATTGTCTACTTTTCCATTGTGTTTGCTCTCCACGAACCACTATTCACGATCTTCGATACTTGCAACTTGAGAAATTTCACAGGAGCATGTTCTCCCTTACACCTCAATACAAGTCAGCAACGAAATCCTGCAATACGTGCTCGCTCCATATATAGCAAAAACAACTCCTCGTGACTAATTGCTCGATAGACTGCAACAAAAGCAAATGAACCTAGAAACCTGAATAAAACTTAGTCTTTTTTCTTCTCACGGTTTCAGCGGTGATTTTCGGACCTGAGCCGGAGAGCAGGTATTTTTAGTGATCGGTAGCCGCTGGAATCTTAGTACACCACTTTTAACTTATCTCGCTGGTCATTAAGAATGATCTTTCTACAACTCTTGTTTTACTGCCTGTCCCATTACGATAGCGAGAGATTCTTTTAATTTCCAGTGCCGTCGCGAGGACATATTTTATCTGGTGTCATTTTCTTATTTGTTGGTGTGGCAAGTGCGGGTAGTTAGTCTACCTTGTTGAATGATGTCCTAATAAGGTCACCCGCATTTTCAGCGCCTAATATGAATTGAATGAACAATGTTACACCCTCTCTCAAGCTCTAGATGTTCCGCCACTGCTCATCAGTTTTCTTAATGAACTGTATCCGATTCGGGTTTTCGTCTGAAACCGGCGACATTTCTAAGAATATTTTTACCAGTCGGAACCCCGAATTCTTGAAAATGTTTATGTTTCCTTTTTGAATGGGTAACATGTTTTACGAGCGTCCGAAGTTTTGGGTTTAGATTTTTGCTAGTTTTTATCATGTGTGCGGCCCGAAAAGTTGATGCCTGCTCTAGATAAAGAGCAAGATCTAACATGAGGTGTGGCGTCAACGGGTTTTTTGTTCTGGTGATGGTTTGAGTTGATATCGATGATGATAAGGAATTGTGGGGTGTAGGGTTTGGAATGATGTATAGGTGTCTTTAATTTTTCGATAAGTGTACTCGTAAATTGGACTTTAGATGCACAGCTGCTTTCACATTTTTTGGAATTGACCTGGACATTTGTCACATGACGCGGTTATAAGTAAACCTATCTATGTCTTTAAACGAAGATGAATTAAGAGGTTATGAAGGTTACCAAACGGGTTACAAATCTGGACTTACGAGGAGGACAAAGATTTGAATTCAGGAATTCAAGCACTAGATTTTTTTAAAGGCTTATATTTATTTTAATCTAAGTATAAATTACATTAGTGTATGTCTAATAGTTATTTTCCTAACAAGTTCGCAAAGTGATGCTTTCCCGCACGCAAAAGCAGTTAGACGAACGACGCGAAGCGGAGTTCGGATATGCTTTAAGGGCGGGAAAGACACTTTGCGAACGTTTCAGGAACAATATTTTTTCTACGAGCGTTCACAGATTAGACACGAAAAACTTTAGATAATATATTATTTGAACGCACTTAAAAACATAGAACTTGAGAATAATGATTATTTATGCTTAACAATATATTTATATTGAAAGAACAGTTTGTGGCGGCAGCTGGAAATTGGATAATATGGGTGTAATCAAAATCATAATTGATTTATTTTATATTTGAAATGCAAGGGCATGTCTGATCACTGTTCATAAAATTTCCTCTTTTGTCGCCTTATTCCCTGCTATTGGCAACACTGTTTTGATTTGACATGACACTCTAGACAGCTGGGTCAGTGTCAGTCAGTCTTCGTTTAATCGTTTTAGTTTATACTTTTATAAATTTGATTGTCCGTTTGTTTGTATACATGATCAGGTTTTTTTATGCCAGTATTCAGCTCAAATCGTTCGAAGATTTCCGATAAACACAGTAGTTTGCTCCAAAATCAAGCAAGAATAACTCACAAATGCCGATTGAAAGTCGTCATTATCAATGTTTGTTTACGTTACTGGCGAATGGGTTTTTAACGCAAAAAAGGAATTGTGTGTTTCATTTTGATTTTGACCGAAAAGGGAAAAGTAACAAGAACATTATTTTGTGCATTAGAAAGTGCATTATCTACAGTTTGGTTGGTATGGAAAAGAAGTTTGAAACAACAAATTGGTAGGTAGTTATTTGAGTTGACATTTGAGTGCGGGAAAAGGCTACTTTGCACACGCAAATGAGTGTGCGAAGTGGTTACTTTGCGCACGCTCGTAGAAAATAGTTATTTTCCTAACAAGTTCGCAAAGTGATGCTTTCCCGCACGCAAAAGCAGTTAGACGAACGACGCGAAGCGGAGTTCGGATATGCTTTAAGGGCGGGAAAGACACTTTGCGAACTTGTTAGGAACAATATTTTTTCTACGAGCGTTCACAGATTAGACACGAAAAACTTTAGATAATATATTATTTGAACGCACTTAAAAACATAGAACTTGAGAATAATGATTATTTATGCCCAACAATATATTTATATTGAAAGAACAGTTTGTGGCGGCAGCTGGAAATTGGATAAAATGGGTATAATCAAAATCATAATTGATTTATTTTATATTTGAAATGCAAGGGCATGTCCGATCACTGTTCATAAAATTTCCTCTTTTGTCGCCTTATTCCCTGCTATTGGCAACACTGTTTTGATTTGACATGACACTCTAGACAGCTAAGATCAGTCAGTCTTCGTTTAATCGTTTATACTTTTATAAATTTGATTGTCCGTTTGTTTGTATACATGATCAGGTTTTTCTGATGCCACTATTCAGCTCAAATCTTTCGAAGATTTCCGATAAACACAGTAATATGCACCAAAATCAAGCAAGAACCACTCACAAATGCCGATTGAAAGTCGTCATTATCAATGTTTGTTTACGTTACTGGCGAATGCGTTTTTAACGCAAAAAAAGAATTGTGTGTTTCATTTTGATTTTGACTGAAAAGGGAAAAGTAACAAGAACATTATTTTTTGCATTACAAAGTGCATTTTCTACAGTTTGGTTGGTATGGAAACGAAGTTTAAAACAACAAATTGGTAAGTAGTTATTTGAGTTGACATTTGAGTGCGGGAAAAATTTTTCCCGCACTAGTGCGGGAAAAGGTTACTTTGCACACGCAAATTAGTGTGCGAAGTGGCTACTTTGCGCACGCTCGTAGAAAAATTATTTTTCCGCACTCTTTCCACACATAATCCGTTTCTTCCAACCATTGTGTTGGTCATGCAAATCAAGAGGAAATATTATCGGGGATTAAGGTAAAATATATGCAAATGCATTAGCTAACAGATGTAAGAAGTCGATAATAATACACCGTTATCGTTTTCACATAACTAGACAGGATATTTATTAACATTAGTGTCATATCCACTAGAAAATGAATTTGATTAAAAATTATTTCACACTTGAGATCAGACCGCTTTTATTCATCTCCTGTCGCCTTTCAAGAGCCAAAAATTCTCTCACCCGATTTCATGACTCATTTGTAATTTCACGGTATTTTTCCAGACGATATAAACTGGAAGGCGTGAAAAAACGTTACGACGCTGATTAGCCGGCAAGGCAAAGGTGCTTTGCGACGCGATACGGATGTCTTCTCGTGATGACATACGCATAGTCGTTAATCATCGCTGACGTGGCATCAAAGGGGCGCTCGTCCTAAAAATGTTAACGAAAGGGAAGAAGAAAAAACGACGTGGAAGACAGGAAGCGGTTGACAAATGTTTTCTTAATTATTTTTCGGTTAAAAATGGGTCGGGACAAGTTTTTGCTGGCGCTTGTTTTTGTGATTGAATGGATTTTTGTTTGTCATTATTTCTCAATCATTGTCACCAAACTGATTTTTGAGGCTCAGGTTCACTGAAAGGGCCTGGATGTGTTTTGAATGATCCCTACTACGATGGTAGGAGTCCAATCGTCTTTAGTTCTCTAAGAGTCTGACCCAACAAACAAAAAAGGTCAAATTTACCGCTTCTCGACTTATAAATATGTCCAGAAACTTATCCACATGATTTCCTATGCAGGAAAAAAACTGAAGTGATTTGGAAGTTAAAAATAGGTCAATAGGTTCTTAAAAACCACTAGGTTAAAGGTGAACCTGTTTTACGTCAACATGTGGGAAATCTGACCATATTTTGGTCCTAAATGTTATCAAACAATGACAAAAATAGTGTGAGATGGACAAGGATAAAGAATAACGTGTCGTATTGACGAAACTATCATATGCCGTCATACTATATAGTTATAATATTCACGAAGTAGTTCACTGGCTTACTGGAAGGAAATTCTACTCCAAAAAAGAGTGTTCTGTATCATATCGGGAACTTTGTATTATATTGGTCATAATTAAGTAATTTTTCACCTAAATTCAAAACAGAAAAAATTCCTGCACTTTTTGTCAAAATGGCTTGAAATCCGGAAATAGAAATTGGTATTTTAAAGGAAAATATCATTTGGGAAGTCTGGCAACTGTGGAAATATTTTTTCAATGCAAATTTTTTTTGTTTGTGATAGATTTCAAGAGATGAGCTTACATGTTTCAAGAAAAGTGTATGATTTCTGCAATTCTTGTCAGAATGTTTTGAAACTTGAAAAGTACTTGGAAAAATATTATTCAGGGTGACAATTTTAAAACTTGAAATTTCCATATCTTGGTAACGAAAAACTGAATAAAAAAACGCTCAAAATAGATTCTATAAAACGAAGGGGGAACAAAAAACAGCCTATGAACCCAACCTTATCTGTAACCCCTAAGACAGATATCCCTAAGTAAGATACACCCCTGAAATCTCAAATAGAAAGAGGGGTCTAATGATACCTCATTGTGAAGGCCCTTCGACCCTGACTACAACTGGTGAGTTTCAAATCTTTTTACTTTATTTTATTCAATAGAAAATTTCCTACCAGTCAATTCTAACCAATCATTGGCTTGCATTTTGTTATGTTGCTATGGCAACGACCTAATTTTATCGGAAATTTCCCTGCTCATAATCACGTGACTGAAAGATTAATTAGTGGAAATTTCCCTGGCTTTGGCTTTACGCATCTGGATGTACTGGATGTAGCTCCCATATGATTACAGTGTTGCCGTCCCCACTCTCCCTAACAATCCCAACCCAACCCAACTTTCACAGACAGAGATAAGGCAAACGGCAACACTGTGGTTGGTGCATGGGAGCTACATCCAGCCGCGAGTGCTTGACAGCTGTTAAAGACAAATATTTTTGATAAATAATTTATTTTCAACTTCCGATACAAAGTTGCAATGTTATCAATTATGGACAAGATGGGTTATAACTTCCAAATGTTTTATAAAATCCGGATTCCCTTCTTTCTTCCTCAATGTCGAGTAGAGTAAGGAGCCGTTGGTTTCTTCCACTAAATGCGAGGTGAGTCCAGCCGCTCCTATTAAATCTTCTCAAATAGTTCTGGCATGAAATTTTCTTGCCGAATCTCCCTAGAGCTCGAATTAATAATCCGGAAATAATTCGAGCTCCGGGAAGATTATAAGTGAAAATTTTCTACCAGTCAATTCTAACCAATCATAGGCTTGCATTTTGTTATGTTGCTATGGCAACGACCTAATTTTATCGGAAATTTCCTCGCTCATAATCACGTGACTGCAAGATTAATAAGTGGAAATTTCCCTGGCTTTGGCTTTACGCATCTGGAGCTACATCCAAGCTCCCATATGATTACAGTGTTGTAGTCCCCACTCTCCCTAACAATCCCAACCCAACCCAACTTTCACAGACAGAGATAAGGCAAACGGCAACACTGTGGTTGGTGCATGGGAGCTACATCCAGCCGCGAGTGCTTAACAGCTGTTAAAGACAAATATTTTTGATAAATGATTTATTTTCAACTTCCAATACAAAGTTGCAATGTTATCAATTATGGACAAGATTGGTTATAACTTCCAAATGTTTTATAAAATCCTGATTCCCTTCTTTCTTCCTCAATGGCGATTAGAGTAAGGAGCCGTTGGTTTCTTCCACTAAATGCGTGGTGAGTCCAGCCGCTACTAATAAATCTTCTCAAATAGCTTTGGCATGAAATTTTCTTGCCGAATCTCCCTAGAGCTCGAATTAATAATCCGGAAATTTGTTCTCGTTGCGAATTTTTCAAGAAAATTTTCTCGACAAAATTTCCGGAAATAATTCGAGCTCCGGGGAGATTATAAGTGATAATTTCCCTCAAGAGTCAAGAGTTAATTTCTCTAAACTGAGGGGATATGATGAGGGACAGAATACCTTCAAAACGAGGTGATCACTCCAAAGAAGTATTAAAAAAAAAAAAAAAATGAGTGAAAGATATCCCCGTCAAAAGGCCTGACTGATAGCTCGTTTTGAAGGTCTTCTGTCCCTCATCAAATCCTCTCAGTATGGAGAAGTTCAATTATTTATTGAATAAAATAAAATGGAAAAATAAAATTTTGACTAGCTGTCATATCAACAGGAATGACAGCATAGACTTGAAACTCGGCAGTTGTGATCAGTGTTGAAAACCCTTCAAAATAAGGTATCACTCGACCCCCCTTTCTATTTAAAATTTTAATTCCTGTAATTTTTGTCAAAATCATTTCAAATTTGTAGTGTCAATAGAAAAATGTCCATTTATATGGTTACATTTGGCAACAACGGAAATTATTTACATCACTGCATATATAGACCTATAATACGTGTTCTGGGAGAAGTGGCATGATTCCAGCAATTTTTGTCAAAAATCATCCAAAACTTGGAGTGTAGAATGGAAAAATTGATGTTTCATATGATAACATGATAAGTCTGGCAACAACGGAAACTTTTTGCAAATGGACATGCGTGATACTATTCAGAAGAAAAGACATAATTCCTGTAATTTTCATAAAAATCATTTGAAATCTTAAGGGTGCATGAAAAAATATAGACCTCATAGGATATTTGCGAAATATGGCAACAATAGTTCCTATACCCACCATAGCAAACATCTTTGTTCGCCAAACAAACACCATACCTTTTTAGAGTCCGGAAAAAATATGTTGGAAACACACTTGCCTGGCACATATCCACTGATTTATTTTTTACGAAATTTTGCTAATGATGATTTGTAGCAAACATGGGTTTTAACATAAAATATGAAAGGTTTCTCATCCCACTGAAAATGTTCACACGACTATCTATATTTAAAATTTTTCGGAATTTGGGAGAAAAAAAAACAGAATGCATCTCCATACTAAATGATGCTTTTTTTCAGAAATAAATGTACACATGCAAGCTAGAGATAAGGGTCCGTTCGAATTTTTCAATTTCACATTCTTTCTTTCGTCCAATTTACCCATTAAAAATTGTAAAAACTCGTTTAGAAGTGTCGACCCGTTTTTTTCCCGGGCCCACCAATGTGTAGCACCAGATATGCACACGGTTTGAAAACAAATGTAGTTTTTTTGCTTTCGTGCTACATATAGGGATTTGTATTGCTGTTTAGAGAAGATATTTTTACATTGTTCACGGGACACTTTTTTTTTTTTTTTTTTTGCCTGCCGCTGGACTACTATTAATAGTTCCACATCTCATTAGCCAACACTTGTCCCCATTAGCGTCTTAATAAAAATGCATACCTCGGGCAAGTTATCGAAGCGACATTTGACATAATCAAAATAACTAACGACGTCTCAGGTATATGTAATTCAATCTTCATTAAGCAGCCTCCATGTTGGAAACTGTTCAAACCAGCCATTTTAAAACCTCTAAAACCCATCCTTACACTATTCTAAATCAATCGGACAGTCGATAAAAGAGACAGGCTGATGATTTTAAGCCTTTTCAAGAAGATTTTCCCCTGATTAGTCGGCATCCTTTTGATGTTACTTATCCAAGCGCCGGTGTAGACAAGTCTTTAAAAGGTATACGATTTCTTGATCCTTATCTGAGATCTTATTAATTTATTGGCTTGATAAAATTGAATAAATACCAAATTAAAATGGCTTTTAGTCTATGCTCGAGTTGGCATGAGAATTTATGTTTCCGTTTTTCTGTTAGTGTTCGGTACAAATGTTTCTAGTTGGGCAAAAAGAGGTCAAAGGCTGTTTATGGTAGTTGGCGGAGTGTTGTTCTGCTAGTATGTCACCGTAACAAGACTGCTGCATTCGTAACATTATTATGAATAGAATTTGCTTGGTTGGTTGGGAAATGGTGACATAATGGCACAGATTTGATTTCTCCTCTTCTCAAGGTGAATAAAGGAATTGTAATCCTGTTATATCCCCGAAAGTAGTCTGAAATTCACTAGAACTCGTTCATAACCTTTGTTCTCATCTAACAAACCGGTAGCGACAGATACAGAATTATGGTAATAGTTTAGTAATATTCCACCTAAATTTAGAAGGAATAAAGTCTCTTTTGGTTAATTACTTTTGAAATTAACCAGAAGGTTACCTTCAAGGACAAGACTTTTTAGTTTTTTTCTCATACCCTATAAAATGTCATGGTTGTATGTATATGTATCTTTCTCCTTTCTACTGGTCTAGATAGTTCCTAAGTTCTTTGTTGGGACATTAGGTCAAAATATCTGGTCTAGAGTTGTCAACTGGAAAACTCAACCATGCTCTAAGAGACTCGATAGGGAAAGAAACTCAAAATGAAGTAAAGTGTAGTTAACTTACCGAGACTTTGAGAGAGTTCCTGAATTGTTTGTTGGGATTAACTGAGTTTTCAGCTGTGTTCTGACACAATATCGATCAAAATAACGACGATCTTGTGAGTCTTGCTAGGGACTCATAGCAAGATTTCCAGGTTTCCATCCCCACCATAGTGGATGTAGTGGCTCATCGCAACTGCACTGTTTGTTTTGCTGCACCATGCCTCTTTGTTGTCTGCAGACCATTCTTGACCTCCAGTTGCCTTTAGCAAAATCTATGTCCTTCAATACAAGAATGAGAGCATATGACCAAGTGACAGTAAGGCGGCAATCAGAACCCTTTTCTGTCAGGAACTAATTCCAATGAAGTCCTGCCACTCTTGGAGCATCCAACGATGTTACTCTAGGATACCAAGTCACAAGAAGAAGGCTACAGGCCAAACACCTCTCTTACGCTTTGCTCCGGTTAAGTTTGTGCTGAAGCAATCTACTCTTTGAAGATGTGGTTCCATCTCCTCTGTGTTTAGGTTCGATACTTTCCCATCACAGAGATACTCTTCTGTTCCAGGTTCCATAGATATTGAACAGAAGCAGAGGGGAAAGAACAGAGCATCCCTATCCGGGACCCTTCCCCATACTGATTCCACGCGTGCATAGATTATATTTTTCACGTGGGCCTTGGGACATCCACAATTTCCAGCACCAGTCATCAAAAATTTCATTTTACAGTGAGGAATGCCTTGGTGAAGAAAGCACACATTTTTCAATCATTTGGCAATTATATATGAGCTGATCACGTGTTCCCTTACAAAGAGTCTATTTCTGTACTAGGTATAACATGATTTTGTTTGGGTGATATATTAGGGATATACTTCTTTTTTCTCCTTTCCATGCAGATATTGATCTGGTCAAAACGGCCGGAGAGTCCCCAGATAACTATATTTACCCACCCTCGTTTTTCTGGCATGTCTGTTTGGAGGTGGTCCTCTTCTGATGAGGCAATGAGTGAGAGAGTGAGATATACATATTCTTGGAACTTCTAGGACCAAGATCCTATCATTCTAAATAGATCTATAAGCGCAGAGATTGTTGGCGAATTCTTCTATTTCCCCACACTCCTTTTCTCTTTTCTTCTCTTTTCGATCAGGATTCGAATTTGCAATGCACATGATATTTTCTGCAAGTACTTTTAATTTGCTTTATATTTTAGTCCTACTAGGACTTGTCTGCTAGAAATGAGACCTATGAACGAATTCTATACACTGTAGATCAGTGGAAGTTTTCATGATAACTGAGCATCCCAAATCAAAAATCTAGTTTTATGTTCACCCCAAAAAGATATACATGCAAGAGAACAAATGACCACCAACCACGACCACCATTCCACGAACAGTTGAGCTAGGATGTAGTCACGTGAAGGATCTTCTCCTCACCCAGACCAGGACCCGCTGCTCCTCATAGTTGATCCTGAAGTTGTGGATCCAATTCACCAAATTTCCTTACCTTCATTATTCTATCAACTAGAAATTCTCCACCTTGGCGTAGCCCTCTAAGGTCCGAGGGAGAGATCCTTCGCATTCCAAACCATATCTCTCTGCATGAGGATTCCGTGAAACTCTAATGCTCATGCAAAAAAAGAAAACTCTTTCTGTATGACCCAACGAAGTCTTCGGGTCTTTTGAGGTTTTCCCGAAAAGAGTGAGGATTGTTTCTGGAACTGACTGTTTCAAATGCTAGATTTGGCAGTTCAAACTTCAAAAAGAATTAGCTCACTCAAGAATCATTGTTCACGGAATATGGAGGAAGATAGGTTGCCTGCACCAGAATATTTTACTGATTGGGTTTATAAACATAAATGGGCACTTCAGGCTTCAGAAGTCTTCAAAGGGGCGGAGTTTCCATGGATGTGAGTTCGGGTCCTACGATGGGTAAGGATTATATTTTTCAATTTCAATATCTAGTAACACCTTCATGGCTGATGAAACTGAGTAGGCAGTAGTATTATTAATTTGTCCAAATTAATGGATCCTTTCAAGTTCCTTCACCTTAGTTAGAACTGCTGCATGCAAATGACATCAGAAATACCATCCTTAAGCTCCGTTGTTGCGTAAGCTGGATTGCTAAGCCTTGACGATGTTGGCTAAGAAGAGCAACCTCTGCTCTTGGAGGTGCCCGCTGTGTGATGTCAGTGCTGCGATATTCACCAACCTCACACCCAATATTTACATCTTGCACCAGCAAGTCCCATGAAGTATATTTAGTTGGTTGATGCAAGAGCTTGAATCCCTCAGCAATAGACATCAACTTATTGATTGAGTTACAACATAATCAACATAAAACTGAGTTTCTCCCATGAACAATGATAGAAACTCGACTGAAATAACTAATTAAAAAAAACTTGGCGACTGCCAGCCTTATCAGCATCGAAACACTGGTAGGACTCGACGAAGACAAAAAGGGACAGCGACGCTGCAACATTTCAATTAAGTACTCATCTTACTAAATGAAAGTGATTGAACACAGTCGAGCGTCATAATCAAGAAAACAATCCGACAGTCATTAAAACTGCCGATTGAGATGGAAATTACGCGACTGGCCGGGACAGATAAACACGATCCATGAGGAAGGGTGTTACAGATAGGGTAAAAATCCGGACCGGACTGGGACATGAGGGAAGACAACTGAATTGCTGTTTAGAAATACTTTGAGGCAAATTTCCGTATAGCACAGATTGTAAATATATACTCTATTGTTCCAATTAAGTCGTAGTGCATAAAAGAATATTTTTTACTCCGGCCCATAAGAATCAGAGCTTTGTGTTCACAATTAATTAAAAGCGGATTGACAAAGGAAAGCTTTTAATTACTTTTGATGATTGATATTTTGATTCTTCTCAAGAAGTTCAAGTAAATTACAATTTTCCATTAACTTTGACAATTTTCTTCAGTCTGCACGTTAACGATGAACCATGCCTTTGACAAAAATCGCACCCGTGCTCAACTAAGCCCTTTGACATTTGTTTGTACAACGTATGATTGATTAGCCATAAGGGATTAGCCTTTTTGGTTAAACAGTGGGTGTTGGTGAAGATACGAGGCCAGTTTCGTGTTGGTTCACACGCTTCACGCGCCCTGATTGCTTGTTACTTTTTTGGCAGTTATGAAATATATCTGCAGGATAAAGATACTGCAGAGATAGGTGCCGTTATTAATAGACCGGTTATCTGTGTTGAGGTTTACTGGGTCAGAGCAGTAAGATTGATGTGGTGAATATTTTTGGATAAAGATTTGTTTATGAGCCTTCCTGGTGATCGTAAAGGTTGGTGATTGAAGATTGAGATCCAAATATGCTGTCGAAGCGAAAGTAACCCAAGCAAACAGTTAAATCGTCGTCCAAGAGATAGAATCTCTAGAGGCAGATGAAGTCTGGAAGATATTTGGGAGCACGAGAAGTCACAGAATCAGCGACAAAAAACTACATAACTACAAAGATACAGACTTGGAGGGCGTGGTGGGAGGAATGCTGAAGGCGACTGGAGTGAATATGTTCATGTAGGGAGGGCAAGAACTACATTGAGGCACTTGACACTGTCAAACGGAACTCAAGACAGGTGCTGGAGAACATGGATGTCCAAATCACTTGACTTTCCCGATAAGATGTTCACGTGAAAAAATAGAGCCGATGTATGCGTGTGTGATCATTTATCCGTGAAGTTCAGTACGGAAAATGGTATGTCAGGAAGATCTTAACCTATAACGGATTCTTCTGGGTACTAAATAAACCTTGCCCATTTGTCCAGGATTAGCAGCAGACTGTGGAAGATCACATTTTTATGTGGAATACCAATCCAATAATCAGAACTGCTGTATCCGAAGCAGTTCGGGGGCACCAAGTCTTCTCTTGCGAGCCAACTGTTATTTCCACAAACCGGTCATCGCCAGACTCGTACCTGGAGGGGACTTGCTGTCGTCCCACTGTCTATTCATACAGTGAATTAGAAGTAGCACCGTCAGTTAGCCTGCTAACAGCGCGGCCATACAATTCTAATTCGAGGTCCTGCGACCAGCAATCAACTTAGGCGGTTGCTTGGTCTAGCCGTGACTCCCCTTCTGGAAAAAACACTAGACAATGAGTTCCATGACTTGTCACTTCTACTGTCTATCCTCTGTAGGACAGAAGCCGAAATTTCTATATTATGTAGTAGTTTTGGATACCCGTCACCTCAAACGACGACCAGTTTACCCGCTCCCTTACAAGGACATGCACGCAAGAACCGATTCTCCAGCTCCGCTGCTGTCCAGGGGTCCTACGCTATTCCAAAACCACTTACCCCTGTGAATCCAACCCTGTTTCATAAGAGCACCAGTAGCATGCCTGTTGGCGTTTACATCTAGCCACTGATTTCTGCAGCTCATGACTATTTTTTAGTGTTACAACGTGAGATATTGATACAGAATTCCGTAATTATTGCCATCAGGTTCTAGCTGAAGTGCCTTGCTGGATTTTCGATAATATAATATTGTCGTAGTCAGAGCAACTGGAAAAGAAGTTGTAGAAGGTCTTCCCTAGTCTTTCTAGTTGGTGACTTCCAAGAAAATTAAACATCGCTCAAGAGGTCCCTGATCATCCATCGCTTTTGATCATTCAACATTTTCGATCATCACACCTTACCAGGGGTGTTGAGATCATTGTTAGGAAGGACTTGGAGCACAACCTCTTGGGACTGCGGCGTACTGAAATGAACGCAATCATAGTATAACACTTCGATCAACAAAGAGACGACTCAAATGAATTTTTGGATTGGTGACCTAGACTTAAATTTCACACTCTACAGTGAACAATGATAATGGAAGGAAACGGGAACTGATGATCGAAGCTCTCAGAGCAGAAGACTTTGTACTAGTAGCGCTCACCTTCAATGCAGAAATACTTACGCCAGACTGCCTGATGATCTAGAAACTCTAGATGAAGGTTCGTCAATCCATTACTGCCACAGCTAGAAGGCACAAAAACTAAAAAAAGGCGTTGCGATCATCAAAATTGAACGATGTTCTTGGTATACACCAAACCAGTTGAATCGAGGATTTGCAGCAAACCTGATAAATTCTGCCCACAAGAGTAGTGCCAGAGACCACTTGCTCACCTGCTCACGTGAGGGAAGCCTTGCCATAAACAGGAGTCTGAGAAGGGAATTTTGCTACTACCTTACTGGAGAGGAGGGAGAGTGAGCTTCCGGAGATAATTTCGGGAAAGGGAAACTTCTGGCGGGTGCTTTCGTATCAAAAATGAAAACAATGTTTTTTATTCTTCCCTAAACAAAGTATATCTAGAATTAGATCTGCGACGAGTAACTCATTGTCTAAAAGATTTCCAAATCCTATTTTTCCATTCAGATATAACAATTTATAAAATATAATTGACACCTGGCTGGAAACACATGTTCATTATGGCACCAAGCTGTAAGGCAAGAAACAATCTATCGTTACGTGTAGATACTGATGTTTTTTGTCAGTTTTTTTCTGCCCCTTAATACAAGAATGTTAATGGTCCACTTCCTGTTTTGTCTACTGGTCTATGTGTTTAACAAATGAGGGGGGGCTTTGTAGGTATCATAGAAAAAATGCCAAATATTTCGCATTCTCTTTGTGAAACACTTTACTATAAATTTCTCTCGGTACTTCAAAGATAAGTAACAGTCATTTAGTCGGACACGCGGTGTCACAACATTCAAAAAATACTACTAATTATGAACATGTGTGCGAGTGTGACTCGATAGAACAGCAGATGCTTGGGTAGTTTTAGGTGTGTGTACTTTAGTTCAATGAGGGTATTTATATCAATGAAGTCAATTAATCCATTGTTTATGACTGCATTAACATTGAGTTATGTCATTATTCTCCATAATCTGTCCAAGCATGACTGACACTTTTTAGTAGAGGTGTGGATGTCAAAAAAGCCACTGATTTATCCACCAATTCTACTCATTTGACTTCAATATCTCTTCCACAAGTCAAGAATTTGTCTATCTATTTGAAGTTTTTATTTTTTCTCGCAATACTTGCATTATTGCTGTTCTCAATCAGCACTGATCCCTGTTCGCACCCATCCATCAAACCAAATCAGCAGTTATGTTCCGATGACATCCAGTACACGGTTCTCAGGAACAACAGAAAAAAACCCAATCCCGGTATGCTGGGACGACACAAAAGAATGATGTGATTAATTAGCCATGCCGTTGCATAAATTCGCCAACCCATGAATTTTTCATATCGGAACAACTAAAAACCATGTCTGCCACAGTCTGTGTGTGCAGTCCCATGATGATGTTGTCATCCCAAACGTCATTCGGAACCAATTTAGCCCGATAAGGCATATAATGAAGATACCAAGCTTCTTCTGTATGGGTATATCAATCTATATCATGTCAATGTTTATTGGTTATTGTTTGTGCTGTGGCCAGACCGATCCATCGGAACGGTCGCCCCCGCTTTCGTCGAGATGTCCTTGGTGAAGTTCTCGGTATGTCGATGCTACGATGGTTTTAATAAGCATAATATGAATGGAAAATGCTAGATGTTCTTGCCCATGGGTGGCCCTTTGGTTAGTAATACGCAATTGTTGTATACCGTATTCTTGCCAAACCTCCTTCGAAAACGGTAACAAAATAAATGTGTGGTTGTGGCCGTGAAAATGCGGCCCAATTAGCCGGGTGAGAGATGCTTTATGAGGCGTCAGAATTAGGAATCTGTGCTTTTCTTTTAGGGCACTGTTTTACCGCTCTTATACTAAATTACTTTGGTCATGTCACATTGCCAGGAAAATTCCGCTTTGATTTGTCTGTCTGGAATTATTTTGAATTCGAAGAATCATAGCGATAATATTTGGTGAAAAAGAATTTTTTGATTGCAATCTATTTCGAGTGCTTTCTCTATAAAATCCCTGATAAGCTGAGAATTGAATTTTTTCCATGAGTCCAAAATCACCTGCCACTCGATACCTATCAGTAATTCATTTGTGGCACTCAATTAGCTGATGATTGAGTCTTTGTCAAGAAAATCTTTAAAATCACCCTGACTTGAATTGGCAGATGTGCGATTCAACAACTAATAAGGATCTCTGAAAACTATCTCAGAAAAACACTAGCTAGATATCAAAATACTGAAGAGCTATTACAATATAACAGTAATATCTTTCTCATCTTCAATGAAGAAAAAAATTCGGCAAAGCCCGTTAAATATCGGCATTCTCTTGTTCAACGACGAGCACGTGCATAATCACAGACAGCCCATTTACAAGCTTGTGCTCGTGCTCGTGCTCGTCACGTTGGATGAAAGCGTGTAAAGGCAGAATTAAACTAAGAGCGGGTTCTTGGGACAATGATGCCACGCATGCTTAAATTTCCGTATTTTATGTCTCACCTCACACTACGATCACACAAATAGTGTGGATAACGTGTTTAAAAAAGAAATTTGACACAACGTGGCAACCTCAACGTCCTGAATTCATTCAAGTTTTGTATTAGTAAATTTGAATTCTGCATTTTGATTATGACCTTTGTTAAGTAAACCTTGTTCACTTCATTTTCATTTTATGTCTGGGGAGTGAGTGTCTTAAAAAAATCAATTTATTCAAAGTTGATCGCTATTTTTGGGGGCCCTCTTATCTCTTCAACACCCGATTCTACGACCAAAAAAGATATTTTTTTTTTACAAACATGGTTCGAAAAATCACTCCAAAAAGGGAATTTTCGAATGACGAGAGAAAGGAAACATACATGTCTCCTTATTTTTCAATAACTTTCCCTATTGAAGAAATAACACAAGTTTAAAATCCAGAGAGATCATTAAAGATACATCTCAAAGAAAATCATACAAAGTCAACTTCTGACAGGAATCCGGGGCTCAATGTAATTAGTATTGAGGTGTATAGAAGGCCTTAGCTACTAAGCTCAGCAGTCAAAATATTAGTTTACCTAACAAGTGCGAAAAGTGCCACCTTCCACCCGAACGACGCGATGCGGAGTTCGGCCAGCAATCAAGTGCGGAAAAGTCACTTCACGCGCGTGTTAGGTACACTATTTTGTCTTCAAGCGTGAGGAAAATACCACTTTTCCGCACGCATTTTAATTTTGGAAGTCACTTTTCCACACTCAGTGCGGAAAAAAAATTGCACCAACTCAGTGCGGAAAAGTGACACTTTCAAAACTGAAATGCGTGCAGAAAAGTGGGATTTTCGGCACGCTTGTGGGAAAAACAATTTTTTTACACACCTATAATATGAACCAAGTATACAGGTAGAAACACAGTAACTGCTTTGCTGTTTTTGTTTATCTACTGAATATGTTCAAATGATGCAGGATTCTGAAAATAATCAATACCTCACAAAAAACAAAAGGTGATAATGTCAAAAAAAAAGAAAACTCATCTTACATTTCAACTGAAGGTAATTTTGAGAAGCTTAATTCTAGTTGTCTTCGAAACTCAGTCTAATAATGCGTCACACGCTTTCATACAACGCAGCATTCAACGGGCACGAACACGGGCACACGCGCCCAAGTTAGCTGCGTGCACGTGCTCCTCGATGTATGTCGTTTTTTTGGCACAGTTCAAAGGATGAATGTGTTCGATCACTTCAGTAGATCTTCATCGAGCACGTGCACAATCACCGTTTACAAACTGGTGCTCGTGTTTGTGCCCGATGAATGTCACATTGAACTGATTTTAATAATTTAAATAACAGAATATGCGTCAAAAATACAGTGAGTGGAAAAGTCTGTCATATTTGAGGCGGTTGAAGTTAGGTTGATCAACAGATTATATGGTCCGACAAAAAACTTGAGACTCAACAAACCCAAAAAGTTTTACTGGGTGAATTATCCAAACAAACAACCGTATCAAAACAAAGTCTCGCTGAGGCTTTGATCTGAAATAATGTAAAGAAGTCGATTTCACCGGATCCACTTATGCAATAATAATGTTGATATGATCATGTCTAATGCAAAGACTGGTGGACACAAGGCGACAGGCCGTAACAATAATGTTTCAGCAACTGAGGGACTTTTCCTCAAAATAAGAAAAAGATGGCCAGACAGCGACAGGCAATAACAAAAATTCCTCCTCTTTCAGAAGGAGCAAATCTCGTTCCAATATCTTTTGTAGTTTTTGAGTTATAAAGGAAAATGTCGGAGGGCTACAATACCATCAGTCGCCTCTTAAGAGTAGATAGTGATTTTTAGAAGTTGTTCTGTATTTTGTAAATAGAGTTATGGGCACTCTTTTAGATTCAGATTATAGAAAATTTCCTCCTCTTTTGAATGGAGTGAATCTCATATCAATATCTTTTGTAGTTTTTGAGTTATAGAGGAAACTGTCGGATGGCTACAATAACATCAGTCGCCTCTTAGGAGTAGATAGTGATTTTCAAAAACTGTTCTGTATTTTGTAAATAGAGTTGTGGGCACTATTTTAGATTCAGATTATAGAAAATCTCCTCCTCTTTCTAATGGAGTAAATCTCATTTCAATATCTATAGTAGTTTTTGAGTTATAAAGGAAACTGTCGGATGGCTACAATAATATCAGTCGCCTCTTAAGAGTAGATAGTGATTTTCAAAAATTGTTCTGTATTTTGTAAATAGAGTTGTGGGCACTCTTTTAGATTCAGATTATAGAAAATTTCCTCCTCTTTCTAATGGAGTGGATCTCATTTCAATATCTTTTGTAGTTTTTGAGTTATAGAGGAAACTGTCGGATGGCTACAATAACATCAGTCGCCTCTTAAGAGTAGATAGTGATTTTCAAAAATTGTTCTGTATTTTATAAATAGAGTTGTGGGCACTATTTTAGATTCAGATTATAGAAAATTTCCTCCTCTTTCTAATGGAGTGGATCTCATTTCAATATCTTTTGTAGTTTTTGAGTTATAGAGGAAACTGTCGGATGGCTACAATAACATCAGTCGCCTCTTAAGAGTAGATAGTGATTTTCAAAAATTGTTCTGTATTTTATAAATAGAGTTGTGGGCACTATTTTAGATTCAGATTATAGAAAATTTCCTCCTCTTTCGAATGGAGTAAATCTCATTTCGATATCTTTTGTAGTTTTTGAGTTATAAAGGAGAATGTCGGATGGCTACAATAACATCAGTCGCCTATTAAGAGTAGATAGTGATTTTCAAAAATTGTTCTGTATTTTGTAAACAGAGTTGTGGGCACTCTTTTGGACTCAGATTATAGAAAATTTCCTCCTTTTTCGAATGGAGTGAATCTCATTTCAATATCTTTTGTAGTTCTTGAGTTATAAAAGAAAATGTCGGATGGCTACAATAACATCAGTCGCCTCTTGAGAGTGGATAGTTATTTTCAAAAATTTTCTTGTATTTTATAAATAGAGTCGTGGGCACTCTTATAGATTCAGATTATAGAAAATTTCCTCCTCTTTCGAAAGGAGTAAATCTCATTTCAATATCTTTTGTAGTTTTTGAGTTATAGAGGAAAATGTCGGATGGCTACAATAACATCAGTCGCCTATTAAGAGTAGATAGTGATTTTCAAAAATTGTTCTGTATTTTGTAAATAGAGTTGTGGGCATTCTTTTGGATTCAGATTATAGAAAATTTCCTCCTCTCTCCAATGGAGTAAATCTCATTTCAATATCTTGTGTAGTTTTTGAGTTATAGAAGAAAATGTCGGATGGCTACAATAACATCAGTCGCCTCTTAAGAGTAGATAGTGATTTTCAAAAATTGTTCTGTATTTTGTAAATAGAGTTGTTGGCACTCTTTTAGATTCAGATTACAGAAAATTTCCTCCTCTTTCGAATGGAGTGAATCTCATTTCAATATCTTTTGTAGTTTTTGAGCTTAAAAGGAAAATGTCGGATGCCTACCATGTTATGGTAGCCTCTCGAGAGTAAGTGGTAACTCGTTGGCGATTAAAAAAAAAAAAATCTGAAGATGACAGAAATATCCAATACACTTTCAAGTAGATCATGATTTCTATTTTTCTTTATTCGAAGAAATTGACACAGTTGAATTCGATAGTATAATTATTATTGGTAAAAAGATCTTCAAAAGAATAGAACCAATCACTAATCGAGAAATTTGATAACGTCTTTGGCAGAAAAAAATATTTCTGGCTCTATATTTCTTATGGTCTTTCTTTCGAGAAAAAAATTATTGTACCTCGATTAACTGAGTGATGAAAATTAGTAGGAATTATCTAAATAATAATCGCAGTCTATTTATTTATTATCAACTGTGTAGAAAAGACTTAGCAGCTTGTATTTTGTTCAGAGATATTTTCCTTCTTCGCATAAAATTTTAATCAAAATCAAAATATTCACTTACCTTGTTCAGAAATTTTCAAAAGTCACTAAAAAATATCGGAAATAATTCTACTCCTCCAATTATTGATTCAGTCTTCAAATTCAATTCCCAAGGCTCTACCGTGAGGTCTTCCCATCACCAAATGTATTCGAAGGGTCCATTGATGAAATTTTCGAGATTTCGGACCACCTCTGAAACAGCAGCTTGAACCGAGCCGAGAATATATCTCTTGAATTGTTACCTAGTCCTCTTCGCGTCGTATTGTTTAATTTTTTTCATGTCTCTTTATGTCGTTCTCCGTATAAGGCGTCCATAAACAGATGTCATAATTGTTGGCAAGAACTTTGTACGAACCCATTCTATTTTGGCAATAAATACGATAAATAATACAAGACTTTTTAAATAATGTTCGATATATTTATTGCAGCATATTTTACACACGACTGTTCAACAACTGATCTAATAATATTCGATATGTTTTTAAACCTAAAAAACAAAAACTAGTTTTTTTGTGTGTACAACAGACTTCATCGAAAATTTAATCAAGTGTCTTTTTTTTACACAAAATTTCGCATCTAGTTCCACGACTTGATATTATGGTTTACACGACCTATAGTAGCGACAATTTTTTTTAATACAATGTGTTATATACTACAACTATCTTTTATATTAGTTACATATACATATAGATACAATAATACAAAATACATTATTTATACTGCTCGCACGCAGTTCTATGTACATTATTACTACCAATTTCAAGTGATTAGTAGGGAAAGTGGAAAATTCATGATTTTGACCTAAATTCAGAATGTGTATTTATTGCACATATAAAACTATTCTGCACGTCTTTTTACAACCGGTCAAAATCTAGTCTAGGGGCGCCCAACAATTCAACTCTAAGGAACAAATAAAGATAAATATATCACATATATAGTACAACGCATGAAAGAGTCAAGGCGTCCATTTAAGTTTAAGTATTGTCCATTTTGGTCTTTTCGCCGTTCATTAAAGCATCAGGAGTATCTAAATTATACATGGAAACTTACCCTCTCTCCCATGCACAATTTTCGGGAAAACTGAGAGACAAACAAACACAGAGGTAGATAGACAGAATTACACAATCACTCAACATCAAACTTTATTCAGCGCCACTGGCTTGATTGGGCTATCTCCGGAAGAACTCAAGGAGCTTGTGGTAGACGACGGTGACATCCTGGACGCATGCGTGGTAAGCCCCAGAGGTACCGGTATTCCACTCGAAGACGCAGAAGGGGAGCTACTCAAACTAGTCTTAATAGCACTATGCTGCGCAGCCAAAGTCCTCTGGTAAGTCTCCAGCAAACTAGAATCCGGAGACCCACTCAAATGCTGAGCTGCAGGTCCATAAAGGCTTCTATAAAAATCATGAGGCCTTGCATAGGGTGCTGTATGTAGACCGGGCGGAGGTAATCTACTGCCCAACGGTGCCATTAGTCTACCAGCAGAATACATGCTGGTAGGTGTGGAGCCGGGAGATACATCCTCCTTGGAGGCCATATCGGCTAGGCTCCAGATTCTGGGCTTGGTTGTGACACTTTGGCTTATTTGTGGGGGGCTTCCTGATGATCTTGGAGGCAGGAAGGCGGGGTGGGGAGGACGTTCGTAGATTTCCGGACTGTCAGGTCCGCTGTCTGGTCGAGACTCACTCCATTCTGAGGGTGTATCTGGTGCAAGACGGGAGTGAGGAGGGCGGTCTCCATCCTCACTTGAAGCAGTTCCGGAGTCTTTGGAGTCTGTAAGGAAGAAATTTTGTTAGTTTTCATAATATGATATGATAGACACATATTTGGGACTAAAAAAGTGGTTCTATGTTAGGTTCCCGGACATATAGATGGATTAGCGAAATCAGGACTGGGAACAGATGAAGCCGAAACGGAAAACATAGTGATTTTCTTTACAGCATCCCAGTAGGAGGGCAAATTTAATCCTCTTTCATATGATAACTAAGCTTATTTCACAATCTTTTGCGAAAATATTAGACCGTACCATGACCTAGTACAGAATCGCTACAAGGTAGCCAGTTTCTATTTCTTTGATAGTGTCCACGCACTAAATAGTGTTTTTGAAGGCAAATTTCATCCTCCTTCATGGGTACTAAGCTTATTTGATCATCTTTTTTACATGCGGAGATATAAGATCGTACCATGATTTGGTTAAGAATCGGAAAAAGAAAACCTAAATATTGGTTCCTTGGTTTTTGATATTTCCTTTGATAGTATCCGCGTCCCAAACAGTGCTTTTGGAGGCAAATTTCATCCTCTTTCATGTGGTACCAAGCTTAGTTCAATTTCTCTTTTTGTTGCGGAGATATAAGATCGTACCATGACCTAGTACGGAATTGGGAAAGAGAAACCAATTTTCGTTGCTTGGTTTGTAATATTTTCTTTGATAGTTTCGACGTCCTTAATAGTGTGTTTGGAAGCAATTTTTTTTTCATATGGTACTAAGCTTATTTCATTTTTTTCCATCATGGAGATATAGGACCGTACCATGACCAATACTTACAGAATCTAAAAAAAAAACAATTTTCATTTCTTGGTTTTTATATTTTTTTTAATAATGTCTCCATCCTGAACAGTGTTTTTGAAGGCGAATCTCATTATCTTTTATGTGGTACTAATCTTATTCCATTTTGTTTTTTCGTTGCGGAGATATAAGATCGTACCATTTCTTAGTACAGAATCAGATAAAGAAACTCATTTTCGTTGTTAAGTATTCAATATTTTCTTTGGTAGTGTCCTAAATAGTGTTTTTGGAAGCAAATTTCATACTCTGCACTGTGGTACTTGGTTTATTTCATTATCTTTATTGATTGCGGAGATATAAGAGCGTACCATTATAGAATTGGAAAAAGGAAACCAATTTTTATCACTCAGTTTTCAATATGTCCTTTGATGGTGTCCACGTCTTGAATAGTGTTTTAAAAGGCAAATTTCATCCTCTTCCATGTGGAACTAAGCTTATTTTACTACTGCTTTTTGTTGCGGAGATATTAGACCGTACCATGATCAAGTACAGAATTTAAAAAAGGAAACCAATTTTCATTCCATAGTTCTCAATATTTTCTTTAATAGTGTCCACATCCTAAATAGTGCTTTTGGAGTCTAATTTCATTATCTTTCGTATGGTACCAAGCCTATATCATCATCTTTTTTCATTGCGGAGATATAAGACCGTACCATGACCTAGTTCAGAATTGGAAAAAGAAAACCAATTTCAATTCCTTAATTTTTAATATTTCCATTTATAGTGTCCGCGTCCTAAACAGTGTTTTGTAAGGCAAATTTCATCCTCTTTCATGTGGTACTAAGCTTATTTTATTATCTCATTCCATTGCGGAGATATAGGACCGTACCATGACCTAGTTCAGAATCGGAAAATAAAGAATTTTAATTGTCAAGTTTTCAATATTTTCTTTGATAGTGTTCACGTTCTAAATAGTGTTTTTGGAAGAAAATTTCATACTCTTTCATGTGGTACCTGGTTAATTTGATTATCTTTTTTCATTGCGGAGATATAAGACCGTACCATGACCTAGTTCAGAATCGAAAAAAAGGAAACCAATTTTCATTCCTTAATTTGATTTTTTTTTATAGTGTCCGCGTCCTAAACAGTGTTTTGGAAGGCAAATTTCATCCTCTTTCTTGTGGAACTAAGCTTATTTTATTATCTCATTCCATTGCGGAGATATAGGACCGTACCATCGTTCAGAATCGGAAAATAAAGAATTTTAATTGTCAAGTTTTCAATATCTTCTTTGATAGTGTTCACGTTCTAAACAGTGTTTTGGAAGGCAAATTTCATCTTCTTTCATGTAGTACCTGGGTAATTTAATTATCTTTTTTCATTGCGGAGATATAAGACCGTACCATGACCTAGTTTAGAATCGAAAAAAAGGAAACCAATTTTCATTCCTTAATTTAATTTATTTTTTTTATAGTGTCCGCGTCCTAAACAGTGTTTTGGAAGGCAAATTTCATCTTCTTTCTTGTGGAACTATGCCCTTTTCATTATCTCATTCCATTGCGGAGATATAGGACCGTACCATGACCTAGTTCAGAATCGGAAAATAAAGAACTTTAACTCTCTAATTTTCAATATCTCCTATCAATATCTAATTTTCAATATCCCTAAACAGTGTTTCAAGAGGAAAATTTCATCCTCTTTCATATGGTACTAAGCTCATTTCATTATCTCATTCCGTTGTGGACTTTTAAGACCGTACCATGATCTAGTACAGAATCGGATAAGGAAGCCAATTTCTATTCTTTACTTCTAGGACTGCAGGGAGGAGGATGAAACTATCGAACTCCTACTATGCCATCATTCAGTTTTTAAAAAAGGACCGTTTATGGATATGGGACAAGACTACCTTGAAGACCTAGTAGCGGCAAAAAAACACAATGTACCCTTACTAAAACTTGAGTAAAAAGTAAGAACATACCTAGCAAATCTTTTCCATCGGTACTCTTGTGATCTTGATCATCATCGTCATTGTTATTGTCATCATCCTCCACTCTATTTCTGGGCTCCCAAGTCATCTTGTTTTCCTTTTTCAGCCTTCTACGGGCATTGGCGAACCAAGTTGAAACTTGCGTCAAGGTCATCTTGGTAATAATAGCAAGCATAATTTTTTCACCCTTGGTAGGATAAGGGTTCTTTTTATGCTCATTAAGCCAAGCTTTAAGCGTACTTGTCGTCTCCCGAGTGGCATTTTTCCGTCTTGCTCCATTCAAGTCCATGCCATATCTGTAACAAAGAAATAACATTGAAACGATTCGGTCCTGCATAGCGCATTTTCATCAGCTCTTTCCCGATTGGAAGGCAGCGATGTGAAAGCGATTCGCTCGTCACCCTTCAGATTTCTGAATTAGCAATCTCTATGGAAACACGACGTGGAATCACGTTCATATGGAATTGGGAAAAGGGTTGGAGTATTAGTTCCGTTTCTGTGAGCTAATAAGCACTCTTGATGGAATTATTCAGACGTGGTATTTTTCATTTCAATTAATTACTGTGATTAATGCCAAGCCCCAAATGGTGCTAGACCTAGATATTTACATGTATTAATGGAATTTGGTACAAGGTGTAAAAGAGGATCAGGGTCGATTATAATTATAAGCGTGATTGAGAAGACCATAGTCAATACTAAAAAATGCAATCTAAATTCAAAATAGCCAATATCGGGACAAATAAACGAGATGCAATCTATCCACTAGTCTAGTCCCAAAATTGCCAGTCTGGATCCAAAATAATCCCGCCGGCAATCCAGGGCGATGAATTAGCAATTATATTCATTTCAGGGTACTTTTCCACCGCTGCACATCTACTCTATTATGTAAACTTGTTTTATTGGTTTCATTTCGGCCTCACACAACGACACATTTACTATTCCGGATAGAGTGTAACGATTTGGGAGTTTTTGCCGCTGATCCAGTATTACGACACTCCCATGGCGGTTAGTCTTATATTCTTACCATGAGATGGCGCCAGCATTCATGCTACAACTTCCAAAGTTAGTTAAAATTATCAACTATTCTGATCCAATTTTACCGGCTCTGATGTTGTAATGTATAACTTACCAGACTGGTTTTCAGTCGGGGCAAATGAGAATTGCGAAAATGCTCTGTTGTTGTCACCGTTTCGCATTTCGCTTTGTTTAAATTCACAATCATTGCCCGGAAAACGATCAGTTTTTTTATTAATGATCCCCGATGGTGTTCGGATTTCAAGTGTCGTCGCGTTCTTTTTTCCATGACGAAATAGAAGCGAATCACGCGAATTTAATTACGTTAAAGAAATCCTATAAATTATTAAAATCAATTGTCCGGGGATGTTCGAAATGATACTCCCACAATACGTACGTTTCGTGCATATTTTTGCGCAACTACGAAACAGTTATCTAACAGTTCTATACGATATCTAAATCAAATTTATTATGCATCGTGGAAGACTTGCTAACATGGAAGCGGAAATATGTTGAATTATCACGTAGGTGAGTGAGGTAGTCTATATTTCCTGTGTTCTTAACCTGTTATTGTAGCAACTGGTTAATCGTTTGTTATATTTTTGTACTGTTTTATTAACATTTTGATGTTTAGTACGGTGGAGACGGAAACATATTTTTCATTGTCAACAAAAACAGTGGATAATAAATAAGAACATGTTCAAATAATTCCAATTATTTTTTTTTGGTTTTTCTCTTAAAGATATTTTTTAAATCAATGTTTATTGGTCCTACAAAAAAATAACTACTCACTAAAATCATTTTACATAATTTGAGGTCTCTAAACTTAATATACAGGGTGTTTCGGAATAAAATGCTGATAGTTGATGATGAGAATCCTTTGATGATTTTGAGAAAAAAATCGTGCTATATTGTAGGTTCGCAATTTAATTTTTGATAGACAGGGCTTTAAATTGAAAAAATCCCGACTTTTTTTTGTCCAACACATTTTCTGGGAAAATTTTAAAAAGTTTGTGCAAAAGCATAACACGATTTCCGCATATTAAAAGGATTTTGACATTTCTTTTCGAAAAAACAAAGATTTTTTTTTTTTTTTTAAATTTATTAATCATAATGATCATTATTCGGTCGTTTCAATGTTTACCCCAAAAAAAAGTTAATGAGTGCTTCAATAATATTCAAAAATTATATGCTTATAGCGGTAGATATACCTCTAAATGATTTTGATTTTTTTCCTCGGAAACCGTTCGTCTGGCGAAAAAAAGTTGAGATATCACTTTTTATTTGGACATAAGTATATTATTCAACGAGTGGGAAATGGTGGATATCACTCACGAGGATGCAGCGTAATCATCTGAGTGAGTAATAACCATTTCACGCGAGTAGAATACTATACTTTTTCTATGATTATTAAATAATTGAAGCGAACTTTGAAATATTAAATTTTATTTGGAGGGTACTTTTTGACAACTACTGAACTCGAAGTGAGGTTGGGTTGTTAACACAATGTGACAATGACTATGAAACAAGTATGGACGGTCAAATGGGCTGTTTCAAAATGATGTATTTGAAGGATGACATTTTGTCGAATGTTCTGATTGGCTCTAAAACAGTGGAGTAATGAGAATTAGATCATTTCATTGGTTGAAAACGATTGAGTGATGAAAAAAATCACTGGTATGAGTAACGCGTTACATTAACCAATAGAAAGTGGATGTATAATACATCTATTATTGGATAGTCATAGAAAATAGTATATTATTCAAGGAGCGGGAAATGGTGGAGATTACTCAAGAGAATGAAGTACGGCTCGTAGCGTAATCATCCGAGTGAGTAATGGACGTTTCCTGCGAGTAGAATACTATACGTTTTCTATGATTATTCAATAATTGAAGCGAACTTTGCAATATTTAATTCCATTCGAACGACACTTTTTGACAACGAATGTACTTAAAGTGAGGTTAGGTTGTTATCACAATGTGACAATGACTATGAAACTATGGACGGTCAAATGGGCTGTTTCAAAATGATGTATTTGAAGGATGACATTTTGTCGAATGTTCTGATTGGCTCTAAAACAGTGGAGTAATGACATTAGATTATTTCATTGGTTAAAAACAATTGAGTGATTAAAAAAAGTCACTGGTATGAGTAACGAGTTACATTAACCAATAAATTTATTATTGAGTAGTCATAGAAAAAATATATTTTCATATCACTTTTTCTATTAGAATATTCAACATTTCACTGGTAAAATTAGAAAAATACTTTTTACTCTAAAAAAAGTTTTCAGGTAAGTACCTTTCAAATTTTAAAATATATTTTTCAAAAAATTTTCATCACATTTTTAAGAACTTTTTCTCTTAAAATCACCCAAGAATCTACACACTTCATTAAGAATCTGCATCTTATTCTGAAACATCCTGTATAACACAAATATATGGTTTGATAATGACAAAATTCAAGAAAAATCAGTAAGGTGACCGATGATCTTTTTCTCTATTGCACAAGGAGTGTTTAGCTCATAAAAATCTGATAGCAGAGTAGAGAGATCTGGATACCTATAAGTTGGAAAAAGTTTTGGATAAAGCGATTTGGTACTCGAAATCAAAAAGTATCTAAAACTAAAAATAAAAATTACCCTCGCTCTCCAGACCTCATTCCCTGTGATTATTTTCTAACCAGTCTAAAATTTACACCATTAAAAGATAATTTTTTTAAAAAATTTCCAAGCGTACCAGTGCACTACGTACTAAAGCTTTATTCACATGGGTGACGTGAAATAAAAGTTTAAGCTATATTCACACACGTGGAACTGCCCAATCTCAGTTGATTTTGTCATGGATAAATAGGAAATAATTTGTAATCATATTAAGTCGTCAAGTAACAAATACACGATTTCCACCATAATCCAAACACTGAAAATTATAAAATAATCACTAAATACTGAGGAAAATACAAATTTAATACCATAACCTCAAAATAGGTCAATTAATAAGGAAGTAATCTGTGTTTTCATTGGACCTCGTCACAGATGTCAACGGCAACAACATAGGTCAATAAAGATCAATTATTATGAAAATTTCATACCAGTCAATTCTAACCAATCATAGGCTTGCATTTTAACATGTTGCTATGGCAACGACCTAATTTTATCGGAAATCACCCTACTCATAATCACGTGACTGAAAGATTAATAGGTGGAAATCTCCCTGGCTTTGCATCTGAATGTAGCTCCCAAATGATTACAGTGTTGCCGTCCCCAATCTCCCTAACAATCCCAACCCAACCCAACTTTCACATAAGGCAAACGGCAACACTGTGGTTGGTGCATGGGAGCTACATCCAGCCGCGAGTGCTTGACAGCTGTTAAAAACAATGACAAATATTTTTGATAAATGATTTATTTTCAACTTCCAATACAAAGTTGCAATGTTATCAATTATGGACAAGATTGGTTATAACTTCCAAATGTTTTATAAAATCCTGATTCACTTCTTTCTTCCTCAATGGCGATTAGAGTAAGGAGCCGTTGGTTTCTTCCACTAAATGCGAGGTGAGTCCTGGGTTATGTTTTTTTCCAATGATCAGTTTTGGCATGAAATTTTCTTGCCGAATCTCCCGCGAGCTCGAATTAAAAATCCGGAAATTTGTTCTCGTTTTGCGAATTTTTCAAAAATAATTCGCAACTCGACAAAATTTCCGGAAATAATTCGAGCTCCAGGGAGATTATAAGTGAAAATAATTAATAAAAGCTGAGGGAGATCGGAGTATGAGCATTTACTCATGTTGATATAAATAGTAGTTATTTATGGTTCTAACGTGTTATGTGAAAAATAAGTCACGCGAAAAAAAATTTCTCAGTGACTTAGGAAACAACACACGAGTGGCATTCAATGTTTTATTCAAAAAGTGGAAGAGATGATAATTAATAAATCAAATTAAAGCTACTTGTGTCTAAAGGGCAGAATTCTGCTGGTAATAGTGATAAATAAATATGATACTACTTTAAATGGTCCATAACTCACTGGTGAGAAATCTTTGAAAGCTAAGAACAATATCCTGCTCTAGTTGTGCTCCATTCATACATCTAATACAGAAGATGCTGCCGTCTTGTAATCATTCATAAACTGTCCCCCATTGTGTTGAACCGATGTTTTCCAAAATAAACTCTGGTTAATTAGCAGAAAAGTTGGAAAACCGCCCAACGTCGGCTTTTCAAAAAGACGCTTCTTAACAATGATTGATTTCGGCGAGTTTCGGAATAGTAAAATCGAAAAACACAACGGCTTTGTCTTTTGACCCAAACATAATAAATCTTGTTTAACAGACCACGGTGTATAAAACGCTGTGTGCGGCATCGACTATTGAAAAATGCATCGACAAATGATGAAACAATAATTGCATAATTACTTTATGACTTATCAATTGGCGCATTTTCAATTAAGCCGGATTAATTGACAGTGTTTAAATCATTTATGAATGCTGCGATTGTTTACAGCATTAATAAAGATTAAATTAATGGGTTTGCTAGCATGTAGGTATCTATCTATGATAATTGACACATTCTGCTCATCAAAGCATATTAAATCCCGTCTTTTCCATCTCGACAGCTTAATCCAAACACCAGAAAAATTTGCTGACATTTTTGACAAAGCGGCAGATGTGACTGATTTGCACGCAGGGGTCGTTAATATTAAAAAGATCTGTCTGGATGTTTATGAAAAAGTCAGCACAAGCTGCGGGGTGTGTTTCGCAGACAGGAAAATTTCAATATTGATCCGGCTTATCTATTCCGGACAATTAAATTCGCATCATCGCCCGATATTAGGCATCTTTAACACTGGGTTTTTCGATCCATCATGGCGGACATTAATACCACCTCTTCAGGACACATGCAAAACGGGTTGAGATCCGTTCAAGCAGAAAACCGAGTTCGTATATTCCAGCTGTCGACCATTAAGAGCTGCTCCGATTTGAATACGTATCGCCAGATCGGCGAGGAAGGCTGATCATATCGCTGATCGTGCCATTAATACAATTAAGATGTCTCTGTTTATTTAATTGATTATTTTGGACTTAATCTAGATAGTCCTCTATACGTAGGAACCATACTAGAAATTCGTTTCTCGTATGACAAGAAACTCCCAAATAATAATTTTCATAAAAATCTGCTTAGTTACACCATTAACAACTCAAGAACCGCTGGAACGATTTGTATGATTTGGCAGAATACCTATTAAAACATTACGAAGATTCACGAAAAAAAAAATAATTTAACATTTATCTGCACATTATGAGGTGGTATGAAGCTCACCGGTACTACTCAATTATTCTCTTCTCATTTCACCAATGATTTTTAATTGTATCTATTTGGTAATAACATTAATTCACTGAAAGAACTGAACAATATAGTATATTATTCAACGAGTGGGAAATGGTGGCTATTACTCACAAAGATGAAGTAGCGTAATCATAGCCATTTCCCGCGAGTAGAATACTATACTTTTTCTATGATTATTCAATAATTGAAGCAATATTAAATTTCATTTGGACGGCACCCTTAAAAACTGTACTTAAAGTGAGGTTAGGTTGTTAACACAATGACTATAAAACAAGTATGGACGGTCAAATGGGCTGTTTCAAAATATGATGGATTTGGAGGTTGACATTTTGTCGAATGTTCTGATTGGCTCTTAAACAGTGGAGTAATGACATTAGAACATTTCATTGGTTGAAAACAATTGAGTAATGGAAAAAAAGTCACTGGTATGAATAACGAGTCCAATTAACCAATAGAAAGTGGATGTATAATCATCTATTATTAAATAGTAATAGAAAATAGTATATTCTCCATAGAGCGGGAAATGGTGGATATTACTCACGAGAATGAACCACGGCTCGTAGCGTAATCATCTGAGTGAGTAATAGTCATTGCCTGCGAGTAGAATACTATACTTTTTATATGATTATTCAATAATTGAAACAAACTTTGCAATATTTTATTTCATTTTACGACACTTTTTGACAATGACTGTACTTAAAGAGCGGTTAGGTTAGGTTGTTAACACAATGTGACAATGACTATATAAAGTATGGACGGTCAAATGGGCTGTTTCAAAATGATGTATTTGAAGGTTGACATTTTGTCGAATATTCTGATTGGCTCTAACACAGTTTGATTATTTCATTGGTTAAAAACAATTGAGTAATGAAAAAAAAGTCCCTGGTATGAGTAACGAGTCACATTAACCAATAGAAAGTGGATGTATAATACATCTATTATACTTCTGTGGGACACGTCCTCCTAGATCACCTTGTAGTAGTACCTCTTATCGCTGTAGAGCGCAAGTTTAAAGAAACCGAACGGCTCCGACCCAATCCACGCAATATACTTCATTATACTTCTTGCGCTGCTAAGAGTGACAAGTGTTTCGCAGCTACATGTAGTGCGATAGATTAAAAAATCAAGTTTAGTAACTTCGTTAATTCTTTGTGACATGGGGAAAGACAAGAAAATTAAGATGATCTCTAGTATCCGGAAGAGAATGAGAAAACTGGAGAAAAAACTACAGAAATATGCTTCAAGTGAGTAAACCCTATAATTACTTTATTTAGGTTCCGTAGAATATTCCAAAGCGTGCAGTATAATTAAAGCAATTAGCCCAAAAAGCAAAAATCCTTTCATACTTCAGTTAATGTGTCGGTGAATTCAGTTCTTTGACAAATAATCAAAGACTGCAATGATTCACTCGACTCCTGTGAAATATACAGGATGTCAAAAAAGCTATGCGCCTTTGTGAAATAGACACTGGCTTATAAGGCATAGTGGGCACAACCAATGATCTTATTAGATCATTGGGCACAACTATTAACCCCTGTAAAATAAACAAGGTGGTAAACATGTTGTCGCATAAATACGATTCTGTCAAATAAACAGAACTCAATGATGCTGGTCTAAAATTAAAATAGTATACATCTGAATAGTCAAATATCGAAATCATTCTGATATTTCAAATTCACCATGTTCCAGTTCAAACGAAATCACGGGAGCGGTTATGCGACGGCAAAAAAGCCTAAATAAACACACTTCACGAGCTCGGCCATAAACTGGTCGATATTTCTATTATTGGAACCAAAAATGTGGAGAGTGGCTTAGTCAGGGCAAATTCAAGAATAATTACTAATTTTCAACTGACTGGGTTTGTGTTGGGGCTGTCAGATCCTATCTAAAAAATATACGGGACGTTAACAATACAAGTCCAGTATAAAATATACACATGAGATAAAATCATGTGTGTGATGTTTAAAAATGGGTTTTCTTCTTCAACAGGCTCGGATGAGTCGACAACATCAGTCAGTAGCTCGGAGAGTGACTCGGATTCGGAAGTACCAGAAGCTCACACCAACCAGACCGATACGCCTGACAATGTTTCCGCCATTCTGGGGACGGACTCTATCAAAGAGAAAACATACGGTCCAGAAATATCTTCTAGTCTTGCTAGTAGATGGACTGCTTACCTACAGCAAGGTATCGAAAAAGAGGTCAGGATCAAATTGTTCGATGACCGTCAAGTGCCAAAAAACTGCCCGATGTTAGAGGCGCCTAAGATAAATCCAGAGATACAGTCACTAATTTCACCCAGTGGAAATAGACAAGATAATTTTCTCATGGAAGTTCAAAATAATCTGGGAAAAAGCATCTCAGCATTGGGTTCTGTATTATCAAGAGCTCTGGAAAAACCTGACGAATCTGACCCAAACCTATTGGAGTTAGTAGACATGGGAAAAATGCTCTGCTCAGTTCATCATTCGATAACAAATCATCGAAAATTCCAACTCTACCCTAATTTCAATGCAAAAATGCAAAAAATCGCAGCAGCTCAAGTAAGAGATGCTTGGCTTTTCGGCGAAGATTTGAATGAAAAATGCAAAACAGCCAAAAATATAGAGATGTCCGCAAAGGAGATGAGAGCTTCCACCTCGTTCATGCCAAAAAACTCCAACAGCCATGCCTCAAAACATCGATGGAAACAACAAGAAACAAGGGGGGGGAAGAACAGATCCACCTCGAGCATCACCCACAAGAGATATCATCCATATCATCAGAAAAACCAGATGAAGAGCAGGGAGCAGAAACAAAAGTGGAAGAACAACTGGAACAGAGCTCAATAGAGGTAAACACAAAAATTGGATATGCAGGAAGAATAAAGCTTTTCTATAAAAAGTGGGAAAACTTGACAAACAACAAGTTAATCCTAAGCTGGGTTGAAGGATACAATATACCTTTCAACGATAAACCTTATCAGCTTTCACCCCCAAAACAACTAAAATTGGGTAAACACTCAGAAGAGCTTTATTCAAATAGCATAAACAAGCTGATTAAAACTGGTGCCATTAGGCAGGTTGAAAAATGTAGAGGTCAATTTTTGTCAACATATTTTTTGCGCAAAAAACCAAATGGTGAACAAAGGTTTATTTTAAACTTAAAAGAGCTAAATACATGTATAACTGCCCCTCATTTCAAACTTGAAGATACAAGAACAGCTAAAAATCTCATAAGTGAAAACTGTTTCTTAGCGACAGTCGATCTTAAAGATGCCTATTTTTTAGTTCCGATATCAGAAAAATGCAAAAAATTTCTGAGATTCAAATTCAAAGGGAAAATCTATGAATTTCAATGTCTGCCTTTCGGATTAAATACAGCGCCTTACGTATTCACGAAACTTTTAAAACCAGTAGTTGAAGAACTTAGAGGGAGGAAATTTATTTCAGTAGCATATCTTGATGACATTTTGCTAATCGGGAAAACCAAACTAGAATGTCAACAAAACGTACTAGCGACATGCGATCTGCTAACAAAGCTTGGATTTATAATTAATAAACAGAAAAGCTGCCTTGAACCCACTCAAGAAATTCAATTTTTGGGGTTCAAATTCAGTACCAAATACATGGTTATATATCCACCAAACGACAAAAAACGAAAAATCCAAGACTTGACAAAACTAATGCTCTCGAATCACAAAATAAAAATAAGAGAATTTTCAAAATATCTAGGCCATTTAGTATCTATATGTCCGGCCACAAAATATGGTTGGATACATACCAAGCAATTAGAGAGACAAAAATATTTGGCACTGAAAGCTCATTATGGTAACTATGATAAGACAATGATTCTCAAAAGCAAATTGAAACCAGACCTTGTTTGGTGGCTTGTTAACATAGACCATCTAAAAAATAATATTTCTACCCCTCATTTCACATGCACTATTTTTACTGACGCCTCCACCACAGGATGGGGAGCAGTATGTGAAAATGAGGAAGCAAAGGGGTTCTGGGGCTTAGAAGATAGAGAAAAGCATATAAATTACTTGGAATTGAAAGCAGTTCTATATGGATTAAAAACATTCGCAAAACATCGGCGTCAATGTCATATTCTTTTACGCGTAGACAATGTCACTGCAGTTTCATATGTTAATAGAATGGGGGGAGTTAAGTTCAAAAAACTCAATGAAATATCGAGGGAGATATGGCTATGGTGTGAAAAGAAGGAAATTATTATCTTTGCGTCCCACATCAACTCAAAAGATAATTTTAAAGCAGATAAAGCTTCAAGAGCTAAGTCTTTCGAGTCAGAATACTCACTAAATTATCAGGCCTTCCAAAAAATATCACAGACATTTGGCACTCCAGAAATCGATCTATTTGCTAGTTTCACCAATGCAAAGTGTAAAAAATTTATATCCTGGCACCCAGACCCAGAAAGCAGTGGGGTAGATGCATTCACTATGTCCTGGGAAAACTTGAAAGCTTATATTTTTCCTCCTTTCGCTCTGCTATCAAAAGTGCTTGCAAAAATCGAAGCAGAAAAGACGGAGTGTATAATAGTTTTTCCCATGTGGAAATCGCAACCGTGGTTCCCCAAACTGGAAACAATGCTTTCGTCCGATATCATAACTTTCCATCCAAGGGCTGATCTACTGCTATCTCCTTTCAGGGAACCTCATCCTCTGTGGAGGAACCTTACCCTGGGAGCAGCGACATTATCAGGGAAGCGTACAGACGCAAAAATTTACCAGAAGACGCCATAGACCTCATGCTCAAATCACTCAGCGAGAACACCATAAAACAATATGGCACCACATATTCAAAATGGTGGTTGTTTTGCGAGAATAACATACAAACAATTTTTCATCCTGAGACTAATGATATTTTACGATTCTTGAACCAAGAATTTAAAAACGGGTCAAGCTATACCACATTAAACACTCACAGGTCAGCTCTAAACATCTTGTCTAGAGCGGCAAAAACCGACACAGTCGAACGTTTCATGAAAGGAGTCTTCAAGTCAAGACCTTCCTTTCCAAAGTATGACGAGATCTGGGACCCTCATCCAGTTTTAATGATGATCGAAAAACTCGGCCCACTAGAAAGCCTAGACCTGAAAAAGCTTACTCTGAAACTAAGTTTATTAATGGCCTTATCCACGGCACAAAGAGTGCAGACACTCTCGAAAATTCACTTAGATAACATACGACAAACTGAAGAGGGAATTGATGTAAGAATTACAGATATATTAAAAACATCCGCACCAAAGAAAGCTCAACCTATATTACACTTCCCCTTTTTTCGAGAAAAGCCAAGCCTGTGCACTGCAATCACCATACTGCACTATCTAACCCGTACAGAAAACATCAGGAAAAAGGAAAAGTATCTTTTTCTAACTGTAAAAAAGCCACATAAAAAAGCAACGTCTCAAACGCTGAGCCGCTGGATAAAAGAGGGCCTGAAGCTGAGCGGGATAGATGTTGGAAAATACTCGAGTCACAGTACCCGGCACGCGGCCTCCTCTACAGCCGTCAGGAAAGGGGTAAACATAGAATGTGTTCGTAAGGCAGCAGGATGGTCTTCAAAATCAAATACCTTTTGTAAATTCTACAACAGACCCATCAATACACAACAGCAATTTTCAAACTATATAAAGTCCTTAACAATTGAAAAGGAAAACTGATGAGAACCCTTCAGGTTTCATTTCCTATAAGGCTGTTGCGTAAATCTTCAAGTGAATGAAAAACTATCGATTTATATTTACAGTGATAAGGGAAACATACTTTTTGTAAAAAAAAAAAAAAAAAAAAAAAACATATATTTGGTCTACATTTTGTATTTAAGGTAGTAAAAATTTTCATTTCTTTAGGATATAGGATATTACCTATTAGACTAAAAAACATATTAAGAATGTTATTGTTTAGTTTCATAAAATTACAGAAATCACTTTATTTGTTTCCTTCAATTTAGGAGACTAATAATTATCATCTTTGGGTTGTAACAAATTGAACATTGCAATTAATTAAAGAGAGCTTTGCATTGTAAGATCGCATATACATTCTTTAAACATCTACAAGGTGATCTAGGAGGACGTGTCCCACAGAAGTATAATTAAGGATTAAACGACTTACCTGTAAGGAAGTTCCAATCCTAATTATACGAGGTGGGACACGTCCTCCTAGATCAATCCCGGCCCAATAACAAGCAAAAATGGGAAAAACATTTTTATCAAACTGAACCCAACCCAGAGCGATCTTAGAATTTGCTCCAGAAGTATAATGAAGTATATTGCGTGGATTGGGTCGGAGCCGTTCGGTTTCTTTAAACTTGCGCTCTACAGCGATAAGAGGTACTACTACAAGGTGATCTAGGAGGACGTGTCCCACCTCGTATAATTAGGATTGGAACTTCCTTACAGGTAAGTCGTTTAATCCTTAATTATTGAATAGTCATAGAAAAATATATTTATTTTTGTACAACCTACACGTAAAGTTCACTTTTGAATGCATGCAAAGCAGGCGGAAAGTCGCTAATTTTGGCAGCCGGGCCTAAAAGTACTTTCGCGCCCGTGGGCGCAAAAGTAGATCGCTTAGCAACGGTTCCTTGGATCCCATCGCCTCTGAAACTAATAACCACGTGACACTCTAGCATACTAGAAGGAACTAATCACGTGACAATCTCAGTGGCAATGAATCCGCACCACAAAAGAATACGGGAACACACCTATATTGTAACCATGATTGATAGCTGTCACTTGTCAGTTGTCTGACTTATCAGCAGTGCGCAGTGTAGTGCAGTGACTGCAGTGTATCGATTATTGATTTTTAAATTTCATAATTATTCTATTTTAAATGATTACAAACTGGTTGTACAAAAAGAACTGTTTGCACCACGGACAGAAGTTGATTTTCTCTCGGCTAATATCTGCCCTCGCTTCGCTCGTGCTGCTACTTATACCCTCGTCAAAATCATCTACTTTCTGCCCTTAATACAAAATGAACTATTTTGTCCTCCAACTTTGGAGATTATTTTGCAGGGAATAATAATATTAATGAATTCAAAAGGATAAATAACTCACTAGACAGTTTTAAACAAAAAATAGATCAAAATTAGATCTACTGAAAAAAAAAATTGAAATGCAATAAGCACGAAGCAGAGAAAGCTGAAAAAAACAATTTTAATTTAAATTAGTAATAATACATTTTATATGAAGTGTAAATCTTGATAAAAAATGTATTATGATAATTAATTATTGCAGACTATTATAAATAATTACATTTTCTCTTTTCTCGTCTCTCTTTTCCAGGAAATGTCAACCAAACTGTTTAAATTGATAGATACAACATAATTGAAGGAAAAAAATAGGTTATGATTAAAAAAATAGTATATAATAAATTATCAAATTACTGAATGAAGCTTCCCAACAATAATCCAAATAAGAAAAAAAAATGATAATAATTTACTATGAATTCACCGTTGTCCAAATTAAATTTAAACTTTGTATGCATTGCACGGATTTGATCAGAACTACCAAAGCAAAAAATGGCACACAACCACAATAACCAATAATTTTCGATTGGATTGAGATCTGGACTGCCCGGAGGCAATATGTATATGAAGCAGGAAACTTCATTCTGTTGAAATGTGTAAACTCCATTGTTGTGTATATTTCTAGATTGTCATTTATTTTCATAGCTTAACCAATTAACCATACTTTTCCGATCTGTCGTCACGTCCTGGATCTGCGAAGCTGTTGTTGACGTCGTTCCAGCTTTTTCTGTTAACATCGAGATTTATTTTTCATCAATTACTGTTTTCAAAAATGTTGAGTCCACATATTTTTCTTCTTTTATTAATATTCTTTTTATTTTTGTAATGTTACCACTATTCTTAATTAAATGGACTTGTAACAATATTTACGTATTTCACTGGATTATTTGAAGGTTATCAGAAATAACACTTTTTTTTCAAAATACCCAAAAATATACTAAATAAATCTTAAAAAAAGTGTAGATTTCGCTACATGACCGAAAACGGGGCGTTGCCAAGGCATTCCTTTCTCTCTCTCTCTCTCTCATTACAGTCTCATACATTTTTGGTCTCTGATTACTATTTTATAGAGGCTGTATGTGGATTTTTTGAAGAGAACTAGAAAATCTTGAAATTTCTATTTGGAATAAAATTTAAATAGATTTGACGAATAGGAAGAAACGCAAATAAAAACCTTTATACAGGGTGACTCGAAATTAGGTTGAAATATTTGAACAGTATATTCTACACTGAAAAAAAATGTTAATGTATAAAAGTTTCTCTGAAAACGCTTTGCTTTCGAGATACAGGGTGTCAAAGTTTAATTTCTATTTTCGTTTTATCTAAATAAATCCCATAACAATTCTGATAATTTAACAAAAATCGGTGTCCAGATTGTTTTTGGCATTCAACCTAAATTCAGGACACCCTGTATAGTATATCAAAAAAGAACTTGGAATAATTTTTATGAGAAAAGGGACAGATTAAAAAAAAATATCTTCACAGTCCCTTCCTTACCCTCTGTATACAAGAAGTTTAAAAAAAATATATATTTTTACACCATATTTATAAAACCGCAAAGAAATGCTTTGAATCGTGGTTCAAACCGCATATTATTATTTCTTCTACGAATTATTAAAAAAATTTTACAGTTCAAACATTTACCTTTTTTTTTTGAGTAATTTAGTTTACTAATATCTCTCAACATTTATTATTCAGGTATATTATAAATTTAATTTTGATTTAAAATCTCATTATCATAAAAAAACAGAACTATTTTTGTATGAAGAAGAATGGGAAATGAAATTGATAAAAAAATAGTCTCAAAGAAAAAATAATTATTATTGTTTTACAGTAGAAAGAAGAACTTGTCGCAAACTGGAAATAATGTCAGAAAAAAAAATTAAAATTTGAATATATCCCCTTAAGAATATAATAAGTATCAAAAAAGGTGAGATGATCACTTTGAAGAACTATGCAAGAGAAGTATTATAAAAATAAAACAAAAATACAGCCGATAACCAAAGAGATGGAAATAATTAGAAACCTTAAAAATGTTCTTTCTGGAATCTCCAATCTCTATTGTTGCCTCTTACACATACAACAATAATAAAATAAAAAATCGTAAAATCAGTGGATATTTAAACAAGAAAGGGAAGCATATTATACTAATTGAAAAATGAGAATGTCCGTTTCCGTTTACAAACCTAACATAAAAATTTCAAGCTGATTAAGCTTAAGCAAAAAATTCCATTACATCAATTACACGTGTAAAGCACAAAATCGTAACCTTGCAACAAAACAAAGTCAATGAAACTACTGGTTCGTTCCTTCCAGATAACCTTTCAGCTGATCCGCAAAAAAATTAGCAATATTTAATAAATATTATTTCAATTAGTCCATGCAATAAACATTAACATACTTCGTATAAAGGATGCATAAATCATGTAACGGGTTAGAATATGCCAAGCGGACATCTGTTTGATTATTTACACCGATAAGGAAGATGAATTTTAATTGATTTTGTTGAATGTGGTTGCTTGGAGACTTGTTTTAGTATGAGATTTTTTTGTAAAAAGAGGCAAGATACGTGAGTTAAATAAAGCAGCTGGCCGAAATTTTCAACCTTGTCTATGCTATTAGTCAGTTTTTTTTTAAGCCTGAGCCTGGGGCAACAAAATTCAACACCTTTCAGGGTATGAATATCGGATGACAATAAAGATGCGTCAAGTTGATTTTTGAAAAGGAAGTGCCTAGCAGGTGCCTTTTTTCGAGCCTTGTTTGTGTCGAAAGCTTTGCATTAATAAGCCAAAATGTTTGGAAACATACAGAAGTGCTTTTCTTGGATATTATGTCATTCTAATTATCACTTTTCATTGAATTATTTGTGTGATTTATGAGTTCAAAAGGTCCGATCCTGCTAAATTTTTAATTTTTGCTTCAACTTATCCATTGAATAAATTGATGATAAGGTTCTTTGACATGACATGTTCTTTGACAGAATCAGGACTGTTGGAGGGCAGTATCGTCAGTTAAAATATTTAAAATCGACAATTAAGATGTATTATTTGTTTATGTACTTATATTCAACAACTTCTATTTTTATCCTCTTTTAATGATTTTTTCGATGTTATTTAAAAGTTACTCTGTTTATAAGAGTATGTTATTTTTTTGTACCGTCGCGTCGATTATTTTCACATTTTAGTGGTTCTTGTTATCTTTGTTTTATATTTTTGGAATTAGTATTCCATATTTTATTACTTTTTTCACTTCCAAAACTTTACATGATATGATTTTCAACTCTTTTGAGAAGGTTTCCACGATGTTAATGTCTTTTTTTTTAGTTAGGGACATTTTTCACACTTTAATGCTTTTAAAATGTTTTTATCTTCTTTAAGTGAATTTTGGCTTTGCTTACATTTGTTTGTTTTTTTCTTATTTTCTTTGGCGTCTGTTTTTCATATATTTTGGCACCTTTATCCAAATGATTGTTGCTATTCAAGTTATTTTTAGTTTCTTAAGAGGTGTTCTTTTTTCATATCTTCCTTTTTTGCTAGTTTGCTTCATGTATTTTTTCATTTTTTTTCTATATTTTAATTTGTCTTTACTTTTATTCATCTCCAAGAGTCTACAAGGGCTCACTTTTTTTTTATTTTTTTTATTTTGTCCACTGTTGATTCTCATTTGATTTTTTTGACTTTTCAGTGGTTTTCATCGAGTTTCTTTCCACTATAAAGGATTCTAGTTCTTTTCAGGAGGTTTTGACTTTTTTTATGTTCTTTTGTGATTTTTTCTCGGTCTTTGGGTAATAGTTTCCACATTTTCATGTTCATTTCCAATTGTCGTACCAATGGAAAACATAATTTTTCCTTTTTTTTTTGTAATTTTAGGGATCATTTTAAATATAATTTTATGAAAATGGGTCAAAGGGTTCAAATAGAAAACCATTACTAAGCAAGGCACATAACTTTTTAATGGGTTGAATGATTTTGCGTCATTTTGTGAGGAATTTGATCTTCTTTCTTTATAATTTTTTTGTGATTTTTCATCTTGACGAATTTCAACAAAATCTGGAATGTTCTGTATTTACTTGGATCCCAGCTAGGCGACGAATTTCTCAACAATTTCCAATTTTTTTAAAACGACATAACTTTTCACTGGGTTGACCGATTTTGATGAGTTTTGCGTCATTTTGTGAAGAATTTGATCTTTCTTCATGATTTTTTGTGATCATTTGTCTTCAAGAATTTCAATAAAATCTAGAAAATTCTGTAATGCGAGTCTGGATAAACCTTTTTTTTTAATCATAATAATCTTTATTTATCTACAAAGGTACAATAGAGTAGGAAGAATGATTTGATAAAAATATTGTTTTCCTACGAGCGTGCGGAAAAGTTACTTGTCTGCACGATTTTTCGTTTTGAAAGTTGTACTTTTCCGCACGATTTTTGTATTGTTGAAAATGAGTCCATACAAAAATCGTGCGGGAAAGTAACTTTTCCGCACTAGAGCTGAAAAGTAACTTTTCCGCACTAGTGCTGAAAAGTTACTTTTCCGCACGATTTTTGTATTGTCAAAAATAAACATGTTCAGGACTAATTAAGTGATTTATGTTATATTCTACCTTATGTGGCATTTTGAGGTATTATTAGAAAATCTTTGCGTGTCAAAAAAATCTTTTTTTTATAAATAAGATGGACAAAACCACTCATAGGAAAAACATTGTACCTAACTCTTGCGGAAAATGTCTTTTCCGCACTTAACGGCTTGCCCGAACTCCGCTCCGCGTCGTTCGTGCAACTGCCGTCGCGTGCGGAAAAGTACCACTTTCCGCACTTGTTAGGTAAATAACTATAGTATCAAAATTCGTGAAGGTTAGACCATGAAAAATGAGGTGTTTCTGTTCCCAATACATTTTTCAGCCAATTTTTCATCAGATTAAGAGGGAAAAGTCATGGGTTGTTTTAGGAAATGTTTGAAGAAATATGTTTTGCAATTAAGAGTCAATTTCATCAAAAAAAAAAAACATAGCTTATAAACAGACTTCGATTCTATCGCCAGTCTATTTTTTCCTATCAAATTAAGTGGAAAAAGTCATAAGTTGATCCAAGAAATTTAAGAGAAAATTTATCTTGAAATTTTGTGACGATTTTGAAAAAAATCATTACAATGTAAAACCACAAAAGATACTGCTTTGATTTTATCACCAATGAATTTTTCAGGAAATTTTCCATCAGAATAAGGAAAAAATAATGCATAGTGGAAAAGACAAAAAACATACGGTTATAGGTACAAATACTATTTTTGAAAACTGAAAAGTCAAGAAAAATGAGAAAGCAAGTTTGTTCTAAAGAAACAAAAATTCTTAAAAACGCTCGAATAAATCTATTAAATAAAAACTCAATGCAATATTCACCTAAATAATAAAAACGTATGGAAAAGTCGAAACTTATTATTTTTATTTTCAAAATATAACAGTTGAAGATGATGCAGACATGAGTTTTGAGTATTTTATTTTTGATCATTGAGTAAAATTTCCGATATTATTTTTCACTTGCATAAGATAAAATGAGGGTAAATCCGGGAAAATTGTGAAAAATCGATCAAAAACGTGGAAAAAGTGATCTTCGAAAATTTTGTCATTGACTGAACAGCAGCCGATTAAAAATCAAGGGTTAACCAAAAAATATCAAAAATCCGTTGCAGCATTTTGTTAAAATAAATTATTATTGAAGTTTTGATGAAAATGAACGAAAAAAGTTTTTAAAATTCATTAAAAACCAAAATACTCATAGAATTCTCTAATGGAACATATTTACTCAAATCAATAAAAAAAAATCTAATAAAATTTTATTCCGACGGCAAATGATCAGAAACAGAAGATATCTAGAACATATTTTTCAACCTTAAAAACCCATCGTTGTTATCGAAACGACCTATCTTAACACACTTGCCCTTAAAATCCCACAGCATCTATATCTCCAAATAGGGAGGGTGTGTAATGTCCATTATCGCTCTAAATAATAAATGACATACGTCCTCTCCAAAGGACTTAACCGCACTTGGGAATGTCCCGCGGTGGCTCTAAGACCGGATCAATCACCGTTGAAAAATCACCGGACTAGGGTAAGATAATGGGAAAAAATGGCCCATGAATTTGGAAAATTTATTTATAAGGATGATTTAAAATATTCTTATCCCTTTGCAATGAAGAAATCCAGCTAAAGCAATTTAAATCAATCTTTATTAAAGGCAGTCGGTGTAAAGATCTCGAGATCTCTCCGTCTCTGTATAATCCCCGCATGGGGCTGACTACCCCTCCAACAATAAGTGTAAATGGAAATAATGGCATCCACTCCCAGAGGTCGCAGTTTCAATTATAACTATATAATCTGATGTATTATTCAGCAGAAGTTGACAGTCGCTTTTCTCCCAAGGGGGATTTTTATTTTACTGAACATTCGGATGGATATAGCCGTATTATTCGCAGCATAATGTAAAATATTCAATGTTTGACACCTCACATAAAAAACCACTGACAACAACTATTTACAACTTCCGATCACGTGTCACTAACAGGCGATTGTCGTTGAGCAATAATAGGCGGAAATATACAGAGTGATTAATTACGGTGTTGGAAATTAATTTTATTGCTTACCCATTGAATGGATATCCTGCAAAGGCAGTGTCGTATGGATGGTAGACTGAAGGATAAGGCCAGCCTGCTGCTCCTGCTGCTAGGTTTTCTTTTAGTTCTAGACCGGCGGCCTGGAAAAAAATGTCAGAATTTTTTTATATTTTTTTACTTCAAAATAATCAGCAATCAAACTAACCCATGAATAAAAAAATAATCGAACAAAACTAAGTGTTTGAATGATTAAGAACTCAGATATAATATATAAAAATATTTTTTTACCTTTTTTAGGTTCCACTAATTTTTTCAAGTACTTTGTTTTTTATCCAAGGGTTGTTCTCTACCTTTAATGTTTGTTATACTTTTCAAGAGACTTTTTTTTACTATTTTAAAGTTTTTATTGACGTTTATTGTTTGGTTTTCAAGTTTTTTCTAATTTTAACAACTGATTATTATTGCTTTTTGAATTTTTTTTTTCTCAAGAGTTCAAGTGGTAAGAGTACAATTATGAATGGCAAGAGGAGTATTAAAGTGGTGATAATCAACTTTTTCAATTGTGAGAGAAGCTTCAAAGTGGTAGTGACATATTTTTCAACAGTGAGAAAAGTATTCAAGTGGTAAGAGTCAAATTATGAATGGTAAGGGAAGTATTAAAGTGGTGATGATCATTTTTTTTGATAGTGAGAGAAGCATTAGAGTGGAAGTGGATGATTTTTCAATAGAAAGGTAAGGAAGTATGAGAAAGGTAATTTTTCAATGGTAAGAGAAGCATCAAAGTGGTAAGGATCAATTACCCATCAGTTTCAAGAGAAGCGTGTGGGGAGTATTCGAGTGGTAAGAGACGATATCTGAGTAGAAAGAATCGATTTCTCATTGGTTAGAGAAGTTTTTTAGTGGTAGTAGTCAATTTTTGAGTGGCATAGAAGGTATTAAAATCCGAAGTTGATGGTGGTAGACGATTCTTCAATGGTAGGGAAAGTACCTAGGTATTCAAGTGGTTAGAGTCAATTATGAATGGTAAGAAAGTATTAGAATGGTAATTTTTTAAAGGTAAGAGCATCAAAGTGGTAATGGTCGATAACCGAGTGGTAAGAGAAGCGTGGATGATTCATGAGAGGCAATGAATGACTTTATTACAAAAGTAAATTATTTCTTAGTGGTGAAAGAAGTACAAAAGTGGTTACAGTCGATTTCTGAATGACAAGGGAAGTATTGCATAAGGTGGTAACAGCCGATTTCCTTGGCATTCAAGTGGTGATAGACAATTTTCTAGCAGTGAAGTGGTAAGAGTCCTTTTTTGAGTGGCAGGGGAAGTGAAAAAGTGGTAAGAGTCGATTTTCCAGTGAAGTCAGAAGCATTAAAGTAGAAGTACACGATTTCCTAGTGATAAGGGAAGTACTAAAGTGGTAAGACATTTATGAGTGTCAATTGATGTATTGAAGTAGCTAAAGTCGCTTTTCCACTAGTGATAAAAGCACAATAATGGTAGTAAATGATTTCTCAGCGATAAGGGAAGTACGAGAGTGGTTGGAATCGATTTTGGAATGACAAGGGAAGTAATGAAGTGGTAGGGGTCGATTTCCTAATGGCAATAAAGTGTTGGTAAACGATTCACTGGTTATAAGGGAAGTACTAAAGTGGTTAGAGTGGATTTCTGAGTGGCAAGGAAGGAGAAAAGTGGTAAGAGTCGATTTCTCAGTGATAACAGAAGCATCAAAGTAAAAATAGATGATTTCCTGGTTATAAAGGAAGTACAAAAGTGGTAAAAACAGAAGCATCAAAGTAAAAATAGACGAGTTCCTGGTCATAAAGGATGAGAGTTAATGAAAGTACTAAAGTGGCTAAAGACGCTTCTTCACTGGTGGAAGAAATATTTTAATGGTAGTAAATGATTTCTCAGTGGTAAAAGAAGTACAAAAGTGGTTGGAGTCAATTTCCTAGTCATAAAAGTGGTAGTAGACGATTTCCTGTTCGTAAGGGAAGTAAAAGGGTAAGAGTGGATTTCTGAATGGCAAGGAAGGAGAAAAGTGGAAAGAGTCGATTTACCAGTGATAACAGAAGCATCAAAGTAAAAGTAGACGGTTTCCTACTCATGAGGGAAGTACAAAAGTGGTGAAATTCCATTTATGGGAGGAAATGAAAGTGCCAAAGTAGCTAAAGTCGCTTCTCCACTGGTGGGAGAAACATTAAAATGGTAGTAAATGATTTCCCAGTGGAAGAGGAAGTACAAAAGTGGTTGGAGACGATTTCCTAGTCGTGGGGGAAGATAAGAGTGGTTTTTTGAGCGGCTAGGGTCGCTAGGGAAGTGGAAAAGAGGTAAAGGGAGTACTAAAGTAATAAGAGTAGATTAGGGAATAGCAAGGAAAGTATAAAAGTAGAAAGAGTCGATTTTTCAGTTGAATCTTCATTTAAATAACTTTTTTTCATTTTCGAAAATGATTTTTCAGTTTTTATTCTCTTATTTTAACCACGAACTATTTCTGCTGAGAATTATTAAGAAAAAAAAATAATTTCAAAAAATATTATCACGTTTGAACTAATTCAAAACAATTAATTTGAGGGTATAAAAGGGATGTAGTATAAAAAGCAATAATGGAATCAAAACAAAATAATATCAACATAATTCCACTTCAATAAAAGATAACAAAAACAAACAATGCAAGATAAATGAATTTAGATTAATCACAATAAGTGGGAATGTTTAGAATTTTTTTTGAAAATTTTGTCAGTAATTAGTCCAATTTTTCAAGTCACTTATAACTGGCAGATTTTTTTCTTGTACAACTTGGTGATTCAGAACCATAATACAGGATTTTTTCACACCCCCGCACTCAGCCTAGCTGTTTTCAGAATTTCTTCAGAGAAAATAATTGCGGATGGCCGCTAAATAAGAAAAATTCCTCCGAAAGTAGACAAGAAAAATTGATGAAAAAAAAAATCGTTTTAACAATTGCAGCATATCTTCAAGAAACCCATTAACAAGATTGTATCATCTCCAAGACCCAGTGTTTAACAAAAATGTTTCAATAAATAAAAACTGTGCCCATTGAAGCATTAATCGTGCAAAAACAACCGTACCTGGTCGCTGTCCGCCCACACCAACGACGCTTTAAAAAGCGCATACAGACAAAATGTTTTATGCCCGACACCGAATCATAAATCAGGATTGGAGAGTGGATACGAATGTGTAACTTCATTAACGCTTGTTATATTAATCATGCATCCTTGTTGCTTAACAACAATAGGCTTGACAGCTCCTTTTTGTTGTGTTAAGTTGGTACTTGAGCAGAATTTTACAGAGTTTATTCATCTCGAGGTTGGCAACGAATGAATTTGTTATCAGGAACTGCGGTTGAACTTTGCAAAAAATGGTACTAATGGAGCCATTACAGGTTATTTATTAGTCATGTCAGAAAATCGCACAAAATCGGATGGTTTTTTGAATGGGATATCAAAGTTAAATAATAAAGGTATGTGAGTGTTGTTTTATTTTCTTAAAAAATGGCCTATAGTTAGATTTATACGACAATGAACAACGGCCAAATTATACGATATTCAAGACAGAATATTCGGATTGAGATTTGTTATTTCAAAAAAGTAAAACAACAGTCACAAAGAATGATCTTCTCTCAATCTATTTCTGTTTTTATTTTTACAATCCGTAAGATAATAGTTGAGTTCTCGCCTCGGGAAACTACCATGTTTTTCGCCGGGTTTTTAACTTGACCAGGAAGTATCAGGAAACAAATTGGGGTACGCACCAAAGCTGATGCATGGGCAAAAGTAAAAGTGAATTATGTAGAACAGTAAGTACAACAAAAATGACTAGGCCGGTAATTAGCATTTAAATTGATTACAAGATCACAATGCTCGTTTACATGTTACACAAACATGAGTTTAGAAAACTGGAAAATCCATTAATTTGCAGAGTGGTTTACATCTGCAGCGGATTAGAGAACAAATGCTCTAGCTTCTAGATTAACTGCAGACTAATGTTGCAGCTAAAGTTTCCAGATGGACAATGAATTTATTCAGTAGCCTAGCACGGAAGCGTTCAGCTTGAAACGATATGTATTTTGTTACAACTATGTTGTTTACTTCATGTTAAGAAACCATAAAGAATCTATTAAATCAACAGAATTTTCATAATTAGTTGCTATATTCTGAAAATACATGATTACGAGGATATTTCAATTAGGTTTGAAAGATACAGTTGCAGAATGGTATGAGATAATCGTAGATTTTTACTTGAATACGACCAGCATTCTTTATTCATATTAAGATTGAAATTTATTGAAATGTTAAAGATGTCACCAATCCAATAATTGGCTCAGATACGTGTTTTTTATGTAAGTAAATAAAATGAATTCATCTTATTAAAAAATCCAATCAGAACCTGTCGAAACCATCATCCCACCTTTCCAAACAAGAAACAAAACAATATACCATTGTACTGTAAAATCATATACGGGTAACAGTAGAAAATATAATACTGTATGCATTTTTCATAGCAAACAATGGACTTATCATGTAGAAGGTGTCGCTTAAGTATAACGACTACTGTATTCTAAATAAACAATTAGATAATTGCCTACAATAGGCTTAATTGCTTTGTTTTTTGCCAGAATGGGAGCGCGTTTTCAAATAAGTTGTAGGTTTGAGATGCGTTGGTTTATCCTAATTATCAATCCCACATGCGATGGAATATTTTTTCAATAATTATCAATCAATTACCGTTGATGTGTAGAAAGGTGCCTGATCTGCGCCTAGTGCGGGAAAGTATGCCGCCATACCTTCTGGATATGGTGCGCTGTACATACTTAGTGCTGGTAAGCCTGGAACTCCTGCACCTGAAAACAAAATTGTCAAGTACAGTAATATTCAACAAAAAGGAAAGTATTGCATTCGAAAATGCATTCATCCAGACTTCCCTAGATAAAACAATGATCATAAATTCAAATCATTTTAGATAAAACAATGAAACTTGACAAATTAATTTATTGGCACCCCAACTTCACCTGATTTCAGTCCATGTGATATTGATAGTTTGCCGCTATAAGCTCGCAATGATCTACCATTAGTATTCCATAATGCATTTCTCGCATTCAATAAAGCAATGAAATTCGAGAACAATGAATCCATTACAAAAAATCTAATACTTCAAAAAAAATTAAATCGTGAAACTTGGTGACAAAGAATTCATGATATCATTCATTACAATCACTTATTCATTTTTAACATTGTGCCCGAGAATTTTTATTCAAACTACTTTTGTCCATTTTATGAAATGATTTTTTATCAAGTAACAATGCAAAATAAATGAATGTAGATGAATCAAAAAAGTTATTAGGATTGTTTAGATTTTTTTCGAAAATTTTGTCAGTACTAATGAATATAGAGCGGAAGCCAAGGTCAAATTTTTGATAGCAGCTTTTTTTCGTCAAGACGCCCATTTTTTTTCTCAAAAATAGTTGTGATTCAGAACCATAATACAGGAGGAGACTCTCCTAGATAAAACCAAGAACTCTGTCGACAATAAATTCATGATACAGTTCATTGGAGTCATGAATTCACTATTTCAGGCTCATTTTAGATAAAACAATGAAATTTGACAATGAATTTACGATACAGTTCATTAGAATAATGACTCCATGATATTCACTACATTATTGGCACCCCAATTTCAGTCCATGTGATATTGATAGTTTGTCGCTATAAGATCGCGATGAGTATTTCATAATTCATTGCTTTAGACTCGCATTCAATAAAACAATGAAATTCGAGAACAATTAATCCATTACAACAAAAATCCAATACTTTAGACAAAATGAAAAAGTGAAACAATGAATTCATGATATCATTCATTACAATCCTTAGTTATTTAGTTTGTTAGCTTTAACTAAACAATGAGGTTTGACGACAAAGAATTCATGATACGTCATTTAATGAAAAAAATCACCTGAGGTTCGCTCAAAATAAAATAAAGCAAAACTTGGCGACAATGGATTCATGATGAAGTTCACAACAATCAAAGATTAACGTCTGACTCACTCTGAATAAAACAATGGAACTTAACCCAAATGGATTCATGACATTGCAATCAGAAATTAACTACATCAGAATTACTCTTAATAAAACAATTCAACGTGACGATAATGATTTGATGATATTATTCATTACAATCAATCAATCTAAATGAAACAATGAAACAATGATGCAAATTGATTCATTATATTAGTCCATTGCAATCAAAAATTCATTTCATCAGGCCTACTCCAGATAGAACAATTTATTTGAAGGCAATGAATTGATTATATATCTCATCATATTAAAAAAATCACCTCATCAGGTTCACTTCAGATAAATCAATGAATTCTGGCGATAGTTGATCAATGATATAGTTCATTACATTCAAATATTAAAAATGAAATCAATCACTCTATAAATGAAGAAATGAGACCGGACGCAAATGAATTAATGATATTAGTTCATTGCAATCAAACACATTACATCAATCTCACTCTGAATAAAACAATGAAATTTCACGACAATGAATCAATGATAATAATATAGTTCATTGCAATAAAAATTCACCTAAATCAGATTTACTGTGAATAAAACAATGTATTTCACAACAATGAACTTAGTTGATCAGAATGTTGTCAAGTTCAATAAGATAACGGACGTTGTTCATGAGACCTTCAAAAAATAGAACTTTACGTACATACATGATCTTATCTTATATGATCTTAAGTTATAAAATAAAATTTGTATCTTTTTCATCTTATTCGAAGAGCTTATCGGATAAATCTAAAATTTTATGGGAAGCGGGTTGCATATTCATAACTAACGTTGCGTATTGCAATTCGAGCTTGCCCGACGCGGACTCCAATCCATGACCACTGCGATATCGAACGTCGTTTATGAATTCAGAAAATACTCTTCTTTGTTGCTAGTTATCAACGTTATGTACGATTTGAAATGGATTTTGTTCAAAAAGTTATGTAGGATCACAAACGGTATTTTCCCCTCACTTTGTTCAGTATATAAGAGGTTTTTTTCAAGAACACTCTGTATATTCAGTAGTTCAGTTACATGAGAAATTTCGATTCATATTCCACGTACGATATCGCCACTCATTGGCGATATCGTATCGATATGTCAACTTGCGATTACCGACGTGGTTTATTAGATGGGTTCATGGCTGAATCTGTCTTGCGATATGCTACGTTAATCATGTATGTGTGAGTTTTCAATTTCAATTTGAATTATACAAAATGTCTCACCTGCAAGTCTTTGGTACCCTAACAACTCATACTGACAAGAACAAACAGTTTGTCCAGTAATCGGATCAGTAAAAATTGGTCGTCCAGTATCACAACAACGTTGCGCAGACGTGGGTGGTGTCCCAGGAGTGGGAGCTGATGACGTCACAGCCATACCGGTTGGTGATGGGGAGGTTTGTGAAGGACCCGATGAAACTGCACTCTGTAACAAAAATATTTTTTTTTTTAGTACCGCTTTCCTTAAACGTGTATAAACACTCGTAAACCATGATCTTTTACCAAAACGTATGTTCCATATTTACCGAAAAATCTGTTTTAATATGGTCGTAATCTTAAATGGATCATAAATCTGCCATAAAAATCCTTTCATAATGGGCACTATATGATCTATAAAAATGTTTATTATCTTGGTAAGCTTTAATGGCGAGCTTATTAAGTGTGGCTACGTTTATGTTTATTCGAATCAAATATTTGTAGACAATCACTTGTTCACTTGATGAATTGAAAAGCCACATCAGTTGTGTTAATTGATGGTAAAGTATAAATCCATCAAATTAACCAAGCGAAAAAAAACTTGTATCAATTAAAATTAACAATCCACTTCACATCTCTAGAACAAACGACTCGACACAGAAACTAGTCCTGGCAAAAACGCTACTTTTCAAAATAATTAAATCCTAAAACGTATAAACAAACAATTAACATTGATTAAAGTCCCATTAAAAAATTAATTACTCGATCGAATTCGAGGCGATTTTTATTTTAGCTCGTTATTTATGGTTGTGTCTTGACAGGTTAATGTTTTATAAACTCTATATGTGCTGAGATTTGCCTTGTTTTATTTTATTTTAATGTGCCAATACATGCGCTTATGAATAATGTATGTGTCTTTGTCATTATTGAGGGTATTCTCAAGGAATTGGTTCTTTAACTGTTCGTATGAGAAATTATACAGCAACTGGTTTTCAACAAATGTGAGATAATTGTGCTATAGATGATGTATTATTATGTATTTTTCTTCTTTAAACACGCGTTTCGTGACGGAATATGGCACAAATTTTGTTTATGAAATAAGATTTCCAATTTCTTTTCGTGCGATGTGGTATTAATAAGATATCGAAATCACAATGGGTGAACTACATCAAGATATTATAGATGGGGTTGTTATTCAACTATTGATTGGCAAATAACAATGCAAGAATATTTTTAATATTGATATATAACTCATTTGAAATTTCCTGAAATACATTTTTTTATGACTATACAGGGTGTCCTGGAAAATGTGGGAGATCTCTCGGATTCTGATAGAATATTAAAAAATAAGATGACAAGTTCCCATACATTTTTTTCCTAGCGTTAGGTTCACAATTTCGTCAAGATCACCACTTCGTCATGGCTTTTTTCGAGGTTCTGTTTAATAAAAATTGTTTTTTCTCGAGAATGGTTCATTTTATCGACAATGAACAAGAGTACCTTTTCTTTAGCTTAATGTTCAAGGTATCCAAATTTATTTTTTTTAACTCCTTATCATACAGGGTGTAAAAATTTGAGCGTTAAAATGTACAATCTAGTCCGTCCCTGGTAAACTAAACAAGCTAATTATGTTTTAAGGAAAGTATTTTGAGAGGTCCTTACTACTGTCTATCATATTAAATTTTCATTGAATTATATTGAGTCGTTTAAAAGTTATTCAAGAAAAACCGATTTCCAGTGGGGTCCTTTAGGGGGCCGTATCTCCGTAGGGAGGGCCGCTAGGGAAAAATTTATGGGAACTTGTCATCTTATTTTTTAATGTTCTATCTGAATCCGAGAGATCTCCCACATTTTCCCGGACACCCTGTATAATTAACAAAATATGTATTAGAGATCCACTTTCTTTATAACTAACTCATTTTCAAACTATGAATCTTCCAGGTCCAGGGTGAAGATCCATATTACATGGGATACGTAAAAGAGGGATCCAAAATGTGATAAAAATATGCCATTATCAAGACATTTCCAGTTTTAAGATAAAAGTAGGGTTATGTTTGTTTTGCTTATCAATTGTATCACTTAGTGAATTTTTATTGGGATGATCTATCATTGATTCATTGTTTTATTCAAAGTAAGCCCGATGTAGTGAATTTTTCATTGCAATGATCTAATATCATGAATTCATTCGCGTCCAGTTTCATTGCTTTATTGAAATTGAGTGTGGTGTGGAAAATTTTCTATTGTAATGAACTATATCCTGATTCCATCGTCGCTAAATTTCATTGTTTCATTCAAAGTAATAGTCGATTTATCTAGAATGAGCCTAGTGTGGTCGATTTTTCATTGTAATAAACTATATCATTGATTCATTGTCGTGAAATTCATTGATTTATTCAGAGTGAGCCTGATGTAGATAGTGAATTTTTGATTGCAATGAGCTAATATCCTCATTAAGAGTGGATGTTTTTGCGCAATAAATCTTTGATTTTTGACTGTAATGAAATATACCGACAACCAGGTCTCATTGTTTCAGATAGAGTGAGCCTGGAGTGCTGAATTTTTCATTGTAATGAACTGAAACTTTGCAGTGAACTATAATATCATGAGTTAATTTGCATCAAGTTTCATTGCTTTATTTAGAGTAAGTCTAATGTAATGAATTTTTGATTGTTATAAATGATATTATAATTAATTGTCGTCAGGTTGAAATTTGTTATCAGGAGTAATTTTGATGTAGTGAATTTTCTATTGCAATATCATGAATTCATTAGGGTTAAGTTCCATTATTTTATTTAGAGTGAGTCTGATGAATCTTTGATTGTAGTGAACTATATCACGAATTCATTGTCGTCAAAATTCATTGTTTTATCAAAAGTGAACTTCAACTAAATAATTATTTTTTTTGTAATGGATTCATTGTTCTCAAATTTCATTGTTTCATTGAAAGCGCGTCTGAAGCAATGAATTATGGAATACTCTTATCATTGCGAGCGTATAGCAAGCTATCTTTATTATATGGACTGAAATCAGGTGAGGTTGAGGTGCCAATAATGTAGTTAACATCATTTGTTCATTGTCGTTAAGTTTCATTGTCTTATTCAAATTACTTTGATGCAGTGACTTTTTGATTGTAATGAACTTAATAAGCTTGAAGTGGAGAATTTTCGATTTTTATGAACTGTATCATGATTTTATCGAAGGCAAAGTTCATTGTTTTATCCGAATGAATGAATTTTCGAATGTCAAGTTTGATTGTGTCATTTAGAGCAAGACTGAAGTGGTGAAATTTGATTGTAATGAACTATTTCATGGATTCATTGTCGTCAAGTTTCATTGTTTTATTTAGAGCATTATTTTTTTTTGTAATGAACCAATTGTTGTCAAATTCAATGGTCGCCCTTCATAGTCATAGAAAAAGTATTGTATTCTACCCGTGGGTAATGACTATTACTCACTTGGACATTAGTGCAAAATTCATTCTTATGCGTAATAGCCTTCATTACCCGCTCATTGAATAATATACTATTTCCCCACTAGTTTTCTATTTAGTCTGGGTTATAGAGGGATTAGGTCTCGAATTGATTTTCTAGTGAATTGATATTTTCGTATGGCAGCTATGCTTTCTTCTTTTTCTCAAACTTTTCCTTTTTCATGAATTATTCGCTTTTGACGTTAAAAGAGAACTATGTGTACCCTACTCTCTCATCTCAGGCATTATTATTTTCATTATAGTTTTTTGTGTTTCAATCATGTTTTGATTACACCTTTTAATACTATCCACAAAAAATTGAAAGTTATAATCAACGCATTAAAACCGTATAATCAAACCCAATTTTTTCATGAATAAATATAAAGAGACCTTCAAGAAATGACTGACATTATGTCATAACATTCCCATAACACCATCAATAACGACATGCATTTTCCCCGGCATTTACAACACATGTTCCAGTATGTAATTCACATAAAATTTTGCAATTTTCTCAGTATATGGACATGTTTACACCTTGATGGTAAACTAAAGTGCTACCTGATAAATTTCGAATAAGTGCCTATTAAGGTCAGTTGCTTGCGATACTTGTAATGAGCGGTTTCCTTTAGGCAGATCATTTTGTATTAGTACAGCATTCTCGAATCAACCGCCATTAAAGGTATATCACAGCGCCAATAAGTGATGAAAGCGTAAAAAGACTAGTCCCCCTTTTTAAAAGGTATTAAATATAACAGAGGCAGATGGTAGCAGCCCCTATTTTCGGGGTGTTAGTGACGCCGAGTTAAACCCATCAAAATAAATATTAAATCGGTATAAATTCTGTGCGCGAGGCCCGTTTTTCGCTTGAGCGCGATTTCTGGGGCCCTTTTTGATTTATATCATCGGTTGGCGGTCGGAAGTTGGGAATTATTGTTTGTGTCGTAGATTTGGATTGTTTGATCGATTTTGCTTTTAATACAAAATGTGAAGACTCATATTGTTGAATTTTTCATTGTACCTTATTTTTTTTTTCTATTTTTCGTCAACCCACCAATTTGCTGGTCTCTAGTGAGAATGATAAAGTTAAAACAGTTATCGATTGAAATTTTTTTTGATCATCAACATCTTTGAGTGCAGTATGTTTGATTTCTTTTCCATACAGGAGAAGTATTGAAGTATTTTTGATAAAAGATGACTCATGCAACACCAGAACAAGTAGCTCAAATCATAGCCTAATATGTTGCTGAAGTTATGATAATAAACAGAGCCGGATGGTATACGCGGGTGCTGCAGAGCTGCAGAACACACCTAATCTCATCAATTTAATTGTTTTCCAATTTGTTAGTAGAATTCCGAAAATGAGCACATGCACGGCGATTTATGGTAGATTTGGTGCTGCAAGGCGGCAGAACCCAACAGGTGATTATTTTGTTTTTTGACTGCTTTATCGTATTATTTTTCGTTCTATTGGGATTTAGTGATGTATATACAGGGTGGAGACTTTAAATGGAACGCTGCTTATAGCGGCCCAGTGAATAAGATTTTTCTTAAATTCAAACACATTACATCAAAGATTTTTAATCTAGTTCACTTTCGTCATGTAAAAAAATGAGGGGCCCCAAAGGGGAGGCGCATCCCCAAGCAACTTTGTTTTTTCAAATTAAAAGACACCACCTCTTTTGAAAGCTCATTCAAAAATTTGAAAGAGAGAAATTTGTTCATAATATTTTTTTACCATGTGTCAGAAATTTTGTAAAAACTGATGTTGAACTATTTATTATATTATTATTATTTATTTAGTAATTGGTCCATTATTTTTTGAAGACAATTTGAATGGAGTTATGTATTTAATTTTTTTCACATTTTTGATACCAGAACTCCAAAGAATATTCCCTGATGGTGAAAATCTAGATCGGAGGATATTTTTCCAACAAGATGGAGCTCCTTCTCATTTTGCAAAAAATGTAAGGGAATTGTTGAATGCCGCATTTCCAAATAGGCGGATGGGGTGATGAGGATTTATAGAGTGGCCTCCCAGATCCTCAGATCTCACACACTGAGATTTTTATTTATGAGGCTGAGCTGAGCTAAGAGCTGCCACAAGTGGTGTCTTTTAGTTTGAAAAAACAAAGTTGCTTGGGGCTGCGCCTTCCCTTTGGGGCCCCACATATTCTTTACATGACGAAAGTGAACTACATAAAAAATCTTTGATGGCATGTTTTTGGATTTTAGAAAAATCTTATTTCCTGGGCCGCTATAACCAGCGTTCCATTTGAAGTCTCCACCCTGTATATGTTGAAAAAAAAACATTCACCCCACTAATTTGTGTAAAAATATCGCAGATTCTTTTTTCCCGTCGTTGATGACTCAAAAGGATGGTTGATAGTTTTTAATACATCTTTGAGTTTATCTTTCAAAATTCTTGAAACTTTTATGTTTCAGTTTGTTTCTCCTTTCTACGACGGTGCTTCTATTTCTTGAATATGACTTTTCCCAAGTTAGTTAAATTATTTGATATTTCTTATTATTCTAGATTTTATCCATTATCCTAATTACATGGTAGGAATTATTCTTTTTATTTTTAATAAGTGAATTGTTATTCATTATGGATGTATTGATTTTATTCATTCTATCTGCACCTAGTGTCTATTAATAATTTTTTTTTATTTCATTTCATTCAAATTGACGCTAAATATTTTTTTCTTTGTAGTTCTTGTAGCTTTGTGTCAGTTATACAGGGTGTCTCACAGTGACCGTCCATTAGAATATCTCGGGAAATAAGACGATTGGAATTCCAAAAATTTATATGGTGAGGTTTAAAAGGATGCTCTTTTCAAATGAAATGATAGCTACGTTGCGCGACTTCCGGTTATACCGGAAGTAGGTGCCAACTCGCTTGTTTCAAATGGTACACCCTATATATCATTACATTTTTGAATTCTACGTAAAATTCTAGGCAGATTTCACGTATTATGTCCTATACCTAAGTATGAGCGTTTTTGAAATATTTTAGTTTTTATGTCAAAAATGACGTTTGAAGGCTCCTATCTTAATGTGAATTTCACCTATAAGAAAGCCTTCGTTATTTAATTTGTATTAGATTTCTTGTTGGAAAAAACCCACTTTAATAGATTTTTCACAGCAATATGAAAACTATAATTACAGGGTGGGCCAAAAATTAAATTCAGAGAACGGCCAAAAATCTATTTTTTCAAGTGGAAACCCCCAATTTTCATAATTTCATCCTATTGTGCATTAAAAATAAGGGGGAGTTTACCTGATATTGTTCATTCCAAAACTTCAAAAAAAAAAAAAAAATGTTTGGAGAGGACAATCTTATACAAACTCACCTTTATTTTTAATGCACAATAAGATAAAATTATAAAAATTAGGGGTTTCCATTAAAAAAAATTGATTTTTGACCGTTTTCTGAATTTAATTTTTGATCTTATTTTTGGCCCACCCTGTAATAATAGTTTTCATATTGCTGTGAAAAATCTTTTAAAGTAGGTCCTTTTCAACAAGAAATCCAATAAAAATTAAATAATGAAGGCTTTCTTATAGGTGAAATTCACATTTAAATAGGAGCTTTCAAACGTCATTTTTCACATAAAAACTAAAATATTTCAAAAACGCTCATACTTAATGTTTTTCCATGCTATAATCAGTGAGCTAAATCCCAAAATTGAGGTTGAAAGAAAAATTAAGGAAAAAGTTATAGGAAGAGTTGGAAGGAAAGTTAAGAAAAAGGTCAAGGGAAAAAATGAAAGAGAAGATAAAGGAAAAGTCAAAGGAATAGTCAAGAAAGAAGTAGTAGGAATAATTAAAAAAGTTGAAGGAAAAGTTAAAGGAGAAGTTGAAAGAAGTTACAGGAAAAGTTGAAGGAAAAGTTATTGGAAGAGTCAAGGGAGAAGTTGCAGAAAAAGAACAGTTATATACCGATCATTAACAAATGTTGTTTGCTTTACAAAATGTGAGGAAAATGAGCTTCTTTCGAAAATATTCAAACAATTTTTAAAACCACAGGTTGGTGAGAATCTAGCTGGTTTTGAAGAAATTGAGCTATGAACAAAAAAATGTAGACTACGTTCCACCAAACATTATGTAACTTTTGTTACTGAAGTGCAGCCCTTCACACTCCTCTACCTTCCCATTACACTCGAATTACCAACCCCGCTCCAATCCCACCCTATATCCCATAAATGTGTACCCAGTGGTGGTCCAAAGCCCAAGTAGGGTCATCACCTTTTATTTGCCATACATAAGCCTATTAAAAGCATTAAAAGCATGAGTGAGAATCCCGATGATTTATTTGTCGAGCGAATTAAAAGATTTACACAACTGTAACCAAGTTGACAGTTGTAGAAAAGGGAGATATACGGTTTGTTTAGGATTTGTAGAACACCCGGTGGTCGTGGTGTTATGAATATGGAATTATAGTTTCACAGCTAATGGTTATTTTGTGTGTCTGAGGCAAATATTCATAATTGATGGGAGTATGACTTGCCGATTGTGGTGATGGAGGGATGTGATTCTGGTACACCACTGGCTACAAAATGTTTAAATCATCAATTTTCAATACCCTTCAATTCTTTTATTAAAACTGACAATAAATCCAATTTTTGATAATTAATTAGAAACAGCCAGCATTATTTTTGATAGGCGCTCCGCATTTTACGAAAACATATTTTATTTAAAAACGAATCTGTTGCTGACACCCGCATTTTGCATAACAGAAAATTCCAAAAAATATTTCAAATAAAAATAAAATTTATATTCGGTCCGAATTCATATATTGGCATAGCCGTTGGGAAATATAATATAAATACAGAAATTTATAGTCTCTATTTATGAGGACTCGTTTTGTTCTATTTGCAAATAATTGATTTATTTTCCGTTTTATGCTCAGCGCTTAATGAATGTTAACACTCAAAATAATTTTATCAAATTATTTTTGCGTTATATTTTTTTTAAGTTTTTTTTTTACCCTGTACAAAATCAAAACATCAACATCCGCTTCAAAATATCAAAATAATGCAAAATAATTAGGAAAAAATGCCTAACTCGACAAAGCCAACCTTCATATGTTGTAATACGACTCATAAAGGAAATAAGCAGAATATTCCGCCAACATGGCGAATAAGCTCTTATCTTTGTCGGCTCAAATACAGAGATGGAAAAAATGCCGACAAAAAGCCTTATCAAGGTTCTAGAAGTGAATAAATCCGGATTTGCTTTTTTGAATATTTACAACTTTAATATAAATTAACTGGCATTTATGAGTTCATTTAGACATATCTTGTACATCTGTTTTTATTTCCATTGCATGAGACTTTGGAAGGGAAAAAGGAAAAAAAAAGTTTACTCTACGATCAAAAGAGAATTGTAGAATTGATAAACAGCTCCGAAAATTAGCGATATGGTATGGAAAAAAGACAAGATTTCAAACTATTTTAAAACTCGAAAATCAAAAATTCCCAATTAGGCGGAATATGTTGGATTTGTAAATTCATGAGAAACAAACAAAAACCGATTGGGGAATTCCCAAATCACTTAGAAAACACTGAAGATTCCTGAAAAAAATACAGTTTCTTGCTAATGATAATCAATGGAAGGTGGAAGGGTACGAAAAAAAATACTTAATTTTGGAAAAAAGAACTCAAAAAGTGGTTTGAGGAGTCTTGTCCAATTAATCTAAGAAACAAAAAATAAAACTTTGAATCATTGCCTGAAATTTGGGAAAAACACTCCTCAAGGCTTCCAAATTGAGGAGTGATAATCGAAATGTCACTATTTTTTTTTCAGATAGTGATATACTTCATCTCTTCTGATTTTTTCAAGAAAGATTGAAACATTGAATATCGGTCAAAAATCACTCAAGAGAGTGAAATTTGGAAAAAAACATTTCTCGAAGCTTCCAAGTTGAGAAGTAATATTCAAAGTTTCCATTTTTTTTTTCTTGAAGAAAGTGATTTATGAATCCTTGTCCAGTTTTTTCAAGAAACAAACAGTCAAAAATCACTCACGACTCCAAGGAGTCTGAAATTTGAACAAAAAAACACTTTAAGCTTCCAAATTTAGGGGTTACACTCGAAATTTCAAAAATTCAACTCGTTCTTCGTTCAGAAAGTGAAAATTGAAACTTTGAATATCAGTCAAAAATCACTCAAGATTCAGAAAAGTCTGAAATTTCGAAAAAACACCTCTCAAGGCCTTTAAATTGAGGAATGATACTCAGATGTCCAAACTTTTACCCAGTTATCTTCCAAAAAGTGATTTATGAACCCTTGTCTATTTATTTTGATTAACAAAGAGTGACATTTTGAAAAAAAAGCTTCTTCAAAGTTTCCAAAATTCAATTCATTTTTCTCACAGGAAGTGCTTTAAGGAGCCGGGTTAATTTTTTTCAAGAAACAAATTGTGAAACTTTGGGTTTCAGTTGAAAATCACTCATTGGTACAAGGAGTCTGAAATTTGGAAAAAAAACCTTCATAAAACTTCAAAATTGAGGGGTGATTTTCTTCAAGGAACAAAAATTGAAACTTTTATCAGTCAAAAATCACCCACGACACCTAAGAGTCTAGAGTTAGAAAAAAAAAATCCTGAAAGCTCCCAAATTCAGGAGTCCTATTAAAAATTTTCAAAATTTCACTCGTTTTCCTCTTAGAAAGTGGTTTGTGAACGCTGTCCAATTTTCAGATACATGCAGATACAAGATACAGTGAAGTCTGAAGTTTCAAAAAAATACTCAAGGCTTCCAAATTGAGAGATGATACTCAAAATGTCGAAAATTTCATCCAGCTTTTTTCAAAAAGTGATTTTTTTTTCAATCAACAAAGAGAAAGTGTTATTTAAAAAAAAATCGCAAAGTTTCCAAATGGAGGAGTAGTACTCAAAAGTTTCAAAATTTCTTTTTTTCCCAGAAAGTGAAGATTTATCTTTAAATATCAGTCAAAAATCGATTGAGATTCAAAGTCTGAAATTTCGAAAAAACTCTAGGCTTCCAAATTGAGCAGTGATACTTAAAATATCCAAAATTTCACTAATTTTTTTTAAAGTGAGATATGAAGCCTTGTCCATTTTTTTTTCAATCAACAAAGAGTAACATGTTGAAAAAAAAACTTTTCGCAAATTTTCCAAATGGAGCGAAGATACTAGACATTTCAAAAATTTCACTCGTTTTTCTCTAAAAAATGGAGATTGAAACTTTGAATATCAGTCAAAAACACAACATTCAAACAAAAATTTCGAAAAAACACTTGTTAAGGCTTCCAAATTGAAGAGTGATACTAAAAATGTCCTACACTTATGATTATGATACATTATGTGATATATGAAGCCTTGTCCATTTTTTTTTTAATTAACAAAGAGTGATATTTAAAAAAAAAGACTTTTTGAGAAGTTTCCAAATGGAGAAGAAATACCTACTCAACGCTTCCAAAATTTTCTCTCAGGAAGTGATTTATAGAGCCTCGTCCATTTTTTTCAAGAAATGAAGTGTAAAACTTTGAGAATCAGTCGAACATCACTCATGGAGTCTCAAATTTAGAAAAAAAACTTCCAAATTGCGGAGTGAAATTTCACTATTTTTTTTTTCAAAAAAAGATTTATGGAGCCTTGTCGAACTTTTTTAAGGAACAAAGAGTGAAATTTGAAAGCCCGAAAAACTATTCGCAAATTTGAAAAAAATATAGTACCCCTTTCCTGATGGATTTAACATTTAAAAAAAGAGTTAATTAGTTGCAAATTAAGGAAAATAATCAGAATCAACGCTAGATTAAATACACCAAGAACCATAAAAAAATTATCAAAAAATAACCAATTGATTAAGTAATCCAAACAAAGTTAAGTTTTAGGCTTTGATAGTGTGAATAAAATATTGTTTGTTCCTCTATTTTTGCCGCATTTGATAAATCTTACTTGTACTTTTAAATTGTATTTTTCACAGCTGAAGCTGACTAAAGACATAATTATTAACTAAAAAAATATTGGAAAAAGAAACATTGGTAAGGTCGCATTTCAAGGGATCTTTTTATTATTTCAGATAATTTTTATAAATTTTTTTTCCATCATTTAAACTTTTTTAACAAGATTGTCAACTTTGCAATAAAACATTTTTGTTTGAATATAATATAACCCCCAGTAAGAATATGTTGACATAATTTTATTGATAAAACAAGATTTATAACTATAACAATTTTCTTGAAAAATAAAAGTGTAAGAAAAAATTCAATTAAAATGGGATTTTTTTAATTGATCTAGGATGTTTTCACATAAGTATTTGAAGAACTTTATGTTAAAACCCTGAATAACAACAAAAAACACTTACATCTGATTTACCACACATCAAACCCAATTGGGCGCCACTATTGTTGTCTGCCTAACCAAACTAGGAAATTATCACTGGTATTTAGAAAATATTCAACAAAATGATTAATCGGCATCGGCTTGGGTGTTCAATACCCTTAATAGCTTGTAGATTCTAATTAATAACAAGACAATAGTAGATTGTGTTAGACTAGAGGAAGTGACTACTTACGAACACCCTACATAGTATAATTATTTGATGTGGTGACAAATATCACAAACCGCTCGTCTATTAACAGTTTTGTTATAGATTAATCAAATGACGACACTTTTGCATTGTTCATCGCACTGATAATATACAAAGAATTGTTGTTTTACTTTGAAGCACGCATTAAAGTCAATTACCAGGACACCCAAGTGGATTATGATATGATAAATCAATCGTTTTTGTTTCCAATTCTCACATTTTAAAAAAGGTGATAATATATGAAATAATTTGCAATAATACTTAATTTGCGCCACTAAATGTATTGTAATTAGTTTGAGTGTCTTTACAACAATTTATGAGTGTTAAGTACATTTTTGAGATAGTGACAATATCATAATGCATGTAACGCTGGTGAACTGGCAATTAGCGGCATAATTTGGATTTTTACTATCGCTTTATCCAACAAAAAATGGTTTTCCAGTAATTTCCATGAATCCTACCTGGGTACTCGGAGAAGCTCTGAATCCAAACTGGGACATAGTGTCCCAGCCAAACGTTCTTAGTGTCCGGCTTTTCCCAGAAACATGGCAATCCCGCCTCTGACTGGATGCAAACGCCGTATTATTGGTCCAGAATCAGTTCAACAGTTTCCAATTCACAATGTGTCGAGTCTTACTGTCACTGATGTAGACGCACTGTCTCCGCGCACTAACGACTTAAGTGGCAAACACTCGCGTGTTATCAAGTAGCAAGAGTACACCGAAAATACACACGTGGCTGTAATGATGTAGTCGCGATGTAAAATTCAGAAGCTCGATCGTCAGGTAAATTACCCGGTAGCGTACTTCTTTCGTCTAACCGCAGATTTTTGCCACCGAACTTGATCGGCTCCACCCACCGTGCGGGGGGGTTTGTGCTGCCTGAGGGGTGAAGGGAAGGGGGAGGAGAGTGAATCGTATGACGCGTCCTCGATTGTGGTTAAATCGTCCTCTTTTTGCCAGCGTCACTTCGCGACTACCGATGTCACGAGATTCTTTTAACTCGAACGACAAATTGTGTGCGCAGTCCGACTACGATCAAAATCGGGAAAAAATAGCCGTAGCGGCGGGGAGCTGAGCAAGTCTTATGAGACTACTAACTACACTGCATTTTTGCGGACTCGCAGCATGTATTCCCCTACCGAGAAATCAGCCACCACCACGAAAAATTCAGCCCTACTTCTTTTTGGTGTTGGGCGGTGTTTTTTCTAGCCCCCACCACTGGCGGAACGATTGATGAACTACGGGCCCGCCTATTTGTGTCGCCCAACGACCGACTGGGACAGATGTATATTTATTCGATTGAGAGCAACGGAGATGATCGAACACGCGACACGCTGCTTTTCGTTTTGTTCGTTTTCCCTGTCGAGTCTTTTCGTTGATGTCAAGCTGTCGATGTGGATGAGTCGGTCTCGGCGCTGCTCACGTTTTCTGTTCTCATCACTCGGAGCGATCCGGATTAAAGCTGCATGAGGACTATCGTGGTTGTTAGAGTCTGTTAACATTTCTCCAATTATGGAGCTGCATTTTCACTCTAAGCGTTCAATGAGTGATCTGTGATTCAATTCATTCAATTTCGTTAGCAGATGAATGATTCGTTGATTTGATAATGAAAAAAAAAAAGAAAAGATGTAAATCATACCAACTGAAGTTATGAAAAATATATATAAATTGAAATCTCCAGTTATTCCGTCAAGGTTCTCGACATTAAAATGAAAAAGTTCGAGTGATTTCCGTCGTCGAATGGTGGCAGCACCTGACGGTGACCAAGTGTCGACGGCGGTTATTATTTTAGACCTCTAGGGTAGGTCAGTTGAGGTCTAATTATTTGCGTCGACTTGAACTGGTTGTTGCTCCAATTTAACATATTTATGAGTTTATTTATTTGTATGCATATTATATACTTAATTGGAAGATAGTATAGATTCATTCCACGCAATGCTCATTATCGCAACCCTATTGTGGTATAAAAAATACATATTTCTGAGAATTTGATATTTTCAGAACAAATAAATCTTTTACGTATGGATTATTGGATCTTGATTTAACCACATCATTATCGATGATGTGCAACAGACTAGGTATTGTCTTGGATATAAAAAAATAAATTTATCATATTTCTCTGTTAATTGGTTTAAAATAATTGAAAAAGTGGAATAAATTAGGATTTAAATAACCAAGGTGGTTGTGTGTGTTATTTTTTTAAAAAACATAATGACTTTATATCACCAGCTCAAACTTGATCTGACAGACGGATTCATTTTTGTTTGGTTTGTCGGTCAAAATGAAGAAAAACAACACATCACAGTAGTTGTTTTATTATAAAATAACCCACTTGCACAACCAATTAAAAATTAATTAACTGTAACATGAATACATGATTAAAATCAGTCATGATCATGGTAAGTAGATATGGTAATAACGGATATCACGTCATGATATGAATTTTCTTTAAATCTTATGTTCATCAAAATTCAATAAATGGAATATCCCAATCTAAGCTCCCACTTTTCAATTTCTAGTCAAAGTCCTGCAAGTTTTTTTATTTCATACTGTACCGTAAAGTATCATTTACTGGATACAAAACCAGTCCGGTAAATGACACTTTACATCATCAAAGACTGTGATGAAAAACTACTTGACTACTTCAAAAATGACATTTTGCATCATCAAAGACTGTGAAATTGCATTGGTAGCATGGCTTGGCTGGCGCCATCTCATGATCTTAATTAATAAGGTGATGACATTATTTGGCTAGCGCCATCTCATGGTGAGAAAGTGAAACGAACTGCCACCACCTCAATAGGTGCTTTGACAATAAGAAAGTTCTTTTTTCTTTAAATCGATTGAAAATAGTAATTTACGTTATCAAGCCGTCAAATGCATTTTTAAATCACGAGTCAAGATGTTTATGGACGATGCGACGAAGGAGCCGAGTCTGGAATTTTTGGACGAGTAGTTTAAAGACACTTAACCGCTGTCTATCGTACATTGTTTTGTTTCATACTGTGATGATTTTTTTTTTAATTGGTTTAAAGTGCTTTCTTGTCAAACCACACACTTAGAGTGGCAGTCCGCCTCACATTCTTACCATGAGATGGCGCCAGCCAAAGCATGTTACCACTTGGTTGATGGATAGGTTAATTATATGTAACCAACATTCTATGTCAAGTTATTAATTAAAATCATGAGATGACGCCAGTCAAACCAGTCACAGTCTTTGATGATGCAAAATGTCATTTTTGAAGTAGTTAAGTAATTTTGTTTTTGGTCTCTGATGATTTAAAGTGTCATTTACCGGACTGGTTTTGGGTCCGGTAAATTAATTCTTTACAGTACATTATGAAATAAAAATTGTTACAGTATGTTATGAAACATCGTACAATACACAGCCGTTAAATGTCATTAAATTAATCGTCTAAACATCAATCAATCACTATCGTATCTTGAATTATTATTACCGATTTTAATATTTTTTGAATATTGAAAATCATAGGTAAACAAAGGAGAAAAATTGGTTCACCATTTCCAAATCTACGGCGGTAGTTAACAATTGAAGTTTTTTTGTCCCACTATCATTATAGATTATATTGAATATATCGGTATTTTTTTGCTTTATCTTGATATAATCTCTTCATTCCTTTTCCATCAACACAAATAATCATATGAGATCATTGAAAAAAATCAACAAGAAAAAGTTAGCGATGATATTTTTAATGAAAATATAAAACAAAAACATTTTTATAAATACGTAAAACAAACATCAACTTGGTTATCAAAATATTGCAACAAAAAAAATGAACAATTAAATTATCATCAACTTTCGGACTTTTTTGTAAGGAATCTGCTGTCATCTTGTGTACCATTTCTTTTAACACCCTGTAACGATAGAAAAAAATTGCAATGTAAACGTTACAAATGATATCTTCCCAGAACGACGTCGTTAAAAATAAAACTGAAGATATCCTCACTGAAATGCAGTTTTTTGTTAAGTATTCTATGTGTATAAAAATAAATAAAAAAAAAACAACTATAACTAGTTATGCAAAATCTAGAAGGAAGCGGCTTTACAAATTTGTATAAAAATAATCATGCGAAAAGAGTTTATATTTTTTTATGAAAATAAAAAATCGATTATTTTATTTCCATAATATCCAAATAATTCTCATCAACTTTTAACCAGGTATTTATAAATAAAAAACTCAATATTCTTTATAATTATTGTGTAACCAGGTAAAATATTGACTACTTTTATATTAAAACCAGTTTTTTTTTTTTTTTAATTTTAATCGGGACTGGCGCATCCACCAAAAGTATACAAGCAACTACTGATCAAATAAACGATACAGTGTTTTGAAAAAAATATAAAATATATAAAACGTGACCATGCATGATTTAAAAACATTTATTGATACCTGTTCCCTAATGTTTAGTAAAATTCCATCATGCCAATTATTGATAAACGAAATTTCATTTTTTCCAAAGTTTTAATAAGGAAATTACTACTAATGATGGCAATAAAAAAAACATGTCAATCGAATGTGCAACCAATTAGTATCAGCTTAGTTTACATTTATTCAAATTTAGTGTCATTATACTGGATAATTCAGGTCAGTACCACCAAATTCACAGTACAAGTGCGAACCACCACACCATAAAGTGACAGAGATGCGATGATTTATAAATTAACTCCTGTGATCATCAACGAGTAGAGTTATTGCCTCAATAATGTGGTTTTTGTATAATATGGTGGGCTAGCTGTAGAGAGCGGCAAAGTACTCAAGGGGCAGGAGTCAGTTGAGTTTGGATTTATTCGTATCGATTTAGGTGATTTGGAAACTGGCAGGAATTTTTGTTGTTTTTCGTTATGAAGAAATGCTGATCATATCCAAGTGGGTTGTGTGTTATGGGATTTTTTAAACTGGGATCAATCAAGTTCCTTGTATGAAAAAGAGGCTAGTAATCTCAATTAAAAGTTAAAAAATGCCCAAAAATGTTTCCAAATCAAACTTGATTGGAGCTGGAAAACCTTGTTTGTTATCATGTGTGAGTTCTTGATTCCTAGTTCAATGCGTTCAAGTGATTTTTTGATTGTTATGATTTTTTCCAAAGATTAATGTTCTGTTCACATCTTAATCCATCCGCTTCTCACAGCTAGCGACCCGACCGTAATCTAAACGATTTTAAATAAACATTACTCACTCAAATCCAAAACAAACACAGCAGTTTTTTTTCGAAACCGACTCAGCCTCTTTCGAGCCAATCGTGCGAGATGCTGAGCGCGAGATCCCGCCTCTAATTGATGCGTTTTTGTTTTTGGTCACGCCTTTCTCTGATTAAATGTCAATTTGACGGATTAACCAGACCGTAGCGCCGGAAGTGAGACAACCGTGCTGCGTGGACTGATTTTAAAAAGAGATAAATGGTACGCGAGTACAGCCTGGTTGCCTATCACTTGAGTCTGTGAATTTTCTAAATTTTATGTTTTCCTATGTCCTATGTGAGTAGTAAACTTGAGATTTCGCAGACTCATACACGAGTCAAGAGACCGGTGTTTCATTTGCGCAAACTTATTCCTACTCTAACTAAACGGAAAGTTTCCCCTTTGCAAAGTTACGTCTCTCTCGACAAAACTTTGCGACGTTTCACGTTTTGAATTAACAAGTTGTCGTAATTGAGCTCGCTAACTTGCACACCCTTCTAGCCATGGAGGCTTGTGTCTTTTATGGAAATAGAGAAAATTGTCGCTGAGAGAGTTGCTGCGTTACTGGATTTTGAAAGGGTCTATCGGATGTTTCAGATTCGCATCAAGTATGGAACTCAAGTACGTTTAAGAGCATCAGGATTGTTCTTTTTTTTTATTTAATGCACTTAAACAACTTTGAAAGTTATTTTCCGTCTTTTGTTCAGCATTTCACACTGGCATAGATTCTTATGACAGTGTACTTGATCATAATCAAAAGTCAGAGTTCTTGAGTGAGAGTTATCCTGAAAGTGTCCTTAAATTACTTTTTCTTTTTTTAAGTATTTTACTTTGTCATACATTTTTTCATGTATTTTTTTTAGAATTTTTCCTACCATAATTTCTTAAGAGAAGAGAACTAATCAAAATGTTTGCTTATTGTCCTTGAAAACTATACTCTGTCCTTTTTCCAGTATTTCACTTTTTAACATTTTTATAACCAGTTTTCCTGATCTGAAATTTAGCTGGAAGTGTTTTTCCAACATTTTGCTTTGTCACACATTTTTATAAAAAGTTATCTTGATCAGGAATTCTCAATGCACTATAAGTTATTTTCTGTCTTTTTTTTTCAGTATTTTATTCTGTCATAAATTTGTATGACAGTGTTGAAATGTTTCTGAAATCGTTCTCAATGCACCAAAGCATCTCCGGAAATCATTTTATTGATTTCCTGTACTGTAATGCATCATTTATCGGACTCAAAACCAGTAAATAGCGATGACTATTATTTTAAAAACATTTTGCCGTGTCATAATCCAGAAATCTTGATTAGGAACCTTGCTGAAGGTTTCCTCACGCAGTAAAACATTCCTAGAAGTTATTTTGTGGATTTTTTCTTCTCTTTTACTCGTTCATATATTTTTTGTTGCTGGTTAACCGGTTTTCGATTAACTCTGGTTTTGATCCAAACCGAAAATCGGTTTGATGTTGGCGCTCTAAATTTGATGACGTTTTATTAAAACAGATTACTTGAAGCATGCTTCCTTCAAATTTGAGATTACTATCTTCATTATAGTTGAGGTGTGACTGGCCTCCAAAGTCGAAACTTGAAAAAATAATCAAAAATTTTTTTTTTAAATAAAAATCATCACGTGGTATGTGATGTTGACACTCTAAATTTGATAACAATTTATTGAAAAAGATTACTTGAGGCATGTTTCTTTCAAAATTGAGGTTGATGTCTCCATTGGTCAAGGTGTGACTGGCCTCCAAAGTCGAAACATGGAAAAACAATTGAAAAAGTTTTGTTTAAAAAAAAATATCACGCGGTAATTGATGATGACGCTTTACATTTGATAAAAATTAATCAAAAAACAGTACTTGAGGCATGCTTTCTTCAAATTTGAGTCAAATATCTTCATTAGTTGAGGTGTGACTGGCCTCCAAAGTCGAAACTTGGCAAAAACAATTAAAAAAGTTTTGTTTAAAAAAAATTATCACACGGTAATTGATGATGACGCTTCAAATTTGATGAATTTTATTGAAAAACAGTACTTGAGGCATGCCTCCCTGAAATTTGAGTTCAATATCTTCATTAGTTGAGGTGTGACTGGCCTTCAAAGTCAAAACTTGAAAAAATAATTAAACAAGTTAAATAAAAATCATCACGCGGTATTGGATGTTGGCGCTCTAAATTTGATGACGTTTTATTAAAACAGATTACTTGAAGCATGCTTCCTTCAAATTTGAGATTACTATCTTCATTATAGTTGAGGTGTGACTGGCCTCCAAAGTCGAAACTTGAAAAAATAATCGAAAATTTTTTTTTTAAATAAAAATCATCACGTGGTATGTGATGTTGACACTCTAAATTTGATAACAATTTATTGAAAAAGATTACTTAAGGCATGTTTCTTTCAAAATTGAGGTTGATGTCTCCATTGGTCAAGGTGTGACTGGCCTCCAAAGTCGAAACATGGAAAAACAATTGAAAAAGTTTTGTTTAAAAAAAAATATCACGCGGTAATTGATGATGACGCTTTACATTTGATAAAAATTAATCAAAAAACAGTACTTGAGGCATGCTTTCTTCAAATTTGAGTCAAATATCTTCATTAGTTGAGGTGTGACTGGCCTCCAAAGTCGAAACTTGGCAAAAACAATTAAAAAAGTTTTGTTTAAAAAAAATTATCACACGGTAATTGATGATGACGCTTCAAATTTGATGAATTTTATTGAAAAACAGTACTTGAGGCATGCCTCCCTGAAATTTGAGTTCAATATCTTCATTAGTTGAGGTGTGACTGGCCTTCAAAGTCAAAACTTGAAAAAATAATTAAACAAGTTAAATAAAAATCATCACGCGGTATTGGATGTTGGCGCTCTAAATTTGATGACGTTTTATTAAAACAGATTACTTGAAGCATGCTTCCTTCAAATTTGAGATTACTATCTTCATTATAGTTGAGGTGTGACTGGCCTCCAAAGTCGAAACTTGAAAAAATAATCGAAAATTTTTTTTTTAAATAAAAATCATCACGTGGTATGTGATGTTGACACTCTAAATTTGATAACAATTTATTGAAAAAGATTACTTGAGGCATGTATCTTTCAAAATTGAGGTTGATGTCTCCATTGGTCAAGGTGTGACTGGCCTCCAAAGTCGAAACATGGAAAAACAATTGAAAAAGTTTTGTTTAAAAAAAAATATCACGCGGTAATTGATGATGACGCTTTACATTTGATAAAAATTAATCAAAAAACAGTACTTGAGGCATGCTTTTTTCAAATTTGAGTCAAATATCTTCATTAGTTGAGGTGTGACTGGCCTCCAAAGTCGAAACTTGGAAAAAACAATTAAAAAAGTTGTGTTTGAGAAAAAATATCATGCGGTAATTGATGATGGCGCTTCAATTTTGATGGAGATTCATCAAAAAACTGTACTCGAGGCATGCCTCCTTCAAATTTGAGTTCAATATCTTCATTGGTTGAGGTGTGACTGGCCTCCAGAGTTAAAACTTGAAAAAATAATTGAAAAAGTTAAAAAAAAAATCATCACGCGGTATTGGATGTTGGCGCTCTAAATTTGATGACGATTTATAAAAAAAAAAGTACTTGAGGCATGTCTCCATCAAAATTGAGTTGAATATCTCCATTGGTTGAGGTGTGACTGGCCTCCAAAGTCGAAACTTGGAAAAAAAAAATTAAAAAATTTCTTAAAAAAAATATATCACGCGGTAATTGATGATGACGCTCTACATTTGATGAAAATTTATTAAAAACCAGTACTTCAGGCATGCTTCCTTCAAATTTGAGTTAAATATCTTCATTAGTTGAGGTGTGAGTGGCCTCCAAAGCAAAGTCGAAACTTGGCAAAAAGAATTAAAAAAGTTTTGTTTAAAAAAAATATATCACGCGGTAATTGATGATGACGCTTCAAATTTGATGGAGATTTATTAAAAGACAGTACTTGAGGCATGCCTCCTCCAAATTCTAGTCAAATATCTTTATTAGTTGAGGTGTGACTGGCCTCCGAAGTCCGAAGTCAAAACTTGAAAAAGAAATTAAAAAAATTTAAAAAAAAACATCACGCGGTATTGGATGTTGGCGCTCTGAATTTGATGACGATTTAAAAAAAAAAAGCACTTGAGGCATGTCTCCATCAAAATTGAGTTTAATATCTTCATTAGTTGAGGTGTGACTGGCCTCCAAAGTCGAAACTTGAAAACGTAATTGAAAAAGTTTCCTTTAAAAAAAATCATCAAGCGGTATCGCATGTTGACGCTCTAGATTTGATGACGTTTTATTAAAAAACAGTACTTGAGGCATGTCTCCTCCAAATTTGGATTAATTATCCTCATTAGTTGAGGTGTGACTGGCCTCCAAAGTCGAAACTTGGAAGAAACATTTAAAAAAGTTGTGTTCCAAAAAAAATTTTTTTCGCGGTAATTGATGATGGTGCTTCAAATTTGATTAAGATTTATAAAAAAATAGTACTTGAGGCATACCTCCACCAAATTTGAGTTTAATATCTTTATTAGTTGAGGTGTGACTCGCCTCCAAAGTCAAAACTCGAAAAAATAATTGATAGTTTCCTTTAAAAAAAATCATCACGCGGTATCGGATGTTGGTGCTCTGAATTTGATGACGATTCATAAAAAAAAGGACTTGAGGCATGTCTCCTTAAAATTTGAATTCAATATCTTCATTAGTTAAGAAACACTACTTGAGGCATGCCTTCTAAAAAATTTGAGTTTGATATCTTCATTAGTTGAGGTGTGACTGGCCTCCAAAGTCAAAACTTGAAAAAATAATCAAAAAAGTTTCCTTTAAAAAAAAATCATCACAAGGTATCGAATGTTGGCGCTCTAAATTTGATGACGATTTATCAAAAAAAAAGTACTTGAGGCATGTCTTCATCAAAATTGAGTTTAATATCTTCATTGGTTGAGGTATGTCTGGCCTCCAAAGTCAAACCTCGAAAAAAACAATTGAAAAAGTTGCGTTTTAAAAATAAATCATTTGATGTTTGCGCTCTGAATTTGATGACGATTTATTTTAAAAAATTCAGGTTTGCCTAATTCAAATATGAGTTTATTACCTCCATTGGTTGAGGTGTGTCTGGCCTCCAAAGTTTAAACTTGAAAAAAACAATTGAAAAAGTTGCGTTTTTAAAAAATAAATCATCACGCGGTATTTGATGTTTGCGCTCTAAATTTGATAACGATTTATCAGAAAAAAAAAAAATGAGTTATCACTTCTACTCGCTTCTACTTTACTACTACTTACACTTCCTATCCCATATAATATGATGTGTATATAGAAGGATGAAAAAGGAAAAAAGAGACAGACAAGTGGACCATATTTGATTTTCATCTTGTCCTAGGCGAGACCTCTAACGAAGATTGTCTTGTGGTTGTTGTTGTTGTCGTTGTTGTTGTTGTTGTTGTTGTTGATAGCGATCTTCCTTTGGTCACTGTGACAGTCACACAAAATTTGTTGGCTTCCTACTAGTCGCAACTAGGTATCATACACAATTCCACACATACTTTATCACTGGTGCATTTTAATATAGCCATTTTTGCCTATATTCATAACGTACAAAATCCCTTTCAAAATAAGGAACACACCTGTCAAGAATCCACAAGGCACATAAATCAAAACTTACCCTCCCGACTTGTTTACCGCTGTTGAGATTGCTCAAACTTTTCGCATCCTTGACTTTTAAATTTAATTTTCTCTATTTCTAGCTCTTTCCATGTGGAATATTAACGACTACGTTTGCGACAAATTTGGCAGGCATAGATGAATAGCGCTAGCACATTCACCTAGTGATCATTATTCAAGGAACCCGCCCTAAAACTGTTGTTCCTTACTCACAGGAAGCATGATGTTTCTATGTCCGGTGGTTCCTTGAAATGCTTGTTGAATATTGATAAGCACGTGTGCCTATTAATGTATGGTACAACAAGAAAGTACTATTCTTTGAGAACTGTTTGGCAAAAAGAGTGTAATTTTCACTTATAATCTCCCTGGAGCTCGAATTATTTCCGGATTTTTAATTCGAGCTCTAGGAAGATTCGGCAAGAAAATTTCATGCCAAAACTGATCATTGGAAAAAACATAACCCAGGACTCACCTCGCATTTAGTGGAAGAAACCAACGGCTCCTTACTCTACTCGCCATTGAGGAAGAAAGAAGGGAATCAGGATTTTATAAAACATTTGGAAGTTATAACCAATCTTGTCCATAATTGGTTACATTGCAACTTTGTATTGGAAGTTGAAAATAAATCATTTATCAAAAACATTTGTCGGTGTTTTTAACAGCTGTCAAGCACTCGCGGCTGGATGTAGCTCCCATGCACCAACCACAGTGTTGCCGTTTGCCTCATCTCTGTCTGTGAAAGTTGGGTTGGGTTGGGATTGTTAGGGAGAGTGGGGACGGCAACACTGTAATCATATGGGAGCTACATGCAAAGATGCAAAGCCAGAGAGATTTCCACTTATTAATCTTTCAGTCACGTGATTATGAGCAGGGTGATTTCCGATAAAATTAGGTCGTTGCCATAGCAACATAATAAAATGCAAGCCTATGATTGGTTAGAATTGACTGGTAGGAAATTTTCGTTGAGAATATATTTCATACTATAAAATCCTGGTTTTATTCGGAGTTATTGTCTGTATATTATGTCACTTTGTTGTTTTTTATTACCAAACATTTTTGTCTTTTCAGTCAATACAGTTATGGAAATTTAATCAGATTCTTGTCAGGCATAGACAAAGTGATACTAAGGTTATTTTAATGGTTAGCACGTTGTCTATATGTATGTAATGTGTTGAAATTATGTCACGTCATATAAACATGACACCTTGAACATAATGACGAATTAAATTAACTCAATAGAAAGTTTCCTTCCAAACACAATGGAAACTTCTTATTTGAATCTGCGAACAATAAGTTAAGACTAATTAATAAACATCCAAGGCAAGTATGCGCGTATTAATTAAGGGGTCTTGATAATAGATTGAGCCAAATGTTACAGCGCTTAGAATAAAGGGCTTTGAAAAGGGGTTATTCCATTCAATGAGGGGATTTGTGCAGTTTGTGATTTAGTCATTGGAGTTGTTTCAAGAAATAAGTACTTGGTGTTGATGATTTATTCACGAGTTCAGAAGATAAAGTTTTTTCTTATGAAACAATTCAATTTGTAGAGGTATTTCGCCCACACAAATCACCAAATTGTCCTTCGGGTCTTGCAGATTTGCATTATTGAACTTGTTTTCAAAGGAGTTCTTGTTATTTTGTCGATCAGTGTATTTTCGATTTCTTTGTATTCATATAGTGATATTCTAACCCAAATTAACCCAAACAAGTTGACTGAAACTGATCATGTTGGCTTAGTCTAGGTCAAGTTGAGTAGTTTTCTTTTTAAAAATATCCTTTCAAGTCTTCTTTTTTTTTTCCCTCAAGTTATTTCCCTTCAAAAGATTTTCCCTCGAGTAGATTTCTCCAAGTAGTTTTTCCTTGAATAATTCCCCCTGTTTTCCCTCAAGTATTTTTTTTCTGGTTAGTTTGGGTTAGTTTTGGTTAGTCTAAGTCACTGTGGGTCATTTTAAGTTAGTATGGGATAGTTTGGGTATCTTTGTGTCGAGCAAGGTTAGGAGAATTGAAAAGAATTTCCCACAAGTAATTTCTCCTCAAGTAATTTTTTTTCTGGTTAGTTTGGGTCAGTTTGAGTGAGTTTTGTTCAGTTTAAGCCACTCTGGGTTGTTTGTGTCAAGTGGGGTTGGGGGAATTGGAAAAAAATCTACCAAATAATCTCCCCTTAATGATTCTACCCTCAAAAAATGTTTCTGGTTATTTTGGGTAGGATTGAGTTAGTTTTGGTCGTTTAAAGTCATTTTGGCTTGGTATGGGTTGTTTCGTGTCAAGTTGAATTTTAGGAATTGAAAAGAAAATCCCTCAAGGAATCTCCGCTTATAATTAATTTCCCCATAAATAATTTTTTTGGTCAGTTTGAGTAAGTTTTGTAAATTTTCTTGAAAATTCCCTACCAGTCAATTCTAACCAATCATAGGCTTGCATTTTATTATGTTGCTATGGCAACGACCTAATTTTATCAAAAATCACCCTGCTCATAATCACGTGACTGAAAGATTAATAAGTGGAAATCTCCCTGGCTTTGCATCTTTGCATGTAGCTCCCATATGATTACAGTGTTGCCGTCACCACTCTTCCTAACAATTCCAACCCAACCCAACTTCCACAGACAGAGATAAGGCAAACGGCAACACTGTGGTTGGTGCATGGGAGCTACATCCAGCCGCGAGTGCTTGACAGCTGTTAAAAACAATGAAAAATATTTTTGATAAATGATTTATTTTCAACTCCCAATACAAAGTTGCAATGTTATCAATTATGGACAAGATTGGTTATAACTTCCAGATGTTTTATGAAATCCTGATTCTCTTCTTTTTTCCTCAATGGCGAGTAGAGTAAGGAGCCGTTGGTTTCTTCCACTAAACGCGAGGTGAGTCCTGAGTTATGTTTTTTCCAATGATCAGTTTTGGCATGAAATTTTCTTGCCGAATCTTCCGCGAGCTCGAATTAAAATTCCGGAAATTTGTTCTCGTTGCGAATTTTTCAAGAAAATTCGCAACTCGAGCTCCAGGGAGATTATGAGTGAAAAATTCGCAACGAGAACAAATTTCCGGATTTTTAATTCGAGCTCGCGGGAGATTCGGCAAGAAAATTTCATGCCAACTATTTGAGAAGATTTAATAGTAGTGGCCTAATGTAGCTCCCATGCACCAACCACAGTGTGGGATTGTTAGGGAGAGTGGGGACGGCAACACTGTAATCATATGGGAGCTACATCCAGATGCAAAGCCAGGGTGATTTCCACTTATTAATCTTTCAGTCTTGTGATTATGAGCAGGGTGATTTCCGATAAAATTAGGTCGTTGACATAGCAACATAATAAAATGCAAGCCTATGATTGGTTAGAATTGACTGGTAGGAAATGTTCAAAGTAATTTTCCCTTAAGTAGCTTCCCATTAATTTTACTTCAAGAAATTCCGCCTCAAGCAACTTTCCATTAATTTCCTTGCAAAAGATCACATCGATTCTAATCAACACAAGTCCAACTCTGAGACATACAGGAAGTCCCAGGGACGTCCCGTAACATCCCATGAAGTCTAGGCCGTACTTTTGAAACTGTTGGGGCTACGAATGGAATCTCAGTTTGGGTAAGTTTTGGTAAGTTTGTGGATAAGGGGAATTAAAAAAAAAGCACATAAACACGATAGTTTTTTTTTGAGTAACTTCCTCTTAAGTGACTTTCTGTAACTGAAAACAAATTTTCATTCAAATATCTGACTGGAATTGAAAACAAACTCCTCCTTGAGTAATTTCACCTCTCCCTCAAGATATTTCCTCTTTATTTCTCCTCAAGTAATTTTCCCTCAAATCATTTAACCTCAATGTTTTCTTGACTTTCACTCAAGCGACTTTTCTCCAATTTTCCTCTTTATTTCTCCCTAAGCTTCTCTCTAATTTTTCATCAAGAAATCTCCCCTCAATCAAATTTTGGAACTGTTTCGGCTTCAAATAGGATCTCAGTATCGGTTAGTTTGTGCCAAGTTGGGATAGGGGAATTGAAAAAAAAAATCCCATTCGTAACTGTCGGGAATTAGAAACAAGTTATTTCTTGAGTGAGAACCTGGTAATGAAAACAAATCTTATTTTGAATAACTTCCTCTCAAGTTACTGTCTGGAATTGAAAAGAGACTTCCCCTCAAGTAATTTCCTCGTCTTTTTTTTAATTTTTGCCCTCCAAGCGTCTTCCCCTTATTTTTTCTCTCATGCGACTTCCCCTTAATTTCTTCTCGAGTAACTTTCCATCAATTTTTCCCCAAGTAACTTCCCTTAATTTTCCCCCACTCAAGAGATTTGATGATGATTTTTCATAACTCATACCTTGTATCACATTAACTCCGTCACTGTGACATAATTTAGCAACATACAACAGGTCCCAGGGACGTCCCGTAACGTCCTATAAATTTTATGGACGTACGTTCCATAAATTTATGGAACGTAAATTCAGTATCGGGAGAAGTAAAATTAAAATGCTTGTATACAGGGTGTCTCACGGTGACCGTCCATTAGAATATCTCGGGAAATAAACCGAATGGAATTCGGAAAATTTGTATGGTGTGGTTTAAAAGGATGCTCTCTTCAAATGAAATAATAGCTACGTTGCGCGACTTCCGGTTATACCGGAGGTAAGTGCCAACTCGCTTGTTTCAAATGGAACACCCTATATATTATTACATTTTTGGATTCTACGTAAAATTCTAGGCACATTTCATGTATCATGTCCTATACCTAAGTATGAGCGTTTTTGAAATATTTTAGTTTTTATGTCAAAAATGACGTTTGAAGGCTCCTATTTAAATGTGAATTTCACCTATAAGAAAGCCTTCGTTATTTAATTTGTATTGGATTTCTTGTTGGAAAGGACCTACTTTAATAGATTTTTCACAGCAATATGAAAACTATTATTACAGGGTGGGCTAAAAATAAGATCAAAAATTAAATTCAGAAAACGGCCAAAAATCAATTTTTTCAAGTGGAAACCCCTGATTTTTATAATTTTATCTTAATGTGTATTAAAAATAAGGGTGAGTTTACCAAATATTGTTCATTCCAAAAATAAAAAAAAAATAAAAATAAAAATTTGGAGAGGACAATCTTATACAAACTCACCTTTATTTTTTATGCACAATAAGATAAAATTATAAAAATTAGGGGTTTCCATATGAAAAAAATTGAGTTTTGGTCGTTTTCTGAATAAAAATTGCTGGTAGAAGAAAAGTTACAATCAAATAAGTTCAGAAAAAGAATATTTATAACGACCCTTGTACAGGAGCGTCCCGAGGACATCTTTTCAAAAAACGAGTTTGGCATCATAAATATGTTCTAGAGATGTCTTTCCATAGACCATCACACGTTGGGTGAGAAAAATATGGTACGTTATCAGGATGATGTGTTTACTACTAGGATCAGTCAGGCACCGTTCTAAACCTTGTGGTTGAAGAGCACATCGATACATTATAGTCCATGGTTCACTACTTAAGACTCATCAAATGTGTATCCAGATATCCCAGTCTCGTCAACAAGGTTTAATAGAATATAAGAATAGAAATTTCTGCTCCACATATTACTGAACCCACTGGCCTTATTGTGAATGTGTACCCTCTGTGCCTATCATTGAGGTTTGCAACTCTTTCTATAATCTTCTCCAGAAAGACAGAGTTCCGCTTTCCTTAAAGACGTGTGAGACTTTTGCCTCCTCGTCATTTCACAGTTTCAGTTGTTGAAGGAATCTATGGTATGCATGAATCAGTTAATCATCCTGTGACTTTGAGTTTCACTAAACTTACAGTTATTTTTGGATTTAATCTGCTATCATTGATTTATTTTAGTCCTGGAGGTTGGCTCCACCCGACTTTCTCCAATTGGGCAAGCATTGAACTCAAATATTAGACAACAAATTAACACAGTAACAAAATGATCACTTCCAATCAGAATCCATAACCACAAAATGAATTGCAAATTATCCAATGTCAGAGTCAGCAGCACGTTTAAAAGACACAATTTACATTACCATACGGTTATAAACTACACATTTTGCTAATTAACAATGTCCTAGACTTGAATTAATCATGCACAACACGGGATATACCATGTTTACATGAATATTGATATCCATTTGGCATATCTACAGTTCCATCTAATATAATGCATATGTATTCTAATGTATAGGTATTCCCGTATGTGGTTAATCGAATGATTTTGACAACTTGTGAAACGCTTAGGAGCCGCATTATGGATGAGGATTGGTTGATCATTTTCAATATTATCGACATATTATACTTGTGATGGATAATTAGGAATGAGATATGGCGACTATCAAGTAGATATTGGAATTAACTGGAACTTGATTCCAAATTTTTGTGTAGCAGCACTCAATAAAGTATCGCTAATTGGTAGTAGACTATCCATTGAACCGGTACTATGTTTAGTGTGGAATAACAAGGCCCCGATTGCTGCTTTGATTTAGGAATATATAAGAAAATATTTGACCCCTGAAAAGCTGTCAAACACAGAACAAAGCTCGCTTAAGTAACATCCTCCAAAGTATCAATAAATACGCTTATGGATATTTGTCAAACTCTTCGGATTTCACAAAGGGACCGCGCTCTTGTACTTTTTCGGCATATATTTATGTTTTATCACTCTTCGATTGCTTGTTGCGGCCTTTTTGACTCAGACATTATTTGTCTTGGGACCAGGATGAGCTTTTTCGATGTGATTCGGAGCCTTTGGGTTTTGCCTTTTGGTCCATTAAGGGATGTATTTGCTTCAATATGGACTGGTTGATTTATTTGTCTATACGAAGAGTCAGTATTCGGATGACCGCAACCAAACGATTTTTTGAGAATAGCACATAGCTGGAGTGTTGTATTTATTTTATTCATCCACCTAAACAAGGGGGACAAAGGCAAAGTTTGGTGCTATGTCAGATTCACAATTTTTGATCTTGAATTTTTTTCTATCCATATTTTAAATCAAAAAAGCAGCTTTCCAAAATCTTTAACAGTTGTTTATAACTCAATTCATCGAAGTATGTCATTCATTAATTTTGTATTTATTTATTTTTTTATTTTTTCACACTGTTGCATTGAGTGGATTGATTTTGGACCAGTGAAAAGATCAAGGCATTCATTGAACGTTATTGTTTTCAGTGGCGTGCAGTAAAAATCTTCAAGCACTTCTCAAGCCAAGAAAAGAGCTATTTTTGTTACGCCACTGAACAACGACCCAGAGTAAAAAGTTGTCACTTGGACAACTTGGACACAAAGTGACTAATTTTTATTGCACGCCACTGGAGTCAATAACGTGCAATGTGTGCGAAAATCCACTCTATACAACAGTGTGGAAAAAAATACCAATTCTCAAGGAAAACTCTGGAAAAAGTCCTTTTTCATGTGATGAATGAGACACTTTCCTAAAAACTCGATCAACTGAGTTATACAGGGTGTTACAAATTCGATGCTCACCATTGGTATCTTAGAAATGGTAGGAGATACAGCGGAGTTTAAATGAGGGCAAAGTGGCGCATTTTGGTGCTCATCAAAATGCCATTTTGAAATTCGAGAAATTCCGATATGTTCCGGAAATATCCGGAAAAAACCGAAATTTTGTGAAATCGTTTTTATGTTATCCTATGTGTATTTGGGGAGATATTACAAAATAATTGTCACATCTTCAGTGCCACTTTTTTCCCTCTACATCCCATCATCAAATTTATGATCCAACGTTTCGTCCATGAGCAGCCATCATCAACTGTGTTTTTTCAAATACGGTCCTGGATTTTTTATTACGGATTTCGAGAGCCTTTTAAGTTTGATGTATCGCACTGATTAGAGAAAAGTGTTTGTTTTTAATCCTATTAAAAATATATTTTTTGTCTCTCTCTAACAAATGAGCTCTTATGAAAAAATCCATTAATATAATTTTTTTGAATAATTGCGATACATCGTTGGTTCAGGAACATAAGATGCTCTCAAAATCCGTGGTAAAAAATCCAGAACTGTATTTAAAAAAACAAATTTAATGATGGTTGGTCAAAGACGAAACGTCGGATCATAAACTTGAGGACGCCATTTTGTATAGGAGAAAAAGTGGCAATGAAGATGTGACATTTATTTCAAAATATCTCTTCAAATACACATGGAAAAACATAAAAACGATTTCACAAAATTTCGTTTTTTTCCGGATATCTCCGAAAGTATTCGGAATTTCTTGAATTTCAAAACGGCATTTTTAATGAGCACCAAAATGCGCAACTTTGCCCTCATTTAAACTCCGCTGTATCTCCTACCATTTCCAAGATACCAATGGTGAGCATCGAGTTTGTAACACCCTGTATAGCCAAATTAAAAAAAAAAATGTTTTTTTTTTAGGATAGTCCAAAGATTAAAAATATGAATAGAGACGTTTTTAAGATCCAATATTGGGAATCTAGTAAACCACCTAATGAGAAAGTGGACATTTATTTATAGATGTAGATATTCTTTCCTGCGGGATATTCCCAGAAAGACAACAAGTCATAATGACAAAATGTCTATCATGTCCAATGCAATTATGAACTGACTTATCTCATATCGTACAGTTTATATTGGTAAGCAGGTAAGTACCTAGAACCTTTTTTTTGTCACAAACCACAAGATTTGCAGCCTCAGTTCTAAGAAAACCTACATATAGCAGATAATTTGTTAGAGACATCAAGGACATCAATCCAATTATCTTGAATTTTCACCAAAATGATGTCAAAAAGAAACATTTTTCTAAAGACTCTCACAAAAGATCAATCCAGGTGTCAAGAGCAACTTCTTCAGCACCATGAGCTCTACTTTACCTTATAGTTTTTTGATGGTATTCTCAAAAATTCTGGATAGAAGTTCGTGATGCTTTGAGTTGATGAAAAATGTGAAGATCAATTCTTTGTATTCTGAAGTTGTCTACTAGAGCCGAAACTAGAACTATATCAAAAAATAGTTTTCAAGAAGTAGCTCCTGCCAGTTTGATCAATTTAGACCTCTGGAGAGCAGCAAGTCGCATGCTGAAAGCTCAAGAGAAAGGCTTGATCAGTAACTCCTGCAGAATTGGAAATAATGGCAGTCAGTAAGGTTTCGATTTTGCGTTAGAGAGGAGAGACATTTTGGAGGTAACTCTTGCGAATGTGGGCACCTCAAGGTATTTTCTTCTCATTATAGAAATATTGAATAATCAAGGACGTTTTGGGGTTACGAACAAGATAAACATGAGAAGGCTTTCAATAAAGAACACTTCAGAGAATTGGGATCACTTCGTACAGTCCGTTGTGAAGGAATGAGGACGATACAGTAGGTACACAATCAAAAATCCTTGGTTTTGTTATATATAGTGAAGATAATTTTGTATGGCAAAGTGTGCAGAGGTAGGAGGTAAGAAGGATATCTTCATTTCCGTTATTGATCACCACTGGAGGATTAAATGGCGTTTCCCAACTCACAACAAATGGAAATCTCCAGTCTGAAAATGTTTGAATGCTTCAGTATACCTGCTCAGGTCAGCATTGATGGACCAGGTCGCAGAATCATAGCGCAAGACAAGAACCATGACCTTCCCAATTTGTTTTTTGTTATTATACGAAATGTTCTTATCCCACCAGAGGGAGTCCAATGCACCCACAATTTTACGACTCTGGTGTATTTTTCGCCTGATCCAGTTCCTCCTATTCCTGATTTGCCCTTGTATTCGAATTTCTCGACTTGTGTGGCTCCCGCATCATCTTTTATAAGTACTTGGATTAATAGTTCTCCTTACCTTAGTAGTCTGTGCTCCTATAAGGCTCACTATCTGACCAGACTCTCGTACCCAAAAGCTATTGTTGAAGAAATTACATTTTCCTACTTTTACCGTTGAGTACGTTGGTTTTGCTTTTGTAGCGTTAATCCTGTATGACGTGTGGATCGATGTGAGGGCGGTATTGTCAGCTGCGTCCAGTGTTGCCAAGTAAGGTGTTTCATGGGATGATACTTGTGATAAGGTTGATCAAAATTGCAGAGTTGAAGTTTCTAATGTTCTGTTTCCTTCACCTAATAGGAGCATAGAAAATGTAGGTTTCATATTAAGATTATTGATGGTTGACATACTATTTGTATTTGGTAGTGGAGATGAAAGATGGAATTCTAGTTAAAAAATGCTATCCAGTAGGTGGGGGGCGTATTTTTAAAAAAAAGTTGGGGAGGTCATTGACCCAAAGTTTGCTTCATAGAACGTAAAATCATTTTTGTATTGGTAGACATTAATACTATACTAGGTATACAGGGATGAATTATTATGACTGATCACCTGGGTAAATATTTTCAAACTTCATAATCTATCAGGTATAATAGATGATAAAAATATGCTGGATAATGTTAACGCACATGCACAAAAGTTGTAATACATTCGCATCTTCAACAATGCACATTTATCCACACTTCACCAGGATCAACGCTACAAATGTCAACACTTGAGAGCTTATCGTTCGATAATTGTAAAAGTGAGGTTAGATACTGATTTTGAGCCAGAGCTCGCCCTGTTTATCCAACTGGAATAAAGCACATATTCAAAGCCACAATTGAACATCAATTTTTACTAACACGTGAACATTGCTTTATTTAACGAAAACCTGAAATTCTCTGGAACATCATTTGCCAATTATACACAAAATAAAATCCCCTTCTCGATCCAATATTAACGTGATATTTTAATGCAACAAATGTGTAATCATGTACTGGACATTTCAAAAGCTCAAATAAATACACCAAATGACGCTGTCAATTGATATTTTGATTACCAACAATGCTTTTGTGTATTTTATCCAAAACATTGCGAGAATTTTGTCATTTTAAATGTCCAATTAATTTCGTCATTTCAGCTGAACAAACTTATTCTCAGACTCAAGCACTTGTCCACATTCGTAAAACACCATATCTCATGTCTGGAGTGCTCATAATTCTGTCGTCAAGTCTTTTCTAGCACCCTTGTAAACTCTGTGTTATACACTTCACTCGAATGTAGTCGGCAAAAAATAGCACAAGAATGTGGACGAGAATTTTTTGAGCAGTGATTTAGGACTAAGAAATTAACTAGAAAATATCCTAATCCATCATCTGCATTTTTTATGCTCCCTGGATGGAAATGTGATCATAGTCAACACGATCAACTTACATCAATCATTTTCTTCTATAAGGATTTTCCATCTGAAACAACTATCCATTACAAGTGCTGTCATCAGTGCCCTCCTCCCAATCCGGATTGGTCGAATCCCTTGACATAAATGTACTTAAGCAAGATTCTTGAACTCACTTAATAAGGTACTGGTTGTGTACGCGTTGCCAGTTTGGTACGGTTTATGATCTTGCAGGGTTTTGCTCTGAATAAATTGAAAGAATCCTGAAAAAATCATCGTTTCTAAGCTATATTTCTAAAACACAATAAAAAATATTCCCAACATTAATATAATTCAAAAGTAATTATAAATTAATCTCAGCACCTTGGCAACACAGCACACTAAAAGAACATCTAAAACAATTCACGATTGTCATTTATTTATTAGCTCGTTTGGTTTCGTGTTAATCCCCACAGGTGGCGACACGATGCTCGATAAATTTATATATTTTCATCGCGAGGTGCTTTGCGGCTTTACCTTTCGCCTTTATATCGATTCCGGTATTTTTACACTTTTGGTTTAGTTACGGGATACTGGTCTGCTATGTTATGACGAGTTATTTTCTTTTTTTTTAGAAGCGGATGTTGTAATCAAATTTAACAGAATTCAAATGCCTCTACGTAGATTTTAATTATTTCTCTCAATCCACAATATTTTGCCTCGTAATGAGTCAAAAACATTATATTTCCTATTTATCTCCCATCAACATCAATATTATCAATACAACTGTTGACAAAAATAACACCGATTCAATTGGGAAGTTGCATGATTTTTTTTATTGCCAGATTCAAAACTCCATGGAAAATAAGAGGACACGTACTTTTTCTTTTTCATGTAAGTCAAAAATTGACAGAGATATAGTTCTTTGAAATGTGCTGCACTATGACGTCACACCATGCTCAGTATATCAATATATACAGTACTTAAAACTTGAATAACTTTTTGAAAAATCATATTTGGACGAAATAAGAAAATACGAATCGAAAATTTTGCGATTTTTTACAAATTGCAATAAAGAAAAATCTATTTAATTTTTCATGCAACTTCCCAATTGAGAGAATTGTACGAAAAATCACAATTTTATACGAAAAACGAAAGAATAGGCTCACAATCAATATAAATCATTCTTGAACTAATCAAATTCATCAAAATTCAATCGCTTCAATGTAGATTCCAATTATCTCTTTTGATCCACAATATTTTGCCTCGTAATGGATAAAAATCATTGAGATCAAATTCAAAAAAATCCAATATTTCTTTCTTTATCACATCAGTTTTGTTCCAGCTCTTTTTTATTGCTAAAGAAATCTTCTCCAATTTTTATAAACTTTAGTTTTTCTGTTTCATTTTTTTATTCATTAGCAGCTTATTTCACGTTTTGAGGAACGACTGGGCTTTTTTTGATGATTTTTATCATTTTCTAGCCCTTTTCACTATGTTTTTTCATTATTCAAGGTTTTGTTTTAGTTAATCAATCATTGTTATTTCGCTTTAAAAGAGTCTTTTCATTATTTTTCTTGTTTTTTTTTTTAATTTTTCTGCTTTAAACATATTTATACCTCAATGTTACCATTTTAAGCTATTTATATTGTATTATTTTTAAACAAAAAGTGGTTTGATTTTTTTTCACGATTAAGCTTTTTTTCTGTTTTAAATTTATTACTTCTTTCATTATTTCTATTTTTGTTGTGCTCTCCATGGAAACTCCTCTTTATGGGACGTTGACTTTTTCTCAAGCTTTTTTGTTATTTTTGTGTGCGCTGTGTTGTTCTGCAGTTAAATCAAGAAATTCATGTTAAAAAAATTAAAAGGTCATCATTATAATCAAATTTATTCAAAAAGAAAAAAAATACAAATAAATGAATCACTTATTGCTATAAAAAAAACAATATTATGTAATTTGAATACATACAAAGACATGAAATATAAAATTAATGAATAAAGGGCGATGAACTAGCAAATCACTCATTACGTGAATCATCAAATAATGTTAAGTAAATCTTGAATAAATCTTGTTTCGGATAATGAATGAAAAATACGATAATGAACCCACGTCCTAATTTAATGATTCATTCATAAACTATTCAATCAAATAATGAATAAATCGTTCGTTAAATGATAAAGCAATGAATATCACCCAATCACTAATGAATACGGGAGAAACTGGTGATCAATGAATCAACCAAATGAATTAAAACAATTGAAAGCGTATCACGATTTCCACTTTTTGTCAGGGATAATGAATAAATAATATGTTGATGAAACCACGACCAAAGTCAATGGGTAGATGACAAATTAATTCATAAGCAATTGAATAATGAATAATTCAATGAATGATAAAGCAATGAATATACATATTATAATGCATATGGGACAATTAAAAGAAATGGTGATGAATGAATAAATAAGTTAATAAAGCCACGACCAAATTCAATGGGTACATAACAGATTTATTCATGAGCTATTTAATTAAATAATGAATAATTAGATGAATTAACCAATCAATAAAAGTTAAAGCAATGAATATTATTCAATTTATAATATCAATGAAATGGAATCAAAACAATTGAAAGCGTGTTACGATTTCCACTTTTTGACTGGGATCATCAATGAATAAGTTGATGAACCCACGACCAAGATTAATGGGTTCTATGGCGAATTAATTCATAAGATTATGATTCAATTGAATAATGAATAAGTATATGTATCAACCATTCAATAAATGATAAAGCAATGAATATCTCTCATGTTATAATGAATATGGGAAAGCTTGAACATTGCCCTTGACATTGCAACGTGAGGCGTCTGACCGGAGGGACGGAATCTCTGATGGTCGCGAGTTCGATTCCCACGGTAGGCAGAAATTATTTTTTGAACGAATATTTAGTGGCATTCCCAATGACTAGTGAAACTGAGTAGGCTATAGTATTATTGATTAATGACAGTCAAAAAGTTGATAATTCATTCAGCACCTTATAGTGATAACACATGTTTGCACGGCTTAGCAATCGATCGGCTTTCATTTAGTGATGCTGTTTCAAAGTGCCGCGCTGGAGTGAGCCATATAGTTTTATGTTCGGTGATATAATCGTGGAACATCATTCAACACACCCAAGCAATTATTAGGACTGAGAACCTTTTTCCATTTGAACCCATTCAAACTCAACAGACATCTTACACCAACAATTAAGATAACCTGACGTCCAAATTTTCAAAAAATCTGTGAAACACCATAACCCTATAAAATTCTCAGACTGACTAAAATACGTGTCGATTATTCTAAACAGCACATTTGGAGGAAATAAAAAGGAATCGTTAGGTTCTCCAAATTAAATATATCTCTCTCGAAACACAGCAGAGGACAGCGGTTATTGATGATGGCCGTCGTAATGATGGTGACTAAAACCAATAAGAATAAAAGTTAAGATAAGGTTGACAAAGGCAAATGGTTCGAGAGACAAAAAGTCACGGAAAAAACGGGCCACGAATTTTAGACGGTCGGTTGTGTTTTTGGGGCGGTATTATGCAGCTTTTGTTTTTATAGAGTACGATTGGGAAAATGGTTTTTTGTTACGACTGTTTGTAGTCATTTATCAGCAGGGTGTGAAAACTAATTGTCATCATCTGTGTCGATCACACAGGATCTTTTCTTACCAGTTGGATTCCAAGCTACTGAAAAAGTGTTTGGTTATGTTTACATCAATTATCTGAGAATTGAAAAATATTCCTCTTTATATTGAAAACTTTCTCTTGTTGATGAGATAGATTAATTATGTGAAATTATGTACTTCTAACAATCCTCATTTATCGCTTATCTCCAACGCAAGTAAGAATATTATGTTACTTAACAGCGCTCCGAAACTCTCGGCGGGTTCTTTGAAAAACCCGAAATTTCTCCGAATCCAAGGTCCGATTTCCAAATTCGATAAAGCAGGTATTTTCATTCAAGCCCAGCGCATTTTGAATTGAATTTATTTCCAGTACTAGGCTGATCGGAACTTTGATAAACCGACTGATTTAATGACCTTCACAGTCACTACGATCATTGTTCTTTCAAGTAGTTACCATCTGGTGTCATAAATGAGTTTTCTCTCTTTTACATGGATTTTATATTATGAAACGTTTTTATTAAAACAAGGAGACACCCTTAATACGTGCATCATTAATCAAAACCGAAATTGTATTTGCAAATTCTCTACCCCACCAAATTTACATCAATCATGTCGACGCTTAATAAAGTACTCTAGATTTCAATTTCTGTGTTTCATCAATTATATTTCCTTGACAATATTGTCTATTAGGAAGTTGGAGTTAAATGGAGTTGATGAATATCCATATTACTTTGTTTAGTGAACGATTATTCTACTTCAAGCCCTCAACTAATTTTTTCCAAATTTCAATACCCACAAAACCTTGAAAAATTGATAAAAAATTATCCAGAGTGATTTTTTCACTTATAATCTCCCTGGAACTCGAATTATTTCCGAAAATTTTGTCGAGTTAAAATTTTCTTGAAAAATTCGCAACGAGAACAAATTTCCGGATTTTTAATTCGAGCTCGCGGGAGATTCGACAAGAAAATTTCATGCCAAAACTGATCATTGGAAAAAACATAACCCAGGACTCACCTCGCATTTAGTGGAAGAAACCAACGGCTTCTTACTCTACTCGCCATTGAGGCAGAAAGAAGGGAATCAGGATTTTATAAAACATTTGGAAGTTATAACCAATCTTGTCCATAATTGATAACATTGCAACTTTGTATTGGAAGTTGAAAATAAATCATATATCAAAAAGTCAGTGTTTTTAACAGCTGTCAAGCACTCGCGGCTGGATGTAGCTCCCATGCACCAACCACAGTGTTGCCGTTTGCCTTATCTCTGTCTGTGAAAGTTGGGTTGGGTTGGGATTGTTAGGTAGAGTGAGGACGGCAACACTGTAATCATATGGGAGCTACATCCAGATGCAAAGCCAGGGTGATTTCCACTTATTAATCTTTCAGTCACGTGATTATGAGCAGGGTGATTTCCGATAAAATTAGGTCGTTGCCATAGCAACATAATAAAATGCAAGCCTATGATTGGTTAGAATTGACTGGTAGGAAATTTTCACTTATAATCTCCCCGGAGCTCGAATTATTTCCGGAAATTTTGTCGAGTTGCGAATTTTCTTGAAAAATTCGCAACAAGAACAAATTTCCGGTTTTTAATTCGAGCTCGCGGGAGATTCGGCAAGAAAATTTCATGCCAAAACTATTTGAGAAGATTTAATAGTAGCGGCTGGACTCACCTCGCATTTAGTGGAAGAAATCAACGGTTCCTTACTCTACTCGCCATTGAGGAAGAAAGAAGGGAATCAGGATTTTATAAAACATTTGGAAGTTATAACCAATCTTGTCCATAATTGATAACATTGCAACTTTGTATTGGAAGTTGATAATAAATCATTTATCAAAAATATTTGTCAGTGTTTTTAACAGCTGTCAAGCACTCGCGGCTGGATGTAGCCCCCATGCACCAACCACAGTGTTGCCGTTTGCCTTATCTCTGTCTGTGAAAGTTGGGTTGGGTTGGGATTGTTAGGGAGAGTGAGGACGGCAACACTGTAATCATATGGGAGCTACATCCAGATGCAAAGCCAGGGTGACTTCCACTTATTAATCTTTCAGTCACGTGATTATGAGCAGGGTGATTTTCGATAAAATTAGGTCGTTGCCATAGCAACATAATAAAATGCAAGCCTATGATTGGTTAGAATTGACTGGTAGGAAATTTTCACTCATAATCTCCCCGGAGCTCGAATTATTTCCGGAAATTTTGTCAAGTTGCGAATTTTCTTGAAAAATTCGCAACGAGAACAAATTTCCGGATTATTAATTCGAGCTCTAGGGAGATTCGGCAAGAAAATTTCATGTCAAAAATATTTGAGAAGATTTAATAGTAGCGGCTGGACTCACCTCGCATTTAGTGGAAGAAACCAACGGCCCCTTACTCTACTCGCCTTTGAGGGAGAAAGAAGGGAATCAGGATTTTATAAAACATTTGGAAGTTATAATCAATCTTGTCCATAATTGATAACATTGCAACTTGGTATTGGAAGTTGAAAATAAATCATTTATCAAAAATATTTGTCATTGTTTTTAAAAGCTGTCAAGCACTCACATCTGGATGTAGCTCCCTTGCACCAACCACAGTGTTGCCGTTTGCCTTATCTCTATCTGTGAAAGTTGGGTTGGGATTGTTAGGGAGAGTGGGGACGGCAACACTGTAATCATATGGGAGCTACATCCAGATGCAAAGCCAGGGTGATTTCCACTTATTAATCTTTCAGTCACGGGATTATGAGCAGGGTGATTTCCGATAAAATTAGGTCGTTGCCATAGCAAACATAATAAAATGCAAGCCTATGATTGGTTAGAATTGACTGGTAGGAAATTTTCGACGAAATTCACAACATTCATTTGAACTATTTTATTCTTGAAAGATGTGTAATCTCAAGTTGATATCACCAAAATCATTGGAGTAATTGCCGATCAAAGTTGATATATTTAAAATTTTGATCTTTAAAACCTTGACAAGGAAGTACAAATCAGGACTCAAACCCTCTCGGGAAGAGTCCTAGAATACAGAAAAACGGTCAAATACATTGGCCAGAAAGTGTCCTGGAAAGAACACATTATGTTATCATATTACAAAAAAATGGAACCAGAATCCATGTACGGAATATTTCAAAATCCCATGTAAACTCACTAGAACAGCACTCTATTTCTAGCACTAACTCGGAATCCATGTATCAAATCGTAAAAAACAAAAAAAACACAAATCGACGCCAGGTAAACGCAGAAAACATACGACCCTTTAACTGACAAAAAAAAACTGTCGCCATTCATAAAAAATGGCCCTCTAAAAAGTCATCTAATTGATGTTCTGTTGTTTTTTGCCTAATTCCCGGCTTGAACACGGTTATGCCATTAAAATGTCCAGCAGTATCGGCCGAAAGATCTCCGATGAGAAAGACAAATTAAATTGGACCCGTGGGTCAGATTTTCGGATTTTGATACTGAATCATGGTACACGATGGGGCTCTTGGAAAAGTTGATTCATTAACAAAACTACTACCGGAAATAACAAACATACCGAAGAAATGTTGTCAACTTCATTCATAATGATAAAAATGAAATATCTCTCATTAAATGTCAGGTAAAAGACAAGCCCGTTAAGAAGTGGACATTAAAATAATCCAAGAACAAGTCGTTAGTGCTACTTATCAAGAAAATACCAAGATTTAATTGTGTAATATTCCTCATCAAAAGCTTTTATGTTGCTGATAAAGCTTACAATGTTCCTGTGGCTCGTTTTTAATTATATTCTACTTTGGAGTGGTCAGTAAAATTATTTTGGTGATAACACGATCGGTGAGAGCAGGGAGAGTACCATGTAGCTTAATTTTGAATTACAGTACTGTAAAAGAGAGTCATAGACAATATCAATTCAGATTAAAAACAAGCTAAGGTTAATTGCTTTAAATTTGTGATTTTGTAAAGACCTTTCACAGACTCCCTGTATTATGTCGCATCTCACACCTAGTTTTCCAGTTATTTTCCTAAGAAACTTCATCTCTGTCCTGCGGATCAATTCCTGAGTTGGAATGTTGTGAGGTATTCCAAAATAATTTTTATTCAAATCAAAAAAAAAAATAACAACTGACAAAGTTCTTCACACAGTTCAAATAATAAAATTGTTCAGTGGAAATTGGGAAGATAATCATAATATTAGTTTATTTTAATTGATATTTTTTTAGTCATAGTCAGAACAAAAGATCGATCCAGAAAAAAAAACAAAAATCCAAACAATCAAAAATGTTATTTTTGATGTACTATTCTTTAATGAAATGGCAAATTTGATATTTGAAAATGTAGTTCCGCGACAACAAGACCTTTTTATGAAAAAACTACCTTTTCTTCTTAATCTGAAAATTAAAAAAAAATCTGTGTGTTTAATGTGGTTTAAATTTTCAAAATCAACAGAGCTTGATAATTAGTCCAGACAGACATGATAAGCAAATGTTATTAAATCATCCCGAAAAAATAGAGGAGATTATTGATCGTTCAAGATATGTAAAAGAACTTTTAAAGATGAGTAATAGCAAACTATCATCAAAACAACACTGTTGAAGGATGGAAATCATATTCAAATGACGTTAAGGCTCTAAACAGTCTCCAATAATTTTTGGGAGCCATCAATAATAATTAAATTATTAATAAATTATCGTCATTTTCCAAAACTTGGATCATTCAAATTCAAATGGGAAAAGGAACAATTAAAAAAATAATTGTATGTTATATTATGATCACTCTCGATTTTTCTGTATTTTTTTTATTTGACTTGGTGATATTTCTTCACTTGTTTTAACAGTTTAGTTGACCTCTATTCTGTTTGTTTCCTTTATTTGCGGGTTTTTTTCTTTTTATGTGATTTCTACAACTCTTTACTACTCACTTTTAAAGTTTTTATAGAGTTTCTTTTAAATGTCTCGCATTTCCACGAAATAGTGGATAATTAGTTTTCTTTTTTGAGTTTGATACTGTTGATTTTCGTTTTTTTCTGCAGTGGGAGATTTTGCCCGTCTTCAAGAAAGTTTCTCTCATTTTTGTCATTTTTGTTGTTGATAACAAGTATTTATTTTTTAAATCTTGTTAATTAAAAAAAATATATACAGGGTGTAGTTAAGGGTGATAATCCTTGAATGATTTTAAGACAAAAAGTTCATATTGACATAGGTCCGCAAGAGCCTTATTTTCAAGATACAGGGTGTTGAAATTTTAAAAAATTAATGATTTTATTATAATTACTTTGATATTATTCCAGATATCTTTATGAAATCTGATACACGTCTTCTATGCATCAATATGCATTTTGTGATGTACAAACAATTTTATTTTTTTTACCAGTGGCGTCCGTACGGGTTCTGCACTCAATATTTTTGGAGAAAAAACTTGTACGCCACTGCTTCTTTTCAAAATAAAATTAATTTTTGTGATCCCTATTTATTTCTGAGCCAATTTGTTTTCTTGATTGTTTTTCTTCCGGCGCATGGTTTTCGCTAAAAAAAATAAAATCCACTTTATTGCATTGACACCCTGTTGTGTCTTCCAATATTTTTGAATCAGTGGCGCCCTCTCTAACATTCCCATGCATATTGATGCATAGAAGACGTGTACCAAATTTCAAAAAGATATTTAGAATAGTATCATAGTAACGAATGACCTATGTCCTTATAAGCTCTATGTCTTAAAATTATTAAAGGATTATTACCCTTAAGTATCGGCATTCAATCAATAAACACCCTGTATACAGGGTGATTTTAAAGTTGGTATTTTCCTCTTAACACTGTATAGAATGCAAGAAAAAAAGAAATTTTTTTAAATAAAATTATGTGCGAAAATGCTTTGTTACCGAGATACAGGGTGTTAAATTACTAAGAAAAAATGCATTTTTCATCATAACTTTCCTTCCACTCCAGATATTCCCACAAAATTTGGTACACTTCTGTTGATCAATAAATTACATTTTTTGATGTGAAAGTTTTTGAAAAATTTCTACCAGTGGCGTTCGAACCGGATTTGTATTGAATTTTTTTTAAGAAAAAAATAGTACGCTACTGCTTTTTCTTAAAATCAATATTATTTTTGAAATACTTATTGACTTTGGAGTTAATTTGATCTTCTGGTATTTTTTCGTACGACGAGCGGTTTTTGTTTAAAAAAAAAAAAAAACCCATTTTGATGCATGGCAAAATCGCTAAAATCTGATATGGTTTTTTGTATGTGAAATATTTTTCATTTTTGATTGTATTCATATTTTTTATCTTTTTCCACAAACTTCAACACCCTGTATCTTGGAAACGGGACCGTTTCGGACAAAATTTCACTTGAAAAATTTTGTTATTTTCTTGAATTCTATAGTATAGAAATAGTTGTCAACTTAGCTAGAAAATTTTTAAAAAAGACAAAGCATCAAAGGAAACAAATTCAATGAAAACTGGAAAAATTTCAAATAAAGAATTGAGCTCGGAATTTAGGTGAAAGATGAAAAATTCACGTATCAAAATACCACTAATCATAAATAATCCACTAAAACAATCGAAAAAAAGACATTATTGTTAAAAAATATCAATTTTTGAATATTTGAATGAATGTAGAATTCATAAATTTTTTTGAGTCTTTTATAGATTTGGAAAAGGATAGAAATTTCATTCTTCAAATTCAAACCTTAAGCAGCCTACCTGCGAAAACTTTCTTTTCGCTTCCCAATAACTTTCGAACATTGAATTTTTTATTATAAAGAACCATATAGGTTATTAAAATTTCTTTTTCGTTACTTATTCTGGAACTGTGCGCATCTCTATCTAATTTTTCAATAAATTGACCAAATAATTTCTCAAAAATGGAAAATTTCTTCACCCGTTGCTCTTACCAAAACAATATATGAGAACATTTTTGAAAAATTTGCAATTCTCTTATGGTGATTAATATTTTATTTGAAGAGAGTGTGATGATTTTAGTTTTGTTGTATGTATATATATTTTTTTAATTACATCTTTGTTAGTATACTCTGTATAACATTCACAAAAGCACATTTGAACCAATGACGATAATACTATAAATTAAATAATATAAATGAACTGGTTTCCGATCCGGTAAATGATACTTTTCGGTACAGTATGAAATAAATAATTCATATGGTTTTTAACAACGCAATCTTCTCATAAGAAATATTTCCTCACGAGGTGCCGCCCCCATTAGTGGTCCATTAAAAGTCCCATTCTTAATTTCCGATAACTCAGGAAGACTTATTGTTACGAATCTAAAAAGCGAAGTGGTTCGACATAAAGCGTATAACAATTTTAATCTTAAAATTCTTGTCTGGACATGAGGCTTGTCTATAAACATGCAATAAAACAATTGTTAATGATATAACTGATTGCAAACACCTTATCACACGAGGTGGCATAATTTTTTAAGTCTCATTCAAGCTTAATACTTTTATCTAAATCTACTACGTAAACATTCCCATTAAACACTCGAACGACTCAATCGTTGACACCACCAAGACAAACACATTTTTCCGAAAATCCTGTCAGACAATTATCATAAATACCCATCAACATAAAAATAAAACGATGAATCAAATATGCGTTGACAAGCGAAAAAACGTCCTACAACGCAACGAAGATAGAAATATGTCTCGGGAAAGTGTTAAATCTAACATCGCGGCCATTTAACATCTTCAGCCGTGTTTATATAATTTATAATTGCCCATGAAGAGCCCGCGGAGCTAAAAGGAGTATCGTGAATAAGTAAAATAATTATTGGCTAAGACAGAATGGCTGGAACACCGACTGTGCTCAAATTGATAACCTGATGTTTTAGTTCGAGAAAGTACAGGGGTTCTGAAAGTCGTAAAGATTGAGCTTCGATAGATGCTTGCAGAGAGGGATACGATGTTTATTGATTATTGACTTGTTTTGATATACATTTTGTTTGTCCATCGATATATTGACAATATTATGATTGCAAAAATCTACACTTCAAGGTGAGAAACATGAAACATATAACACAATAGTTCGAGCCTTCACAACCACATATCCAGTAAACTAAATCGTACATACCTCGATAAACTATATTTTTGTCTTTACTGGTTTGTCGTATAATAAGTTCAGGCACTGGGCGACCACTTTTCTGGAATTCACTTATTTTTGGAAAGTCAAGCTCATAGGCACATTTTAGTTGTTTGATTTTCTGCACCACCGACATTTTATTATTTATTAAAGTAAACACGACAGTATTATAAACTTGGCTTTTGTTGCCCTAAATAGGTACTTTCCCAAAACAACAACACCAAATAATGTCGTTTTTCTTCAACCTTGAGGACACACTCTCCAAATGTTTCCAGGGTCTAGTGTTACTAGCTAACCTGAGTCTGAGCACTCTTGAGCATCTGCTCATACACTTTTCAATCAAATCCATAGAATTTGTTGTCCAGAAGTAAAGCTCTTGTAGCATATCAAAAGACCACAGTATTCCAAGACTCCCTAATACACAAAGGCAGACTATTGAAGATCTTTCCCTGATAAATTAAAGTGTTTTTTTCAAACAATGTACCAACACTTTTGTTGACTCAGTCTTCATAGGAGTTTTGAGATACACCTTTCATCCACGGACGAGTGTACAGACTGGAAAGGAATGCCGGGAAGGCTTTCCCTCTCGAAAGGCTACAGAGGAAGGAGAATCTTTATCCTCAGTGACAGTCAAGCTGCAATCAAAACCATCTCCTGTCGGGAAAGCAAATCCAAACAAGTCATGGACTGTCAGCCAAACCTTGTCACACTGAGAGTATCAAACGATGTTACTCCTGGACGGATACCAGGACACACAGGGATAGCTGGGAACTAGCGGGCGGATCTACTAGCACGCAAAGCTGCAAACACACCACTTCTGAGTCCAGAACCTGCCATTGGTATTACGAAATCCTCTGTGATAGGTTGGCTGAACTGTTGGTCCAAAAAACAACATAAAGCTAGATGGTGCCAAACACCAGGACTGAAACACAGTAAATTAATGATGGCAGACGAGATTGAACAATCATTTTCTGGAAGCCTTCTGAAACTCAGCAGGAATCAGCTTAGGAAAGCAACAGGTATATTAACTGGACACTGCACTCTAAGGAGACACATGCATATCATGGGTCTTGTCAACGAGGAACCCATATGTAGGCTGTGCAACGAGGAGGAGGAAACAGCCCCCCACATTGTATTTGAATGTGAAGCGCTGGCGTACTGGAGAAGAGAGAATGATGAATTCACAACCGCTCCTCAAAGGACGGACAGGGAAACAGTAGAACGAGTTATAAACCTTATTCGGGCAATCGAGCTTTTTGACTGTGAGAGGCACAGAGAAGATACAATAAGCCCAACTAGAGGCTGCGGTGTCGGGGACAACAGCCCGAAACTCGTAGCGCCTGTACTTCAGTAATCAGTTCTCTATCGGAAAGCCTACAAGCAGAGGTTTTGGCTATCCTGGAGGTGGCAACTGAGTGGAGTTGGGGGACCTGAGCTGTCCTCCGCTTCACAATGGAGACAGGACGACTTGAGTGAAGAGGGTCAGGCAATTCGCCGGGCTTTTGTCCCCCCACCCTCAACATTACACTTTTGTTGGAATCGGAAGAAAGGTCATGTGAGTTCTCCGATTTTCTCTTTCATTGATCAATAACAAGTCTTGGAGAGCTACATACTTCTGAAAGGCCATGAATGCTGTTTCCAGAATAAATTATAGATTGAGATGCTGCTGGGTACCTTCAGACCATATCTAAGGAGACTCTCTTCAAAAGACACAGTCCTAGCTGCTCCTAGTTTTTCCTTGGTAGATCTGATGTTAAAGCAGGCTGAAGAAATTCTGCCACTCAAGATTAGTATGTGGTCATCAAAACGCAAATGGACACCCAGAAATTTCATTTTGGCCTTTTCCTCTGGCCTCTAGCCTGAACCTCATAATACTTGACTTGTCGACATTCTGTCTACATCATGTTGTCTCTCCAGCAGATACCTCGTCTGCAAACAAGGTAGATTTGCCCGATACGGATTTGTTGGCTGGAGGTACCCTTTTTTGTGTGTTCAAGACTTACCCGAGCACATTATCAACTGATGTCTATTTTTCAAGTATCATTGGAACCTCCCAGGAGCAACATCTCAAAACTCATAATGTTCAAGTTTTGACACACGTATGTTATGACCCACGCAATCGAATCAATCGGCAATATAAATCGCAAAACTTTGCCCCCAGTGCTTGTTGGTTTAGACGGGTCTGGAAGATGTTCTTAACCAACAGTTTGCTGTTGTTCTCTGGTTGAAGTTCCGAATCACTGAGGTGGAGAGCAAAAACTGGATTTCTATCGATAACTGGCAGCAGCCTTCTCAATTCTTTATCAGTAAAAAGGAGATGACTTCAGCCCCTTCCTTTGATCTTGGATTGGAATCACTATAGAGTTCCATTTGGCACATACATCTACAAGCCAGGATGTGGCGGTCTTTCATAAAATTTGGGGTCGTTGCAGTGACGTCTTTTGTCTTCTGAGTAACCCAAGAAATTGAGCAGATTACACAGTCTTCAAACAAATCATTTTTTGTAATGCCAACTTGAGCAAATGTTTAGAAACTAGGGTGGACATCCATCATATACCTCTTTCAATTCACTCCAGAGGATAGTAGTGAGCTTAAATTATTCTCTCTCCAGATTGTCGTGTTCACAGCATAGTTTCAGATCAAACCAAATAAGCTGGATAACCATTGATGAATGAAGTGCTGGAAAGGTAGAAAGAGAAGAGAGAGGTACTAAAAAAAGGTTTTGATAGATTCCACAGTCAAAAGCACTTCAGTCTGCCTGAGACAGGTTGGTCAGAAATAAAGGGAAGGTTCTCGCAAGTGTTGAGAGGTGTTGAAGTCGTTGCTGGCAAATAACAGGGCCCTCATTTTCATGATAGCGTTCATAGAACAGTTGCGCCTGTGACTCCGATATTCTCGACATCAGTGCTTCAAGAAGATATGAAGTAAGGAGAGACGGATTGTTAAGGGTACTGAAAAAGACTACTCGATGTCTGGTCCTAAAGTTCACGTGACACTGAGGAGACTGATCTTGAAACCAGTGGGTGAATGTGGATACCAGGTGGTTGTACTAAGCAGAAGACGACCAACTGTTGATTAGCAGACGTGAGATCTCAATTCGGCTCTTAGTATGTCATTTTTTTTCCATCCCTAGTGGCAAAGCCAGACGTGACAAAAGTGATTGACAAGAATCAGTTAAATTATCAAGAATTGAAATTGTATAAAAGACTCCAGCTGCTTTCTTAGATGAACACCCATTCTATTGTTACACAATATTAAACTATTGTTGTGATTGATGTTTGAAATCTTGCCTCAGAATACTAAAGAAACACGATATGACCTTCACTATCCTTGCGTTCAAGAAATAAAATTTCGTAATGAATTTGCTTTATCAGGCGCAATCTATAATCTAAAATAATTAGCACGTCATTTCAACTTGTGAGGCTTCTTAGGAATTCACGGACCCCACGTGAAATTCGTTTTACGACCAAATCTCGGATGTGGTAACCTTTTGTCGGATGTACTTACCAATTCATAAAACTTATGTTCATTGATGACTAGACTATTAATTAGTTTCAACTATAATCTTGTCATAATCCATTTAATGAATCTTAATTTAACGACGACACCAAAGAAGGTGTGCATGAACGAATTAATGATAACATTACCATATGGCGCGGCAAGTACCATGCATACCAAATAAAAGGGCCAAGAAACAATTAAGCCAAAATAAAACAAAAGAACAAATCCGTATCCTACCTGACCAGACAAGCGCGTGGGTTGCGCATACGCTTGCTTGATTTCGACCTCATTTATTAAAGGCCTGTCTACACAATTAAAATATATATTCGTATTTGGACAATTCGTATTATTGATCGCCCATAAAAGACTATGGGGTTTCAATGGTTCCATTCATCTGTTGAATTATGCACGTTACACACACCGCACCACGGTTTGTTCCTCACTGGCTGCACGCTGCTTACGGGTGGGGTTTATGGGTGAACTGGTCTTTAAATAATAATTATTGTTTATGAAGCGGGTTGTTTTGGGTAAATTAATTGATTCTACTTTGTTTTTGGATACATTTTATTGTTTTACTGAAGGGTCCTTGCCGCAAATCTTCAAAATCGTTGTCCTAGATGAGCTTCAACACTAAAGATAACTTCAAGGAAAAGATGAACACTGATACCACTCTTGCAGGATTTGTTTCCTGATTCTCCACCTATACATTGTTTCAGAAAAAGGCTGCGCTGGATCAGTAACTGGAGTACTTGAAGATCTTATTGGATGTTCACGGTGTTTAGTATGTTGCTGCTTGATCATATCATTTGGTATTTTCAAGTGAGTACCCAAGGTCTATGTTATTATTTTCCAGTTGACCTGAAAAAAAAAATTGTCACAGCATAGAAGTTACTGGTATGTCTCTTTCTTTGATTCTTTCTATCTGCTTCTGAATCTTTGATTGTTTCACACTTTGATTCCTTCTTCTTATATGATTGTTTTTGTTTATGATTATTTGTCGGGTTCCTTGACTTCATAGTTCTTCCAGTGATTCTTTATTTGGTTTTACAGTAATTTATTTTTGGATCTTCCAATGCTTCTTTTATTTATAATTCTTTGGTTCTTCATGTGTTTCTTTCATTGATTTTTTATATTGTCTTACTAGTGCTAATTTTGTTGATTTTTCTTATGCTTCTTTCATTAAGTTTTACTTTGTTCCCTTCTTCAGTGCTACGATTCTTTCAGGACTAGCTACATGATCAACTCTGGATCTGGAACTGGAACTGGAACTGGAACTGGAACTGGAACTGGAACTGGAACTGGAACTGGAACTGGATCTGGAACTGGAACTGGAACTGGAACTGGAACTGGAACTGGAACTGTAACTGTAACTGGAACTGGAACTGGAACTGGAACTGGAACAGGAACTGGAAGTAACTCCAGCAACAGCAAGAGGAAAGACAGATCATAGATCCAAAAGGAAGAAAAGAGAAGGTTTTTTATTCAGATAAGCAAAAGAAGTGGAAGACAGCACAAAGGTTATGCTTCCCAAAGCGGGGAGACTCAGTGAGGATCCAAAACAAAACTTTCAGAACTAGAAAACCACCAACAAGAACAAGAAAATGGGAATCCTCTGCAGAAAGATGTCTCAAAAAACGCAATCCTTCTTCCTTCATTGATTATCTCTTTTGTTATTCTAGTGATTATTTTTTTGATCTTTTTTGGTTTTTTAAGTGATACTTTCATTGATTTTGTCTTTGTTTCTTTTTTTAGTGCCACGATTTTTCGGGATCTTTGACTCTTTGGTTCGTCCAGTGTTTCTTTCATTGACTTTTTATTTGTTTCTCTCTTTAGTGCTACGATTCTTTCTAAGGATCCATGACTCTTTCGTTCCCCCTTCTTCTTGTGCTTCTTTTGTTCAATTTTTTTGATTCTTCCACTGCTTTTTCCATTGATTTTGTCTTGCTACTTTCTTTGATGCTACGATTCCTTCTAGGGATCTTTGATTCTTTGTATATCCTTTTGCTTCTTTCATTAAATTTTTCTTTGGTTTTTTCAGTGCTTTCTTCATTGATTTTGTCTTTGGTTCTTCCTGTGTTTTTTTATTGGCTTCTTCTTTGTCTCTTTCTCTAGTGTTACTATTTTTTCTAGGGATCTATGATTCTTTGGTTATTTAAGTGCTTCTTCATTCAATTTTTTCATTGTCTCTGTCTTTAGTTTTACGAGTTTTCCAGACAAAAAAAATTATTGAAAGAACAAAAAAAATCAAAGATCCCGAAAAACCAAACAGTCAAAGATCTCTAAAGTCCTGTAGAAGAGACCAAATACATCTCGAATGCTTGACATAACCTCAAAGGGTGTTTCTTCACCTCATGGCCACTTCGTGAATGGAGCAAGCCAGTCGTGCTACCCTTCTGCTTATATTCCAAAAGTTGTTGGATTCTGGAAAGCCAACAAAGAAACCGTTTTTGGGTTGCTTCTGATTATGCAAAATCATTTCTTCATTCTTTGCCCCAGAACCTCAATATTCAGTAGGGTGTCTCTTTTAATAAAAATCAAGAGGATTTATGTTTGGAGAACGTGGAGATGGTGAACTGTAATGCTAGTCTCCCAAGCTAGTACGACAGTATGGAGGAAGAGGAAAGGATGTCTCGTTCCATCTCACCAGTTCTTTTTTCATTGTCGGTATTCGTGAATACCTCCTCCTCCTCCTCCATACTCTCGTACCTGCTTGGACTCAGATTGACGGAAGTGTGGAGCAGCCTTGAAATCAGTGTAGTGCAAAGAAAGAAAATAATTATTGTAGAACCGAAGATTGAAAGAAATGATCAAAGGATTGAGGGATCATTTTGTGAATTGATCTCATCGATCATTTACTTCATTCATTGTTAAAAATAAACAGTTTAATGCAATGAACTCTCGATGATTTTAAATGCAGTAGTCACATCGTCAGCCCCAACAACCTTATTTTCCACTCCTTAATTATTCCATCATAACCAAAATACCAAAACATCCAGCGGTCATTTCTCCAAATCGTTTAAAAAAGACCAAATATTGCCGACCCCACCGCAGGAGGTACTTTGACATGGTACTTCTCGCTGTTCTCAGTAGGGTTTTTTTATGTAAAATTTGTAAAAACGTCAACAATTTTATTTATAATTTGAATAACTTATATACATAATTTTCCAATTATTTCGACGAGATTTATATGGACGATTTTTAAACTATTATAAGGAGCTGCTTATAAATGTCTTTGGGACGACATATTTCTAGAGGCATGTGCCCAATTTGATTTATATTGGCTGTTGGGAGACAAGAATTCGGGTAATAATAAGTTTGTTAGGCTTATTAATGTTTCTATCATGGTTATAAAAAGGATTATGGATGGATCTGGAATGGTTGAAAATGCTTGTTAGTCGGCGGGTGGTTCGCTATTTGAATATTGATCTGGTGCTGTCGTGACTGCCTCTCATATTTTAGATGTCTCGTCAATTTTTTGTTTTTTTGATCAGTACCATAAATTGTGTACAAGCCTTCAACGCCACCACATAGATCCAGGGGGTGGCGCTCGAGTTTTTGGAAAATATAATTTTCCAACCTTCGTTTAAAATCACCGAAAAAACTCGAAATTGAAACTGCTTATAATTATTATTTAGTAAGAATGATACAAAAGGTATTTATCAATGGCAGCTCCTACATTGGGTCATTTGGTCATTGATCTTCCATGCAAACATAGTTTAGAAAATAAATAAAAGTTTTTCCTTTTAAATTATTTTACTCGCGAATAATCAATCTAATTTCAAATCACATCTTATATTATTTCGACCATCCCTCGTAATAATCGTAATTAAACGCGCGAGCACAGTCAGAACTCAGAAATAGGATTGGGCTGCTGGCCGGAGCTGTCCTCACGGCGAAAATACCCGAAAATACACATCTACCGAACGCCTAAACGAATTGGAAAATTAAACCAAGTCTTGGGTCATCAGCCGCGTCTAAAATTTGATACATATTGGCGTCATCGATCCTAACTATTGATCGATCTGCGTTTTGGCATAACGTATCGGTTAAAACAATATTTTTTGATTTTGTGAGATCAGTTTGACAACGCTGTTGGACTTGGTCAATCGGGTAATGGTGAAAATGGTACAAGTTGGGTTAGGTAGTCCGTGTCAAGTTGGTTTATTGAAGAAAGTGTCTCCATAATCAACTGCCAGGAATTCAAAAAAACTTCCTCTTGAGTGCCGGAAATTGAAACTTTCCTTGAGTTACTGCCGTAAATTAAACAAAAAATACCCTTAAGTGACTGCCTGAAATTGAAAACAATTTTCCTTTGGAGTTACTACCTTGAATTTAAAACAAATTTCTCCTCAAGTATTTTCCGGGTATTGATTACATCTTTTCCCCTAAGTAGCTGCCGGGAATTAAGAACAAATCTCTCTTTGAGTAACTATCGGGAATTGGAAAAAAAATGCTCTCAAGTGACTGCCGGGAATTGAAAATAGATTCCCCTCTCAGTAACTGCTTGACTTTTAAAACAAATTTCCTTTCAGGTAACTGCCTGGAATTGAAAATGAATTTCCCCTCAAGTAACTGTAGAAAATTGAAAAATAAATTCACTCCTAACTGCCGGAAATTGAAAACAAATTTCCCCTTAAGTAACTGCTTGACATTTATAACAAATTTCCTTTCAAGTAATTGCCTGGAATTGAAAATGAATTTCCCCTTGAGTAACTCTCGAGAATTGAAAAACAAATTTTCCCCTAACTGTCGGAAATTGAAACAAATTTCTCCCCAAGTAACTGCCTGACTTTTAAAACCAATTTTTTTTCAAGTATCTGACTGGAATTGAGAAACAAATCTTTTCCTAACTGCTGGAGATTGAAAACCAATTTTCCCTTAAGTAACTGCTTGACTTTTAAAACAAATTTCCTTTCAAGTACCTAACTGGAATTGAGAAACAAATTTTACCCTAACTGCCGGAAATTGAAACAAATTTCCCCCTAAGTAACTGCTTGACTTTTAAAACCAATTTTCTTTCAAGTATCCGACTGGAATTGAGAAACAAATTTTTCCCTAACTGCTGGAAATTGAAAACCAATTTTCCCTTAAGTAACTGCTTGACATTTAAAACAAATTTCCTTTCAAGTAACTGCCTTGAATTGAAAATTAATTTCCCCTCAAGTAACTGTCGGGAATTGAAAAACAAATTTACTCCTAACTGCCGGAAATTGAAAATAAATTTCCCCTTAAGTAACTGCTTGACTTTTAAAACAAATTTCCTTTCAAGTATCTGACTGGAATTGAGAAACAAATTTTTCCATAACTGCTGGAAATCGAAAACCAATTTTTCCTTAAGTAACTGCTTGACTTTCAAAACAAATTTCCTTTCAAGTTACTGCCTGGAATTGAAAATGAATTTCCCCTTGAGTAACTCTCGGGAATTGAAAAACAAATTTTCCCCTAAGTAACTGCCTGACTTTCAAAACCAATTTCCTTTCAAGTATCTGACTGGAATTGAGAAACAAATTTTCCCCTAACTGCTGGAAATTGCAAACAAATTTTCCATCAAGTAACTGCTTCACATTTAAAATAAATTTTCTTTCAAGTAACTGCCTGGAATTAAAAATGAATTTTCCCTTAAGTAACTGTCGGGAATTGAAAAACAAATTTTCCCCTAACTGCCGGAAATTGAAACAAATGTCCGCCTAAGTAACTGCTTGACTTTTAAAACAAATTTCCTTTCAAGTATCTAACTGGAATTGAGAAACAAATTTTCCCCTAACTGCCGGAAATTTAAACAAATTTCCCCCTAAGTAACTGCTTGACTTTTAAAATAAATTTCCTTTCAAGTATCTGACTGGAATTGAGAAACAAATTTTTCCCTAACTGCTGGAAATTGAAAACCAATTTTCCCTTAAGTAACTGCTTGACATTTAAAACAAATTTCCTTTCAAGTAACTGCCTTGAATTGAAAATGAATTTCCTCTTGAGTAACTCTCGGGAATTGAAAAACAAATTTTGTCCTGACTGCCGGAAATTGAAACAAATTTTTCCCTAAGTAACTGCTTGACTTTTAAAGCAAATTTCCCTTCAAGTAACTGCCTGGAATTGAAAATAAATTTCCCTTTAAGTAACTCTCGAGAATTGAAAAACAAATTTTCCCCTAACTGCCTGAAATTGAAAATGAATTTCCCCTCAAGTAACTATCGGGCATTGAAAAAAAAATCCTCTCAAGTGACTGCCGAGAATTAAAAAGCAGCTTCCTCTTGAGTAACTGCCGGAAATTGAAAACAATTTTCCCCTTAAGTTACTGTCTGAAATTGAATAAAAAAATCTTCCAAGTAACTGCCTGGAACTGAAAAGACATTTTCCCTTAAGTTTTGTCCCAGAATTGGAAACAAATTCCCTCCTTAGTAAGTGCCGGCTATTGAGAACCAATTTTCCCTTAAGTAACTCTCGAGAATTGAAAAACAAATTTTCCTCTAACTGCTGGAAATTGAAAAAAAAAATTCCCTCAAGTTACTGCTTGACATTTGAAATAAATTTCCTTTCAAGTAACTGCCTGGAATTGAAAATTAATTTTCCCTCAAGTAACTGTCGGGAATTGAAAAACAAATTTACTCCTAACTGCCGGAAATTGAAAACAAATTTCCCCTTAAGTAACTGCTAGACTTTCAAAACAAATTTCCTTTCAAGTAACTGCCTGGAATTGAAAATTGATTTCCCCTCAAGTAACTGTCGGGAATTGAAAAACAAATTTACTTCTAACTGCCAGAAATTGAAAACAAATTTTCCCTTAAGTAACTGCCTGGAAGTGAAAATAAATTTCCCCTTAAGTAACTCTCGAGATTCGAAAAACAAATTTTCCCCTAACTGCCTGAAATTGAAAATGAATTACCCCTCAAGTAACTATCGGGCATTGAAAAAAAAATCCTCTCAAGTGACTGCCGAGAATTAAAAAGCAGCTTCCCCTTGAGTAACTGCCGGAAATTGAAAACCATTTTCCCCTTAAGTTACTGTCTGAAATTGAAAAAAAAAATTCTTCCAAGTAACTGCCTGGAACTGAAAAGAAATTTTCCCTTAAGTTTTGTCCCGGAATTGGAAACAAATTCCCTCCTTAGTAAGTGCCGGCTATTGAGAACCAATTTTCCCTTAAGTAACTATCGGAAATTAAAAAAAAATCCTCTTAAGTGACTGCCGGGAATTAAAAAAAAATACCCTTAAGTAACTGCCTGAAATTGAAAACAAATTTAATTTAAAGTAACTGCCTCGAGTTGAAAATAAATTTCCCCTTAAGTATCTTCCGGGAATTGAAAACAAATCTTCCTTTAAGTAACTATCGGGAATTGAAAAAAAAATCCTCTCTACTAGTGACTGTTAAGAAATAAAAACCAGTTTCTGCTTAAGTAACCGCCGGGAATTGAAAACAAATTTTCCCTCAATATACTGCCTGGAATTGAAAACAATTTTTTTTTGAAGTAACTGCCTCGAATTGAAAATAAATTACCCCTCAAGTGTCTTCCGGCAATTGAAAACAAATTTTCCCTCAATATACTGCCTGGAATTGAAAACAATTTTTTTTCGAAGTAACTGCCACGAATTGAAAATAAATTACCCCTTAAGTGTCTTCCGGCAATTGAAAACAAATTTTCCGCTAAGTGACTGCCGGGAATTGGGATCAAATTTCCCTTTAAGTAACTATCGGGAATTAAAAGAAAATTCCTCTTAAATGACTACCGGAAAGTGAAAACAAGTTTCTGCTAAAGTGACTACCGGGAATTGAGAACAAATTTCCTCTTTAGTGTCCCTGAATTTGAAAAGAAACTTAATTTCAAGTGACTGCCTCGAATTGAAAATAAATTTCCCCTTAAGTATCTTCCGGGAATTGAAAGCAAATCTTCCTTTAAGTAACTAGTGGGAATTGAAAAAAAAATGCTCTCTACTAGTGACTGCCAAGAATTAAAAACCAGTTTCTGCTTAAGTAACCGCCGGGAATTGAAAACAAATTTTCCCTCAATATACTGCCTGGAATTGAAAACAATTTTTTTTTGAAGTAACTGCCTCGAATTGAAAATAAATTACCCCTCAAGTGTCTTCCGGCAATTGAAAACAAATTTTCCACTAAGTGACTGCCAGGAATTGGGATCAAATTTCCCTTTAAGTAACTATCGGGAATTAAAAGAAAAATTCCTCTTAAATGACTACCGGAAAGTGAAAACCAGTTTCTGCTAAAGTGACTACCGGGAATTGAGAACAAATCTCCTCTTTAGTGTCCCTGAATTTGAAAACAAATTTTACCTTAAATAACTGCCAAGGAATTGGAAACAAATTTCAATTTAATCAACTTCTCCCCAAGTAACTTACAAGAATTCTTAATCTTATAGAGAATTATGAGCACTTATTACAAGTGTATACTTGTGTTTTTAACTATGCCTATTTTCCTATTATTATGATGATGATGATAAAGACCACTGGTCTCTATCATATTTCAAGTAGCAAGTATGAACTGTAGTGTTTTTCATACTCCAATACAGGGATCGTATAAAGATATTTTACCACAATTTCCATTCTTCAGTTGACCCTATTGATAAGAACCCTAAAGCATCATTAGCAACTACACCCCAAGTCATATTTCCTGAAAATATCTCACTTCCCAGAACCAACCCACTTTGCACAAAATAGAAACATCACAACCCACATTTGTGAAAATAACCCAACGGGCAATTTGTTCTGAAAAAGGAGCCCCGTCGAGTGGACAGGGTCCGAACACAAAAACTTTCGAAAACGAGTGGAACACCCACCTTAAGGTTCCATGTGTAATGAACACATTTGATTTTTGTGATTTTATTCAATTTAGTTGGTATGGAGAGATACAAGGGAGATTCAAAAAGACTGTATGGGTTTGAGTGTCCCATGATAACCAATCAAGGACACAGCAACCAATGTACGAATAACAAACATTGTTGGAAATGACGTCAATATCAATGTGTTACCCAAACTCTTAACAAAACCTCGTATATCCAAACAATAGCCCGAAATCTTTGCCATTTGTATCAGCGCGACCTTTTGAATTTTGAAAGCCCAAACCGGACACGTCACGCTGTTAAGACCACCATGAAATCCATGTTAGAAAAATGTTTGTCAACAGAGATTCCCAATGTAAATAGCCCAAATATACAAAGTGTCACAATTTCAGACTTATTGAAGATAATGGTCTTAAAGTGACAGTTATTGATGGGATGGTGTCAAAGAATAGGAAGATCTTTCAATCTGTAGGGGTCTCTATTATTGAGCGTTTTCGCAAACAGATAATGGTGAGAAAAGATATCTTGATGGTCAAATTTTTCATATAATAGAGCAAAAATAGTCATTGCGTCCCACAGAAAGTACCATAAACCACAAGTCGGACGACGTGGCGCGCTGTTCCCCGTATATTTGTCCCATTGTCTTATTGTCTTCGTGCTCGGGCTTCTCTTCGTGAGGCCTCCCGGTCACGTGATTTATTGCCGATGTTCGAACGGGGTATGCGACCGGCGCGGCGCCACTGTCCGGACCGGGGCGCCCCTCGTGCTGCGAACCCCGCGGTGCGCCGGACCTGCCTCCAATGGAATTTCTATTGTTTTGCGCGATCTTCTGCCTAGTACCGTTTTGTGTTTAGTTTAATGTAACATACTATTGAGGTTGAGGTTCATTGACATATTATATAATACTTCATTCTAACGATATATGGACATCATATGTTTCACTTACATCAGATACAACCCATATGGTCGAACGCACCTTTTTTATAGGTCAGCCGGTGAAACAAGTGAGCAAAAGAATGCAGATTATAGATTTATTGTTTGCAGTACTAATTTTTTACATTATTACACGATTTTTCAGCTATTCATTCAAGACAGATTCAAGATTTTTCAAAACGTCTTTATCCGTCATAAACATTCTGGTATGATAGGTGACAAAAGTAGACAGGAATTTTACTGTGGAATACTTGACGTTTTTTTTACTCTGCAATCTATTTCACACAAAGTCGACACCAGAACATAAAAAAATACATGTGAGAAAGAGAGGTTTCGTATGTTCAAACTGTCAGCGGTATTCAATAAATATCCTCCAATATTGAACGAAGACAGACATTTCCAATTTGGAAAGCCTTAAAGAGAGACGAATTAACCCTGACCTTCTTTTCGCTTATATCAATCGGCATGCCTCGGTACCCTACGGTGATGGTCGAAGATCCTTACAGAGTACCGAAACGCCATTACAGGAAAGAGAATCTCTTTCTTCCGAATTGTCGAGTTATATTATCCTGGGCCCGGACTCTGTAAAGAAATAGCGATAAAGATTCTCTTCTCTTTGATTAAACATCGGTCGCTTCTTGATCACAAAATAATGTCGTGATAATGTCGGATAGCAGAGCCAAGAGATTCTCTATCGCTATTTTCTTACAGAGTCCGGGCCCTGAGGGCTTATTAAAGTGCTCAACTAGGCCTGCTTGACAGCATTCTTCTCAAGCTGGTTCATACCATTAACCATCAACGACTCTTGGGAAGTTGGTGCATTTCCTGGATTATTATATTTGAAACAGACCAATCCCACTTCTGTCTACTCTCTCTCCAAAATTTTCTAGTGAGGGTTCGAATGTTTTCCTTGGATGCTGACAAGGGATGAGCTGTGGATCAGTTTGAGTTTTGACAAGGTTGCAACACAAACGATGGAGTTTTCAGGTCCTTGGAGGGAATCTATTCAGAGATCAATGGTGGGAGGGTTCCTGCAACGACTTTTTGTGAACTGTCAAAGGCATTCAACTGATGGCTTCAGGGGAGTAGCACTACCATGACTTAAATCGAATCTGTCTCAGAGAGTTTTCACTGGCACTGATCAGTCATCACTCAGGGGTCTGTTCTGGTATGACTATACAGGTTGATTCACTATGTTTGCAGGTGACACCACAATTTTGAGAACTTGAGGGGATCAATATTTGCTCATCTTGCGAAGATTAAATCCTGGTGCGCTTCCATGCAATCAACTTTTGTTAAAAAGTTTGACATATCTCTGGGCACCTTTTCCGTTGAGGCTCGATATGAATCTTGGTTTCCTGGGCTGATCAGTGACGGAAAACTGACATTTGAGGATGACATTGTGGCACAGAAAACAGATCTTCTTTGGTGGCCACCAATAAACAGTAAAATTACATCAGTTTATCTATAAAGTTATGAAAAAAATATCAAAATCCTCCAAAAAACGCCAACATTTTAACGAATTGGATCTTGCCTTGGATTGGTTGACAATTATAGTGTTTTGTCGAAAGACAGTCACATCACATCAATGTAATTATAAAATGGCGCGAAAATCATCAAAATCCACCAAAAAAACACCTTAATTGAAATCTGCCTGAGGCGCCAAATTTTCGGATTTGTTGGAAATCAATGAGTTTTCTCGATACAAAATTAAACTACATTGATTACTATGCAAACTAAGGCAGAAATCATCAAAATCCTGCAAAAACCAATAAGATAACAACGAATTGGAACTTGCCTCGGGTGCCGAAATTTTGAATTTGTTGCAAATTAATATGTTTTGTTAAACCGCATCAGTTCCTTCATAAAATAGCGCAAAAATCATCAAAATCCACTAAAACATACTCAAATCAAAATATGCCTGAGGCGCCAAATGTTCGAATTTGTAGGAAATTAGAAATAAATAAGTTCGCTTGATACAGAACTACATGAATTACTCTGTAAACTAAGGCACAAATCATCAAAATCCTCCGAAAAACAACAAAATTGCGCAAAAAATATCAAAATTTACTTGATAACGCTCAAATTGAAATTTGTCTGGGGAGTGAAATTTTTGGACTTGTAGAAAATTAGAAATTAATGAGTTTGCTTGATACAGAATTACATGAATAAGGTACTCTGTAAACTAAGGCATAAATCATCAAAATCCTCCAAAAAACCAAAAAATTGCACAAATTATCAAAATTTACAAAATAACACTCTAATTAAAATTTGCCTGGGGCGCCAAATTTTCGGAATTGTAGAAAATCAGAAATTAATGAGTTTGCTTGATACAGAACTATAGTAAATACCAAACAAATTTCGATCGACGTCATCGTTGCCACCAAGCTCGTTGTTATGAAGTTTGCTGGTGGCCAAATTTGGTCACCTGCGAATCACATTGAAACTCGCTTGATGGCAATTATGACGTGAATCGAAAGTGGTTTGGCATTTGCTGTACATGAATTAGATACTCTGCAAACTAACGCATAAATCATCAAAAACTTTCAAAAAACAAGAAAATTTCGCAAAAATTATCTTGATCTACAAAATAACACTCAAATTGAAATTTGCCTGGGGCGCCAAATTTTCGAATTTGTAGGAAATTGAAAATTGATGAGTTTGCTTGATTCAGAACTACATGAATTAGATACTCTGCAAACTAAGGCATAAATCATCAAAATCCTTCGAAAAACCACAAAATTATAATGAATTGAAAATTGCCTCGGGCGCCGAACTTTTAGATTTGTTGAAAATTAATATGTTTTGCTGATGGACAGTTGAATCACATCAGTTTTTATATAAAATGACGCAAAAATCATCAAAATTCACCGAAAACACTCAAATTGAAACCAGCATCGGACGCCACATTTTCAATTTTTTTTTGTAAAATGATGAGTATTTTTAGCCTGGAAATCAGGCTAAAAATACAAAAACCACAATGAATTGAAACATGCCTCGGGCGCCGAACTTTTAGATTTGTTGAAAATTGATGTGTTTTGTTGATGGATAGTCAAATCACATCAGTTTTCATATAAAAAGACGCAAAAGTCATCAAAATTCACCGAAAACATTCAAATTGAAACCAGCATCGGACGCCACATTTTCAATTTTTTTTTTGTTAAATGATGAGTTCTTGAAACACAATCAAACTACATGAAGTACCCTGCAAACTAAGCTAAAAATCTACAAAAATTTCAACTTATTGAAACATGCCTCGGGTGCCGAATTTTCAAATTTGTTGTTAATAGACAGGCAAATTTTGACAAACTTAACCCTGATATAAACATAACTCAGTTCTTCTCATTCCGCACTCATCCTTGTTGAAAAAGGCACGGGAGGGTCAAGACAAGATTAAAGCTTTGCCATTCCTAAGATATTTTTAAAAACAACATGGACAAATGGAACAATTTTTGTCATGATGAGGGGTGGAAAAGGAAAAATAATATGACTAACTCCGGATATCAAGAAAATCAAGGCAAATTAATTCTCCTATCGGTTGTCCCAACCACGAACGCCCACAAAATCCAATCGATGGAACCAAACTCGACCGGTGTCACCCTATATGCTGATAACGATCAATCCCAAGCAAGCAAGCCTCGCTCGTCACAAATTTGAATATGTTAATTTCGGCAGATATTTTTGGTCCTTAGACTTTGTATTTATAGTAATGCGTTCGTGGAGGTCGGTACCGACCTAACGGGGTGTCGACACGAAATTTAATAGGGCGTCATTCTTTTGTTTTTCGCGTGTCTCACTATGTCACAAACAAACAATTTTTCACTTTTATCGCTCGTTTTTCGCCGTGCATCGATAAAAAGAAGTTCAGGGTACGGATAGTGTTGTTAATTTATTCCGGCTATTACCAGTGGAACACTTGTTATGGCTAAACTTCAGGCTTCACGTGATTATCAGGATAATAAGGGAGCTAAAGCTGAAGTTGTTTATTTAATGTCGTGTTTTCCATATTGAGTCACGGCATTTTACCACATTCCTTCATCAAAGCCCACTAGGGCTCAATTTAGATTACCTTTCCCTGCACTTATTGCCGAACAAAAGACTTTATAAAAAAAAAAGAAACATTTGGAACCAGACCATGAAATCCAATTACTCTAATGGCGACCGTCGCGAAATTTGAAGACCAGTAGCCTGCCACAATCCTAAATCTCTTACGAAAAGGCTAATGAAATCAGCTTTTCGATACTCCCTTTTGATGTTTGGGAATTTTATAGCCTTGACACGGGTTTGGTTTAGGATCGGTGGCCGTTCGAATTACGGCTACGTCGTCGGTATTGGCGATTTCGGGATTGCTGATTCCCACCGTGCAGTTCTGCAGTGTTGTGGAGTTGCAGATTTAATTAACTGAAGAATTTAATGGCTTGCCCTTGTGATCAAGTGGACTGCAGGCTGTTTATTTGAAAATTTATATAACTCTCATCCTCGCATAGATACAAAGACAGTAGATTTTACCGCCAATTTTCCATTAAAAAACATGGAAAAACATAAAAAGTGATTTTGGAAAAATATTGGAGAAAATGGTCTTGAAAATATGTGGCAAGATTTTGAGTAAAAGGCAATAATCACTCATAAAAAGATTCATAACTCAAAAACTACAAGAGATGGGATTTTGATTTTTGCACCAGTGGATTTTTCAGATAATTTTCCATTAAAATACATCAAAAAACATACCAAGTGATTTTGGAAAAATATTGACGAAAAAGGTTTTGAAAATATGTGGCAAGATTTTGAGTGAAAGGCAACAATGAGCAATAAAAAAATTCATAACTCAAAAACTACAAGAGATGGGATTTTGATTTTAGCATCAGTGGATTTTTCAGACAATTTTCCATTAAAATACACGAAAAAACATACCATGTGATTTGGAACAATATTGAGGAAAATGGTCTTAAAAATATGTGGCAAGATTTTAAGTAAAAGACAACAAACACCCATAAAAAAATTCATAACTCAAAAACTACAAGAGATGGGATTTAGATTTTAGCACCAGTGGATTTTTCAGACATTTTTCCATCAAAATACACGAAAAAACATACCAAGTGATTTGAAAAAATATTGGGGAAAATGGTCTTGAAAATATGTGGTAAGATTTTGAGTAAAAGGCAACAATCACCAATAAAAAAATTCATAACTCAAAAACTACAAGAGATGGAATTTTGATTTTAGCACCAGTGAATTTTTCATACAATTTTCCATTAAAATACACACAAAAACATAACAACTGATTTGAAAAAATATTGAGGAAAATGGTCTTAAAAATATGTGGCAAGATTTTAAGTAAAAGACAACAAACACCCATAAAAAAATTCATAGCTCAAAAACTACAAGAGATGGGATTTTGATTTTAGCATCAGTGGATTTTTCAGACAATTTTCCATTAAAATACACGAAAAAAACATACCATGTGATGTGGAACAATATTGAGGAAAATGGTCATAAAAATATGTGGCAAGATTTTAAGTAAAAGACAACAATCACCCTTAAAAAAATTCATAACTCAAAAACTACAAGAGATGGAATTTTGATTTTAGCATCAGTGGATTTTTCAGACAATTTTCCATTAAAATACATCAAAAAACATACCAAGTGATGTTGGAAAAATATTGACGAAAATGGTCTTGAAAATATGTGGCCTGATTTTGAGTAAAAAGCAACAATCACCCATAAAAAAATTCATAACTCTAAAACTACAAGAGATGGGATTTTGATTTTAGCATCAGTGGATTTTTCAGACAATTTTCCATTAAAATACACGAAAAAATATACCAAGTGATTTGAAAAAATATTGAGGAAAATGGTCTTGAAAATATGTGGCAAGATTTTGAGTAAAAGGCAACAATGAGAAATAAAAAAATTCATAACTCAAAAACTACAAGAGATAAAATTTTGATTTTAGCACCAGTGAATTTTTCATACAATTTTCCATTAAAATACATGAAAAACATAACAAGTGATTTGAAAAAATATTGAGGAAAATGGTCTTGAAAATATGTGGTAAGATTTTGAGTAAAAGGCAACAATCACCAATAAAAAAACTCATATCTCAAAAACTACAAGAGATGGGATTTTGATTTTAGCACCACTGGATTTTTCAGACAATTTTCCATTAAAATACATGAAAAAACATAACAAGTCATTTGAAAAAATATTGAGGAAAATGAGTAAAAGGCAACAATCACCAATAAAAAAACTCGTATCTCAAAAACTACAAGAGATGGGATTTTGATTTTAGCACCAGTGGATTTTTCAGACATTTTTCCATTAAAATACACAAAAAAACATACCAAGTGATTTGAAAAAATATTGGGGAAAATGGTCTTGAAAATATGTGGCAAGATTTTGAGTAAAAGGCAATAATCACTCATAAAAAGATTCATAACTCAAAAACTACAAGAGATGGGATTTTTATTTTTGCACCAGTGGATTTTTCAGACAATTTTCCATTAAAATACTTGAAAAAACATAACAAGTGATTTGAAAAAATATTGATGAAAATGGTTTTGAAAATATGTGGCATGATTTTGAGTGAAAGGCAACAATCACCCATAAAAAAATTCATAACTCAAAATCTACAAGAGATGGGATTTTGATTTTATCACCAGTGGATTTTTCAGACATTTTTCCATTGAAATACATCAAAAAACATACCAAGTGATGTTGGAAAAATATTGAAGAAAATGGTCTTGAAAATATGTGGCAAGATTTTGAGTAAAAGGCAACAATCACCAATAAAAAAACTCATATCTCAAAAACTACAAGAGATGGGATTTTGATTTTAGCACCACTGGATTTTTCAGACAATTTTCCATTAAAATACATGAAAAAACATAACAAGTCATTTGAAAAAATATTGAGGAAAATGAGTAAAAGGCAACAATCACCAATAAAAAAACTCGTATCTCAAAAACTACAAGAGATGGGATTTTGATTTTAGCACCAGTGGATTTTTCAGACATTTTTCCATTAAAATACACGAAAAAACATACCAAGTGATTTGAAAAAATATTGGGGAAAATGGTCTTGAAAATATGTGGCCAGATTTTGAGTAGAAGGCAACAATCACCCATAAAAAAATTCATAACTCAAAAACTACAAGAGATGGGATTTTGATTTTAGCATCAGTGGATTTTTCAGACAATTTTCCATTAAAATACTTGAAAAAACATAACAAGTGATTTGAAAAATTATTGATGAAAATGGTTTTGAAAATATGTGGCATGATTTTGAGTGAAAGGCAACAATCACCCATAAAAAAATTCATAACTCAAAATCTACAAGAGATGGGATTTTGATTTTATCACCAGTGGATTTTTCAGACATTTTTCCATTGAAATACATCAAAAAACATACCAAGTGATGTTGGAAAAATATTGACGAAAATGGTCTTGAAAATATGTGGCAAGATTTTGAGTAAAAGGCAACAATGAGCAATAAAAAAATTCATAACTCAAAAACTACAAGAGATAAAATTTTGATTTTAGCACCAGTGAATTTTTCATACAATTTTCCATTAAAATACATGAAAAAACATAACAAGTGATTTGAAAAAATATTGAAGAAAATGGTCTTGAAAATATGTGGCAAGATTTTGAGTAAAAGGCAACAATCACCAATAAAAAAATTCATAACTCAAAAACTACAAGAGATGGAATTTTGATTTTAGCACCAGTGAATTTTTCATTCAATTTTCCATTAAAATACACAAAAAAACATAACAAGTGATTTGAAAAAATATTGATGAAAATGGTCTTGAAAATATGTGGCATGATTTTGAGTAAAAGGCAACAATCACCAATAAAAAAAATCATAACTCAAAAACTACAAGAGATGGGATTTTGATTTTAGCACCAGTGAATTGTTCAGACAATTTTCCATTGAAATACTTGAAAAAACATAACAAGTGATTTGAAAAAATATTGAGGAAAATGTTCTTGAAAATATGTGGCCAGATTTTGAATAAAAGGCAACAATCACCAATAAAAAAATTCAAAACTCAAAAACTACAAGAGATGGGATTTTGATTTTAGCACCAGTGAATTTTTCAGACAGTTTTCCATAAAAATACTTGAAAAAACATAACAAGTGAATTGAAAAAATATTGAAGAAAATGGTCTTGAAAATATGTGGCCTGATTTTGAGTAAAAAGCAACAATCACCAATAAAAAAATTCATAACTCAGAAACTACAAGAGATGAGATTTTGATTTTCACACCAGTGAATTTTTCAGACAATTTTCCATTAAAATACATCAAAAAACATACCAAGTGATGTTGGAAAAATATTGACGAAAATGGTCTTGAAAATATGTGGCAAGATTTTGAGTAAAAGGCAACAATCACCAATAAAAAAATTCATAACTCAAAAACTACAAGAGATGAGATTTTGATTTTAGCACCAGTGAATTTTTCAGACAATTTTCCATAAAAATACTTGAAAAAACATAACAAGTGATTTGAAAAAATAGTGACGAAAATGGTCTTGAAAATATGTGGTAAGATTTTGAGTAAAAGGCAACAATCACCAATAAAAAAATTCATAACTCAAAAACTACAAGAGATGAGATTTTGATTTTAGCACCAGTGAATTTTTCAGACAATTTTCCATAAAAATACTTGAAAAAACATAACAAGTGATTTGAAAAAATAGTGACGAAAATGGTCTTGAAAATATGTGGTAAGATTTTGAGTAAAAGGCAACAATCACCAATAAAAAAATTCATAACTCAAAAACTACAAGAGATAGAATTTTGATTTTAGCACCAGTGAATTTTTCATACAATTTTCCACTAAAACACACAAAAACATAACAAGTGATTGATAAAAATATTGAGGAAAATGGTCTTAAAAATATGTGGCAAGATTTTGAGTAAAAGGCAATTTTCCATCTAAAAACATAACAACTGTTTTGGAAAAATATTGAGGAAAATGGTCTTAAAAATATGCGGTGGACTGTCTCAATATTTTTTCTATGCCTCACACCCTGTATACAACAGCTTCCACACAACCAGTACGTCGCGCTACAGAGTCCAAGGGGGGTCATAAGGGCATCCTCGGCCCCATGGGGGTAATTTACGACATCTTCACCGTGTGACTACCTCATTGTTTGAGTAACTATAACGTTTTTCACTCTTATCTACTGATGTATCTTTGTCTATCTTTTGTAAAATTTAGTGTTAAGGCCATTTTAGGGTTTTAATGTAGGCTCGGTGTAATAGGCATCATGCCGCGGAATATATTTCAGATTCTAGCTGTGCTGGTTGTTATCTTGATGGTCTACGCTAATGTTTTGTAATTTTTATTGGTTTCCTGGTTTTCTTCTTCCTTATTGATCACAATAATAGTATATTATTCATCGAGTGGATAATAGTGGCTATTACTCACGTGAATGCAGTCTTGCAAGTAGCGTAAGCATCTGAGTGAGTAATAGTCATTACCCACACTATACTTTTTCTATGATTATCTATTAATTGAAGCGAACTATGCAATATTTGATGTAAATTGCTGGGCACTTTTCGACCAAGATCAGTCCACAATAGGTTGCCTCACTTTGCCTGAGGTAATAGACTGAGGGGGAAAATATCACGTAATCTGTTTCTAGCGTCTACAGTAGACTGAATCCTGTCATTCGATTGCATCGGTCTGCATCGTATCTTGTCATGTGTCATTCGCACTGATTTCGCCCATGGGTTTCTGTTCTACTGTTTTTGATAGGGATCATCTGGCAACACTGGAAACAGATGACGTCATGACCGTAAAAGTGAGGCAACCTGTTATATACTGATCTTGCTTTTTGACAACTGTACTGAGGATAAAGAGAGGTTAGGTCAACACAATGACTATCAAATAAGTATGGACGGTCAAAATGATGGATTTGAAGGTGTACGTATGTTGCTTGTCGAATTTTCTGATTGGCTCCTGAACAGTGGAGTCTTTTTAATTTGTAGAAAACAATTGAGTATTGAGTAATAGAAAAAAAGTCGCTGGTATGAGTAAAGAGTGATATTAACCACATATCTACAATATGTTGTCATTCTCATAATTCTTCTCCGAATGTAACCCAAAACCATAACCCACTGAATCACCAGCCGATTATATTTAGTTATTCCAAGAATACCTACAGAGTACCATAGGAAGGAAGTGGTTCCCCACTGGTAGCCCATACAAACTTTTGAAATGAGCCATAAAACATAGAAAACGTCGATGTGAGTTTGGACAGATAAATTTCGACAGGGCTGTGCTCAACAATATAAGTTGGATATAAACAGGTGATAAAAGACGTCAATTCATATGGGCAGCTGAAATTGGTTGTTGATAAATCGCAATGTTCAAATATAGAGTTTCAGATGGTTTTGTAACAGGTGAGCTGATGTGGGTTGCGAATTTATGGTTTATTATAAAAGAATATGGGTGTTTGCGAAAAAAATCCAGTACACTAAGTACGAAAAATGATTGGCATAAATCCCAATATTGATTGACGTTCAGCAATATTTTTCACCCTCTTTCATAAAAAAAAGCAAAAAAGTAAGTACTCAAAGCAAAACGGTGAAAAAAAAACTTCCAATTAACTTTATAGTTCTGATGATTTTTTCGACATTTTCGATTTTTTGCAAATTTTTCTAAAATTGTTTTGCAAAATCTTGCTCATTGTGAGAATTATTTTCCTAGTTTAAACATACTTGCTAAATTTTGCCAAATATATCACTGAATACACTCGCATGATAAAATAAGACGAAAAATGGTAAAAAAAAAATTGGATCAGCAGGTTAGAATAAATGATTCATATCTTTCAAAATAATGAAAATGGCGTCTTAAATTTCGTACCAGTGGATTCGGCAGGAGTTTTTGTAAAACATTGACTGGAAAATACCAGGAGGAAAAATAAAACAAAAAATCTAATCAGTCGAAAAGGCTAGACTAAAAAATCCATATCTTCCAAGATTCTTAAAAACTAGGACAAAATAAGTAAAATATAGTTAATTGTAATCAGTTGACTAAAAAATTCATATCTCACAAAACATTCAAGAAAGCGTCTTGAATTCTGCTGCAGTGGATTCAGCAGGAATTTTTCTTATTGAAAACACCAGTTAAGCACGCAGGAGTAAAACGGAAAAATTAAATATACAAAGTAAAAAAAATTGCCAGCTGACTAAATTTATCCTGTTTAGTCGGGTATATTGTACCGGTTTTTGAATTGTACCACCTCAATATTCATTAAATTCTGACCTTCCAGTGCCATCTGGTTAGTTTGTTTGACTCTTGCCATCAAAACAAAAACTGATCAGAAGCGAAAATTATTTGTCATTCAAGCAGATATTCAAAGAGGAAAATTTAACTTGATCTGACTAATCGGTTCGGTTATTTGTACCACTACATGGTTGGTTAGATTGTACCAGATATATTTTACTTAACTCATGTTTTTTTTTCGGTCATGCATCAGAAGGTTATCAATAACTGCCAGTCAGGGCAGGTTTATAAAACAGCAATAAGAGAGTATAAAACTAGAAAATTTGGACCAACTGGGGTGCATGAATAGATATTTTCAATTTCCATAGTTATTCATTAGAATGATATTTTGTTCTACCGTTATTATGTTCCATAAGCTTGTTTGAATTAAATCGATGGAATTCTCAGTCATTATGTTTGCTAGATTATTTCAATGATTCCAGAAATCCAATGCTTTTTAGTATAGTACAATTTGTCGAACTGCATGGTACAATTTACCGAACATTTTTTCTTAAAGCTTATTATTCTATTTAAGTTCCTATCGAAGTTTTCCATTGCGTATTTTGATAGAAACATATGAAATGATGTTAGTTCATTGAATTAGGACCAATGACCAGCGAGGTATTTAGGAAAATATGATAAGGTCTGGTTTCTCAATGATGGTTTAACGGTGAACCCGGTTGAAGTCCATCGGACTGTGCATCTTTGGTGGTACAATCTACCCGACGTTAACCTTATTGATATCTTTCAAAATATTAACGATCCTCTTGAATTTTGCACCAGTCGATTCAGCAGTAATTTTCCTATAATACTCATTAAAAACACTTGCTTAACAGGCAGGATGAAAAACTGATAAAAAACAAAGTAAAAAAAATGTCAACTGACTCAATAATTCATATAAAACATTGAAGATATCCTCTTGAACTCTACAACCCTAGATTCAGCAGGAATGTTCTCATATCACTCATTGAGGACACCTGCTAAAAATGCAAAAGAAGATGAAAATTAAATAAAAAAACTAAAAAAAAATTGCCAGCCGACTTGATAATTCATATCTTTTACAATAGTAAATATATCCTCTTGAATTTTGCACCAGTCGATTTAGCAGGAATTTTCCTATAACACTCACCTTCCAAACAGGCAGGAGAAAAAAAAAAATAAATAAAATAAAAAAAATTTGCCAGCTGACTAAATAAATCATTACTTTCAAAATATTAAATATATTCTCTTGAATTTTGCTCAGGTCAATACAGCAGGAATTTTCCTACAACACTATTAAGAAAAAGGTTTTAACCATAACTTTGTTCAATTGTTTTTTTGAATTTTTTTCAAGTACCTTTCAAAGTTTTGACTTGACAGATTTTTTTACAAGAAATTCTCGATATAATAATATATCCAAAATTTCATCCAAATCACTTCACTCAATAAACAACAAATAGCCTAGACATCTTTTCTCAGCGTGTTTATTTGAAACAGCATTTTCAGATCGAATTTATAGCGGACAACGGATGTTTATGATCAAATAAATATGTTAAGTATATAAAAAACGACCCATCTAACTGGGAAAATGTGCTTGATAATATGTTGTTTAACAAATAGATAATAATTTTCAAACATGATTCAGAATATTGGCCCCAGCTCCATATCAAATTTTATCAATATTTTTGGATCAAAGCATAATAATAGGAAAAAAAAGAGTTGTGTATTGAAGCTGCGATAAACGATAAGAGAGGCGATACTAGCTAAGCGAAAAAAATTATTTCATTGGTTTCTATACTAGTAAATCTTCAAATCAAATCAACACACTTCGATATGGTATGCATTCCTCCACTTTAAAAAAGGTAGGATAATTGAATCGCCATCTAACCTCGCCGCTCCAATATATTACATATACCTTCACAACCATTTCACTTGGGAGATAGATCTAAGGAGAGAATAGTTATATTTCCTCTCTATCTGCCTATGAAGGGTTATCAGAAGATCAAAAAGGTCTTAATTGCCAAGCTTAAATTGCCCGAAACTATACTCATAAATGAATCAATTAAGGCTTAACACCGTTACGAGAGACGAGAGCACACAAACTTAAATGCCTTCTTAACCTACCCACGCCTGTATCGAGTCTATGAATAATCCAATCCACCATGATTGGAGAACTTGTTAGTGGAGAACATTTTTAACGTCAAAAAAGTTAGTTCACCAATAGCTACAGCATTGATACTTGATACCTCAAAGAGATTGTGCGAGGGTCACGCTGCGCTGGCAGGAAAACTGTCAAGACTCAGATTGTGTACATTTATGAAACTTTGATGCGGATTGGGTTTGTCAAGGTTTTACTTAATTTGCGACCAGAATTCTGCGATGTTTGTAAGGATGTCCACCTACTACAGAATTTGAGACAGGGGTTTGGAACCAAATGGAAAATTAATGACCCTTGTGTATCAGGTACCCAGCAAACACAAAAACATCATATTGATGTAAGAATTATGTAAAACAAGCAACCATGCAGTTACGTCAATATGGTAACCAGAAAGTAAACTTTAACCTACAACGACTGCATAATGTCATACCTCCAGTGCATGTAAATTTTATATCACATTTATGTAAAAAAAGGATATGTAGATTTTATATCGATTTATTTATGTAAACATTACGTAAAATTCATCTTATCTTATTATTATCACCTACTTTTGTGCATATAACCAAGAAATCACGCATTGGTAAATATTTGGTACCAAAACTGCGGTAGAAATCCGAGGGGTTTCGCTGTCTTCCACTATTTCCTGCTGTAGCATTTCATCCAATTTGACTCGCAAGAGTTCTTGTTTAGCGGCATCCAGATGATATGGAACGCTTGCAATAAGAGTGGCTGCCCGGTGTTCTGATGTGAATATTATGGTTCCTATAGCTGCATACAGTTTTAGAATCTTTAAGGAGTAATTTATAGTAATCATTATTACCATAGAAATAAAATAAAGTCTATGAATATCCGCTACCAAACTACCAAATATAAATACATAAAAACATAACCTACCTTTTCCCTGACACAAAACGATATTTTTCTTAGTTTCTATTGCTTGACTAACGTAACGGTACTTGGGTTTTTATCAAAAACACATGCAAGTGAATGCTTTTCTTTTCACTTCAGTACAATGGAATCATGTATTTTTGCGGTCAAACAACACAACCAAAACATAGAACACGAACAAAATGACAAAATGGCTTCTACTTCTACTCGCTGCATAGATGAGATGACCAATGGCTCGATTTAGGATTTTCGCATCGATTTTCAAATGTCACATGTTGATATCAAATTTACATAATATTGACATAAATCGCTTATGTAATAGAGACATCTATTTGTTTACGTAAAATTTATGTACTTCATATACACCTTGATGTTATATATTTTACATAAAATTCACGTCATAATGAAAGATCCAAAGGTTACATCATTTTCTTTACATAAATGCTACATAATTTTTACATAAAAACTATTGTGGGAGTCATAATTAGGTACTTCAAATTTACATAAATGTTACATCAAAGTATGTGTTTACTGGGTACCTGCTGCTTCGTACAATCTGTTTCTCCAAATCGTCAGTTTTAAAGAACAAATTCTAACGGAAATATTTATTGAATCCCTCTTGCTATTGAAACTAATGGACAAGTTTGTGAAATTGAACATCATATGCCCTTGAGTTTGTTTACTCATAGATCATTCTACACAACAAAAAATCTTTGTTACCATGACTGATTTATTTTGAAATAAAAGGTTTCACCCTCATAAAAAGTCACATGGAGTGGTAAAAGTCACCGTCCAGGGAAGGTTAGTGGGATAAAGAACGTTCAAGATATGTTAATCATTTATTTCAATAAAGACAATTATAATAATATAATACTATACATCTAAATATTTACAATAAAAAACAGACATGGTATTGTACATAAATAAAATCAGGCTTAAAGAAGAGCCAACAAAAATATATAATTAATAAGATTTTATAATAATAATAATCAAGATACAAATTCAGTGATATGGTAAACATTTTCGAAATAACAATTTGCCAGAGAAAACTCGTAACAATATTGATTGATACAAACAGAAACAATGTGTATTCTGTAACATACATTACTAGTATACTGGATGTGTTGAGACAATAATATATCGATTAAAAAACTGAATTCTGCCTATATCAGGTAGAAACTGGTCATTAAACTGTGCATTTGAAATTCATTCATCTATCAGAATAGCCATTGCCACCGTATCGGTTTGTTCAGTATCACAGATAAAATTACTAAAATGCATTTTATACATCATGTACATGCAGATTTGATCCGCGTCCAACTTGTTCTTTTGCACTTGACCCTTATTGCTCATTGATCCTGAAACAAAAATCAACTTTAATCTACCATCTGAAAATAAAACCAATCTCTTTTGACTATGACATAATACATTCTTGAAACACCTTTACAATAGTGAGATAAAGAATTCGAAATTGTTTTCGGTCTAATCTACGATCGGCAATTTGTTGAACGAATGAACATTATTAGAAATCAATAATAGGATGGTAAATTGAATTTTCAATGGGAGGCTCCCATGGTTTAAAATTGTAAACTTCCATTAATTAATTACCCAAAACCCAGGTTCACGTATTCATGATCCCTCCCACGCACTGATGCGATGAATGAAAAACCCCATCGCCACCTTGAGGACATTGACAAATGGAACGAGATTTTGATCAGTCTGTGTCCCGTTCTTTCTCGATATAAGAGAACCAGTGGTGTCGATTTTAATTGGCCATTTTACATAGTACGCCACTGAACATCCTTCAAATATTCAATAGTCGTCTCGCGATATTATTCATTGTTTTGAATCGATATATTCGCCCGCACCCTCGTGCCATAAAGGGCCACCGGGGAATTTATCTGTTTGACATTTTATAGCAGTAGAGATTGATTCACGACTTGAAAAAAATCTTACCTCATAATGGACGTTTTTGCTCACACCGGTGACACGAATCCACCATTTATACTTTGTGAGCTGGAAAAGAAAACAAATATATACCTTTCATCTATAGCGATATCTACAGGGTGTCTTGCCAGGTAAGGAACAAGATTTTACAACGTATTTTTTTCCTTACCTCGCTGGACATCCTATATATGCACCCAAATTATAAGATTTAGCATTTTCCAAACTTTATCCCGAAACTCAATATAAACTCCACCAACCTTTTATAGAAAGGCTTGAACGCAGCATTCTCCCCAACATTCCCCGAGGGATTCATCTGCTGCGACCCACTGCCCGGCTGTGTCCTTTGAGGACTATGAATCCTGCCAAAACCCAGAAAACTGTTGTTTTGCGAATATCCCCCATTCGGACCTCCTATGCATGGAGCTCCTTGGCCAGGAGGCACATTACCGGTGATGGTGGGGAGTTTCATATTTGGGGGAGTCTGAGGTGGGGTGTCCGTTTGGACGTCTGGAAACCCTTGTTGACAGTGACTAGGCAAAAAACCTGAGTTCGACGTATATCTGTGTATAAACCAACTAGTATGGTCATTGTTTTTTTTAATAACGAAGTAAGTACCTTGAGCTTGGTAAAGCAAACCCATTGGAGCCCAGCCATTGTCCGCCTTGGGAGGGTGGTGGTGGAGGGGGTGTTTTGCAAGCAGCTGTATCAGCCAGACTCCAGATTTTGGGTTTGGAAGGGGGTAATGGTACTCCGCAGTCTGAGCTTTTGATTTCAGACTTCAAACTGTAACCGTTGCCCAGTAGATGGTGCATGTTGTTGGCTAGAATGTCATCTTTGCGATCTTCATCTGTGTCATCGTCATCGAGATCTTTGGATCGTTCCGACTTGATTCTGCCGTGGATGTCTGGAAAAGACAAATTGGGTATTTTCCGGTAGATTTGATCAGGCCAAATATTGACCTCACATCCCCTTTATAAAGCCGTAAAGGCAACTCCACTGTGTTAATAAAATATCATTTTCATTTTGACACCCTTTACCCCTTATAATCACATTCGGAGTTAATGTGCCCTATCCCATTGCAAACATTATGCTAGACAGGGAGCTAGAGACGAGTTTATAAACCAAATTCTACTATCTCCTTGCAATGTTGATAAAATAAAGTTTTGGCAAATATTTTCATAACGTTTTGTCAGAATTTCAAAAACATTGATGAAATAAATTATCTCAAAAACTATAGCCAATTGGAGAAAATTATTTGCATCTATGAATTAAGCAAGATTTATGATGAGTTAGACACGATTCATGAAGATTTTACAAGATTTGGCCCATTTTACCTTAAAATAAGTGAAGATTAAAAAAGATTTAGTCCGGATTTTTTGAGATTCGCAATAAGAAACTATTAATGAAATACAAGATTTAAGACTATTTGAAGAAGATTTCATAAGATTTAGTACAGATTTTTTCAACATTTGAGATGATTTAGAAACGATTCATGAAGATTTGACAAGATTCAACCAATTTTGCATTTTAAGGGGATTAAGTTTTAGTTAAGAGTAGTTTAGCAACGATTTATGAAGATTTTATACGAATTGACAAGATTTAGACGATATTGAAAAAGATTTGGTCACTTTTAGAAGATTTATGATGATTTAGCCACGATTTATGAAGATTTTATAAGATTTGACCCATTTTGCCTCAAAATGTGTGAGGATTCAAGAGAATTTAGTCCAGTTTATTCAAGATTTGCAATAACTTAGAAATGATTTATGAAGATTTTATACGAATTGACAAGATTTAGACTATATTGAAGAAGATTTGGTCACTTTTACAAGATTTATGATGATTTAGTCATGATTTATAATGATTTTACAATATTTGGCCCATTTTACCTTAAAATAAGTGAAGATTAAAAAAGATTTAGTCCGGATTTTTTAAGATTCGCAATAATTTAGAAACTATTAATGAAATACAAGATTAAGACTATTTGAAGAAGATTTCATAAGATTTAGTACAGATTTTTTCAACATTTAAGATGATTTAGAAACGATTCATGAAGATTTGACAAGGTTCAACCAATTTTGCATTTTAAGGGGATTAAGTTTTAGTTTAGAGTAGTTTAGAAACGATTTATGAAGATTTTATACGAATTGACAAGATTTAGTCGATATTGAAGAAGATTTGGTCACTTTAACAAGATTTATGATGATTTAGGCACGATTTATAAAGATTTTATAAGATTTGACCCATTTTGCCTCAAAATGTGTGAGGATTCAAGAGAATTTAGTCCAGTTTATTCAAGATTTGCAATAATTTAGAAATGATTTATGAAGATTTTATACGAATTGACAAGATTTAGACTATATTGAAGAAGATTTGGTCACTTTTACAAGATTTATGATGATTTAGTCATGATTTATAATGATTTTACAAGATTTGGCCCATTTTACCTTAAAATAAGTGAAGATTAAAAAAGATTTAGTCCGGATTTTTTAAGATTCGCAATAATTTAGAAACTATTTATGAAATACAAGATTAAGACTATTTGAAGAAGATTTCATAGGATTTAGTACATATTTTTTCAAGATTTGAGATGATTTAGAAACGATTCATAAAGATTTGACAAGATTTAGCCAATTTTGCATCAAGATTTGTGGAGATTCAAGGAGATTTAGCTCTAGTTCAGAGTAGTTCAGAAACGATCTATGAAGATTTTATACAAATTGAAAAGATTTATTCGATATTGAAGAAGATTTGGTCACTTTTATAAGATTTATGATGATTTAGCCACGATTTATAAAGATTTTATAAGATTTGACCTATTTTGCCTCAAAATGTGTGTGATTCAAGAGAATTTAGTCCAGTTTATTAAAGATTTGCCATAATTTAGAAATGATTTATGAAGATTTTATACGAATTGACAAGATTTAGTCGATATTAAAGAAGATTTGGTCACTTTCACAAGATTTATGATGACTTAGGCACGATTCATGAAGATTTTATAAGATTTGGCCCATATTGCCTCGAAATGTGTGAAGATTTAAGAGGATTTAGTCCAGTTTGTAATAATTAAGAGACGATGTATGAAGATTTTATACGGATTGACAAGATTTAGTCTATTTGAAGAAGATTTCATGCGATTTTTTCAAGATTTGCGAGGATTTAGAAACGATTCATGAAGATTTGACAAGATTTTGTGGAGATTCTAGGGGATTTGGTTTTAGATGGAGTAGTTCAGAAACGATTCAAGAAGATTCAATACAAATTGACAAGGTTTGGACAATTTTTTAAAAAGATTTTATGTGATTTTGTACAGGTTTTCCAAAATTTGCAATGATTTAGAAACAATTCTCTCGTACGAGATTTAGTCCATTCGAAGAAGATTTCATACGATATGGCCGGTTTTTTTTTCAGGGTTTATGATGATTTAGACCTCGATTTAGACACAATTCATGAAGATTTGGCACATTCTCATTTTTTTTTAACATTCAAGAGGATTTATTCAGGTTTTCTCAAGATTCTCGATGTATTTAGAAGATATATTCGCGAAGATTCAGGAGGATTTAGCCCAATTTTTCAAGGTTTTCAATGATTTATGAAGATTCAGTACAAATTGACAAGATTCAGTCTATTTTGAAGAAGATTTCATACGACTTGGCCAGTTTTTTAAAGATTTAGGGATTTAATAAAATTTAAACTATTTTGTCTCAAAATCTGTGAAGATTACTAAAGATCTAGTCCGAAAAAATAATACCCGCAATTTGTTCAAAAATTCTTGGCAACAAAAATTTCGTAAAATTTTGTTTATATACCAGGTGTTGGTAATAAACGCCAGTAAACGATACTCATCTGAAAGTTTCGACTTATCTCCCGGTCTATAAAGTGTCAAGTTTCACCCTCCAGCTTTATATAAAGATCTCTCCCCTAACTGTATAACCCTTAATTATATGAGAAGGGCTGGGGTTTCATTCAATTATAAAATCGTAGAGATCGGCCCTTCAACACAGCCCTTAGGCTTTTAAATTTCCATTGTTTCCTAATTTCTGTATTAACTAATTTGGGCGCCACTGGACTTACCTGTATCATCACGTTTGTCGTCATCCTCTTTGTCTTTGTCGTCGCTGTCAGACACCAAGGCATCATCGTCGTCATCCGTTTTATTTTTGGGCTCCCAAGTCATTTTATTTTCTTTTTTCAGTCTCCTTCTGGCGTTGGCAAACCACGTTGACACCTGAAGTCATATCGATTACATGCTGTTTCAGTGTAAAAAAAAGGGCTTACCTGCGTCAGAGTCATTTTGGTAATGATAGCTAGCATGATTTTTTCACCTTTGGTGGGGTAAGGGTTCTTTTTGTGTTCATTCAACCACGCCTTAAGGGTGGCAGTTGACTCCCTTGTGGCGTTTTTACGTCTTGCTGCCAGATCGTACCCGGCACCATAGCTGCAATGAAAATGACAAAATATATAAGGGCTACACTTATTATCGTTTGTTGAATTTATGTGTACACCACTGAGTCCAAATGCCACAAATTAGGTAACACAAGACTTTGGTTGAAAAAACTTAAGGTGTCGAACCCAACACCCGAGAACCCAAAAATAAAAAAAAAAACGAAGAGATAGTATCGGATTTCATCTTGGAAGAACAATAGGTCTGGTAATTGAACAAATAAAGCATAAATATTGCAGACACCTCATTTAACAAGTCCGCGGCGGAATCCGATGAATAAAAAATGAGATAACTAATAAATATTTACTGGTCCGGTTGGCTTGCTGCAATGTTTGAGAAGTTGTTGACAGGATTTTCATTTTATTTGGCAAACGAGTCCAATTTTATCGACTATCCACCGCGAAAGTGGAGAATAATGGTGCAATGCCATGCCACGAAGGGCGCTATTCACCTGCGGCGTCGCGACGATAGACGTCCCTATACGCCAATCGATATTTTCAGCCATTTTGTCTTGGACCCACATTCTGGCACAAGCTGCTGTGCTGGATTCGGCGTAATCGCCAAGTTAAAATCCAAGAAAAAAAAATTACTCGAGCCATCAATTCACACTCCTGATTGACTGGAAAACACAAAACTCAATTAAACCATCAATCCACCCTTATAAAGAACTTAAACGTTGAGGGGCGAATTGTCCGACGGGAAAAAACCCCAAGTCAGCATGGGGGAGCTCATGTGTGTGGCGAAAATGGAAAAGTGGGGTTTTTCTGAGGTTTTATTAGGTTTGGGGCGCAGAGCGGGATTGAAAGTTTTGGCAGTGTGGATGAAAAGTTTCTTTATTATTTTGGTTATACATCAGGTTTGAGCATGTTGTAAGTTTAAAATTCTTGAAAATTGACAAATCATTTTGACAAAAATAAATTGCATTTCTCAAAACAGCTATATGTTGAGAAGATTCACTTTAGTCCAAGAAAATTGAAGTAAAATGTATCAAACCAGCAGCCAAAGGAACTGATTACATATTTAATTTTTTTTTTATCTTTAATGTGATGGAAATGTTATTTTATTTTTTTTTTATCATAAATTGGATTTCATTTTGTCCAAAGTAAAATATTTTATCCCAATGATACCGGACTAATATGCTAAGATACGACTTGATCTTTTTCACACGCTTTTTTTGTGCGTATCGGTTTGGAATTCTTTTGTCGATGCTCGCATAATTTTTTTTGTTCCGTTCTTTTTTTTTAAATAAAAAGCCCATGACGAATCTAATCGAAATAATGATCGTCGAAAATTCTTATAAAAGGCTCAAGAATACAATATTTCCAAATAGTAATAAAATGGAAATCATTATTATCATGAAATATTGAAAGAAGTGAAAACGAAATGAAAACCAACAAAAATAATTAATTGTACTTTTTTTACCAATACGTAACAATGTGCGAGATGTTCGATAATTTTGGCAAAATCTCAAAAAATATTTTTTGAGAAATGAGAATTTTTGCATTGTGGACTGTATAAACAAAATTTGAATCAGCAGAATTTCGGTCCCGGTTACAGGATTTTGATTTTTTTTTTATTTGTTATCAAGTACAAAAATTTATTTTTTTAATTTTGGGAAAGTTGAATTTCTATAGACGAATTTCCAAAGATTTCGAAATTTAAAGCCAATAATTACAAATTTTATCCAGTTCGTACTCTTTCCTCATGAATCTTAGTCTTAGTGACTTCATTTCTGATAGTTTTGACGAAATCCAGAATATTCGATTTATTATGAATTTTTCCAAAATCTTCAGAGCTCCATAACTTTTCACTGGATTTACCGATTTTAATGAATCTTTCTTGCGTCATTTTGAAATAGATTTGATCTACTTTCCTCATCAAATTTTGTATTTTTTTATCTTTTCAAGTTTAAGCAAAATCAGGAGTATTTAATTTTTTTTAAATATTTCCAAAATTTTCAGAAGTCCATAACTTTTTATCGGATTGACCAATTTTAATGAATCTTGCGTCATTTTAAACGTAATTTGATCTACTTTTCACATGAGACTTTGTGTTTTTAAATCCCTTCAAGTTTAAACAAAATCCAGACTATTTTTTTTTTTCCAAAATCTTCAGAGGTCCATAACTTTTTACTGGATTGACCGATTTTAATGAATCTTGCGTCATTTCAAACGGAATTTGAACTACTTTTCACATGAAATTTTGTGTTTTTAAATCCCTTCAAGTTTACACAATATCCAGACTATTTTTTTTTTATTTTTCAAAATCTTCAGAAGTCCATAACTTTTTACTGGATTGACCGATTTTGATGAATCTGTCGTCATTTTAAAGGGAATTCGATATTCTCTTCTCATGAAATTTTGTGTTTTTTTATCGTTTCAACTTTAAGCAAAATCCAGAGTATTTAATTTTTTTAAAAATTTTCCAACATTTTTCTATTCTATTTACTGGATTGATCGATTTCAATGAACTTCACGTCATTTTAAAGAAAATTTGATCTTCTTTCCTCCTGAATTTTTGTGATTTTTTATCTCTGTAAGTTTTAGCAAAATATGAAATATTCGACTTTTCATAACTTCCAAAATTCTTTGAAACGCTTTATAATTTTCCACTGGATTGAAACTTTCTTCATGAATTGTTGAAATTTTTTATTTCTGAAGGTTTTAGCAAAATTCATAATATTCGTTTTTCTTAGTTCAATTTTTTAAGAATTGTTGTGTCCGTCCCTCGAAACACTTTGAATAAGAAAAATTAAAGAGTTTAGGAGTGAATCAGGTAAGTTTACTTAAAAGGGGAAGTTGGTTATTTTATCAAAATTTTAACTTCAAGTTATTTCGGAAATGTTTTCAAGGAGTCTTTTAAATTTTTGTTTATAATCATGACTCGTTAGTTTCAAATCAATTTTCACTTTATTATTTGAGTATTCTCAAATCCACACATCACTATTTATTCATGTACGAATAAATACAAATAATATAAAAATGACTGAAAATTATAATAATATACAAAATTAACAAAAAAGTATGACAGAAACAAGGTTTTTTTTTCTATGGATAGTTCTAATCTACTCCAATAACTCAATTAAATGAGACAAAAAAAGCGATATTATTTGACCAGAGCATGTCAGACTTGAAAAAAACTCATAAAAATGTAATGAAAACAAGGATTAATTACAGCTTTAAAAAAATAATAAAGACCTTTGATTGTTGATTTAGAGAGTGACAGTAACTTTGAAGTTGTTATGATGGTGATAAGACCTTTAAAATGAGTTATCACACGACCCTTATTTTTTAATCGATCTCTTTTTTCAAAATGGCGCCCAGCTGTCATTTTGACATCTTCAGCTGTCACTACTATGTCAAAAAATGCAAAACGTGCTCACATTTGGTGAATTTAAGATTAGGAGGTCTTAAGAGTATTTACTGGTCGCCAAAATAGGACATTTTTGGTCCATCAGAAATGCGACGTTGGAATTTCTGTACAGCGGTTGAAGTCGATCGCCTTTTTCTCACTTGACTCCCTTGTAAATCCCACTTACGGCCGGTTTTTATTTTGATCCTTGAAAAATCAACAAATTGCTATGAGAATACGAATTTTAAACGTTCCGACATAAAGTGAACCATCACGAATGTTTCGTTAAAAGTGAACAAAACTGGTGTAAGAATAAATTTTCCGGCAAATCCTGTCCTGTTCATAGGCCGCCTTTCTAGTGTCTCGAAATGTAGCCCCAAAAAAGTAGAATCGAGTTTAATGGGGGTGAAACCACTCAAAGCATAATCAAAACCTCGGCGTGCGGAAAACGAGCCCAATGCATTTCCCGGTCTGGCAGTTCTGCACAAAATAATTGACTGTCGTGATAAATCTGTTTTTTCTCTAGCCCTCTCCGTTTTTCTTTTCCAAGATGAGTGTGTGGAAATGCGGCAAGCCGACGTATTTTGCGTGAGGGTTGATTTAGACGGATCGGTGTCTGCATGGTGAATAAATTACACTCACCCGTAAGCTGCTAAGGCGGGATCGTAAGGATAATACCCTGTTGTTGGTTGTAAACCTGCACTGGTCCATGCTGACATATCGGCAGCTCCGCTGGCATCTTTCAAACTATATGGGTTACTCTGCAATAGAAAAAAAAGTTGACATGAAACACATCGTTAGGCCGGCCATTTTAGTCATTTAGTTGACAGTTGGCGGGATCTGCGTGAGCCATCGTGAGAATCGAAGCATAAACTTGGGTCACCTGCATACTGATGGCCACGAAATTCAACTACAAGCTGAATAATGCATTTGGTTCTTGTACACATTAGGCATCCACGTATTTTGTACTTTTTGAAGGGGAATTTGGTTCGTTTAACTATTCTAAACAGAATCACTTTTTTGTAGAAAAAACACTATTTTAAAAACATTTTCCAAAAATCTCGATTTGTTCCAGTTGTGGGTCATTGAAATGGACAATTTCTGTTGTTCCCTTGTACTACAGTTCCTCACGTAACCACTAAAGAAGTTAAAACAAATAGTTAAGCAGGATGAATAAATTTGATTCACAAAACTGATCGCCGCGAAGTCGATATTTTCAATACTGTCAATAAGTCAAGATTTTCAAGTCACTACTCACTAATTGAAGACCAAGAATGATAAACACAGCGCGTGTTGCCAAGTGGATGCTGTGAGAAATGTTTTCCATATTTTTGTCTGTAGCGGATGAAGGGTTTTTGATTCGATTGGGTTAATTTTTGTTAGTTTGAGTGAGCTTTTGTTAAATTGGGTCAGTCTTGGTTAGATTGGTCTAGTTTTGGTTAGTTCGGGTGAGTTTTGGTTAGATTGGGTGAGTTCTGGTTATGAATATTGGGATACTTTTGGTCAGATTAAGTCAGTTTGAGTTTGATTTGATTAGATTGGGTAAATCTTGGTTGAATTGGGTTAGTTTGAGTTAGATTGGGTTAGTTTGGGTTAGATTGGTCTAGTTTTGGTTAGTTCGGGTGAGTTTTGGTTAGATTGGGTTAGTTTTGGTTAGATTGGGTGAGTTCTGGTTATGAATATTGGGATACTTTTGGTCAGATTGAGTCAGTTTGAGTTTGATTTGATTATATTGGGTAAATCTTGGTTGGATTGGGTTAGTTTGAGTTAGATTGGGTTAGTTTGGGTTGGTTTGGGTTAGTTTGGGTTAGTTTGGGATAGTTTGGGTTAGATTGGTCTAGTTTTGGTTAGTTCGGGTGAGTTTTGGTCAGATTGGGTTAGTTTTGGTTAGATTGGGTGAGCTTTTGTTAAATTGGGTCAGTCTTGGTTAGATTGGTCTAGTTTTGGTTAGTTCGGGTGAGTTTTGGTTAGATTGGGTGAGTTCTGGTTATGAATATTGGGATACTTTTGGTCAGATTAAGTCAGTTTGAGTTTGATTTGATTAGATTGGGTAAATCTTGGTTGAATTGGGTTAGTTTGAGTTAGATTGGGTTAGTTTGGGTTAGATTGGTCTAGTTTTGGTTAGTTCGGGTGAGTTTTGGTTAGATTGGGTTAGTTTTGGTTAGATTGGGTGAGTTCTGGTTATGAATATTGGGATACTTTTGGTCAGATTGAGTCAGTTTGAGTTTGATTTGATTATATTGGGTAAATCTTGGTTGGATTGGGTTAGTTTGAGTTAGATTGGGTTAGTTTGGGTTAGTTTGGGTTAGTTTGGGTTAGTTTGGGATAGTTTGGGTTAGATTGGTCTAGTTTTGGTTAGTTCGGGTGAGTTTTGGTCAGATTGGGTTAGTTTTGGTTAGATTGGTGAGTTCTGGTTATGAATATTGGGATACTTTTGGTCAGATTAAGTCAGTTTGAGTTTGATTTGATTAGATTGGGTAAATCTTGGTTGGATTGGGTTAGTTTCAGTTAGATTGGGTTAGTTTGGGTTAGATTGGTCTAGTTTTGGTTAGTTCGGGTGAGTTTTGGTCAGATTGGGTTAGTGTTAGATTGGGTGAGTTCTGGCTATGAATATTGGGATACTTTTGTTGAGTTTGAGTTTGATTTGATTAGATTGAGTTTATCTTGGTTGGATTGGGTTAGTTTGAGTTAGATTGGGTTAGTTTGGGTCAGATTGGTCTAGTTTTGGTTAGTTCGGGTGAGTTTTCGTTAGATTGGGTTGGTTTCGGTCAGATTGGGTGAGTTCTGGTTATGAATATTGGGATACTTGTGGTCAGATTGAGTCAGTTTGAGTTTGATTTGATTAGATTGGGTAAATCTTGGTTGGATTGGGTTAGTTTCAGTTAGATTGGGTTAGTTTGGGATAGATTGGTCTAGTTTTGGTTAGTTCGGGTGAGTTTTGCTTAGATTGGGTTAGTTTTGGTTAGATTGGGTGAGTTCTGGTTATGAATATTGGGATACTTTTGGTCAGATTGAGTCAGTTTGAGTTTGATTTGATTAGATTGGGTAAATCTTGGTTGGATTGGGTTAGTTTGGGTTGGATTGGGTTAGTTTGGGTTAGATTGGGTGAGTTTTGGTTATGAATATTGGGATAGTTTTGGTCAGTTTGAGTTTGATTAGATTGAGTAAGTCTTGATTACATTGGGTTAGTTTGGGTTAGTTTTAGCAAGATTGGGTTAGTGTTGGTTAGATTGGGTTGGTTTTGTTAGATTTTGGTCAAACTGGGTTAGTTTTAGTTAGTTCTGTTCAGTTTATGTGTGTTTTGGTTAGATTGGGTCAGCCCTGGTGAGAATGGTTTAGTTTTGGTTAACTTGAGTAAGTATCGGTTAGTTTTGGTTCGTTTTGGTCAGATTGAGTTAGTTTGGGTTACTTTGGGTTAGTTTTGGTCAGATTGGGTTTGTTTGATTTGGGTTAGACTTGATGAGGATTGGGTTAGTTCTGGTTAGTTTGGGTCACCATCTGAAAGATTCAGAAACTTGATTGATCAGATAAGTCAAGGATATAATTTTTGAAACTTCGATATCTTTATAGTTCTTGTTCTCAGTGTCTTATGTTATATTGTTTTTTTTTTTGTCATAGTTTATCAAAATATACAGGCCAAACTATTGCAGTCATGATTTTTAAGAAGTTTTGATACGTTCGGCAACATTGCATGTTGGTTCTAATATGTAGCCAAAGCTGTCACTTTGGGGAGTGGTTGAATTCAAATCTGAAAAAAATTTAGTCTATTCTGGAATTTTTTTTCTTGTTAAAAGTTGTTCATACAGCATTTTTTTTAGTGAAATTGTTCTATAAACCCAAAACTATGCTTAAAAATTGAAAAAATGCATTAATGCATGATTGCCTAATCTTTACAAGACCCATGCATTTTTGTAAGAGGCACGATCTTTCTATAAATACACATGACACCTATAGGTTCGGTTAAAATACAAACAATGTCAATTCGTCAAAAATAGTTTTGAAGCGTAATTGACACGATCAAAGCCGGCATTTTGACATGTTGGATATCAAAGTGTGTTATCAGCGTTCTGCATACATAAGGCATCATTTGTCGATTCGTCACAAAATGCCGACAATAGAGTCAATCACTTCAGTGATAACCGCGCAAATAGTGATAAGCGGACCTTTTAATCCAGGTGACTGAGGTTTGATTAAATAAATCCAAATTTACGCATACAATTTAATTGCAATAAGACTGATAAAGACCTTCAGTGTTATCTTTATACCATCTTATAAAGGCCCGGCCCACAACGCATGCATGTATCATTTTATGCCCATTTTATTAGTGCAGTAAACCAGTGTTTATATGTGTTTATTTAAAATTCTATCGCCAATTCGGTGTCACCGCTTTAGTGGGCGTTTAAATATTTTATCGTTTGGCCAAGTTGTCAATTTATATTTCTAATACTGTAATCGAATATATGAAGCATTACAAATGCAGTCAACAATGTAAATCAATAGATCAATGATAAGCCAGCGTTTGTTTTTACAACTTCCTGCAAGATCTAGATCTTAAGGCAAGACATGGTCTTATAATTCCGATCAATAGATAATTGGGAGTGGCTTTAAATGGACTTTATAGATGGACAGTGCTAATTATGTTTGTAAAACCAGAAAGTAAGCCGCAGTGAACGTACCACAAGCAGGAATTCAAAAGAGGCATTTTCAAGAGCACCTTCTTGCCTTTTAGGTGCTTTATATGGTATGCCTGTCATGTGGCTTATACTTGTTAAGGTGTTTTTATTGAACACTTGCTGGGAATTTTTGCGGGTCGCTTTGCTGCTTGAGTCCAAATTACTTTGATTTGGTTCAGGAATTGTTCGAATATTTCAGGAATTGAACTTTTTGAGTGCAATCAAGAAATCTGGCATCTTTCAACAAACTTTCTGTATATTTATTGTTGCTGTTTTGTTTGTATGTATTTTGTTGATATTTTTTTCTGCAGTGTTTACCATGGAAGCTTAATCTTCTCTAATGCAAATCATTTTTAACAATACGTGGTTCGTGTATGTATTAGATCAAATTTCCCCCATATTCATTCGTTAGGTCGTGAAGCGCCGGGTTTCCAGCGCAAAAGGCTCAATGTAGTTTTGTATTGGTCATCGGTTCACTTGTTATGTTTAATTTGACAATATTTTTCTGCATTTGGACATTATAAGCATTAATAAAATTAAACTAGTAGCGCAACTCTCCCAAATACTTTCCGCTTGCCGATAAGTCGGTAGGCTCTTGGCGGGGTACCGAGCGAGTTGCTAGGGTTACGCTTTCGACGCATTTCAGAGTAAAACAAAAGTCTCAACCAAATCTGGTTCATAGAAAATTGTAGTTTGACTGATTCAATGAAAACTTTGAATATTTTGAATATTTGTGAAAATTGAGCCATGAAAACTTTTAGACTTTCCACTATTTGGACATGAAATCTTTGAAATCTTCAATAGACCAGACCTTGAAAGTTTTAGTCTTCTTGGACTTCAAAATTCAAAAACTTCACGACTTCAATTTTTCAAATGTCAACACTGCAGATTTTGAAACTTTCGCATTCAACGAACAAATAAAATAAAGTTTCAATATTTTAATTTTGGAACAAAAAGTCCCATTACTTTTGAATTTCAAGATTTTATGGATTTGAAGGCTTCAGCTCCATTAGCATTGAAATTTAGGCCGTTAACCACTCAAAATATTAGTGTTATAGATGTTTGAGGTACAGAGACTTCAATATTTGAATACCTGACACTCTGGACCTAAAGACTTGAGAATTGAAAAAAATTAGAAACATGAAAGAGACGGTTGTTTTTTTGATCACTGGATGTTAAAGAATTTGAAACCTAATGAAAGGATTTTTGAGTTAAATTCAAAAAAATGTTAAGCTACAACTTATATTAACATTACACTCAAATAGCATTATCAAAAATATTTTTCTGGGCCCTGAATATATATTTTTTTGTTTGGTCAAATTACCATAGAAAATAGAGACTCTGATGGTGATGTAACTTGCGCCGAAACGTTTGTTGATTCTGAGGATGAGGCTTAAATCATGAAAATTTTATTTTGGAACTCTTCAGGGTGAATGGGATGGTTGAAATTGTATACAATGTTGAAGGCTACCAACTGTGAATTATTGATGAATTCATTGAAATGCTGAGTTTGTCGATTTGATTTCGCCAATGTTTTAATTTTAGCAGCTGAGGCAAGATATTACTGGAGTACCGCGCGTTCTATATAAATATTCTTGGAATGAGAGTGTTGTTTTTTGATATCACACAGGATAAATTTATTCTTGTAATATTTTAGTCTGGTTGAGTGAATAAAATTCAAATATTTAACACATTTCTCTGTTCCATGTTCCATCCGAGGTTCCATCATTATCCAAAAATTGTCAAAACTTTCAGGGTGGCACCAAAACGTTAACAAGAAGATATTCCAAAAATATTTTTTCAATTTTGATATTCATCTACATAATTCCATTTAGTTTGAAACACAAATATCATAGATTAGTGGTTTAAAATAGTTTAAGTTTAAGGGGAAGTTCCTGGAAAAATTTTGAGTCGAAAAGGTCATATAAACTTGGGTCTAAAAAAAAAATTAAAAAAAATTAAAAAATAAAATGAAATAAAAATAAAAAAATAAAAATTAAAAAAAGAGTGTTCCTATACCATAATATCCTGTCGCAAAGTTCAGTTCAATATCTCAAACCGTCTTTAGAAAATGTATTAAAAACTGAAAATAAAAAAGATCTTTAACACCCTGTATCTTAAAAACCAAGCGTTTTAAGACCCAAGTTTATATGACCTTTTCGATTTAAAATTTATCCAGGAATTCCCCCTTAAAATTATGACATACCATTAAGTAACACCCTGTAATAATGGGAATGGGAATTATAGGATGTGCAATGTTTTTAAAAATCAACAAAACATTTCCAAAAATGTTTAATTTAATATTATGTTCGTTAGTTATTTGTGAACAATGATACCAGAATTGATGTTTTCATTTTTTTTTATATAAAACCAACAGTAAAATCGATTTCACAAACCATATTCTTATTTTTTCCAAAAATTGATAAAAGGAATTGAAATCGGTTTCCAATGCAATCTCAAAAACACTTTTTTGACATCAAATTCAGGTACCCGAAAAATTTATAATGAAAATTCCGTACCAGTCAATTCTAACCATCTTTGCATATGAATGTAGCTCCCATATGATTACAGTGTTGCCGTCCCCACTCTCCCTAACAATCCCACACTGTGGTTGGTGCATGGGAGCTACATCCAGCCGCGAGTGCTTGACAGCTGTTAAAGCTAAATATTTTTGATAAATGATCTATTTTCAACTTCCAATACAAAGTTGCAATGTTATAAATAATTATGGACAAGATTGGTTACAACTTCCAAATGTTTTATAAAATCCTGATTCCCTTCTTTCTTTCTCAATGGCGATTAGAGTAAGGAGCCGTTGGTTTCCTCCACTAAATGCGAGGTGAGTCCAGCCGCTACTATTAAATCTTCTCAAATAGCTTTGGCATGAAATTTTCTTGCCGAATCTCCCTAGAGCTCGAATTAATAATCCGGAAATTTGTTCTCGTTGCGAATTTTTCAAGAAAATTCGCAACTCGACAAAATTTCCGGAAATAATTCGAGCTCCGGGGAGATTATAAGTGAAAATAAAAGGGAAATTATCAATTAGGTACTAATAAACGAGAAACACGACCAAAAATATTTTGGTTTTTAATCAACTTCAATATTATAGTTTATAAATGTGGAGTGAATAATAATAATAAATAATGAAATTTTAATACTTTATAGTCCAAGAATTAGTGAGAAAAATGTTTAAGGGTTTTTGTGAAATCCAATTTTTCGAGATTTATTTTTTATTGATAAAAATCACTGGATATCACCAAAAGAATTTGAAACTTTTTGAATTTTCAAACGATATTTTATTGAGTACCAAAATCCTCAATCATTCCATAAATTAAAATGGAAAATGATAAAAACATCCAAGTTATACAGGGTGTTACAAATTTGATATTCACTATCGGTATTCTTGGAAAGTGAGATACAGCGATGCTGGAATGTGGGCAAAATTGCACATATTGTAACCCAGTAGAATGCCCGTCAAAAATTTAAAAAATTCCGAATTGTTTCTTCCGAAAATAGAAGTATTGATGCAGAAGATATAATCCGTATAAAAAAATATCTAGCCACTATTATGTGATTAATATCGATTCTTCATTATTATTTTTTTGGTGGAGGTGTCAGTTTATGCTCATTTCCCACTCGTTGCCTAGCAACTGGTGGGAAATGGTTGTATTTCCGTTCAGTTACAATATTTGCGAATCGATATCGATTACACAATAGTGATATTACTTGACAGTCGTAGAAAAAAGGATATTTCTGGAATAATTCGTAAATGTCTAGGTTACAGTGAAAATGTTGACACAAAATGGTAGCAAGACAAATGGCCATTCTCACGGCCAATAAACAGCATACAACAAACAAGGGACACAGAATTCAGTCAGCCAACACACAAATAGATAAATCTGTATCTATATCTCAAATGAAATCCCATCGAGTGGCTCTACTCGTGTATAGATAATCCTTTGACGTGGAACAACGAGTGGGCTGTGGCTGTCATTGTACAATTGCTCACCGCTTAAACACCATGCCATAAAATAGACACTGTTTGGTGTAGGCCGCTGCCAATGTAATTGTGTCCAATATACGCTTGTTTAGGTAAACCAAATCAAATTTGCCAGGGCAATTGCGGCAGATCAAAGACTTTCAAGTGATTTGTTGTTCACATCATGTTTCAATTGATTAATCTTGATGAGCTTATCAGTCAAGTGGTAGAAAATCCTAAAACAGTGAGGGTATTCATACGGTCCTTCGAGACGTATTTATTGGAAAATCCTCTCAATTTTGACGGGTATGATTTAGAGCGTCGCACACTTTATTTGAGTGCGTTCCCCCAAATACCTTGAGCGACACATAGACGTAGGCATTTATTGAGATTCTATATGTGTGAGTAAAACATTTTTGTTTATTTGGACATAACAAGCATAAAAATAAACAAGTAGCACTCTCCTAAATATTTTCCGCTAGCGGACAAATCGGTAGGCTGTTGGCGGGGACTAAATTTGATTGATAGAAAATTATCAAATCAATTGAAAGTGTATATTTTGAAACTTATTGAGTGGATTCAAGAATGTGAATTTCCTGCTGATTTCCGTAGGTGCGCCGCTGTCCATGCAGGCAAAAATTCCCCGATCTATATTTATTCCTCGAGAGTAAATCTTTTTGCGGAAAGACGTGAAAGGGACTGGCATTCTCCGCGGGGGTTAGAAAAAGATAGATGGGGCATTTCTCGCCACGGATATAACGACGTTCCATAAAAAGTGCCATTTTTAACCAGCCGAGGGCGAAATTACTTCTTGAGCTGCTACAGTCACTAAGCCAATTGATACTTGACTCTACCACTTGTTGAGTGGGATTTTTTTCAAAAACTCGATTATTTATTCCGGCTGTAAAACATTTTTATTTGCTCTTTTATAGCGCAAAATAAAGGATCGTAACGCCCCTGCACGAGTTTATGTGTAAGAAGCCTTTTAACACTTGGAACGAACATTCTACAAGAATCCACGTACATTTTTTACAACGGCTCGGCGATAACTTGTGCCAACCACGAGAAAAGGTTTTTTTACGAGGTACTGAGACGTGGACCAAATGCAAATAAACGGAACATGTTCAGTACATGTTTCGTCAGTACAATGAACATTTTTATTTTATTCATTGTCTTGATGAACGGATTGATTTGAATCAAATGAAACAGTTCATTATGTTGAGGAATATTTTACATCAATGTATACAGCTTTCATCAATAAAATCAATTAATGAACAATAATTGAACCAATGAAAAAAATCGTTCATTAATATCATGACCAATATTTTTATCAGCGCATACTTCAATATTCACATTTATGTACTCAAACAAGGTCATTGAATTTCTAAAATGCATGAATTTTATAAAACTACCGTCCATGAAATAAAATGGCAGTCGACGAGCTTATTTGTCGATTTTAGAGATATGAAGTAATTTAGCTCTATCGTGTATTCACAGTGACAATGGCAGGGCGCATTATTGTTATTATATTTTTCTGTCTATTTATTTGTGCACGACATTTTGTCATGCAACCTGGAGTTGCATAACAGACATGGGTTTCGATGGTTTTCATGACAGTGTCTGGGTTATTAAACTAATTATCGAGAAATGAATCCGCAGTAACAAGGATGGTTTTTCATTTGACAAGTGTCTCATTATTTTGTTTATTGTGCGGATAGATTGTGATTAAATAGATACATCGACTTCCTCTTTGTTAATTAGTATTACACTAGACACGGATTAAACAGTTTATTGTGATTCCCATAATTTTTTCTAGAATTGCATCCACGCGATTTTATCAATAGATTAATTCGTAGTGGGTTGGGTAACAACGTACTCCAATATCATTGTTACATAAAGAACTTAAATCATCTTTGTTTAGTAGAAATCTACATTAAAAAAAATATTATTTTTTGTATTAATCTCTTTTTTCAATGATTATTTCCATTAAATCAATGAACTGTGGTCCATATACATATGAACTCGTTCAGTGATGTATATTATGAAAATTGATTCATTAACACAATGAAGAATTATTCACTGGCTTGATGATAATGAAGATGAGTCTTTAATTGTTGGAAACCTACACTGAATAAATGGTCAAATTGTTGTTAGTAATAATGAAGGGTCTAAATTAACTTTTTTTCATTGGCTTGATGATTGTTTTCATTCTATCAATGAACTGTGGTTCATAGAGCGATGAACTCGTTCATTGATAAGTATCATGGAAATGAATTCAATAACACAATGAAGTATTATTCACAGGCTTAATGATAATCAAGAAAAGTCTTCAATTGATGGAAACCTACACTGGATAAATGATCAAATTGTTCTTAGTAATAATGAAGGGTCTAAATTAACTTTTTTTCATTGGCTCAATGATTATTTTCATCATATCAATGAATTGTGGTCCATACAGTGACGAGTAATATGAAAATGAATTTATCAAGACAATGAAGTATTATTCATTGGGTTAATGAATTTTTTTACACTTTTTCAATGAACTATTATTCATTGATAGTTTTAAAGTGTAGTAGTAACACAATGAAATATTTTATAAAATCAATGAAAATTTTACATTGGCATGAAGAAATTCTACGGATGACTTTCCTTCATTACCTTGATTTTATTGATAAAATATGTTCATTGACATTACGAATATTCAGGTATTATACTTTCAAGAAAAAAAAGTGTTGAAGTTTTGCATTTTATCAATGACAAAGTATCATCAATGCAATGAATTTTCCGTGGATATGAGCGATCCTTTTAATCAATGAATAAAAATCATTTATGCAACGACTATGTTCTTAAAAAATAGGCTTACTCACAAATCACCAGCCCGGATCAATTTTAAAAATAGCGAAGAAATCTTTAAATTGAAAAATGAGATTCATTAATGAAATGCAATAGTTTCACTGAATCAATGAATGTCGTTCATTAGGACAATGAAATAAATTCATAGATCAAACGAAAACGACTGCATTGTTAACAATGATACCTTCATTGTCATTGGTTTGTTCCTTAAGAGGGGCGAATAAATTTCATCAGTTCAAAGAACATATATTTTAAATTGATGAAATAATTCTTTATATTAATGAACTGGAGGCATTGAACCAATAAATTATTTTTGTTATATTGATAAGAAGTTTCATTAAATCAATGAATTTTCTTATTAATTATGTTTATAAAATAAAGCACTTTTCATTGTAATAATGAATATCCTCATCAGCTGAAAATCTATTAACAAATTCGTTGTGTTGATGAAGTTTTTCATTGTTTTTAAGTATATTTTTAGATTAGACAAAAGGATACAATTGGTTTGCGCAATGACAACGGAATAGAGAGAATGTTCTCAGTGAAGAGGTCAAAATTGATCCACTTCCCTCTGTTCAAGAAAAAGATCCCTCTTCAGAGTGAAGAAAACTAAAGTTTTCAAGACCAGACCGACAAATACTGAGTAGTTTGAAGAACACATAAGACGGGAGTGTAGGCTTATTTTATCCGAAATAATTGAAGATTTTCAATACTCCAGTCAAATTCATTGAGATCATGATAAAAATTTATGCAAGTCAGTCAGTGATAACTGAAAAACCAACATAGAAGTCCAAAAACGTGACTTCGAAAGTATATATAAATGTTCAACAAAAGTAGATGAATGACCACTGAATTATGCAAGTATCTCCAGTCTAACATTTCTGCTTCACACCCATTCAATCAACTCAGTATTTGGCCAGATATTGCACCCACAAGGTAGTATTTCAAAACGCAATTTGAATAACAATTGAAAAATGAAACAAAAAAAATAATAACCACTTGTATCGGGAATTTGATTGGCAGCTACATGATGTAAGCCGTGTAATGCTGCTTAAAATTATCTTTTTCCACGCCAATGTCACATCACCGCAAAAACTTAGACTTCTCACAAAAGGTGTTTCAAAACCGTTTGGTTTCTTATACGCGGAATGTTATAAAGTACAGTAATTTGTAAGTCTCTGACTTATAAGGCACGACGATTTATTTAAAGCTGTTTTTCATTGTGTAGCCCGTTTCAGACATGCGGTGGAAGCCATCTTTGTTTTGTGTTATGTATTGTTTGAATTTGTCTTTATGTCGGAGTATATCGATTTTTACTTTTACTCGTTATTAAAAGGTATTTTATAATTAACATCGTTAAGGACTTGCACCTGTACAATGTGCATGCGAGGTCTACAAACGGACACACCGTCGTGTTAACGACAGTTAAACATGTCTCATCGTATAAGTTGTGCAGTTTTTAACGGAATTTGATGGTTCAGTGGAATTGCAAAAAAATGACAATCGTATATTATCAAATTGTGAAAAGCCTTAAACCAACTCAACCCAAATTTACTCATAAGATTTAAATCCCAGCATCCAAGTGGCAAGTAAACAGCCTAATCCCAACACAAACACCATCACTTACCAAAGGAGAATAAAACGCTGAACTTTCCACACCTATACTAGGATATGGATTCTGGTCAGTACTAGGATAAGGAGTCCCATACATCCCTACACTTCTAGGGTACTGCAATGCAGCAAGCCGAGCCGAGTCGTACTGACACGAGCACACACTTTGACCGGTCACTGGATCGGTCATCATAGGCCTACCATTATCACAGCATGGTACTGGGCCCGTGGAGGAGGTACCTCCTGGAGACAGTGCTCCAGGAAGTCCCGCTGACCCACCGGGACTCAACGAACCACCTCCAGAAGCAGGAGATGAGCCGCTGTTTGTTGTTGGTTGTCCCGAGACCAAAAGCTGAAAATATTTGTTGTTACTATAAATCACTTGACTTGACCAGTTGAGATTATTAAAATAGAGTGACAAAATTGATGATAAATTCATGATTAAGTGAAGGGGCTTTATATAATCCACTTCATCCAGAGCACTCTATCCGCATACATCATTTTCCCATTTGGTGTCTGACACTCGATCACTATATGTCAAAATAAATGTTGGAACAGATGTTCGTTTGGTTTTTACAATTAAAACTCAATACTAATGGCTTGGGTACACCAATTTTCCCAATAATCAGTTTGTCAATATGTTTGCTTTGCTATGATAAGTGCGCAAATAGTGATAATTGCAAATTGAGTTTTCAACGTTCTATTCTCATAAATCAACAACAGGAAGGTGAAATAATAATAGCACATAAGAAAATTGATTAAACACACATTAAATAATGGAAAAGTTAATCAAGACAAAAGGAAACATGTTTAATTGAGGCAAGGAGATGATTGGAACATGGCCGTCGGATAACTAATGTCTGTCAATTTTATAAATTCTTCAAAATTATGATGACTCTTTTTGTAGTCTCCCTCTTCCCAACAACAATTCTAATCACTATATAAAGAAAATCAGCTTCACGTGCCCACTATATGGACAAGCCAAATAAAGCAAAGTTGATGGCAAACATTGGATTCTCTTGGAGTCTTTGATCATTGCCGACGAATAAAATCATGTGGACTAACCTGAGAAGCGGACGGATACCCATAGCCAGCAAACTGTGCATACGCTGCCATTTTAATCCACTAAAACGTCCCGTAAATTCACCAGAGTCACTCAATCCACTAAGATCACTATCAAAGTCCAGTCATAGTCACTATCAAACTAAAAAATTGAGCCGCACGACTTCGACTTGAAAAATAACAAAACGTCGTTCAGCTGAACGCGACCTTTTCGAATTTGTTGTCTGATTGCGACTAAAGGTGGTCCCCTTCTGACTCATACGGATCAGTATGCTCCACCTCCTTCCTCTCACTTTAAGGGGCGCGGTCTAGCATCTGTCCTATAACTACATGAAAATCGCGGAGCTTGTGCGCGTACGCAGATGCTCATTGGTGTGCGCACTAGTTAGGCTCCAGTTTTGGTGGTAATGTCACGCCCTGTATGGGGTGGTGGTGGGGGTAACATGAGTTTTCTATCTTGTTTTATAGGGTTAGTAAAGCTGAGAACAAATCCCCCTTCTCCGTGGAACAACGGCTTCAAGTTAAGTGAATTTATTGAAAACATGCTGTTTTTGAGCTAGGAATGAATCGGTGGATCGTTTGTATTTTTAGAACGGCGTTGCCGATTGTTAGATTTTCATTTGTGTGGGAAATAAAGAAACTATATTACAATTTATGGATGGATGGATGTTTATGGGTTGATATTTGGGGATTTGGACAAATATCCATAAAAATAAACCAAGTGTTTTGAAACTTTTAGTTAGACGAAACGCTTTTCATCACGTTTTCCTTATTAAACAGTCTCCCAATATTTCCTAAAAATTACTTCAATATCTTCTGACATTAGATGTTCCAGGATCCACCTCTTGCACTGGTAGAGTCGCCGTTCGTACTCAAGTCTATCGAGAACTTCTTTCAATTTTTCGGAAAATGTTTAGTGTATTAGACTGACGAACAAAATTCGAAAATTCATATCTCCGTAACCAGTTGATATAACCCAGTGATTCTTTTACTAGTTTATGGCAAAAAGTATAAACTTTGGACACACAAATTTTCATTTTTCTCAAAAATTTCGTTTGGGAGATAATGGAGAATGAGTAACGTGGAGTGCTTGAGGTTAATGTGATCTCTAGACCCACGAACAAAATTCAATAATTCATATCTTTGTAACTAGTTGATATAACACAGTGATTCTTCCACTAGATTATGGCGAAAAGTATATACTTTGGACATACAAATTTTCATTTTTCTCAAAAATTTTGTTTGGAAGATAATGGAGAATGAGTAGCCTGGAGTGCTTGAGGTTAATGTGATCTCTAGATCCACGAACAAAATTCAAAAATTCATATCTCCGTAACTAGTTGAGATAACAGGGGGATATTTTAACTGGATTATAGCAAAAAGTGTATACTTTGATCATACAAGTTTTCACATTTCTCAAAAATTTCGTTTGGGAGATAATGAAGAATGAGTAACGTGAAGTGCATGAGGGTGATGTTATGTCTAGACCCACGAACAAAATTCAAAAATTCATATCTCCGTAACTAGTTGATATAACCCAGTGATTCTTCCACTAGATTATGGCAAAAAGTATATACTTTGGACATACAAATTTTCATTTCTCTCAAAAATTTCGTTTGGAAGATAATGGAGAATAAGTAACGTAGAGTGCTTGAGAGTGATGTAATGTCTAGACCCACGAACAAAATTCAAAAATTCATATCTCCGTAACTAGTTGATATAACACAGTGATTCTTTCACTAGATTATGGCAAAAAGTATATACTTTGGACATACAAATTTTCATTTTTCTCAAAAATTTTGTTTGGAAGATAATGGAGAATGAGTAACCTGGAGTGCTTGAGGTTAATGTGATCTCTAGATCCACGAACAAAATTCAAAAATTCATATCTCCGTAACTAGTTGAGATAACAGGGGGATATTTTTACTGGATAATAGCAAAAAGTATATACTTTGGACATACAAGTTTTCACTTTTCTCAAAAATATCGTTTGGGAGATAATGAAGAATGAGTAACGTGGAGTCCTTGAGGGTGATGTTTTGTCTAGACCCACGAACAAAATTCAAAAATTCATATCTCCGAAACTAGTTGAGATAACTGGGTGATATTTTCACTAGATTATAGCAAAAAGTATATACTTTGGACATACAAGTTTTCACTTTTCTCAAAAATTTCGTTTGGGAGATAATGGAGAATGACTAACGTGGAGTGCTTGAGGTTAATGTAATCTCTAGACCCACGAACAAAATTCAAAAATTCATATCTCCGAAACTAATTGGGATAACAGGGTGATATTTTCACTGGATTATAGCAAAAAGTATATACTTTGGTCATACAAGTTTTCACTTTTCTCAAAAATTTCGTTTTGGGAAATAATGGAGAATGAGTAACGTGAAGTGCTTGAGAGTGATGTAATGTCTAGACCCACGAACCAAATTCGATAATTCATATCTTCGTAACTAGTTGAGATAACCGGGTGATATTTTCACTGGATTATAGCATAAAGTATATAATTTGGTCATACAAGTTTTCACTTTTTTTTGAAAATTTCGTTCTAGAGATAATGGAGAATAAGTGACGTGAAGTGCTTGAGGGTGATGTAATGTCTTGACCCATGAACGAAATTCAATAATTCATATCTCCAAAACTAGTCGAGATAACCGGATGATATTTTCACTGGATTATAGCAAAATCTATATACTTTGATCATACATATTCTCACTTTTCTCAAAAATTTTGTTTGGGAGATAATGGAGAATGAGTAACGTGGAGTGCTTGAGGGTGATGTAATGTCTAGACCCACGAACAAAATTCAATAATTCATATCTTCGTAACTAGTTGATATAACTGGGTGATATTTTCATTGGATTATAGCATAAAGTATATAATTTGGTCATACAAGTTTTCACTTTTTTTTGAAAATTTCGTTCTAGAGATAATGGAGAATAAGTGACGTGAAGTGCTTGAGGGTGATGTAATGTCTTGACCCATGAACGAAATTCAATAATTCATATCTCCAAAACTAGTCGAGATAACCGGATGATATTTTCACTGGATTATAGCAAAATCTATATACTTTGATCATACATATTCTCACTTTTCTCAAAAATTTTGTTTGGGAGATAATGGAGAATGAGTAACGTGGAGTGCTTGAGGGTGATGTAATGTCTAGACCCACGAACAAAATTCAATAATTCATATCTTCGTAACTAGTTGATATAACTGGGTGATATTTTCATTGGATTATAGCATAAAGTATATAATTTGGTCATACAAGTTTTCACTTTTTTTGAAAATTTCGTTCAAGAGATAATGGAGAATAAGTAACGTGAAGTGCTTGAGGGTGATGTAATGTCTAGACCCACGAACGAAATTCAATAATTCTTATCTTCGTAACTAGTTGATATAACTGGGTGATATTTTCACTAGATTATAGCAAAAAGTTTATACTTTGGACATACAAGTTTTCACTTTTCTCAAAAATTTCGTTTGGAAGCTAGTGGAGAATGAGTAACGTGCATAGAGTGCTCGAGAGATTGTGATGTATAGGCTCACGAAAAAATCTTTCCGCAAAAATTGTGTTGCACTGAGTATCCGTCGGTAAACAGATCTCATGATTGTACGTTACCCTGGTTGTCAAATATTTCAAGTTTGGGAATTTTCTATTCTATTGATAATTTTTTGACGAGGAGATTGACAATGTTGTATCTGGGATGCATAGAACAAACACTGTGACATGTACACGGAATATTTACTCAACAAATAATTACACATATAATATTATGGTTTCTCTATGTTTGATTAGGATAGATTTCATGGGAATCCTATTGCTGACATTGTGCATAATTACATCACACTAGGCGCTAATATGAAAATATCAAAAATGAATCATGTACAACATTTGTAAAGCGAGTTAAACTGTTAAAAACCCATATATCTTATCAAACCCCATTGAGTTAAGTTTTATGTCTTGTTCATTTAATAAACATATCCCTATCTTTAATACTTGTCGGGACACACGCTCAGGCTCTGTTTGAAATTGTAAAGTGCATTTTCGTGTAAAAATCACCGTGCGTTGGTTAGGGACGATGTTGCCGGATTTGGGACCGTCTCTTGTCGATGCAAGGTTGCTTGAGATTTATGATTTTGATGTTTGTTGCCCCTTTTCAACGAGTATTAGAGGAACTAAAATTGTTTTTGTCACAAGACATACCACTCATTTTTCCTTGAAGATGGCTTTATATCGGCCGAAATGTCGACTAAGTAAAAATCTTTATTGATTCTTAGAATCATTCTGCACCCAATGTCTAGATAATTCCTGATGTTATCCTGATTCCACAAACAAGGAAAGATTTGTCAAATTATCCAATTTCCTTATTATCTTGAACAAAATGATAACATGACAGTCGTAATCGAACAAATTATGAATATCTTCCGTCCTCATCAAAGTTAAATGATCAAACGTTCATTCTCGATCATAAAAATACATCAAATTCCATCAACATGTCATATATATTTTTTTATCAAGCAGCCAAGCAGATTAGAATAAACAAAAACATGATTTCGACATGTAAAACGCATAGTTCCAATTCTACAAAATTAGAACACAATTTGTCATCAAACCCATAGAACTATCTAGATTCCCCATCCAATTAATTAATCACCATACTGAATCATTTCTATAAGTTTCTGCTTATGACACATCGCCCATAAACCGGCCTCAAATAAAAATGACACATAAATTCACAAAGTGTAACATTTTTTCAGTAGTCCGAAACCATTATAGTCAAATAAATTTCATCCTCCATCAAAACAATGTCAATTTATTATGCATATTTACACACAATCCTGTGTGTAATGATATTATTTATATTTTTCCGCTCGAAGCAAAAGCACCCGAAATTTATAATTTTCTTTCATAATTAAATCGCTTTAATTTATGAAAGATAAGAAACGAATATTCATGAATTATATTATACAGTTTTAATTAGACGGTAGTTAATTTATTGTATAATGTGCGTTTCTGTCGATTTTTTTGTTTTGAGTGTTTTTTTTTGAGAATCCGGCGATTGTTATTGTATGTACATTTCGCATGTGCATACTTGATGTTGGTTTAGTTTTTTTTTATTTTTACTTGAAATATTTTTTGTTAATAACTAACTATCTTTTTTCAATTCTATAATGGTGTTACACTTTGGAAATATTTTGGATTTTGGATGGGAAACCACCTCATTTTATTAAAATTCCTCATTAGAATTTTTTATGGAAAAATATTCTCAGGTTTCCAACTATGACTTTTTACAGAGAACAACAATGAATATTTTTCCATTTGACTTTGGGATGAGAGACCATTTCGCAATAGCAATTGCTAATTATTTTTTTTATAAAAAAATATTTATAGCTTCTTTCTAATAAACTTTGGAAAAGTGAGAATATTTTAGGTTTGGGATAAGAAACCAATATTCTATATATTGTAGAGCATGCATGGTAAAAAATCGCGATATTGGATTATTTTTATATAAAAAATTCTCAGCTATTTTCTGCGAAATATTTTCAGTAAGGAAAGAAAAACCAATTCATCAATTGAGAATTTTGTGTTGAATTCACCTGTTCAAAAATCAATTTGATATCTTCAACGGTTTTTGGGTTACGGATTTTTATCTAAAACAGTGAATTTTCAACTTAATTTGTGGAATGGCCAGTTTGTCAATCGTTTTCTAAAAATGTGTCCACAATACCCTGTATATTTTCCATGTGATGTTTATGAAGGATTTCCTATAGAATTCACTTGTTCAAAAATCAAGTTGATATCTTCAACGGTTTCTGAGTTATGGATTTTTTATGGAAAAATATTCACGGCTCCTCTGCAGTGACTGAAGATCTGAGAATATTTTGGATTTGGGAAAAGAAACAGTTTCATCTATTTAAGAACTCGTCTGAGGTATAAAATTGCAATATTCAATTTTTTTTATGAAAAAATATTCACAGCTTTTTTTTGAAGTAGTCTTACACTTTGGAAATCTGAGGTATAAAATTGCAATATTCATTTTTTTTTTTGTGTAAAAATATTCACAGCTTCTTTCTGGAGTTGTCTAACACTTTGAATATTTGAGAATATTTTGAGTTTGCAAGGAGAAACAACTCCATAAAATTGAAAACTCGTCAGAGGTATAAAATTGCAATATTCGATTTATTTTTATGGAAAAATATTCACAGCCTCTTTCTGGAGTGGTCTTACACTTTGAATATCTGGTAATATTATGAGTTTGCGTGGAGAAACAACTCCATATATTGGAGAAATCGTCAAAATAAAATTGCAATATTCATTTTTTTATCAAAAAATATTCACAGCTTTTTTCTGGAGTTGTCTTACACTTTGAATATCTGGTAATATTTTGAGTTTGCGTGGAGAAACAACTCCATATATTGGAGAAATCGTCAAAGGTATAAAATTGCAATATTCATTTTTTTTTTCAAAAAATATTCACAGCTTTTTTCTGGAGTTGTCTAACACTTTGAATATCTGAGAATATTTTGAGTTTGGAAAGGGAAACAAATTCATATATTGGAGACGTCAAAGGTATGAAAGTGCAATATTCAATTTTTTTATGGAAAAATATTCACAGCTTTTTTCTGGAGTGGTCTTACACTTTGAATATCTGAAAATATTTTGAGTTTGCGTGGAGAAACAACTCCATATATTGGAGAAATCGTCAAAATAAAATTGCAATATTCATTTTTTTATCAAAAAATATTCACAGCTTTTTTCTGGAGTTGTCTTACACTTTGAATATCTGGTAATATTTTGAGTTTGCGTGGAGAAACAACTCCATATATTGAAGAAATCGTCAAAGGTATAAAATTGCAATATTCATTTTTTTATCAAAAAATATTCACAGCTTTTTTCTGGAGTTGTCTTACACTTTGAATATCTGGTAATATTTTGAGTTTGCAAGGAAAAACAACTCCATAAAATGGAAATTTCGTCAGAGGTATAAAATTGCAATATTCAATTTATTTTTATGGAAAAATATTCACAGCCTCTTTCTGGAGTGGTCTTGCACTTTGAATATCTGAAAATATTTTGAGTTTGCGTGGAGAAACAACTCCATATATTGGAGAAATCGTCAAAGGTATAAAATTGCAATATTCATTTTTTTTTTCAAAAAATATTCACAGCTTTTTTCTGGAGTTGTCTAACACTTTGAATATTTGAGAATATTTTGAGTTTGGAAAGGGAAACAAATTCATATATTGGAGACGTCAAAGGTATGAAAGTGCAATATTCAATTTTTTTATGGAAAAATATTCACAGCTTTTTTCTGGAGTTGTCTTACACTTTGAATATCTGGTAAAATTTTGAGTTTGCAAGGAGAAACAACTCCATATAATGGAAAACTCGTCGGATCTTTCCTGCAGTAATTTCACATTTTAGATATCTGAGAATATTTTGGATTTGGGATCGAAAACAACCTGATTCATCATAGAACTCGCCAGAGGAATAAAATGGCAATACATATATGATTTTTTATGTGAAAATATTCATAGCTTCTTTCTGCAGGAGTATTACACTATGAAAAAAAGAGAATATGTTGGCAGTGTGTGAGATTTTTAATGGAAATATTCATGGTTTTGTTATACTTTGAATATCTGGAATGAGAATATTCAGGAGTTGCGATGGGAAGCAAACAAAGAATTAGAAAAACTCGTGAGATAATTGGAGATATTTCAAAAAATTGAAATATGTTCATACATCCCTTTAGAACATTATGAATATTTTGGGTATATGAGATGCGAAAAAATTCCTTGTTGTTTGTCAGAGACGTGAAAATGACTGAATTCGAATTTTCATTGGAAAATATACATAAATCCCTCTTGTAATGGTGTTACACTATAAAAATTTGAAAAACATTCTGAATAGAACTTGTCACATACATGATATAGATTTTTTATAAAAAAAAGAAAAATTAAAGCGATAAAAATTATTAAATAGAAAGAAAGTTTTTCAATAGAAACATAACAGTTGATAAGAACCAACATGAGAGTCATTTATTAACTTATGAGTAACACTCCTGTGTACAGGGTTATTGATTATAAATGCCCCCTCCCCCAACTTTTTAATTTGACGTTTTAGAAAAAAGTGTTCCAAATGAAAGTTTCATGGTTGAAAATGAAATTTTTAAAAACCTGTTGTCACATATACAGGGTGCTGAAAAAAGTCTGGGCGAGGTCTAACTTTCTTATTTCAAATCGATACCCTATTTTTTCATTTGAGGTTTGGATTCTCCTTCAAATTTTAATAATTTTTTATGTAGCATATCCTATACCTAAGTTTGATGTATAAAAAGATATTTGATATTTTATAAATTGAATAATAATAATTCATTGTTATAAAAAAGTTAAATATATCTATGGTTTCGAAGTATTGACGTAATTGTGTGTGTAGGATATACCAAAACTTCTCTGATTTTAAATTGATACCCAAAAAATGAACAAAAAATAAATTGACGTCTTATATAAAAAAAAAATCTTTTGATTCAAATGCAGAATTATTTATACTTTGATACTTTTGCACTTTAAAAGTACTTAATGACGTGATATTTTTGTCAATACGAGCGTCAATAATTCGAAATCATAGATATATTTGACATTTTCACAACAATAAATTATTATTATTCAATGAATAAATATCAGCAGCTGAGGCTTTGGCCAGGTGATAAGGCACAGATTGATGCTGTAACAAACTTAAATAATGACTGCGGTCATGAATAAAAAGGGCTGCGGTCCACAGAAAAATAAACTTTATGTTAACTTCATGACTAGAAGGGCTGCGGTCTATAGAGAACTAAAATTTTTAATGACTGAGATTCTGAGTATAAGAGGAGCTGTGGTTCACAGAAAACTAAATTTTATGTTGACTCATGAATGATAAAAAAAAAAAAAAAGAAAACTTGATGGCTGCGGGTCATAAGTGAAAAGGGCTGCGGTCCATGAATAAACTGTTAAAAAATAAATAATAAAAAAAATTAATTAATAAATAAATAAATAAACCATGACTAGAAGGGCTGCGGTCTATAGAGAACTAAAATTTTTAATGACTGAGATTCTGAGTATAAGAGGAGCTGTGGTTCACAGAAAACTAAATTTTATGTTGACTCATGATTGATAAAAAAAAAAAAAAAAGAAAACTTGATGGCTGCGGGTCATAAGTGAAAAGGGCTGCGGTCCATGAATAAACTAATAAAAAATAAATAATAAAAAAAATTAATTAATAAATAAATAAATAAACCATGACTAGAAGGGCTGCGGTCTATAGAGAACTAAAATTTTTAATGACAGATTCTGAGCATAAGAGGAGCTGTGGTTCACAGAAAACTAAATTTTATGTTGACTCATGATTGATAAAAAAAAAAAAAAAAAAAGAAAACTTGATGGCTGCGGGTCATAAGTGAAAAGGGCTGCGGTCCATGAATAAACTAATAAAAAATAAATAATAAAAAAAATTAATTAATAAATAAATAAATAAACCATGACTAGAAGGGCTGCGGTCTAAAGAGAACTAAAATTTTTAATGACTGAGATTCTGAGTATAAGAGGAGCTGTGGTGTAAGAAAACTTGATGGCTGCGGGTCATAAGTGAAAAGGGCTGCGGTCCATGAATAAAAAAAAAAAAAAAAAAAAAAGAAAACTTGATGGCTGGGGTCATAAGTGAAAAGGGCTGTGGTCCATTAACTTGAAGGGCAGATCTTTTTAGTTAAGGGCTGTTGTTAAAATTTTGTTTTCCAGAATGATTCGAGGACGAATTATGAGCAGGAAGGCCCTGTAAAATGCTGTTATATGAACGTGGCAGTTCCAATACTCAGTACCAGCTAAGGTTTATTGAAGTTGTCAGTTCTGAAGTTGTCAAAGAGTCACAGCCTTTTCATATGAACAAATTGTTCATATAAAAAGCATATTTTGCATTTTTGGTGATTAAAAATACACAAATCTATCAAATATCTTCTCATACATTAAACAAGGAGAATCCAAATATCAAATAAAAAAATTGGGTATCAATTTGAAATAAGAAAGTTGAACCTCGCCCAGACTTTTTGGAGCACCCTGTATGTGTGAAAACAGGTTATTTTTTTTAAACTGTCAAATTAAAAAGTTAGATGGGGGGGCATTTATAATCAATAACCCTGTACATTTTAATGATGTCTTCATATCTTGACGGTACTCTCGGCAAGTTCATAAATTCAATGTAATTTCCTTTCAACAGCACTTTCATTCACCTTAGTATTTTTCAAATCGACAAAGAAAATTACAAAAGAATACTCCAAGTTATTTCCATAATTAGAATTATTACACGCGTTCATACAAAGGTGGCAAGCCAAGTGAGAAATTTAATGGCACTATTGCATTTTCTAAGTACATACATCAACGGTTGTGAGCGCTACCAGATATTTCCACGTTGTTTTACAAATACTCTATTTTTAAAAATTAATTGTTACAATTATGTATTATATGTATATCATGTTGATTTATATTTGATTGTTTTGATAGTTTGTGCACATTAATTAGTAGTTGTGTATTAAAATTTTTATTCAAGCCCAATAGAAATTCAATCTCGCACGCCAGTCATGTAACCAACAAGGAAAGTGCAATATTATTACAACTTATAACTTGTACAAAACAATCCGTTTTCTGTTAACAACAGCAAAAGCAAATTGAGTAATTATGTTTACATTTATTTCTCATTTATCAAACACTACCGCCCGGTGGGGTATTCGTTTTTTCGAAAACGATTAGATCCTCATATAGATAACGTCCCTCACATCATTCATAGAGTATATACTTCCTCTAAATAGCAATTAATATAATACAAATTACAATTCGGATAAAAACGACGATAAAAATGCTGCTAATCTATATATCTACAACGAGGCACAGCGCTAATGTACTTTTGATTGGCCTTAAAAACTTTCTGTTATCATATTTTAATAAAACGTGGTGTCTTTGGAGGTGCTATTAATACTTGCGGCACCTGTCTGGTCAGTCAAAAGGATTTGGCTTGGAAATGATTTTTCCGGAAATAACCCATTAGAAGTGGAGATGTTTGTTTTAACTAACATCAGTTTCAAAACATTTTATCAATGAAAAGTTGTTTCATAATTTTATCTGGCATGATATACACGTATTGCAAATTTGTTGTTCTATTTCTTCTTGACATAAATCAGTATTTTTAAAATAGCAAATGTAATTAAATAAGCAAAATCTGCGATTAAATTGAATGCTGGCAATATTTTCTTCGCATCACCGATCTAATTACTGTTACCGTTTCGATGACCACAGATGTAAAGTATGTCTATACCATTTTTTTGTACAACCTACACGTAAAGTCCACTTTTCAATGCATGCAAATCAGGCGGAAAGTCGCTGATTGTGGCAGCTGGGCCTAAAAGTACATTCGCGCCCGCGGGTGCAAAAGTAGGTCGCTTAGCAACGGTTCCTTGAATCCTAACGCCTCTGAATCTAATAACCACGTGACAGTCTAGCATACTAAAAGGAACTAATCACGTGACAATCTGGGTGACAATGAATCCGCACCACAAAAGAATACGGGAACACACCTATTGTAACCATGATTGTCAGTTGTCTGACTTTTCAGCAGTGTAGTACAGTGAATCGATTATTTATTTTCAATTTTCATAATAATTATTCTTTTTGAAATAATTACAAACTGGTTGTACAAAAAGCACTGTTTGCACCACGGACAAAAAGATGATTTTGACTCGGCTAATTTCTGCCCTTGCTTCGCTCGTGCTGCTACTCATACCCTCGTCAAAATCATTTACTTTCCGCCCTTGATACAAAATGTACTATTCCGTTCGTGTTATTCATAACTTTTTTTTGTTGATGGCTTACACAGTTGACTGTTGTTGGAACAAAAAATCTAAATTTAATTAGTGCAGGGCATATTTGATGAACACCTTGTGGTCCCTCAATGCATATCTGGGAGGAAATGAACTACCAACATAAATCAATAACACTTCAAGCTTATTGGAAACGCGCTGGTTAATTTTTTTCAAAATTGGTCTACTGGATCAAAAGATCGACAATACGATTTTCTAAAATGCAAAAATCAAATCAGTTCTACTTTCAAGCTTACTGCATGGATCAAAAAAATGTGAGAGATAAACACTGACTCTGACTCTTGGACAAATTGTTTTTTTTTTTTTTTTTTTTTTAATGCAATTACTTGGCTAATTTCAGTAAATAAATGAAAATTTTAATCAAAACAATATAACACAAAATATTTTACAATGAGCAAAATGGTTTTTGATTCCTCGGTTTCTGGTTTACTCGTTACTTGGTTGTTTGAACCCTGTAGTTCTGATATTCTTGGTTTCTTGATTACTTGGTTCCATATTTCCTGGACCCTTTGATTAGTTAATTTTCTAATTCCTAGGATTTTCTGATTCCTGACTACCTGCAATATTTCTTTTTCCGATTACTCATGTGATTGCCTAATTTCTGGGATTTTTGGATGTTTACTTATGTAGATAGTTTATTTTTACGATTTTTGATTGCTGGAATTTTTGTTCCTTAATTTTGTGTTTGCCAAGATCTCTCATTTTTTGCTTCAAAACTGACCTTGGTTTTATCCTTTGTATCCCAATTTTTCACAAATCGACATCTTGGAATAAAAAATAAAAAAAAAATGAATAGTCATAGCATACGCAGAGCTACTTAAAAAATAATACGGAATTATGATTTCTCACCTTTTTTTTGAAAAATGACTAACTGAACTGAAATTCAATATTTGTTTTTATTTTATTTTTTGACTTTTATCTTACGTGATATACAGAAATGGATGAAAAAATTGGAATCAACGCAAAAAGTTTCATTTTGTTGATTGATTCTTTGATTCCTGCAGTCGTGAGATTTTTGGTTTCTCGATTAGTTGGTTCCAGATTTCCTGGACAATTTGATTAGTCAATTTCACAATTTCCAAAATTTTTGACCTTGTTGCTTCCTTGATTTTCCGATTCCTGACATCCTGCTATTTTTCGTTCCCCGATTACCTACTTGGTTTCTGATTTTTCAGGAGTTCTTGGTTTTTTGTTCACTTGGTTCCCGATACCTTGGTTTCTGAGATTTTTGGATCTTCAGAAATTCCTTTGCTGCTGGTTTCTTGAATACCTCGGATTTTTTGCTTCTTGATTCATGATATTTTTGGTTCCTTCGTTTCTTACTTTTTTGGTTTCTCGAAGTTGGTTTTAGATTCCCTGGACCCTCTGATAAGTTGATTTTTCAATTCCCAAGATTTTGGACCCTGTTGCTTCCTTATGTCCCGATTTCTGACTTCCTGCTATTTTTTGTTCCCCGATTATTTGGTTTCTGATTTTTTGGGAGTTCTTGGTCTTTTGTTCCATTATAATTTGGTTCCCGATAACTTGGTTGCTGAGATTTTTGTATCTTTAGAAATTTGATACCTCGGATTTTTTGTTTCTTGATTCATGATATTATTGGTTCTTTCGTTCCCTCCTTTTTTGGTTTCTTGATAAATTGCTCCCTGATTTTCTAGCTTTTTTGACCATCTTGCTTGATTCGTGGGATTTTTGGATCTTTAGTTATTTGGATCCTTCAATGGTTTCTTAATTTCTATGATTTTTGATTCCTGTAATTTTTTGTCTCTTTATTCCTTAGTTTCCAAAATCTCCTATTTTTTGCTTCCTCAATAACTTGGCTATAGATTTCCTGGACCCTCTGATTAGTAGTTGATTTTTCAATTCCTAAAATTTTGGACCCCGTTGCTTCCTTAATTCCCGATTCCTGACTCCCTGCTATTTTTCGTTTTCCGAATACTTGGTTTCTGATTTTTCAGGAGTTCTTGGTTTTTTATTCCATTATCACTAAGTTCCCAGAAACTTGGTTTCTGGGATTTTTGGATATTTAAAAACTCCTCCGCTGTTGGTTCCTCTAATACCTCGGATTCTTTGTTTCTTGATTCCAGATATTTTTGGTTCCCTCGTTCTCTACTTTTCTGGTTTCTCGATAAGTTGCTCCCTGATTTCCTGGCTTTTTTGATCATCTGATCGCTTGATTCATGGGATTTTTGGATCTTCAGTTATTTAGATCCTTCTTGATTTCTACGACTTTTGATTCCTGTCGTTTTTTGTTTCTTCATTCCTTGGTTTCCGAAATCTCTTATTTTTTGCTTCCTCAATAACTTGGTCTTAGATTTTCTGAACTCCTGTTTAAGTTTATTTTTCAATTCCTAAGATTCTGGACCCTGATGCTTCCTTGATTTTTTGATTCCTGACTCCCTGCTATTTTTCGTTCCCCGAATACTTGGTTTCTGATTTTTCAGGAGTTCTTGGTTTTTTATTCCATTATCACTAAGTTCCCAGAAACTTGGTTTCTGGGATTTTTGGATATTTAAAAACTCCTCCGCTGTTGGTTCCTCTAATACCTCGGATTCTTTGTTTCTTGATTCCGGATATTTTTGGTTCCCTCGTTCTCTACTTTTCTGGTTTCTCGATAAGTTGCTCCCTGATTTCCTGGCTTTTTTGATCATCTGATCGCTTGATTCATGGGATTTTTGGATCTTCAGTTATTTAGATCCTTCTTGATTTCTACGACTTTTGATTCCTGTCGTTTTTTGTTTCTTCATTCCTTGGTTTCCGAAATCTCTTATTTTTTGCTTCCTCAATAACTTGGTCTTAGATTTTCTGAACTCCTGTTTAAGTTTATTTTTCAATTCCTAAGATTCTGGACCCTGATGCTTCCTTGATTTTTTGATTCCTGACTCCCTGCTATTTTTCGTTCCCCGAATACTTGGTTTCTGATTTTTCAGGAGTTCTTGGTTTTTTATTCCATTATCACTAAGTTCCCAGAAACTTGGTTTCTGGGATTTTTGGATATTTAAAAACTCCTCCGCTGTTGGTTCCTCTAATACCTCGGATTCTTTGTTTCTTGATTCCGGATATTTTTGGTTCCCTCGTTCTCTACTTTTCTGGTTTCTCGATAAGTTGCTCCCTGATTTCCTGGCTTTTTTGATCATCTGATCGCTTGATTCATGGGATTTTTGGATCTTCAGTTATTTAGATCCTTCTTGATTTCTACGACTTTTGATTCCTGTCGTTTTTTGTTTCTTCATTCCTTGGTTTCCGAAATCTCTTATTTTTTGCTTCCTCAATAACTTGGTCTTAGATTTTCTGAACTCCTGTTTAAGTTTATTTTTCAATTCCTAAGATTCTGGACCCTGATGCTTCCTTGATTTTTTGATTCCTGACTCCCTGCTATTTTTCGTTCCCCGAATACTTGGTTTCTGATTTTTCAGGAGTTCTTGGTTTTTTATTCCATTATCACTAAGTTCCCAGAAACTTGGTTTCTGGGATTTTTGGATATTTAAAAACTCCTCCGCTGTTGGTTCCTCTAATACCTCGGATTCTTTGTTTCTTGATTCCGGATATTTTTGGTTCCCTCGTTCTCTACTTTTCTGGTTCCTCGATAAGTTGCTCCCTGATTTCCTGGCTTTTTTGATCATCTGATCGCTTGATTCATGGGATTTTTGGATCATCAGTTATTTAGATCCTTCTTGATTTCTACGACTTTTGATTCCTGTCGTTTTTTGTTTCTTCATTCCTTGGTTTCCGAAATCTCTTATTTTTTGCTTCCTCAATAACTTGGTCTTAGATTTTCTGAACTCCTGTTTAAGTTTATTTTTCAATTCCTAAGATTCTGGACCCTGATGCTTCCTTGATTTTTTGATTCCTGACTCCCTGCTATTTTTCGTTCCCCGAATACTTGGTTTCTGATTTTTCAGGAGTTCTTGGTTTTTTATTCCATTATCACTAAGTTCCCAATAACTTGGTTTCTGGGATTTTTGAATATTCAAAAATTCCTCCGCTGCTGGTTCCTCTAATACCTCGGATTCTTTGTTTCTTGATTCCAGATATTTTTGGTTCCCTCGTTCTCTACTTTTCTGGTTTCTCGATAAGTTGCTCCCTGATTTCCTGGCTTTTTTGATCATCTGATCGCTTGATTCATGGGATTTTTGGATCTTCAGTTATTTAGATCCTTCTTGACTTCTACGACTTTTGATTCCTGTCGTTTTTTGTTTCTTCATACCTTGGTTTCCGAAATCTCTTATATTTTGCTTCCTCAATAACTTGGTCTTAGATTTCCTGAACTCCTGGTATAAGTTTATTTTTCAATTCCTAAGATTTTGGACCCTGAGGCTTCCTTGATTTATCGATTCCTGACTTCCTGCTATTTTTCGTTCTCAGATTAATTGATTTCTGATTTTTTTTTGAAGTTCTTGGTTTTTTTGTTCCATTATCACTTGGTTTCCGATACATTGGTTTCTGGAATTCTTGGATATGTAGAAATTCCTTTGCTGCCTCGGATTTATTTTTTCTTGATTCCTGATATTTTTGGTTCCTTCGTTCCCTACTCTTTTGGTTTCTCGATAAGATGCTCCCTGATTTCTTGGCTTTTTTGTTGATCTGATTGCTTGATTCCTGTGATTTTTTGTTTCTTTATTCCTTGGTTCCCGAAATCTCCTATTCTCTGCTTCCGCAATAATTTTGTTTTGGATTTCCTGGACCCTTCGATTAGTTGTTTTCCCGATTTCTGATTTCCTGGCTTCTTTGATCATCTGTTTGCTTAATTCCTGGTACTTCTAAATCTTAAGCTATTTAGATCCTTCGCTGGTCCGATTTTTGATTGTTGGAATGTTTTGTTAATTGATTCTTTTGTTGAGATCTCTTTTTTTTGGTTTCTAAATAACTTGGCTCATGTTTTTTTTGGGTTATTTTATTCCTCAGTTCCAGGGGTTGTTGATACTTTATATGCAAGATTTGATTTTTTTGGAAAATATCCTTACTTGTTCATTGTTTCAATTTAATTATTTACTGGACATTGTTTTCCTTATTGAATTGTATTCAATATTAATTCGAGATTAGAAACTTAACGTAACCCATGAGATAACAAACAGAAAAAATCCATGGAAGTGAAGTCTGGACATCGGAAGGATTATTGATCTACCATTCTGGACTCTGCTTGTCGCCAAATCACACCTTGCTCTCTGATCCACATAAAAAAATCTTTAAAAAGTTCTTGGTTTACCTGAACCAAAATTGAATCTACCACCAATGGCATTCATTTATAGGATAAGGACACATGGTCAGCTCTCGAAATTTTTCAAAAAGCAAATAAACTTCCAAACTATGCCCTTTCATAAGAATATTAAAAATTATTGGCGTATCATATCCCCAACAATTGTGTAAATACCAAATTGTAATAATAGCTTATCGGAAACCAAAATCTCTCACTTTCACAATATTAATTACAACATTTTGGCCTGTCAACAAGAAGGACAGGCTATGGCGCGTTAAAATCACGTGACCATTTGAGGCCAAATTTTTGACAGTGATTAACCGGCTGTGTGCAAATCAAATTATAGCTATGAAGACTTCCTTTCTTCAACTTCAGTGATCATTCAATGCAACTTCTTCCATTTTTTTGAGATTGTCTCAGATCGTCACGTGACCCCCGAATACGTCATATCCTGCAGTCCATCCTGAGCCGCTTCGTAAACTTTAACAAGCAAATTCTGTTAAAAAAATCAAAATTGAGATTCCCCAAACAATGGTCATATATCTTCATTGGTCCACTTTGCACGTGCACCTCAATTTCCCACAAGCACGTTCTATAGTTCAAACTGAAAATTCCCAATACGTACAATTGAAACAATTAGCTTTTGTTCAATATCGGACAAATGAGCGTGCTGCCGTATACAATTAACCACAAAATTACAACAGTGTATGTTGTAGGTCCCATTCATATCGTAAAACAATGCGACTGTGGTGGAGAATTTAAATATGGCGTTTTGATCACCTGCAAAGAGATACTCCTATCCAGACAATAGGCTTGTAATGAATTTATTATGGACTTTGGCTCGTGTTTTGATTTTGGCCCCACACGTTCCGGAAGTATGTTATGTTATTATTTGACGACAAAGGAATTTTTATTATTTATTAGATAACCCCTCGAAATATAAATTCTTGTCCGAGTCTTGAAATTATTAAACATGATTTGCCGGGACATATCGAATATTTATTAATTGTCCGATTCAATCCAGCACAAGGGTAATAATTTTGCAAACGACTTGTGCTGTGTCAGCGGCTTTATTATTTATCTTGCCGTTGCCAATTAACATGAATATGCTCGATCAATATTGGAATGTGGATTGGAGAAGTTGCTTGTGCATGGTTTATTGATTTGGAATTTCTAAAGTTTGTATTGAACTCCATAATTTGACCATTATAGCTCAACATGTACACGGTGCTCCGTTATATTTTAGCCAATGAATATCTTTTTTATTATTGGTCCTAGACGTTTGTTTGAATCATCAAAGTAACTCTTCTCGAAATAAATGAAAACGTATTGGAAATAGTAGAATAATTTCCCATTTCTTCTCCTTTTTGTGATTTTTTTTTATCTTTGATGAATCATTCACGGACTCTCATTTTAAGATGTAGGATCTTCCTTTAAATGTGTCTCACAACATTCTGTAACACCCCGTATAATAGAAAATCAATGTTTAATTAGAACATTTTTTTCTTCTTCCTTCTTTCAATAGGATGACGATGATATTTGGAAAACAACATTATTTGTCACAATCACTTTTCTGTTGATTTAAAAAAAAATGATTTTGGAAAATTAATTCTGGGAAATGTCCAAATAAACCACAGTTGTTAATGAAATTGTTCAGTTTTTTTTTTATTTTTCAAAAAAAATATGTTTCTGCAACTCATTATGCAATCCGTTGTTTCTGTTTTAAAATTATATTCTTCTTTAGAGCTATTTTTAACGTGATTTACATAGCTTGAGATCTGGATCTTGATTTTTGTTTTTTTTTAATATCTTGAAATTGACTCGTGTATCATTTTACCCAGTGAAGAATGTCAAAATAAAAAAGCTTACCATATTTTTTGGTTTTTGATTAATTTATTCGTCACAATCAAGTCAGCTTTCACAAGAAACTGTGTGGTTCATAGAAAATGTATAGAAAAAAGTATCCCGAATCCAAATTTCTAAAAATCACTTCGATATCTTCAACGGTTTTTGAGATATTTTCATTTGAATGAGACGAGAACACGGAAACATGAAATAGATTCCAAAATGTACAGTCAGTTTTCACATATTAACAATTTTAGAAAAACTTTGTGGTCCATGAAAAATTTATAGAAAAAAAGTTTCCCGAATCCAAATTTTCAAAAATCGCTTCGATATCTTCAACGGTTTTTGGGATATCTTCATTTGAATAAAACAAGGACATGGAAACATGAAACAAATCCTGAAACTTTGCAGTCAATTTTCACAGATAAATAATTTTTGAAGAATTTTATAGTACTTACAAAATTTATAGAAAAAAGTGTCCCGAATCCAAATTTTCCAAAATCACTTTGATAACTTCAACGGTTTTTGAGATATCTTGATTTGAATGTGACAAGGACACGGAGACATGAAATAAATTCCAAACTTTGCAGTCAGTTTTCGCATATACACAATTTTTGAAGAACTTTGTGCTCTATGGAAAATTTATAGAAAAGAGTGTCCCGAATTGAAATTTTCAAAAGTCACTTCGATATCTTCAACGGTTTTTGAGATGTCTTGATTTGAATGGGACAAGGACACGGAAACATGAAATAAATCCCGAAACTTTGCAGTCAGTTTTCACATATAAACAATTTTTGAAGAACTTTGTGGTTCATGGAGAAGTCATGAAAAAAATTGACCCGCATCCAAATTTTCCAAAATCACTTCATCAACATCTTCAATGGTTGTTGAGATATCTCCATTTGAATACGACAAGAACACGGAAACATCAAATAGATTCCAAAACTTTGCAGTCGGTTTTCACACATAAACAATTTTTGAAGAACTTTGTGGTTCATCGGAAATTTATAGAAAAAAGTGTCCCAAATCCAAATTTTCAAAAATCACTTCAATATCTTCAACGGTTTTTGAGATATCTTCATTTGAATACGACAAGAACACGGAAACATGAAATAAATTCCAAGACTCTGCAGAAGGTTTTCACACATAAATAATTTTTGAAGAACTTTGTGGTTCATGGGAAATTTATAAAAAAAAGTATCCCGAATCAAAATGTTCAAAAAACACTTCGATATCTTCAACGGTTTTTGAGATTTCTTCATTTGAATAGGACAAGAACACGGAAACATGAAATAAATCCCGAAACTTTGCAGTCAGTTTTCACATATGAATGATTTTTGAAGAACTTTGGGGTCCATGGAGAATTCATAGAAAAAATTAACCCGCATCCAAATTTTCCAAAATCACTTCATCAACATCTTCAATGGTTTCTGAGATATCTTCATTTGAATAAGACAAGAACACGGAAACATGAAAGTATCCCGAATCGAAATCTTCAAAAAACTCTTCGATATCTTAAACGGTTTTTGAAATATCTTCATTCAAATGAAGACAAGGACACGGAAACATGGAATAAATCCCGAAACTTTGCAGTCAGTTTTCACATATGAATGATTTTTGAAGAACTTTGGGGTCCATGGAGAATTCATAGAAAAAATTAACCCGCATCCAAATTTTCCAAAATCACTTCATCAACATCTTCAATGGTTTCTGAGATATCTTCATTTGAATAAGACAAGAACACGGAAACATGAAAGTATCCCGAATCGAAATCTTCAAAAAACTCTTCGATATCTTAAACGGTTTTTGAAATATCTTCATTCAAATGAAGACAAGGACACGGAAACATGGAATAAATCCCGAAACTTTGCAGTCAGTTTTCACATATGAATGATTTTTGAAGAACTTTGGGGTCCATGGAGAATTCATAGAAAAAATTAACCCGCATCCAAATTTTCCAAAATCACTTCATCAACATCTTCAATGGTTTCTGAGATATCTTCATTTGAATAAGACAAGAACACGGAAACATGAAAGTATCCCGAATCGAAATCTTCAAAAAACTCTTCGATATCTTAAACGGTTTTTGAAATATCTTCATTCAAATGAAGACAAGGACACGGAAACATGGAATAAATCCCGAAACTTTGCAGTCAGTTTTCACATATGAATGATTTTTGAAGAACTTTGGGGTCCATGGAGAATTCATAGAAAAAATTAACCCGCATCCAAATTTTCCAAAATCACTTCATCAACATCTTCAATGGTTTCTGAGATATCTTCATTTGAATAAGACAAGAACACGGAAACATGAAAGTATCCCGAATCGAAATCTTCAAAAAACTCTTCGATATCTTAAACGGTTTTTGAAATATCTTCATTCAAATGAAGACAAGGACACGGAAACATGGAATAAATCCCGAAACTTTGCAGTCAGTTTTCACATATGAATGATTTTTGAAGAACTTTGGGGTCCATGGAGAATTCATAGAAAAAATTAACCCGCATCCAAATTTTCCAAAATCACTTCATCAACATCTTCAATGGTTTCTGAGATATCTTCATTTGAATAAGACAAGAACACGGAAACATGAAAGTATCCCGAATCGAAATCTTCAAAAAACTCTTCGATATCTTAAACGGTTTTTGAAATATCTTCATTCAAATGAAGACAAGGACACGGAAACATGGAATAAATCCCGAAACTTTGCAGTCAGTTTTCACATATGAATGATTTTTGAAGAACTTTGGGGTCCATGGAGAATTCATAGAAAAAATTAACCCGCATCCAAATTTTCCAAAATCACTTCATCAACATCTTCAATGGTTTCTGAGATATCTTCATTTGAATAAGACAAGAACACGGAAACATGAAAGTATCCCGAATCGAAATCTTCAAAAAACTCTTCGATATCTTAAACGGTTTTTGAAATATCTTCATTCAAATGAAGACAAGGACACGGAAACATGGAATAAATCCCGAAACTTTGCAGTCAGTTTTCACATATGAATGATTTTTGAAGAACTTTGGGGTCCATGGAGAATTCATAGAAAAAATTAACCCGCATCCAAATTTTCCAAAATCACTTCATCAACATCTTCAATGGTTTCTGAGATATCTTCATTTGAATAAGACAAGAACACGGAAACATGAAAGTATCCCGAATCGAAATCTTCAAAAAACTCTTCGATATCTTAAACGGTTTTTGAAATATCTTCATTCAAATGAAGACAAGGACACGGAAACATGGAATAAATCCCGAAACTTTGCAGTCAGTTTTCACACATAAATAATTTTTGAAGAACTTTGTAGTAAATAGAAAATTTATAGAAAAAAGTATCCCGAATCAAAATCTTTAAAAAACTCTTCGATATCTTCAACGGTTTTTGAAATATCTTCATTCAAATAAGACAAGGACACGGAAACATGGAATAAATCCCGAAACTTTGCAGTCAGTTTTCACACATAAATAATTTTTGAAGAACTTTGTAGTAAATAGAAAATTTATAGAAAAAAGTATCCCGAATCAAAATCTTTAAAAAACTCTTCGATATCTTCAACGGTTTTTGAAATATCTTCATTCAAATAAGACAAGGACACGGAAACATGGAATAAATCCCGAAACTTTGCAGTCAGTTTTCACATATAAACAATTTTTAAAGAACTTTGTGGTGCATGGGAAATTTATAGAAAAAAGTATCCCAAATCAAAATCTTCAAAAAACACTTCGATATCTTCAACGGTTTTTGAGATATCTTCATTCAAATAAGACAAGGACACGGAAACATGAAATAAATTCCAAAACTTTGCAGTCAGTTTTCACACATAAATAATTTCTGTAGAACTTTGTAGTACATAGAAAATTTATAGAAAAAAGTATCCCGAATCAAAATCTTCAGAAAACACTCCGATATCTTCAACGGTCTTTGAGATATCTTCATTCAAATAAGACAAGAACACGGAAACATGAAATAAATCCCGAAATTTTGCAGTCAATTTTCACTTATAAATAATTTTTGAAGAACTTTGTGGTTCATGGGAAATTTATAGAAAAAAGTGTCCCGAACCCAAATTTTCAAAAATCACTTCAATATCTTCAACGGTTTTTGAGATATCTTCATTTGAATAGGACAAGAACACGGAAGCATGAAATAAGTCCCGAAACTTTGCAGTCAGTTTTCACATATAAACAATTTTTGAAGAACTTTGTGGTTCATGGAAAATTTATAAAAAAAAGTATCCCGAATCAAAATTTTCAAAAAACACTTCGATATTTTCAACGGTTTTTGAGATATCTTCATTTGAATAAGACAAGGACACGGAAACATAAAATAAATCCCGAAACTTTGCAGTCAGTTTTCACATATAAACAATTTTTGAAGAACTTTGTGGTTCATGGAAAATTTATAGAAAACAGTATCCTGAATCGAAATTTTCAAAAAACTCTCCGATATCTTCAACGGTTTTCCAGATATCCTAATTTGAATAAGACAAGGACACGGAAACATTTAATAAATCCCGAAACTTTGCAGTCAGTTTCCACATATAAATAATTTTTGAAGAACTTTGTGGTCCATGGAGAATTCATAGAAAAAATTGACCCGCATCCAAATTTTCCAAATTCACTTCATCATCTTCAATGGTTTTTGGGATATCTTCATTTGAATAAGACAAGGACACGGAAACATGAAATAAATCCCAAAACTTTGCAGTCAGTTTTCACATATAAACAATTTTTGAAGAACTTTGTGGTTCATGTGAAATTTATAGAAAAAAGTGTACCGAATGCAAACTTTCAAAAATCACTTCAATATATTCAACGGTTTTTGAGATATATAATTTGAATGAGACAAGGACACGGAAACATGAAATAAATCCCAAAACTTTGCAGTCCGTTTTTACATATTAACAACTTTTTTAAAAAATTGTGGTTCATTTATGTTTAAATACAAAAAAGTTCCTAATGGATAAACATATAAAACAAGAGTAATGTTAAAAAACCAAAAAAGGAACAAAAATAATCCATATCATAAATAAAAAATCAATATAAAATGAAACAATTTGACATTCATAATGACAAACAATCGGCGAATCATCAGTTGAGTGAAGAAAAACAAGGAAGACAAATACTGGCATGTAAAATCCAAAAATACAATGCAAGTATCTCAAATTGAAACTACAAAATTCTGATAAAATCTCTTTTAAAGGATTTCTAATGATTTTAAGGAATTAATTGCAAAGACCATTTGTAAGCTAGGTACATCCTTGTATCCATGAACAAAAGAAAATTTCCACAACGCAGATAATCTCAAAAATATTCAAATTATAAACAGACCGCCCAAGCCTTTACTAATCCATGGATATTACAAATACTAATATCCATTGAGTATTACACCATGGACATGAATTAGATACAACCAGCCCCCAAGATGGGTTTATAAAATTGTGGTTTACTAAGAGGATTGAGATTATCTGTGGTATTGTGTTGGATGACGGGGAATTCCTGAATCTTGAAGAAATGGCAATAAACCTATTATGTCCGTTGTTGGATGATTATTTATGGCAGGTTGACTTTCTCTTTTGTTCATGAATGGGTGATTCTTCAATTAATCAATCTACAAACAGATATTCATTGGGAATTCAACAATTTTCACTTTTATCAAAATATGTGCAATTCATCAAGCAGAAAAATCGTCACGATCCATGTATTTTTATTAGCACGGAAATACTATTTATTTGAAAAATATAATAGTTATAAATAATAGATGGAATTGCCAATGCCAATTTCCTTTCGGCGTTTCGAGTTGTTTTTATAAATTCATTCATTTATTACTAATTTAAACTGTCGGTTTTTTGTTATGGAGTGTTTTAATGTGTATAGTTTTAGTGATTGTGATTGCCACTTTGAAACAATATTGTACTTCTAAAGGTGCATTTGGACACGCAGCCCGGAAAGCTGCACGGCAAGTAGCCCATCCCATCGCGACAAAAAACCAATATTCTTCCGTCCAGCGACGAGCACGTACACAAACATCTAAAAAGCCCATGTACACAAATGTGCTCGTGTTCGTGCTCGTTTGATCCAAATACAAAACCGAACTGTTCGTGATACGAGCTGGAATTGCAAATTCTCTCTTTATGAAATTTGAGGTTTGTAGCGTCATTGAAAGAAATCTTTCCATGACATTTTTTTTTTTCAGTGCAAACGAAAACTAATGGAAACAAGAGACGAAATATAATCAATGCCAAAAAAGCAGTGATAAATCTTGTAAAAATGTCGAAACAATGATGTTGACATAAGAAAAAATACCAAACAATTAATCATCTGTCCGTGCCACTGCTAATGATGAATTTTCGCGTAGGATGATACACCAAGAAGCATGTAATCTACTAAAATATTCAAATGCTATTCAAAAAAACACTAGGACTATTATTCTGATAAATTAGGAAAGTACGGTTTAACAATAGAACAGAACCTTGCGGAGTCCATTTGTCATTCGAATAATGGATATAAGTATGAGTATGAAAAATTGATTTGACGTTAGTTATAAAGAGAATGAAGTTTTCAAAGTCCGTAATCAAGTAGTATAAAAGTGGCTTTCAAAATGCTAATTCACATTTTTTAATATAAACAGTCTATAAGTCCACCTGTTAGCTAATAATGGGTATATGTTGGTCCTAACACCTTACGAGCATTTTAAATTTTGACAGGTCGATGATTTCTACTGAAGATAAGGATATTATATTTCATATGCTTTGGATGTTTTTCGAACTAATGGCCGTTTAAACTGTAGGGTGCCGCTCGTGGACCGATGAAAAAATTGGTAAAAATTTGTTGTGACTTTGATGATGTATTTCCTTATGGGTTGGAAATGGTAATTTTTATGAGCCTCCCGCTACTGTTACAATGGTACTTTTCATGAAATAAAGTTGATGGTTTTACATCTACTACTTATCAATCAATTGTCTTTTCCTTTGTACTGATTTTTTTTTCAAGGTGATCATCATTCCCAGTATCTTCAACCTTATTCTCTTATTTTGGTTCATTCAATTTTTTTATGTACTGTTATGAGCAAAACGTCCTTAAAATATCTTCCTCTGCTACAAAATGTTAGCTTTCACCTTTCTTATTCTCTTCTGTCATTGTTTTTTCTTCCTTTGATGATTTCTTAATCAAAATTTAAGTTTCAGTTTATTTGACGTTTTCTTCAATTCTACATTAATTTTATCGTTTATATAGTTATTTTTCAGGTTTTTCTCATGCTTTCTTTGGTCCTTCGTCACATTTTATACAATTTTTCTTGTTTTTATTGTTCTATCCACTTTAATTTGATTGTTTGTTTCTTTATTCTGTATCTTTGTTCATTCAATTGTTTGGTTCACACTTTTCCTTAAAAATGAAAAATGAATAGATCAATTATTTATGGATCAGGATTTTAATATTCCTTATCTTCTTTTTGACACAAAATTTTTTGGAAAGATATTCAAAGAATGGTGTACCTAACATTGCTTTAGGAAACAAAAAAAAATTATGTAGAAATTAGAAGATTTCCTTCGTGAGAATTGAAAAATTTAGACTGAATTTTAATCTTCTGAAGAAAAATTTTCGAAAACTTGATTTAAACTGAGATAAAGAGTAATAAAGTGGCAAAATCATATTTATCGGACAGAAACATCAGAAAAACAAGAAACAAAAAAACTAAAAATATGTATTGAAAAGATTAGTTTTAGAAAAAAGACCAATGAATGAAAAAAAAATCAAAAGAAGAGAATACAAAGAGGAATGGAGGGATCTTTTTTGAAGAAAAAGTTCCGAAATGAAAAAAGAAAAATTTTTAAGAAATAAGAAGGAAGAAAAAATCTTCTGACAATATTATAAAGAATAATCTTGCAGGAGAAGCAATCAATGACGATGGAAAAAAAATCGCTGTAGAAGAATATATTCACAGTATTTTCTATTTTTGTTTTTTTAATTTTATCTTTCTTAACTTTTTTTCTCTACCTTCACTTCTTCCCCTACTGATTTTTTGTCTGTTTTGCATACATCCCAGGATTGAGTTTGTTTTGAGTTAGATTTCTGTGTGACACATATTCCATAAAAACCATTAAAAAAAATAAAACGAATGAATTAACGAAAAAATTATCTTGTGGTGACCGTCACTAAAAAAAATCTGAAAACAAAAAAACGTAAAACTAGATCTGATCTTGTTTTTACGTCTTTATTTTTTTTAACCGTTAACCAGTTTTTCTTTATTTAATTATCGCAAGATTGGTTTGTATAGCATCTATACCAGAATGAATATTATCTGTATCATTTTTATTTATGGATCGATTTTGATGTTTTTTTTTTTAATGTGGAGGGTGGAAAGGTTCATTTTGAGGCCATACGTCACCCAATTTTTTCCAAAAACTATGGCCTACAAGAGCATATTTAGAGGCTGAAAAATCCAGAAAACATATTGGCGTTAAAAAAAAAAATCTGTCTATGCCACTGGATTCGTTATATCCTGAAATGGATCTGTACCAAATTTCATGGAAAAATATCAAAATTCAACGATTAATTTTTTCATGCACCAAGAAGTATTTTACCTCGAAATTCTTGCGATAGCAAGTCTATAAAAAAAAAATTAAATATAAACATTTAATAGATATTCTCATGTCAGAATACAATGAAAACAAACAAACGAGACTGACAAAAAAAATTGGAAAAAAAATACAGACAGAAATAATATTTTTGAATTGAATATTTTTTCATAAAATTTGTTACAGACCCATTTCAGGGGATGAAAAATCCAGTGGCGTGGGCAGATTTTCTCTAAAACAATCGCCAATATGTTTTCTGGACTTTTCAGCCTTTAAATATGCTCTTGTAGCCTTAGTTTTTGGAAAAAAACTGGGCAACGTATGGCCTCAAAATACACCTTTCTCCTCTCTAGATTTAAAAAAAAAAAAATGTCAAAATCGATCAATAAATTAAAAAGTTATAAGGTTGGCCCCTTTTAAATGGGTCACTCTGTAGATGTTGATTTAACAATAATATGTGCAAATTTCAAAAAATCAGTATAAGGTGAAGTTAAGTGAAGAAAAGAAAAAAAAAACAAATATTAAAATTTGGAGATATACATTGAGAACGTAAAGGTAGGAACCAATTCATTTGTTTTTTTCTCAAAAAAAAAACGCTCGGACACGTAAATTTTTTATTCTAGTTGCTTTTTTCTATAATACTTTCATGTACACACTATATAAGGTGATCCAAAAACAAGTTTAACAGCTGACTCCATGTTTTAAATTAAAAACCCTATTTTTATGTAATTGTTGAACATATTGATAGCAGTAACACAGTTGATTAATTGACTCAATTTTTTTTATCTGAGTTTGAATTTTGCTTAGTCAAAAATAATTACGATAAAATTGAAATTTTTAAAATGGTACGTCCAAGCAGCTGAAAATTTAGTGTTTTTTAGAGAAAAAAAAATGATATTCAAGTGAATTTATTCCAACCTTTACATTGTTAGCATAAAAAATTGATCACTAAAAATAATTATCAGAGATTAGAGAAAACAAAAAACAATATCTATTCAGAAATTAATTCCATGGGATTGATGAAATTTGAATGAAAATTAATTAATGAATCATAATCATCAAATTGGACAGTTCTTAAAAAAAAATAAAATGATAAAGATTGTCTCAAATAAATTAGTTGAAGAGGAACTAAACATGGATTATTTTGGAAAATCAGAACGGACAAACCACTTTAAATAGTTTAACGGGAATGTTGAATTGAATAAGTGTAAAATTTGAAAAAAAACTGATCTGTCAGAGTTAAAATTATTAAATTTTCTAGAATACCATTTCAGACTGTTTCCAGACAATCAATTAACTTTTTTTTTGACAATAATACAAATGTACCCCTGATTTTGAAGTTTAAATCAATTTCTCCGATATTTCCAATTTTGAAATGAGGGCTACCAAAAGAGATTAGAGGTATGTTCGCCTTTTTTGACTCAAAATGTCAGTTTAATTTGGACAAAAGTTGAAGGGAATCACACCTATCTCTGCCTCAGTATCAAATCTTAAACTTTTATCCATTTTGACCATTTATCATGCTATCAACTTTTTTTTCTTGGGACAGGATTTGCATTTTTTCACAAAATCTAGGATCCACTTGTACTTCGGTCAAAATAATCGATTTTGAATTCAAATTGAACCATGATCCCTGGTTATTCTGACCATGCAAGCTGCAGGTAAGCAAAGCTGGCGCCGTCCAAAATTTTAAGTCATAATTCAAGCTTGAGACCCACGTCCGGAACTTAAAGATAAACGATTTTTATTGGCCTATTTGATGAAATGTATGGCCACTTCGACTGTCATAAACGTTTTGTTTTCGGTCGACCGCTTGTTTTTTGTTCTCGTCAATCGGTGTGTGAATGTGAAAATTGGCGCCTCGCTCTTTGTTTTTATTACTCACGGACAATTAAAAAACTCTCGACTTTATTGGTTGATTTTTATTGTATTTCGTTTTCTCAACAGGCTGTTCCCACTGCATGTTGGTATAATGAGTGTGAAGAGACTATTATTCCGAGGGTTGAGAGCCAATTTGAAATGGATATCGAACCATGTTTATGGAACGTGTTGAGGTAAACTTCAGACTTAATTGAAAGTTGCAACTGTAACAGCTTTTATATGTGGTTTTAAGGACGGAAACGTGCTTAAATGTTGATTTCTTCGAGGACCTCATACCTATTCATTTTACTGATCAACGCTGATATATTTGAGTCGATATTTTATGACTGGTAATAAACTCTTAGCAGAAACATTTTTTCAATTAGTCTACTTTAAATCAACCGTGGAGGAAATGCCTTGAAGACCGCACAAGAGAAAAGATTCACCTATTTGGTGGAATCAAGTTAAAAAAATTCAAATTTGTGATAGAATCAGAAATAAAGTATGTCAAAACGCTATTTTCATGTTCCATGTCAATTTTTTGATGTTTTTGGATTTTTTTTTCAAAATTCCAATTTATATCTAATATCTTATCAGCATTAGGTATCAATGTTCTTTAATCATTATTCTAGACTGATTTTTTTATTTTGTTTTTTTTATTAAACTTTATTCAAAATTTTCTTACATGCTTAATAGTTTTTGACTGTTTTGGATTTATTCTTTCATTATTCTTGACTGATTTTTTTAATTTGTTTTTTTTTAATTAAACTTTATTCAAAATTTTCTTACATGCTCAATAGTTGTTGACTGTTTTGGATTTATTCTTTTATTGTTCAATTTTTGTGTTTTTTACACTTGAATTTCATTTAAAATAGACAAAAATTTGTTTACACTCTATTCCCATGTTCCTTATCATTTTTTGTATGTTTAAACATTTTAGTGTTTTCAACGTTGATTTTATTCATTATTTTATTTTATTTTATTTTCAGTTTTTGTTACTTATTTTTTGAATAGTGTTTCGGGTTGATTGAAGTGAATAAGGATTATTAGGCAGAAAGGAAACTATTTGGGTTAGTTTGTGGTTATTTTGGGTTGGTATGCAACATTTTGCACAATACTATTTTGCCTTGACGACATCATCTTCTTTTTTTATGACAGTCAGTAGTCGATAATACTATTTCATTAGCCACAAAATGTTCGATAAAGACAGCATGAGGATCGAACCCGTGTCCAAGCGCCTCACACGCTCCACCACCAAGCCCTCTAAATTAATTTTCATAAAACGAGACTGGAAAAAGGGTCTGTCAAGCCTGCAATGACCTGCCATCGCTTCCCTCTTAACCCATAGTCCTAGCTCTGGCAGTCCGAGGATGATGTTCAGTGCTGCTGCAGAAGTTGTACCCATCAAGCCATCCTTTGCAGTCGGTCTAGCTTGAGCACATACCAGGCCACCAGACCACGGATCCGTATGAGATCCTCGGCCTGATGACATCCTAGTAGAGTCAATGGGGTTTCAGGCCCCACTGTCTTCCGACCACTCTACGCAGAAGCCACAGTGTTGCTGCTCCTCTTTTTATTGTCCTTTTAATGTGGGGTTTCTACGTTAGCCTCCTGTCCAACACCACCCCGAGGTACTTGACCTCCTGCTGAGTAACTGTTGTGTCCCGTACATCGTGACTTGAATTCTCGGATATTCCTTCTGTTGGTGAAGAGAATGAGCTCTGTTTTGGAGAGGTTTACTGACAGCCCCATCTTCTCTCCACACCATGTTGCTACTACAGGCTAGCATCATCCGCTCACTCACACTAGATGTTTGCCCCTCACTAGCACCAGTCCATCGGACGCGTACACCTCAGGGTAGAATCCTTCTGCATCAAACCTTGTGAGGAGGCTGTCCATTATCAGACATCATAGTCTGGGGGAGCGGCAGCTGCCTTGGGGGCAGCCTCCCAGGGACGCTTCTACTTGGCAGACCCACCTCACGATGGAAGAGGGACCCCTCCTGCTGGTGAGCTCCTCGCAAATAGCGCCGGTTTTGGCCTTATCGAATGCTCCTTCGACGTCAAAAAAAAGGGTTAAAGCCGCTTCTTTGTCGTTTATGGCCTTTCCAGTTCGTTCCACTATACCGCATGGAGACCGGACTCCGTGCTTTTGCTCTTGCAGTAAGCATGCTGGTTCCTATGAAGAGGAAATGCCGAAAGGATTTTCTCTGTCAGTGGGTACCTGACAGGTCATTCGAAGCTCTCTATGTTTTTTGGTAACAAGATTGTCTATACCATATTTTGTATAATAAGTTCCAGTCTATTGATCTTGATAATGGCTGGAGCAGAAACCTTTTGTGACAACACTTTTGGATTCTCTTTTATTCACTCTTATCTGTGAACAACAAACAAGTTCAACTGGTTTTGCAGATCTGTACTTCAGATGGACGTGTACTAAAATGGCAAGATACGTAGACAGTGCTGCACTGATCATCTCACCAACATCTAAAGCTGTGACTGATACACATCAAAGAGATAATGGTCAACTTATCAACAAATCTAGTGCCTCCGTGTACTTGCATGATAAGTTTGCTGGCAGGCAGAAGGGCCCAATCAAATTTGTTTCCGTGAGATCACAGTCTTTTTTTTCTCATTGGAGGGAAACCCCAAAAATCGTCACAACCAACCAGTGAGTTTGTAAGCGCTCTGTTCATGGCTTTGTGACGACTAGTTGGAGGAAAACGGGTCACCACCCTCCAGCCAATGCCTCACATCTGACAAATGAACCTGAGTACTGCACAAAGTCTTGTATCACCAGCAGAGTACCTGTACGGTTCCACACTGAGAATTTTAGGAGAATCTTTCATACAAGAAGACCCACAAGTGGATCAGCTGCATATGACGTCAGAATGAAGACGTTTATTTGCTACAAAGACTATTTTTATCGTTCAACTTGACAACAAGCTTGATTCAAATTTACAGGGGCTGTTTCAAAAGTATTCCTCGCAGATTTCTGAAGCCTTCATAACTCTTCTATGTCAACATATATACAGAGTGAGTTGGAAGGAACGGACCAAATGTGAAGGGTGAATATTTGACTAATTTTAAGACAAAAAGTTCGTATGAGCATGGATTCACAGCGGCTTGGTGTTTAAGATACAGAGCGTCCAAAAAGAACAATTCAATTTGGTTTTTGTTTATATTTTTGTTAAGAAACATGGGAATAGAACGAGATTCGAAATACTGGGGAAATTGATAAAGAGAAACTCAAAATTAAAAAAAAATAATAAAAAAAAGTAAAGCCTGTTTGGACCTATATGTTCATATTATAAACTTTTTGTCCTAAATCTTACTAAAAAAATATTCAAAATAAAAATAAAATCAACACAAAAAAATTAAAAAACTAGTTTGAATGCTCAGAATATCCGTAGTCGGCATCGTTGACATCCGATATCTTTTTGAAAAATTCAAATTTACAGGGGCTGTTTTAAAAGTATTCCTTGACGGATCTCTGAAGCCTTCATAACTCTTCTATGTCAACATATATACAGGGTGAGTTGGAAGGAACGGACCAAATGTGAAGGGTGAATATTTGTCTAACTTTAAGACAAAAAGTTCATACGTCTCATTTCGTCTGAGATACAGGACGTCCAAAAAAACAATCTATTCTAGTTTTTGTTTATATTTTTGTTCAAAAACATGCATGGCAATAGAACAAACTCGAATATTAAAAAAATAATAAAAAAAAAGTGAAGCCTGTTTGGACCTGCGCGTTCATAATTATGGACTTTTTGTCTTGAATTTTTCTCAAAAAATATTTAAAATGAAATAAAATCAACACAAAAAAAAAGAAACTAGTGGATATGCTCAAAATGTCCATCGTCAGCATCGTTGACATGCAAGGCACTCCTATCTTTCTGACAAATTCCAATTTACAAGGGCTGTTTCAAGAGTATTCCTTTTCGGATTTCTGGAGGCTTCATAACTCTTTTATGTTAACAGATATACAGGGTGAGTTGGGAGAAAAGGACCAAATTGTAAAGGGTAAATATTTGGCTAATTTTAACAAAAAGTTCATATGAACATGAGTCCTGAGATACAGGGCGCCTAAAAAAAACAATAATTTAATTGAGTTTTTCCTCAAATTTCTGTTAAGAAACATGGCAATAGAACGAAATTCAAGATACTGGGGATATTGATGACGAGAGACTCAAATAATATCTTGGTTTAAAAAAAAAAAAAAAAAAAAAAAAAAAAAAATCCTTTTTTACGAGAGCTGGCATTTTGTTGCTGAAAATGAACCTGCAAAGCCATGTGTAAAATTTTATTCGTTAATCAATATACAATAAAATACGAATCATCTGAACAACCAATTCGCCATAAATCATCATAATAAATCGAAACTCACAACATTTACTATAATATCAAACAACAAAAATTAATTCCTCAAAACGCCTTTTTTGCCATCCCCAACCGGCCAGAGCCTCCAAATCAATTAAGAATATCAACGTTTAATTAAATCAATTCGCTTGATCGTTTCTTTTTCTGCTTTTTGCCCCTTTTGCTTTCTGTGTGTTCCTTAATTAATTGGCTCCTTAAAGCCCAGTTTAAATGTTAATCAAAGATTTATAGCCGATTGTAAGGGGTCCCGAGCTCTAACTGATAAAAATTACAGAGATAAAAGGCCAAACGGACCTTTATCTTTGAATGAGTAATTAAATTTTTGTCTTTGATTCAACAGTTGATTTTTTTGAGGTTTTGATCCTACTCAATTCATTTTGACATTTCTCCAACAGAAAGGAATCCGGACAATTTCGAATTGTACGCAGTCACTCATCATATCTATCAATAATATCCTCGTAGGGGGTCATAAGACGCGCGCTATGGGGCATATTCAATACGAGCATAGTTCATTCATAACTATCGTATTGTGTCGTTTCGAGTTCTTGTTGGTTTTTGACTCTATAGGGATGCTGCGCTGTCCTCGATTTATTAAACGGCTTGTTTTAGAGTTGTATTGCTGAGTTAATTGATGATTTATCATTCCAAATGCCTTTGAGATACGAGCTGAGGCATCATCAATGTATGATTATGGTTTATTTCGATGAAGCAAGTCAGATTCAGTGATGATTTTTGGTTCTGTCACCAAGCCTGGAATCCGCATCCTAATCAACCAAAAAATGAGCATGTATAATAAATTGTCTTTCAGTGATGATGTTTGAGTTCCAATCAACAATATCATTCAATTTTTCACAAAATATCTGCAAATAACCATCATATTTCGCATAAAACAATAGGAATAACAAAACAAGCTACCTGTCCTGTGAAATCAATATCCAACATGGAATTTCATGTCGAAAAAATGGAAAATGAATCACGCAAAAAATGTTCCATTGTCAATCTGGGTTTTTCGTGCACGACTATCGAGCCAGAGCGCTACTGAATATCAACATGGACGTGGTTTTCATAATTAGTCAAATCTTGACACTTTTGCTTTGATGTTAATGATAGATTAAGAAAACGCACCAGTCTGGGGTTGTAGCTTAGTAATTAAGATATAAGGTGGTAAGAGTGTTTTCTTTGATGATCAGATATTTTTTCTACAATCAGGGGCCCCCTAACATCCAAATAAGATTTCAGCAAAATTTGCCAGATCAAAAAACAAAAATATATTTAATTTGTGTACTTTTTTTTAAATATAAAAACAATTTTAACATAGAAAATTGAGCCTTGGCTGAGCACGACTCAAGTCTGAGAGAAATTATGACGTGACATATTTTCCGTAATCAAAGTTTGATATTTCATGAACGGTTGACATTTTGACAATTAATTCTGATGGGGAGGGGTTTTTGAGGATGCTCTTTTGATTGGTAACATTTTCGGCACTGTCAATGTGTCATTTCAACGCCAAAATATACAATATATTGTTTTTTTTTTCAAAGTACCATGGATAGACTTTCATATTTCAAAACTGTTTTGTTACTGAAAAAACTTTGATAATTTTATAAATAATTACAATCACATAGCCCTACTTTATTAATGAGTTCTTTTGGTCAGTTTAGGTTAGTTTTGGTGAGTTTGGGTTAGTTCTTAGTTTTTATCGCTTCTGGTCTGTCTGGGTTAGTTGTGGCAAGCATAAAATTTGCGGAAATGCATGTTCTTCAATATACAGGGTGTCTCACGGTCTATGGTACGTTAGACGTTTACGGAAAACTAGACATAGGATCGACCTGAAAATTTGGCTGAGCCCATAATCGAGTATGATCTATATTTTAAAAATATTTTCAGTTTTGCAGTGTTGCCGCTTCTTTCCAGAAGTCGTAACAATTTTTTATTTTGAATGCACCACCCTATATATTATTATTTTTTTGGATTCCATGATCGATTCTAATCACTTTTGCTTGATATACTCCTATACCTATCGGCAGCGGTTTTCGAGATATAAATTAATTTATAATATTTTTGTCGTAAAACACAACAGTGGATTGAGTTCAATAATTTCGTACTTGAAAACGGTGGAGAGTTGAAATTGCTATGCCGACTAGAGGAAGGTAGGTTTATATGGTTCCAATGGAGAAACCGATCTGAAAATATACAGGGGTGCTTCAAATTCATTAATCGTTTTCCTTCACACAAAAATGATAAAAAAGCTATTTTTTTTCAAATGGAACCCCTGTATATTACTTGAAAAATGAAAAGGCCAATAAATTTTCTTTCAAATGGTATCTCATGTTCCTATACCTAAACCTTCAGGATCTACAAGAAAAATGCATTTTACTAAAAAATAAATTATATTGGTATACATGATATGAAACATAATGTAGTTTCTAGGGCAACCTATAGTTGCCAGGTCACACAGCAATAACAATTTATTTTTAGTAGCAAACTGCAACTACATTATGTCTCATATCAATAATACCAATATAATTTATTTTTTAGACAAATGCATTTTTCTTGTAGAACCTGAAGGTTAAGGGTTAGGAACATGGTATACCATTTGAAAGGAAATTTATTGGTCTTTTCATTTTTCAAGTAATATACAGGGGTTCCATTTGAAAACAATTGATTTTTTATCATTTTTGTGTGAAGGCAAAAGATTAATAAATTTGAAACACCCTGTATATTTACAGATCGGTTTCTCCATTGGAACCATATAAACCTACCTTCCTTTGATCGGCATAGCAATTTCAACTCTCCACCGTTTTCAAGTACGAAATTATTGAACTCAATCCACTGATGTGTTTTTCGACAAAAATATTATAAATTAATTTATATCTCGAAAACTGCTGCCGATAGGTATAGGAGTATATCAAATAAAAGTGATTAGAATCAGTCAAGGAATCCACAAAAATTATGATATACAGGGTGGTCCACTTAAAATAAGAAAGTTGCCACGACTTTTGGGTAGAAGCGGCAACGCTGCAAGACTGAAAGTATTTTTAAAATATAGATCATTCTCGATTATGTGCTGAGCCAAATTTCCAGATCGATCCCATGTCTAGTTTTCCGTAAACGTCTAAGGTACCATAGTCCGTGAGACACCCTGTATATATTTTTTGAAAGTTCTCACAACATTCAGTTGGGTCTGTTTTGCTCAGCTTAGGTTGATTTTGGTCAGTTTGGATTGGTTCGGGTAAGTTTAGGTTAGATTCAGATTAGCAAAATATTCAAAGTACTAGAATGTAAAAAAGATTTTCCAGAAAGAGATAAAAAAAACGCTGCTGTGTTTAAAAGGTTCTCAAGAAAAAGAAATGTAAATGATAGAAGTTGAAACACAATTTGAAAAGGTTGTAGAAATGGATTTCTTGAAATATTAAAAATTTCTAGAATGAAAAAAGGCTAAGGGTTCCCCAGAAAAAGAAAAACTTTCAAATGAAAATAAAAGTAATTGGAACAAAATTTGGAAAAAATGAAGAAAAGACTCTCTAAGAAGATTAAAATCAACAAAACATTCCTCAGAAAGAGAAAAAGCTCTGGTTTGTAAAAAAGGCTTCCTAGCAAGGTAGAAACTTAAGTGGCTCAATGGAATGTAAAAAGGGATCCCGGATAAAGGAGAAACTTTTGAACGTAAAAATTCTGAAACAAAATTTGAAAAAACCCTTGGATTTTAAAAAAGGTTAGAAAGAGCAAAATCTATGCAATGTAAAAAAATAAATAACTCTTGAATGTTAAAATCGAAATCAGGATTTGGAAAAAACCCTAGAACATAAAACTTTTTCTCAAAAAGAAGAAAATCCGTGGAATATACAGTGTGTCTGCTTAAGTTGGCCACATATGGGAAACTTTTTTATTATTAATTTTAGGAAAAAAAGTTATTCTTTATAAAAAGTTCAGCATGTTCCAAAACCTAAAATGCAACCATCAGATATTACATTTTTTCAGTCGTATACGAGGTTTGTCAAAAAATATGAATTTCACTCAAGAGTAAAATTTGACAATATCGAAAATTGTTATAAAGAAAAATAAACACTACCATTAAAATGATTGTTTTTTTCTTTTTTAAATTTATTAAATTTTATAAATAAATTAATATTAAACAGTAATCTCTTATTTTAATTATTGGACATTTAAATCAATGCATTAATTCAAATGAAAAAATGTAATATCTGATGGTTGCATTTTAGGTTTTGGAACATGCAGAACTTTTTATAAAGAATAACTTTTTTTCCTAAAATTAATAATAAAAAAGTTTCCCATATGTGGCCAACTTAAGCAGACACACTGTATATAAGTAAATAAAAAAGGTTGCCTAGAAAATAAAAAACTTCTTTTGTTAAAAAGCCAAAACAGAATTTGTACAAACCCTTGAATGTGATACTACAGAGGAAAAAGTTCATGAATTTATCGGAAATAATAATTGTAATTTGTAATAAGTTTTCGACACAAAGTGATTTGTGTCATCAAAAAACATTTTTGAAAGTGAAGATTTGTATTGAGGTTTACGTTTTGTATTGAAACCTGGCAACATGTGGCCGTAAAGTTAAAGCCAGTTAATGACTCAATAACTCCCAAATTATAAGGGCACAGAGCTGCAATTTTCAGGAAAAGTATTGCTGAAATTGTTGTTAAAAGTTAAGAGAATTTCAAAAGTTGTCAATCAATAAATTGGGGAGTTATGAACAATTTCATAGATTACGCCCTAATTTATTGATAGATGAGTCAATAACTCTTCTCAAGTCACAAATCTGACATGCATCTTCAGAGGAAGAAGCTGAAACTATTGTTAAAAAATGGGGATTGTTACTAAACTAAATTACAAAAATTGATAAATCAATAATCTTGACAAAAGTTATAATAAAAAAGTGAAAATGGAGGAAAGATTTGATCAAAACACAGAGGCAAACGAATTGAGTGTCTTGAAAAAAATAAAACTTTTTTTAAATGATTTTTACTATTAAACAATTCTCATTCCGATACCAAATACAATTTTTTGAACTTCTCAGCTTATTAATTTTTTTATTTTGTCATCCTATTTCGATTTGGTAAATTTTACAGCTGGCAATTTTTGTTATAATAATAAACATGTTAAAAAGTTAAAAGTGCGATGTTTTCACTAATATTTACTCACTTGACAATATGCCAATGATTTATTTGACAGCCCACAACGTTGCCTCATTACCAGTTAAGTTGATCATAGACGGAATTCTTATATGAACAACAGTGAAAACGGTAAAATTGCATTGTTGACACTTATTTCCAATCAACGTGTGATATTGCTTAGAAATTTGACAACTCACAATGTTGTCGCACTTCCTGTTATACAAATATAGCCTTATCTTTATTCTATAGAATAGAACAACAGTGAAAAAGTTAAAATTGCGGTGTTGGCACTCATTTACATTCATCTTGACATATTGTTGAGTAATTTCAATTTTATTACTAATATATTTCTTGTAATTATTTTCATTAGATACAGTAGATAATTGTTTTAGAGTTCTCTTTTCTGTTTTTTTTTTTTAATTTCTATTCCTTAAACATCTTTTTTTTTTCATTGTAGATGGTTTAGTTGATCGTTCTTCTGCTAAAGATGATTTTTGATTTTGCATTAACATTATTGAATTTAAAAATAATTTAAATTATATTTTGATCTTTTTTTAAAGTAGATTTATGATTTCACTTGTGTATAAATAGCACTTGGAACTACCTATATAATCTGATCCTCTATCAAAGTTTTTTTCGAAAATATCTAAAATATTGGAAAATTTATTATAGACGCTTAAACTTGATACGTCAATAAGACTTCAGAATGTTTGGTGGAGTAAGTAAAAAATGACGTTGAATGATAAATTCTGTTTTTAAAATGATTTTTGGATTTTAGTTTTAATTAACTTGTCGTTATACGTTTATACTACTATTCTGATCCGAGATTTGTGAAAGTGAAAATAAGTAAAACGTATCGATTTTTACTGATACCTTGAAAACTTCAAAATAATTTTCATCGACGATAGTAATCACGATTAATTATGTATTAACGGCCTCACAACTAAAACAATCTAAAGCACGCTAGGTATGTGTGTGTGCTTTAGCACATAGATGACCTGACGCAGATATGTTTTTGTATTGGTTGTTTTCTATTTCCGTTTTTAAGTCATGCAATTATTGTGGATTTTCCTTTTGATAATTGATAAGATAATAATGCAGTATGCATTTTTTTAACTCCATCTGGTTCAACAAACTCATACCCCATTTCCGAAAACCACGACAATTAATATCGCTGTCTCCATACAATTATAGCCATTACTCAAGAAAATACCTGCATAAACGCAACTATGATACACCATTTAAAAAACTAGATCTCAAGCGGAACCACTTGGCACCTGGTTCCCATTAAAAATAGCTTCTAAAAAGTCATAACTTCCTATAAATAGTTGTCTAAGTACCAGACACCTTGCGAGGCATGTCCCATTCTTTGAGACCTCACGTCTTGACCTTCTTTATAAATTGTTTGCCCGCATACCGTGGGTCACTGTTTATGGTCTTTAACCCATGAGAATTAAACAGTTTTGGAAAAATTGCGGCAAAATGGGTATTACTTATGTGGATGGCGGAAATGAGGAGTTTGAATGGAGTATTATATTACGATGGATGGATGAATACATCTTGGTTGGTCTTGAAAAGGCTTCTCTGGGTATTTTTTTTTTAATTTTTTGAAAATTATAATGTCTTGTCTTCAACCAAACAAGATGTGTTTCATCTACAGAGTGACCCAAATAAAAAAGTAAATGTGTCACTCTGTATATACTATTAGTACCATGACTTCCTTTCACATACCTATATATCCACGTGCAGCTTTGACTTTTTGTAGTGAATATAATTATGGTTGGTTGAAGTCACCAAATGAAAGCCTATCAATTGCTAATCGTTTTCGTAGCCACGCGAACATGTCTCATTTATGAGAATATACTACCAATGAAAAGATTACATTGAGATGAGAGAGGGTATCAATAAATATAATATAAAAATGCCCCCCGAGAATAAAAATAAAAACGAGGTGGACACAAACGACTAATACCAACAAATACAGGAAAACCATGAATGGACTGAAGCATTGGAAGACTTAACCACGAATATACCAAAAAAGTGACAGTAGAATGTAAAGAATTTTATGCCCATCTACATGATCTTGGTCAAAAAAAGGCCAAAAATATACCTTTTCTACAAGCAAGCGCAAAGTAGCCACTTTGTACACTCATTTGCCTTCGTCACAGGCTTCAATGCCATGTTGCCAAACTTCCCTTAACTTATTGAAAGCCAAGACAGTGATATTTTTGTCTCTATCACTACAAATACAAAACATTTCACATCTTAAAACAGCACAACTGAAAGACAAACTTACCAAAACTAATTTAAATCAACCCAAACCGAGTGGAACTAACCCAAAATGACCAAAATTAAAACAAACTGAACATATTACTAACACAAACGAACCAAAATTGACCGAAATCAACCAAAACCAACCCAAGCTCACCAGAATTAACCCAAACTGACCAACACCAACCCAAATTAATCATAAGGAATCCGAACTGACCAAACAAAACATCACGCGCCCAAACTAAAACAAAAAATATTGTTCCTGAGACATGCGCCCTCAAAGCGCATGCTTCTAAATATTACTTTGCGCACTTGTTAAGAAAATAACTATTATACAGTCAAATAAATATCTGACGAGTTCCCAATTAATTTCAATTTCCAAAAAGGAAGAACCAGTTGAATATGTTGCCGGCGAGTTCACAAAATGTGAAGATAAACCAACATCAACAATTATTTTAAGTAAAAGTCTAACAAATGGAACAGAGGAACAATAAATATATAATTGATATAACACAATTTAAAAAAACCTTAACAAATGTCAGCCAATTATACTACAAGATAAAAAGGCTTTTATTAAAATAATCAGCTCACGACTGTTATTTTTTCAGTGAAAGCCGACAACATCAAATGCGGGTTGAAAACATAAATAGGTGCATTTTATTAGCAAGATTATTAATATGTGATCAATAAAACATTATTTATAGGAAAACAGCTGCTGTTTGTGGTGAGGAAAACACCAGTAAATTTATGAAATCGTTAATTCTTTTGTGAGAGCCGAATTTTAGTGGACAGTAAAATCTGGAGACGCTACAACGAATGATACGTCGGTTATAATTATAGGGAAAATAAAATGCTATGATTTGATGAGTAAGAATATTGTTTCCTGCTACACTCGCTCAAGAACTCTCAATACCCCCCACACTAGACTTTAAATCGTAAACTAACCATAGCTGTTGCTGAGAACAATAAAAACCCAAGCTATAAAAACACATATTTGGTGTAGGTGTGCTAACAAGAACGGTCTGGCAAAATTTAACGACAAAATCATGCTGCAATATACGGTCTAAAACCCATGACTAATGGAGTCAGATTTCGTTTTGCAATTCAAAAAGTGATTAAGTTCGAACTGGATCTTACCTCAGAAGCTCAATTGTTAACCTATTATGGTTTAATATGTCAATTTGTGGGGCCGGCGCCCATAACTGTCTAAATAATTATGATTTATGGTAGAAGAAACTTGAAATCAGTCACGTATTGTATAAAATTCCTATATTGGCAGATTTATGTTTGTATCTTATTCCACTATACAGGCTTCAAATTACAATTAATAACTCATTTAATAACGGCTAATTAAAAAATCCAACCGCCACTAATATTCCCAATGCCCACATTATAAGTCAAAATTCAATTAGGCTCTCATATCACGTGCCCGTCAGCGTTTTACAAACATCCCATCAAAAAGTATTAATAAAAACTTTGTTAGTGGTAGGTCTGGTCTGTAAGCAGGTGTTTTCGTCTTCAAAAGGCGACGATCAAGGGAAGTGAACTACGTGTCTTGTCCACTAGCACGGAAGTGCCTTTAATTACCTTTTTATATTCTGCTTCTTCAACTTCACCACGTGTATTATTAAAAGCACTTTAGCTTTTGGGAATTTGTGGGAACTGAAGGGTTGTCGTACTGAGTAGCTCATTATAATTCATTTTGTGCGTTATAGCTTGGTTGACTTGGTGTATGGAGAATTCTATGAGATGTTGCTCTTCAAGATCCAATGATGGTGATAGGAGTATGTTAGTCTGAAGAGAAAGCTCAGGAAGGTTAATTCCGACCAAATAATCAGTCTCGGTTTCTACATAACCTTGTCCTGGTGCCTCATTTTCCTTCAATCTTCAAGAAGTGTTAACCAAACTTTTGCTGCTGCTGTTGATTCCAAATATTCTAAAGTGTCCTTTATTGTCTTCATAAATATTCAATGGTCTTGTTAAAGTGAGTGAGTCCAGTGACCCTTTTTGACAAACCGCATCACCAACTCCTCGAACCGTCCCGTCTTCATTGTGAAGCGGAGCTGGTCCCCCAACTCCTCCTGAGGAATGGTTGCCGCTCCTAGGACCTTCTTTCTCAGACGACCCTATCTATCGCAGACTTTCAGTAAATTACAGTTTCCTCCTCTCTTTTACAATAGGAGTGACCTGGTCCATTCCTAGTAGAAGCAAGTGTCAATCGAGCTTCCAATGCCCTTTTCCTTTCTACTTGTGTAGCAGCAACTGGGAGGGTCCAAAGTAAGGACTTAGGCTTGCCAACTCGGTGTCAAAGACTCCAGCGGTGCAAGGAGTGGGTTTGAGACGAATAATGGGGTTGACTTCTCAATTCAGACTTTTCGCTTCTCAGAGAACTGGAGATAAGAAGACAATCCAAACTTTGCAGGAGATGGTCAAAAACCAGCAAACGACCATGGAAGCTTTTTAAAAGTCATTGAAAATGAAGAAAGGAGAAAGTGCTGTATAAGCGACGATGAGAAGAGGATGTAAAGGCGGAGGACTTTGCACTTCCAAAGCAAGAGCAACGTCGAAAAACAATTCTGAGCCAACCAAGATATCAACCTACGCTGAAGGAGGTTGAGGAGATGCCGCAAACTCAAGAACATTGAAAGGCGATGGTGATGAAAGGAGCCATCAAAATTCACTCAAAAAGATGACTTTAGACGCCTCGAACAACTAGACGATTACAAAAGAGCCCACTTTACGTAATCTGCCAGAAGATGGACAACATCAAGAGATAGAAGAATTGAAATATCTTGAGCTCAAAAGTGCTCAAGATATTTCATCATAGTGTTACATATGTGATAGAAGTACGGTCAAGAAAGCGACGGAACCACCAACAATACTACTTGTTCTTTTCTTTTCACTTGGTGTCTCTGTTGAGGTGGTGTGGACCGCCACTCATGCCAAGACGGGAGATTTACCTCCAAACTTCCATGAAGTCGTGTTATATTATCTCTGGGTATCATTTTCGTCGATAATAACAGCACCTTACGTCGCACGATTGATAGATGATGATCTAGTGTGGTCAACCCCTCTGCCTCTGTCCCTCCATACTTCTTGAGCAGTCATCCTTACGTTTGCTGGCCATCGCTTTCCTCTTTGCACCAGTACTCATCAGTTTTAGTTTGTTAGTGGTGGGTGGTTCTGCTAAGTGGTCTTCGTCAATAAAAGCCCAAAGTTTTCTTCCAGGTTCTTATCAGTGGATCGTAGAAGATGAGAGAAGATAGAAAAGTTATTTCTAAGGTAGAATAAGTCATGGATCTCACGTCCTGTTCAGGAAACTTATGGTTTCTGACTTCTCTTCTATGTCTTTGCATGATGTTCCCCCAATTCAAAAATGCACAAAATCAAAATAATTCGTGGACAACAAAGGCCAAACTTTCTGGGAAGATGATGGATTATCTTGTGCAGGTGCTCTCTGATTGATATTGGAAGTGGCAGATTCTGAATTTGACGTCTATCTCTGATACTGTGACGTGCTTCCAGTATAGAGAGCCTTGTTCTTGAAAATTGAGCAAAAAATCTCCTGAACATTTTTCAGGAAACAATCTGCTCTTACCATTTTTTTTTATGTTCATTAGCAATGGTTTTTTGCAGGCGCTCAGTGTAGAATCCCTGCCGAGAGGCACACAAGAGGCCCCAGAATGAAGCCCCAAGGCACAACTCTTGTGATACTTGAGGCATTTGAAAATCTCCCAACCAAAACTGGAACACGTTTTTCAAGATATGAACTCATCCACTCATTGCTGGTTCTTCCAGTTTTGACAGGTGGTCCACACAGGCCTTGGAAAGGTCACAAACTGCTTCTCCCATGTTCAATAAGGTAAAAATCTTTATCAAAAAGCTATGAATTGCATGAGAACATATTGAAGAGTGAGGTTAGAGGTTACCATACAAATTTGCCACATTGGATGAAAAACTCATTTAGTAATAATACCAAAACAGTGACTACGGGATATCTTTTTATACTTCCTCGACATAGAAGCGGAGGAAGGCTTCTCCCATAAAACCGCCAAGATAAATGACCAATGAAGAAATAGATAAAGAAAACATATATCCCAGCTATCCAGTGACTAGATTTTTGGCCAAGCTGAGCATACACAGATTTTGAACAAACAATGAATAGAACAAGAATAGGAAAAAATGTTGCAAGAAAAATGCTGTACAAAGTACAAAGAAGTCAGAAATACATAAAAAATAAAGAAATAAAAATTTGAGGTCCAATTCATAACCTTGAGAGGGATGATACACATTTATGTATTAAAAATCATTTTTTGTGTTACACCACGTTTTATTCGATCAGGATCAGTACAATGAAAAAAATATAAAAGAAAATGGTGAAAGTTGGTTATCATTACCAAATAAGGAAATTGTCTTGTGGTTTCAATAAATTCGTAATCTTCAAAATTTTGAAAAGTACCAAAATTGACAATAACTTCTAGTTCTTTTCTACCTTCGTACCGTGAGAAATATTTTAATCTGACAACCATAAGTTATAAATAAAAGCACTCAAAATTTCGAGATAATGACTGAAGTCAGCAACCAAAACGATTCTGACACTCGAAAAGTGAAGCAGTGATTAGAATAAGTTAATACCATTTTAATACTGCGTGGGCAACCATATTTTCATAAATATTAATGGCTGGGCGCCATTGTTCTTAATGGGTCCTAATGTAGTGTTACTGTTTTTATTAACTTAGTCCTTTTTTCATTATGACGATTTTGCGTGGGTTGAACATAAGCAGGTTGGAGTTTATGTAAATGATTTTTTGGAGGGGCTTGGACTTACCTGATGCCCATAATAATCTCCACCCATATCCGAATGCCCCATATGCTGTACCCTCAAATCATCCGCATCCCCCATACCATCCATACTGGGATCCTGGTGACCCTGATGGGACATCGTCATATCCTGATGCCCATGCATATCCGACATGGGATCATGCGAATGAAGATCACTCATACTCACACCCATCATCAGTGGCGAAACATGATGATCCCATGAATCGTCCATCTTTAATTGAAGTCACAACTGTAAACTGCTCTTGTTTTTTGTCCCAGTTCCAAAGAACCACTTCACTGATGGTATTGTGCTAATTTCAAAGCAAACTCTCGACAGGTTGAAGTGGTTTACTTGGAACCATTATCTAGTTTTTCTATAGTTGTCTTTTACCAGCTTATGGCTAAAGTGATTATAAATAATCAATGTCGAGGGTTGTTGAGAATACCAGTTGGATGATGCGTCCTTGTGACTTTTCTCGAGAGGCCCAGTCACGTGCTACGTTTATGGTTTGTTTGTTCAAGTTATAGTAACAGGTGGCTGGGGGTTATTGTGGCTTTGTTGGGTGATCTCTTTTGTTGAGGCTGTGACTTTGATGATCTGAAAGAAAATTAAAATAAGGCATGTATTTGGGGTTGGTACGTTTCAAGTTCAATAAATTATATTTAAGTCGATTTGTTTACATAAAATCGTTGATTCACCTATGGATTTAGTTAAAATGTTGATCGAAATCAATCGAGAGAGTTCAATATGTAGCTTCATAGCTGTTGTTTGCTTGAAACAAGTTATTTTTTCCATCATTTTTATGACATAGATTGAAGTACTTACAGTACTAAAGAAAAGATGATATGTATATAATCTTTGACTAAAGTATCATGATTACTGGAGTAGATTTTAGATGATTTTAATTTCTTTAAGGGTTTGAAACGATAATTCCTTACGAAAAATAAAACTTTATAGATCGTCAAAATTTGTGTGTATGTAAAGGTTGTCCCATATAGGAACCTTTACTTTCTTATCTCGTAAGAAATGCGATTTACGAAAAAAAAAATATAAACATTTTTTATTTTTGGTGGAACTTTATTGCTATATATGTATATTTGACATACAGGGTGTTTCCTAACCTCTGTGACAAAATGAAAGGGGCGATTCTTCGCTTGTTTTTAAGACGAAAATGTGGTATAACTTTTTTTCGAATTTCGCTTTGTTTCCAAAATACAGGGTGTTTAATTTTTTTTTTATTAGTTTTTTATTTTTAATTAATTTATCTTTTACTCGATTTTGTTGAAGTTTGGTGACGGTATTTATAGTGATAACGGGCTCATTTTGCCATAAACAAATAAAAATTAACGAATACAGTGACGTCCCGAGCGGCACTTCAACCAATATTATTGGGAAAAAAATGTACGCCACTGACTTTTTGTGTCATTTTAATTTTTTTCTCAGGTTATTCAACTAAAAACGCAACTTTTTGATCTCTAGAATTTTTATCGTATCTTGCCTAAATTTGAGATAAAAAATTAAATCTAGTTGAATGAGTTTTGACGCAAAAAGTAATTTTATCGCTGATGTTGAATTTTCTAACAAATACAGCAATCAATTATAATCATTTTGATGAAGAATAGAAGATTAATTAATAGAAAATAAATTAATTAAAAATAAAAAACTAATAAAAAAAAAAAATTAAGCACCCTGTATTTTGGAAAAAAAGCGAAATTCGAAAAAAAGTTATACAACATTTTCGTCTTAAAATTAAGCAAAGAATCACCCCTTTCATTTTGTCACAGAGGTTAGGAAACACCCTGTATATATTTGACATATATAGTGCTCAGTTATATGGGCTGGACCCAACTTTTCAACATCAAATAGAACACCCTGTATATTATGAAAAATGAATTCTACATTCAAATTGAAGGTATCTTCCTATGGGATGTCCTATACGGATCTTCAATAGTTTAGGATATAATAGCAATTTTTTTTTTTGCAAAAATCGCATATATTTCAAGTAGTGAAAACAAATACAGGTTCATAGTATTTCGTGACTCTGCCGTTTTTCCTCACAGACAATACTATGATATATAATTCTATTTGTTTAGAGTGGCTGCCAATTATACGGGATGATGTCAAAAGTTGATCTCAATCGGGACATTTAAAATCACCAATAAGTCGAAAATGTTAAATAGAACACCCTGTATATCGTTAGGGATTTTGATTGATCACCAAAAATATAGGTAAGTTTGCATGGAATAGTATATACCTATCTCTAGTTGTTGAGATAATATTCACAAAAAAAAAAACATTTTTGTGCAAATTCAATAAGGAAAAACTAGTATGTATTAACACAAACCAAACAAATACATATATACAGGGTCACAATTTTAAAACTTGAGTTTCCATGTCTTGAGAACGAAAAACTGATTTAAAAAACGCTCAAAACAGATTCTATAAAACGAAGGGGGAACAAAAAAAGCCTAAAAACCCACCCTTATCTGTAACCCCTAAGACAGGGTGAGATATACCCCTGAAATCTTAAATGGAAAGGAGGGTCGAATGACCTCATTTTGAATGCCCTTAGGCTATAACTGTCGAGTTTCAAGCCTCTGCTGTCATTCCTGTTGATATAGCAGCTTGACAAACATTATTTTTTTTATTTTATTCTATTCAATAAATAATTTCTCTCAAGAGTCAACTTCTTTATACTAAGGGGATATGATGAGGGACTGAATACCTTCAAAACGAGGTAGACTATTACTCCAAAGAAGTATTTAAAAAAAAAAAAAAAAAAAATGGGTGAAAAATATTCTTGTCAAAAGGCCTGACTGATAGCTCGTTTTGAAGGTCTTCAATCCCTCATCATATCCTCTTTGTATGGAGAAGTTTACTCTTGCGAGTAATTCTTTATTGAATAAAATAAAATTTTGACTAGCTTTCATATCAACAGGAATGACAGCAGATACTTGAAACTCGGCAGTTGTAATCAGTGTCGAAAACCCTTCAAAATAAGGTATCACCCGACCTCCCTTTCAATTCAAGATTTCAGTGGTGTATCTTACCCTGTCTTAGGGGTTACAGATAAGGGTGGGTTAATTGGCTTTTTATTAATCCCTCTTCGTTTTATAGAATCCGTTTTGAGCGTTTTTTGATTCAGTTTTATGTTCCCAAGATATGGAAATTTGAAATTTTAAAATTGTCACCCTGTATATAAAAATGATAAAACGAAATCACCAACAGAGAATTGAAATGAATGTTCTACATATCCTCGATTCTGGGCGATACGCAAGCTGTATACAAGATTTCCAGTTTTTTTTTGTCATTTCATGATTTTTTGATAAAATTATATGTATACAGAATATAAAAGAATAAAATCGCTATTATATGCCAAACTATTGGAGATAGATATAGAACATCCCATAGAAAGTTACCTTTATTTTTTATGTAGAATTCATTTCTGGAACAATATACAGGGTGTTCTTTTCAATTTTGAAAAGTCGGTTCCAGTCCAGGTAAAACTGAGCCCCCTGAACATGCCAAATGTATATAACAATAAAGTTCTTCTAAAAACAATGTGACTTTATGTTTATTTTTTTTTGGAAAATCGCATATATATACCGAGATAAGGAAGTAGAGCATTAGAAAAAGGTACATTGCATTTTGCCACACAATAGAGGTCACTAAAATAAGAAAAAAAGTTCCCATGAACATGGGTCAACAAGGCCTTCGGTTGAAAGATACAGGGTGTTGATCTTTTTTTCTTTGGGTTTTCTGAATATCTTTAGCCAGAGAGACACAAGAAATGGATAAAATATTGCTATATACAGGGGTTTATAGTGCTTAATTCAAATATGATCTTGGTTTTGTGATAACTGATAGAGGGCGCAACATACAGGGATTCATCTCTATTTAATTGTTTTTTTTTTTTATTTAAGTGTCCTCTATTGTGATGCACTGCAATGTTTTTTTTCTATGTCATCGTGTATATACAAAAACCGTCAACATATTGATAGGACAACAAGATAGAAAAAAAAAGATCTTTGATCTTGGACTCCTCTGCACAAACACAATGATAATATTTTGTCCTAAATATCATGTATAAGATCTGGTATAGGTACAAGTATTGAGAGTTGAAAAGGGTATTTGATACCAGGAGAACCACATTACACATTGAAAAAAAAAAAAAAAAAAAAAAAACTGGATTCTTTTCTTTGCTTTTTTAAAAAGAAAACTCCGGCTATTTTCCTTCTAGTGACAAAATCAGTGACGAGGAAAATGAAAGTTTTCCCAATCCTCGAATTGATTAAGAGACTTTTTGGATCTTAAGGGATTTTTATCTTGCATTGTATATTCAACTTCATCCTGTTCCTGGATTTTTGGAAATCATAGAATTCATTTCATTATTATCAACTGGTCCAATGATTCATGTTATAAATGATCCAATATTTCCGATTTATCATAATGTACAGTGAAAACTAGATCTTCACTCTACATGCTCCAACACTAATTGCTTGTTTAAGACACACCCTTATTTATTTTATGTTTATCGTTATTTGTACTAGTCATAAAACGTTTTGATTTTTTTAATGGATTTCTTTGAAAGTACATTTTTTTTGTAGATAAGGGAGGATGACAATTTTCTGAAAAATTTGATGAACACAAAACTGTATTGGATTAATTTCCGGGAGTGGACCACAAACTGGTTCAATTTTGAAGGTGTTTGATTTTTTATTTCAAGGTTGGAATGCAGTATTTTCTATCATGTAGATTAATCCGATTGTTTCTCGCATGACGCCTATAAAACATTATTTTTTGTTCACCATTGTTTTCGACGATTGAAAAGAGTCTCTCGAAATAGTCTTTTCTTTTTCAACACAAAAATATCAAAATATCTAGTTGTTTAAATTTTATTAGACCTGATCAATAAGTTCTTTGGTGATCCATAACTTAGGCAGTGAAAAATTAAAAATAGGGTCTGTCTTAACTGTTCTGTAGAATGTCATCTTTCAGCTCAATATAACGAGATGTCAAAATGTGCTAACCGCATTCTTATTAAAATAACATTTCCTCGAATACTTATTAATTAATCAAAACAATATTTTTGGAATGTTAATTGTGAATAAAGAGCTGCATCCTGATGTCTATACATTCATGAATACATGCGTGACTGACATCATTGATGAGTGATGAAAAAAAAATTTATCTAAGAAAACACACAAAATAATCCAGTTATAGTTACATAATACGCTTACCTCAACCAAACAAAATAATCCTTCATCCACCTGACACAAAATCAAAGTCAAACAACTCCCGCAGGAATCCCCGAAAAGTTTTCCGACCTCCGTGAAAAAAAAAAGCGCGGGAAAGCTTACGCGCTGCTCTTGCCAAAAGGGCTCCGCGTCTCGACGCACACAGCTTTGGTTAAATTAATACCCGTATACTTTGGTCTATACTGTATACCAATACTGGTATGCTCATATATCGTTTTAAACGTAGTAAGTGTATGGGCCTGATCTAGCAGGCCGCCTGCGTACGGCCGAACGCTTTCAGTGACCGCCCCGTGCCGACGAGCTCCCCCCGCACACCGCGATCATGCCGACGTTGCCCACCACGGGGCCCTGGAGGTCCGTCGACGAGCGAGGTATAATTAGGTTTTGTGTAATAGCTACGGGGATTTGTCAAATTGAAAGAGAGTCGGGGATTTCTGGTGATGGTTGGCTTGGATACTTGTGGAGGCACCTTCCTCAAAAAATCAACTCTGAAAGATTTTTGCCATTATATTCTACCTAAATGACATTATTTCCCATATAAGGTCAATATTGGATAAATGACGACCTTTGTTATAATCCGACAGGCATGGAGCTTAAAGACGACAATATTTGGTCATAATTTAGTAATATTTCACCTAAATTTGGAAGAAATGAAGTCTTGTCCTGGATGGTTATTATCAAGTTCGTTTACACTTCTCCTGAGGTATGTATTTTTGTAACTTTTAATTATATAAAATAATCTACAGGAGAATTATCTTCAATAGTCTTATTTATGTCGTCAATAGGATAAAATTAAGTTTTTTATGGAAAAAATCTATAAAACCAAGTTGCTATACCTAAGTGCTGCTCTACATCCGCAAGGTGGGGATGGGAGGGAACACATTGTGTCCGAACTCACTCACCCCGTTTTCAGTCGTAGCAAAATTTTGACTTTCTGCTGGCTGAAAAAGATTTTAATCGATATGTGCCAGACCTTGTTTACTTACATCAGTACTTCCAGGAATATAATCCTGCTGATGTAACTATTCAAAAATCATTTTTTCGTGAGTTGTGCCATTTTTTTAAAGCCTCTCAAATCTGCACTGTTTTTTCTGCCGCATCCTCTTAAAAGTATCATGCAGCATCTGTGAAACGTTGGATGATACTTTCCCAACTTAATTTGTAATGACGGTTGGGTTTTTGAGTATGGTTTGAATAAATGGATTTTATGAAAGGCGTCGGACTCTCATTTTTGCTGATATACAGGGTGTCTCACGGTGACCGTCCATCAGAATATCTCGGGAAATAAAGCAATTGGGATTCTGAAAATTTGTATGGTGGGATATTCATAGATGTTCTTCTCAAATGGAATAGAAGCAACGTTGCACGACTTCCGGTTATACCGGAAGTAGGTGTCAACTCGCTTATTTTAAATGAAACACCCTATATATTATTACATTTTTGGATTTTACGTAAAATTCTAGGCAGATTTTATGTATCATGTCCTATACCTAAGTATGAGCGTTTTTGAAATATTTTAGTTTTTATGTCAAAAATGACGTTTGAAGGCTCCTATTTGAATGTGAATTTCACCTATAAGAAAGCCTTCATCATTTAATTTCTGTTGGATTTCTTGTTGAAAAGGACCTACTTTACTAGATTTTTCACAGCAATATGAAAACTATTATTACAGGGTGGGCCAAAAATAAGATCAAAAATTAAATTCAGAAAACGGCCAAAAATCAATTTTTTCAAATGGAAACCCCTAATTTTTATAATTTTATCTTATTGTGCATTAAAAATAAAGGTGAGTTTGTAAAAGATTGTCCTCTCCAAAAATTTTTTTTTTTATTTTTTTTTTTTGAATTTTTGGAATGAACAATATTAGGTAAACTCACCCTTATTTTTAATGCACAATAAGATAAAATTATAAAAATTAGGGGTTTCCATTTGAAAAAATTGATTTTTGGCCGTTTTCCGAATTTAATTTTTGATCTTATTTTTGGCCCACCCTGTAATAATAGTTTTCATATTGCTGTGAAGAATCTATTAAAGTAGGTCCTTTCCAACAAAAAATCCAATACAAATTGAATAATGGAGGTTTTCTTATAGGTGAAATTCACATTTAAATAGGAGCCTTCAAACGTCATTTTTGACATAAAAACAAAAATATTTCAAAAACGCTCATACTTAGGTATAGGACATGATACATGAAATATGCCTAGAATTCACGTAGAATCCAAAAATGTAATAATATATAGGGTGTTCCATTTGAAACAAGCGAGTTGGCACCTACTTCCGGTATAACCGGAAGTCACGCAACGTAGCTATTATTTCATTTGAAGAGAGCATCCTTTTGGACGGTCACCGTGAGACACCCTGTATACAGTGGTGAGCGATGGAGTCAAAATGGACCAAAAATTCAATTTTTTAAGAAAAAGTCATCCTTCATCGATATTTTTGCTTCTTAGAAAAATGAAATCGTGCATTTAAAAAAAATATATATATACAGGGTCTTCAAAATAATAAGAAATCGAGTGATTTTTTTTCCAAGTGTGAAAAGAAGTTTTTGAGTTATGTTTCTCAAAGAATACTTTCATATCAATCTATTTTTAATAAATAATAATCATTGATTGATTATGATTATCGTATAATGTTTTATTTTATGCGTCTTTTGGAAATTCAAAATAAATGTGTATTTTTTGCTCTATTATGAAAAGTAGAGACATTACATTTTATCAAAGTTTCTTGCATCTTCACTCTTCGAAAAAAAAACAACTTTTTGGTAACATGTGATTTTTTTTTTCATCAACATTCGTATCAACATTTTTTCGAAAAATTATTTTTTTTTTCCATTTGTCTCCCAGGTATACCTGTATAAATAATCGGAAAATAGTTTGTGAATTAGTTCCAATATCTCATCCACAACATTATTTCATTATCTTTTCTTAGATTTTCAAGCTTGTTCCGTTTTATTTATTTTTTTCGTTTCTTCATTGAGAATTTGAATCTGTTTCAATATAATTTTTAATTTTGATAAGACCCACGAACACCTTTTATTTTATTTTTAATTTCAACTTTTCAAAAAAGGAAGATTTTTATATCGGATTCTCAAAGATTCAGGTTTTTGTTTTTTACTTTAAAACTTTCAGAACATTGACGACAATACTTTTTATACAGGGTGTTCCCGTATATTTTTGCAACCCCACCTAGAGAGTTTATTTAAAAAAATTTTGAAATAAGGTTGATATAAAACTTTCAATTATTATTCAATTATTGACAGGTTGATAATTTTTTCAAATGGAACACTGTATACTTTTTCAAATATTGTAGACCTTTTTATTCTGTTTAAATATAAAATATATTTTTTATTTTTTTTTCATTTTTGTTCCATTTGAAAAAATCATCAACCTGTAAATATTTGACATTTACTTACTTTTTTTCACATTTTTGCCCACAGATTCTAAAAGTTCATGAAAAATCATGAAAGTTTTGTATTTACCTTATTTCAGTACCTTTTCAAATAAACTTTCTAGGTGGGGGGGTGCAAAAATATACGGGAACACCCTGTACATATTTTGAAGTATTTGAAACTTTTTTTTCTTATGAAAATGATTATTTCTAGTATTTTTATTTTTTATCAATCAAAAATTATTAAAAATATAGAATAAATAAGTAGTAAAAACTTTCTTTATTCAAAACTTCAGAACATTTATTTTTTTTAACAGTTCCAAAATGTATGTTAACCTGATTTGAAAATTCTGGTACTCTCCAAACACACACATAAACCTCAATGCAATTTTTTCAAAATCATAAAATTCATCTGGATTTTAGATTTTCACGCGTATTATGTGAAAAATTGAATATGAAAAAATAATTAGGTAGGTATTTAGATTTTTCTCAACATCAAAGTTTTATTTTTGAAATTGAGCTAATCAGAGTACGTCATAGTTTATCGATTTGTATCTCAATCCCTTTATTATAACCATGCGCGTACCAAATTGCAAGTTGATATCGCATCCCACCAACAAAAAACGCAGGTGCAGTCATCAACTCAATATTTGATATTTTTGAATATAATTTATTCGATTCAACCATTTTTATCTGATTTTTAGATGATTCAGTACGTTTCCATGCTGTCAGTAGGCTCTCCTATCAACTTGATTGATTCAATCACCTTTCACCAACGTATTATGTTGACCAGACCCCGTACAAAGGTACTTTACATTTTGGAGCATAGGTAGGCGAAAGGCGTTACATTTCTATAGGTTGAATTATAGTTAAATAGTTCAAAGTACCATGTGATTGGTCAAGAAAGAAAATACTGAGAATAGACCTCAGACTGGCAGTACTAGTTGGGCCTGGGAAAATTCAGACTTCAATAATTCCACTATTAGCAAAGTTCAAAGGTGACAAATTTGTTAGACCAAGGTACAAAATATTCTCCTCTATTTGACATTGTGAATTCAAATATTCCTTTATCTCCTCAGCAGCAATTAAAAATATAAAACATTTCTCACTTGTACATTTAAACAAAAGAACATCCAATTATGATGTGCTGACAGCCGATTTATACACAAACTCGGAATTATTGTGCAGGATGTGATAATCAGTTGCACATTCTTTCTGGTCAAAAATGCTAATATTCTTATTTATATGGGCTTATTAACTAAGGTCAGTTCTGTAGGCGTATCAGACACTTATTTTTAATATAATTCTATCAAGCTTAAAAATTCTTTTGTACATGAAAATTGGTGTCCTTGTAGGTAGGATTGGTGTTAATAACCAGCTAACAATGTTGGTTACATATAAAATTGTGTTATCTTGCTTGTCAATAATGTTTGTTTTAATTGTTGGATGTGGTCATGGTAACCATTTCAATACAATGCTGCATGGGAGCCAGTGAACATTTTTCTAAGTTATCGTCATCACTATACCTCTTTTTAAAATAGGACACTGGCTTTCAGGATTTGAAAGCTCTACCAAATATCTTCCATCTTCAGTTACTAACGGATCCCTTTGGACTGATCTTCAGAATTGTCACTTTATACTGATCGTGGCTCATCATCTGTCCTTGTTGAAGATTCTCAACATCTTTATTTTTTTCATTACTTTAGTCCTGGCATTAATGTTGAGGAGCTTTTCTGGATAAAGCATCGACTATTATTATTCAATATCATTCCTTATCTGGGTTCGGTAGTTCGGTGTCTGCTGTAGTCACCTACTCTTGATCAGCCAAATTCCTTCACGGTCACTACCTTCTGCAGTAGTAGTTGATAATTTTTGACTAGCATCTCCCTAATTTTGAGTTTATTTTTGAATATTTTACACAAGCACATCTTGGAATTATTTCTCTGTGGCTCCTGGATAGCTGAATAAGGAATCCTAGAAGAACTCTTCAGGGACTGTGGAGAGCTGTCAGAATGCACTGAATAAGCTTGGCATAGCTAACAATGTAAAACTGAGGAAATCCGGGAAGAGGTGAGTTTATACACCGGCCTATTAAGAATACCTATGCACAGAATGGGGTTCACTGAGGACCACTTAAAGACTGTGCCTGGAGGAGGAAGAGACAGCCAGACACATTTCTCCCGGCGAGTGCTCGTTTGCGACAAAATTCCTTTGGTAGCCTTCGTATTACTGCAAATGATCTGAACAATGCCTCACCCTTGATCATTCTGTCCTCATGGGTGGATAACCTGGCAGTTATGTGAGCCACAATAGACCCACTAGTGGTTGCGGTGGAATGGAGTCAGTGGAGCCCACTCACAAACCGAAATCAAACACAAGGCATCTTCAATGTTCAGCTGTCTTTCGTAGTGATCTCCACATCTTCATTTTTGAGCTCTCGATAGTAACTGCAGCTTGGAGGATGTTGGAAACCAGGGATGCACGGAGCAGAGCCAAAGGGTGGTTTTGAAAAGATAAGCTTTTGCTCAACGAACAAAAAATGACTGACTTGGAATCAAGAATGGTGACTTGGGGTTTCTGGATGAACAGCTGGATAAGGTACTACGGTGGATTGTGTGCAAAGCTCAATAAGAATATTTTTGTGCCTTAGGGAATGTGTGTCTTAGACTAGTATACTTTTGAATCTTTGACAGCAATCTATTCAGTGATAATCTGGAGACACTCCCCATACATATGACTGTATTTTGGGCTTTCTACAATACCAGAAACAAACCAAAACTAGTTTCAGCCTATAGGAGACTTACCGGATGTTAGGATGGACCTGAATACTAGGCAGTGAAGTTCTACAACAATAAATTACGTCTTAAATGAAGGAATATGGGAGCGGGACTACTTAGATCCAAAGCTCAACTGATCAAGATAGAAAACTATTTTTACAACTTTGATGGGTGGTGCAACCAAGATGGGGTAGACGATTGTGGAAAAATGGTGAGGAATTTGAATATTTTTTTTCGTATATTATGGTTAGTCAAAAAGAATATGTTTTAAAAATATAGTCATAGAACAGGGTGGCGAACTAAACTTGAATTTTTTTAAATGGAAAACCCTGTATTAAAGAATTCTAATTATTTCTCTTATCTCGTACGATCGCTTGATATAAGGATTGTTGGGTCTAAGACTTATACTAAAGGAATGAGAGGCGATCAAAGTTGAAAAAAGACTCATAGTTGCGATATATTTTTAAGCGAAAAGAAATAAAGAGTCGAAATACCTACTGATCCATAAAACAATACTAATCCTTGAACACAATAATCACATAAATTTTGAATAAAATTATTTGTTATTATACAGGGTGTTGAAGTTTCGCAAACACGACTTGTACACATTTTTTTCAAATGGAACACCCTGTATATTATATTTCCAACCTTAAGATAACATCATTAGCTTTCAAAAAACACTATACATCATACGTTTCTGATCATTTCCGAAGTCACCCGCGAATACAAATTTTCATCATTATTTACTCAGTTGATAAAATTATGTGGCTAATGACAATATCACGAATGGAACAAAATATTGATAACTAGTCAAAGCTACTACGTATAATCACCAAACAAATAACAATAAGAAGGATTATTCTGCCAAGCGCACGAAACCGACCCGAGGAGTGCCAAAGTTCCCAACAGTGCTCAACACCATACTCCGTCCACCCAGTCCAAGAATGCCAGACCGACGTTATCAGTTCACTATATTAATATATATAAGCGTTGCAAACCTGTGATTTTCAAATATCGGGTACGTATGTTCTGTGCTTCGAAAACGATGTACTCCCGAATGGCTCGGCGGGCTGTCTCTTGATACTGCTACACAATAGAGTGAAGAGTGAGCCCTCTTATTGTTACTTGTTTGGTGGTATAATCAAGCATAATCCAATATTTTCAAGTTAAGTGTCAGTGCCACAATACGTTGAATTAAAAAGAAAACTTTTGGATACCCACTTGCTAATTGATTGAATGATAAATTGCTAATTAATCAATCAACTAATTCCCGATATTGTCATGGTTTCTTGCATACTTTTATAAACTGGGTAATAATTTGTAGTACAATTAGGAAACTTTGTATTCGCGGGCGATTTCCGAAAAAAACTATTGATCAGAAAAGGTATGATGTATGGCGTTTTTAGCAAGCGTTTGATGTTATCTTCGAAAATGGTTCCACGTAGCGACTTTTATCAGGTATGCCTTTTTTGCATAAAAATGAAGGAAAAATATGTTTTTACACTCAAATATGTCATACGGTTACGTCCAAAAAAGTTATGTCTGTACTTGTCAGGACAAATGAGTGTAGGTGGCGCCCTCTACAAGTTAGAGCCAAACTGAGATAAAATTCGAATTCCGCATAAAAAGAAACCCTCAAATACCGATTTTTATGGAAATATAGACATTGGTTCAAATATAATTTAAAAAAACAAAAATAAAAATAAAACTTCAACACTCTGTAGCTCTGTAACGAAGCATTTCCGGACACACCTTTATATGAAGTTTTCTTATTATTTTCAAGTGGGAAAACTCACCTTGAATTTTTTCGCAATATTAATGAAACACCCTGTATATATCACAACAACTTACGTTAATTGAAAATAAGTTCTTAGAGGCACTTATCAACTCAAACGTATAAGGAACCTTCAAATGTCATATCATGTAAGTAGATTTGTTGTTTAGGATACATTCAAGACTTTGACATCGGTAAAAAAAATAAACTAAGTAAACAGAAAATACCAAGTTAGATATAGACACACTTTTCTTCAGGTAAATATTTTTGACATCTACCGTATACCGATAGGGTACGTATCGATACGTAGCCCGTAACACATATCTGTATGCGCATGCACAGATCGATACGGATACGGATATCGTTGGGTTTTCAACTTGGCTTCTGATGTTGTATGTTGGCCGTAACTCCCTATTTGAAATCACATTAACAAAAAAAAAACAATTATTAATTCATGCAGATTTTGAATCTATTCTTTGCAACAAATTGATCAGTTTTTGATTATTCATTGCAAATTTGATGGAAAACTGATTTATTATGCGCTGCATATTTGTTGAACTACATTGTAACCCTCGGCTAGCTAATTATCAAGAAATAGCGGTTTTTTAATCTTGTTAAAAGAAAGTGTACCTATCTAATTCACAATAATGAATTTGGACAAAAGAAACGAAACATGGCATTGCTAATCTTGAAACAGCGGAGAGGGTTGAGAAATATATATATATAACATATAATTCAGCATAAAATCAAAGAATAAACATTCCAGAACCCAGTCGCGCGAAAACCAGACAAATCAAAACAATTCAACATTTTGGATAAGAAGAAAGTTTTTACTATGTGAAGACCATGCTGGTTTGAAATGGATCTAGCAATTTGGAAACCTTGTGGAATAGGCTGATCCAAGGCAGCCTAAGCCAGCTTCAATCCTCATTGCCCTTCTCAAATACATTTGGTATACGTAGAGTGACCAAGAATTGCATAGCAGCAAAGAAACTGTATCAGGGTATGGTAGGCCATGTTGGAGACATTCTGGTTAACATTCTTTTAGAGTTGTCCAAGAAGAAGAATAGATGATGAAATGATGTTGAGTTCAGCTGGATGCCCAAGATTCTAACCCCTGAACATTTTTTCTCTTTGGGTTGCTGCTGCAGCTCATTGACATAGATCAAGAAGAGGATTGATCCTTGAGGAAGTCGTGTCAAACAATAAAATTGCAACTTCTCCTTACAATCAAGTGCCTTGAACAAGTAGCAGAAAATGAGCCCCACATGATGATCGTCCTCTAATAGTGAAGAGGAGATCTGAACCCAAATTGTGTATTGGCGAGGGGGTGGTTTTCCTTATAGTAGGAAGCTAGTTGCTCTTTCATCCGACCTTCAAAGACCTCTGCAATGGGTTAGAAACAAACCTAGAAATCTTCCAACAGTTCGGGAAGGTATACTCTTCCTAATGCAGTGTTTGATCAACTTGGTTACAGGGATGACAATCATATTGTTCATTTGCTTTAGAAATTTAGCACTCAAGCCATTGATGTCTCGACTGTCTTTTTTTTTGAGTTTGTCTATCATATCTCTAACCTCATTGAAAGATAATTTCTCAAACTCCAACGTTTGCAGAAGTGTGTGAATATCTGGTGTTTGTGGTGCAACGTCATTGACGAATCTCTGAGGGAGTAACTGCCATTGAGATAATACATGTAATTGACTATCACCTAGAACATTCTAATGGGCTGTTCCGGAACCTGGAACCTTGCATTATCTTTCATTTTTCAGAGCTCGGTTACAGTACTCTGGATTAAGGGACATGGTGGTATCGAGAGAACAGTTAAACACGAACGCCATTCAAAACAGTGTTTCAAAGCTTCAAAGACCATCAATCTCAGAATAAAAGAGCAATCACTATCATCCAACCTGGACCACATATCACTGACCAATGGTTTTTTCTGTAACACTCAATGATGTCAGACAGAGCAAAATTAAAACGTGGATATCTTGACAAGATTGCCTGAGGAAGCGCTCATCAGCTCTCTGGCTCTATAGAACGATCATTGGAATCTGGGTGTTCCCTAACCTGCTGTCCCAGGATATCAAAAGTGATAGAGAGGCATATCTGGAATTATTTTGGGCGATCCAGTCAAGAGTTTATTGAAGAGACTGCTAATACAGAACCCATTTTATTGCCGGAGGGAGCTCCGTGAATGCTCTTTCCACTACTCCATTCTTTTAGATCAAGATTAGTATTGTAGAGTGAACAGGTTGATGCAAAATTCTGTAGCACTTCCACCATCACCCCCTTTGGTGCATATATATATGATTTCCAGTGAATAATCTCTATACATAGATGTAGAAATCGGTAAAGTGTGTACGTCAAGAGAATTTCTTCAATGCTTTCCCATCGAAATGACATAAATTTACATAAGCGAATCGCGAAAGCGTAACTCTGAGAACTGACCACAACTTAAACGGTCCAAAAACAGTAAATAAATGGCGTAGTCCCTATTTAAATGCCCATTAAAAAATCGCCAACGACACGACATTCACATTAAGGACAATTACATTTTCTAGTAGTTTTTCCTTAATTTAAGAAAAATGTGTTTCCTCCAGTTCACCGCGTATAAGACAATTACCGCCTTAATGCTGCATAATTAGACAGGACTAAGTCGCTTTGTGTGTCTTTGTTAAGCAGATAATTGCCGAGGTTTTGATATGCTTCACTTCGACTTTTTATGCATTGTTTTGCAGACGTTGCAACTTCCTTTGTGATGTATCAGTAAAAAATTCAGTTATATCTAATACTGTTAGACATTCATGAGTTAATAACATGCATATCCGTTGATCTCTTTCCAAAAACAGCACCGCAACAACAAAGATTAACTTTTTATTTTCGCAGCTAGCACCGGAATCTACTCTTAATTAAAAGCTTATTTTTAAAACAATAATCGAAGAGAGGTATCTCATAACAATCGCCCATGATACCTGTTATTAGTTATGGTTGGGAGCGTTTCTTTTGCTAAACGTTTTATAAGTTAGGGAAAACATACACCCATCAAAAATTATGATTTTTTGATTATGAAGGTTATCACAGTCATTGGTCTGCAATTATAAATTCTAAATAATATTACATTTGCTCATATTATTTTTAATAATTAATATCTAAAAGGTGGGCCTAGTAACAAAAACAATTTGGATATTTTTAAACCAACCTTTTACGCAATTCGACAATAAAACAATGTCGAGGTTAGCATGGGTCAAAGTTAAACAGCCTTGGAACAACAAAATTGTTTAATAAAATTAATGGACAGGAAAAAATAGCTCCGTTATAATATACCATGTTGGATATCTGAACAAAATCTTTGCATGTAGATACCTTGTAATATGGGTAATTAGCTAACCATTGACTGTGATTCCATATTGGAAATCAAATTTGAAATAGTTCGTATTCACGTTATTTGTGTTGTTCGATTTTTCATCATTTAAAATAATCAATAATCAATTTCCATGTTTCCTTATTTTAAACCATGTTATATTCAAACACTTCTTAAGCATGGGTGAAGGTTGATAGAGCATTGTGTTTCATTGATAGTGCCAAAAATACAGGATAAGCTCCCTCACTTAAAAATAAAAAGAAAATTTTATATAAACATGTGTCCGGAAATGCTTCGTTACAGAGCTACAGGGTGTTAAAGTTATTATTTAATTTATTTTTTTTCAGTTTTTTCATTTGTTTTTGTTTGAATAATATTTGAATAAGCGTTGTCAATAATATTACACAGAAGTCGACTTTTATCTTTTTTACTGAAAATATGAAGCATTAATGCGTAATATGTTATAACTTCTAGCAGGTTACCTTCGCCATAATTTCAAAATCCCATGTATTAATTATTTCAAATCCAAATATTTCGAAAATGGTTCCACGTAGCGACTTCTAACAAGTATGCCTTTTTTGCATAAAAATAAAGGAGAAATATGTTTTTTCACTTAAATATGTCATACGGTTACGTCCAAAAAAGTTATGACTGTACATGTCAGGACAAATGAGTGTAGGTGGCGCCCTCTACAAGTAAGAGCCAAACTGAGATAAAATTCGAATTCCGCATAAAAAGAAACCCCTCAAGTACCGATTTTTATGAAAATATAGACATTGGTTCAAATATTATTTAGAAAAAACAAAAATAAAAATAAAACTTCAACACCCTGCAGCTCTGTAACGAAGCATTTCCGGACACACCTTTATATGAAGTTCTGTTATTATCTTTAAGTGGGGAAACTCACCCTGAATTTTTTCGCAATATTAATGGAACACCCTGTATATGTATTAGCAAAATGCAAATCTGGCCTTGGTATGGCAAAGCTGTTTTCACATATTCAAGATTAAAGTGACCTATCGAACGTGATTTTTGGTTTTTATCAAGAATTTTTCATAAATTTACGATTTCCGTGATTTCTTTACGTCATTCGTGATTTCTTGGATTTCGCAATGTTCGACAGTGTTTTTGAAAGTGATTTTATAATTTATCGCAAAGTTGTTTTACCAAACACAAGATTTTCATCTGCCATTTCCAGTCGGTCTTCAATTATTTTAACCGTGATTGACAAGATTTCGTAAAACATAGCCGTTGAAAAATGTTATTTTTGATTTTTCGCAAGAATTTCTTTACACATTCACGATTTTCGTGTGTGATTTCAAGGATATTTGATTTTATTAGTGATTGCTGGGATTTCGCAAACTTCAACAGTACTTTCGAGAGTGATTTACGGTTTTTTGTGAAGTTATCTCTCCAAATGCAGAACAAATCAGATGGGAATTTAGTTTTTTCGCAAGGATTTCCTTATTGGTTCATGATTTTTATTTGTATTTATATCTCAAGTGAAATCTGTTTTTTTTTTCGTGATTGCTATCATTTCGCAAGCTAGAACAGTGTTTTCATCTGTGTTTATGAGAATTCCTGGACTCTCCTAATAGTGGATTATTTATTTCTCGATTTTTTTCATACCTACCTTATTTTCTTTTCCTATACAGTATGTCCAAGATAAGGATGTATTTTCAAGCCTAACAATATGTCGTCAAAAAAGTTTTAAAGTTCCGAATAGTTTCGGAGATATGCCTATAAAAAACGAGATTTGCCGATTTCGTTTTTATTTTTTTCTGACGTTATGTATAGAGAGATATGGAAAAACAAAAGACACCTTCTCATGGCCACATTCCAAGCTCTACAAAACAACGTACAGAGATTTTCCATACGACGTTTCGTTTCGGAGAAACCATCATCAACTTTGTTTTTTTAAATACGGCCCTGGATTTTTTATGACGGATCTTAAGAGCCTCTTATGTTCCTAAACCAACATTGTATCGCAACTATTCAAAAAAATTATAAAATGTATTGTTAATAGGATTAAAAACAAACACCTCTTTTTTAATGAGAGCGATACATCGTTGGTTTAGGAATACAAAATCCAGGACCGTATTTAGAAAAACAAAGTTGATGATGGCTACTCATAGACGAAACGTCGGTTCTTGAATTCAATAACGCTATCTTGTAAAGGGCAAAAAGTGGCAATGAAGAAGTTCCATTCATTTCAAAATATCTTTTCAAATGTGGTCAGAAAAAAATGAAAACAATTTTGAAAAATTTCCATTTTTTTCGGATAATTTTGGACGTAGTCTGAATTTCCTTGTACCTTGTATCTCTTACGGTTCCCAAGATCCCCATGATAGACATCCTTATCTTGGACTCACTATATAGTCAACATGAAGAATATATATAAACAAAATCAGGAAATATTAGAAAGTTAAAATTAAAAAAATTATTCCAATAAACAACAAATTTTATTGTTTCCATCGTGGTTCAATTTTGGAATGCAATTCATATCTATTGTTTGTTTCATAATTTTTTCATTTCCTTCAAAACAAGAAAAAGCATATCAACTATTATCATTGAAACAACGAATGAATAATAATTGTGTCAACAGTTGCTCCATCACATCAGATCAACGCTTTCCAAATAAAACACAATACAAACAAATTTTAATGATATAGTAATTTCCTCAAATAAATAATAATGTTTTTTTTAGGAAATGACAATCTCGTGATTTTTTTTTATTTTTTTTAATCACAAAACCAGCACGAATCTCAAAAAAAAAAAAATTCTAAAATTTTACTCCATCAACATTATTGATTTAAAAAAAAAAGCGGCTGTACCAATAATTTTGCTCAAATAACTATACTGAAAAATCAATTTTTTGTGACTATAAAATGTATATTCCACCCCCAAACTACAACTAATTTTTGATCATTAGAAAAAACTCACGATCATCACTTATCTTTAGCAACTTTTTATTCACGTAGCAGATTTGAAGTTGATACACGGACTCTATATCTAATATTTCATTAATTAATTAAATATCTTATTCGATTTTTTTCAACTTTCCACATCAACTTATTGTATAACTCTAGAAAAGTATTGTTAATTGTTGACTGGGCCACTTTCTATAGAACTCTGATAACGTCAATCTTTTTAAAATCAAAATTAATATTCAGCGCTCAAGGTGTATTCGTACTCACAATGACGTCATACACCCATCCAATTCATAAAATCTAGTGACTTTCTCGCCGCACGGTTGGCTAAACGTCAAAGTCGTCAATGTGATCAGTCAAAATAACTATGGCTTCCGGGGAGTTGGATTTTCAGACAATATTCCAATATTTTAAAGAAAACGGCGGAAAAGTGAAAAATAGGGAAGCTGTGCGATACTTTAGGAAATATTTAACTGATCCTGTGAATAAAGGTGAGATTTTACTGGCGAATTATGACCAGATAACGGAGAAATTTGACGTCAAAGTTTGTTGTTTTGGTTGAGTTGTTGAAGATACTTGTTGAATTTTTGTTATTATTTTGTTGATTTCGATGGTTTATGTGTTGAATTTTCAATATGTTTATACGTGATGAGTTTTGCCATTGTTAGCATTGTTTTATTTGCGAATCAGTGGCTCATTTTTGTTTATAATGTGATGGAAATCTCATATTATTCATTTTAGTGATTCAATCTTCCTTTCTCATTAGTTGTAAATGTTCAAGTAAATGTTTATAGGTTTATCTGAATCATATTGTAATATTGTGGGAAATTGCATCTAAGTAATTCAATGTTCAAATTAGAATAGAAAGGTCAGAATGGAAAATTCCAACCTCAATTTAAGATCAATAATATACAGGGTGTTGATTCCTCACACAAAAATACTACCACTTCAACACTTATTAGATTAAAATAATTGTGAAAGCCAGTGGCGTTACGGAGAATACTTTTTATCATAATCTGGTGCGTCACTGACTTTTCATGACTTATTTTATTCTTCAAAAATCTACTGAGCTACTCACAAGAGCATTTACTCAAGCATTTATCATTTATCAAGAAACTTGTTGGCGTCATAGTTCAGAAGAACATGGAGACAAAATGAAAGAATAATAAAAAAATTAATTGAATATACTGTACCTACTAAAGTCCATAGATTGAGTTACAAATAGTAATAAGTTTGAGAGAAGTTCTTTTACTAGGCAAATGACCGGTTAGTCGTCGGTTTAATCCATGGTTTAACCTCGGGTTTAACCCTGGTGACACCAACAAGGCGAAACTTTTTTACGTGAAAAATGTAGGAAAATAAAAGTTTGGTCCGAGGTTTTGTCCTTTGAAACAAGCTTGATGTGGCATGGCTGATGCCCTCTATTAGTGTCGTCAAATGTATAAACAAATCTTACTTTCTCGTCCCCAGAAGTCAGCAAATCTACATTTTCGTGCCATTATTCCAATCTACTCAAAAAAGAACCTAAAACTACAACTTAAACACCCTGTTATCTTGGTTATTATCAACTTTTTTTCGAAGTTGAATGTGATTAAATCCTGATATTATCATCAGAGAATCTGTGGTTTTGCTGTGTACCATTACTAAAGGGACATTTTTTAATGTAGTCCTTTGTTTATTATTTTGATCCTTGACATCTCTCTGAAATCCCGAAGGAAAATATCTCGGTTCAAGAAATCTCCTGGATGGTAATGAAATCTAAAACTTTTTGTCTATTCTTCTTCATTGTATCACTCTTATCCAAGAAGGATCTTCAGTATCTTTAGTATGCGCCACTTCAGTTAAATATGATGCTGACAACAGTGAATAAAAAATATATCTTCCAGATGAAAACCGCCGCAAATTCAAAGACTACGTCAACACAATCGCTCACACCAAAAACGAAGGTGACGAAAAAGTCCTCATCCTCAAAACCAAATATCTCAATGATCCTCCAACTCCCTCCAACATCAGTGCTTCTACAACTTCTCTTAACATGAGTGCTGCCCAAGTCGATCCTAGAAACAACATTGGTCTTCCCTTATCACCCATACATAACAACAGCTTTGGCTATAGCCAACAGTTCGGGAGTACAACCTCCCTCACAAGCCCCCGACAACCTCCCCCTTACAGACCACCTCCTCCCGTTATGTCTCCCTCTCCTTCTCTCGATAGCATAAGCATGAGCTCCAGCTCTACTATTGAAGATCGCCCTGTTGTTCCTCCAAGAGCACATAGAAGCAATTCAAGGTATAAATAAATTGTGGTCTAGCAAATGTTCAATGGAAGACATTGCAGAGGTAGTCTTCTGGATGAACCCAAAACACCTGAGCCTGAAAAAGGAATACTTAGCGTGAAAGAGAGGACACAACAGTTCAACCGGCTTGCATCGTTTGAAGATGATCTCAGCCCCAAGGTGTCTAAAAGTGCCGAGAAAGATAGAAGTAAAAATTGGGTAAGTACATGATGTTTATCGGCTGACAAATATATTGGCAGCTATCCTGTTTACAACAATAATTACTCTTTTATAAAAACTGTGTCAGGTATTATCTGTTCAATCAGAGGTCAACAATGCAGCGAAACTGTATACACCGATGTTGAATCGTTAATAAAAAGTATGCGACCACAATAGCTGGTGGCTGTCAAAGAGAGTGTTTATGTGGGTATAGAGAAAAGTTGTTTTGATTGATATTGTATGTATGGTATTGTTATTATGGTGTTGAAGTGAATGTAAAAAATTATCGATATGATCTATACTTCCCTAGCGACTTTATGGTTAAAAGAAATTGATTTCGATTTGATCAAATTATTTTAGTTCATCGGAATCGGAACTCACAAACTCGTTTCATGAGAAAGAGAAAATATTCTCTCCGTAGAAACGCAATTTTACACAGTATGGGCTTTCGGATGTTTACGGTGGAGCCGAACAACTTCCCGATATAATTAGGGAAAAGAAAACGTAATCGTCGTGTGAACACATTCATGATAATTTCTTTATTTGTGATATGCATTATACATTGAATGATATTCATTGCTTTATCCTTTATAGGATACTTTTTGATCCATCCACTTATTCATCATAATAACTGAATGATTTATCAGCCAGCAGTATATGAGCTCATCAACGTATACATTCATTAATCCTCTTAAGAAGACTGATGAGTATTCAATTGTTTTATTGATCATTGATAGGTTATTCATTACCATTTTTCAAATAAATTGAATGATCAATTCATAAATTTATTCATTATTATTCCTCTGAACCAAAGGAACACCACTCGTTGGTTGTTTTATTTAATTTATCTGATTTTTCATTATGCCTTCGTTCATTTATTCAGCATTGTATCATTGATTCATCAACTTGTCCATCATAATGATTAAACGATTTATCTGTTATGTACTCATTGAGCTTGCACTCTCAACAGGTCTTTCATTGTTCCCATTCAACTGATTTATTCATCATTGATTCCTATATTCACCATTTTTTAAATTATTATGTGATCGTTCATTCTCCAATATTCATTATAAATTGAAAGATATTCATTACTTTATCATCTATTATTGAATGAGTGCTTGATTGATTCATACTTCAATTGAATAATATATTTTTATTAAAATTGGATATGGGCTGATTAACTCCATTTATTCTCACTCTGAACAAAACAGAATCGTAACAACTCATCATAAATTCGTTATTTTGTTATTTATTCAGCATAACTTCATTGATTTATTCATATCTTGAAATTCTACAATAATTATTAAATTTAGACGGGCTCATTAACTTCATTTTATTATCTCTCTCAATAACAGAGAATCGTGATAAGTCTATCATTGGTTATTCAATTTCATTGATTCATTTATTATTGATAGGTTTATTCATTACCTTCGTTTTCATGATAATGAATGCTCGTTTACTTATCCCTTTCCATTATAAAATAAATGATATTCATTGCTTTATCATTTAATGATTGATTCATCCACCTATTCTTTGTTCGATAATTGAATAATGTATCTGTCATCTACCCAATAAATTTGGAAGTGAGCTCATTAACTTATTCATTAATTATCCCTCTAAACAAAAAAAAGTCGTGATAACTCTTTCATTGATTCATTTATCACTGATTAGTTGATTTGTTTAATATATACTTTTTTTCAATATTCTCTCATTAAACATGGAATGATTGATTGATCCCCTTATTTATTATTTGGCGCTTTAATATTTCATCTGCCATCAACCGATTAAATTTGGACGTGGGTTCATTAACTTATCCATTCGATTCATTATTCCTCTCAAAAAGAGGAAATCGTATTAACTCTTTCATTGTGTTATACCAATTCATTGATTTATTGATCATCGATGGGTTGATTTATCCATGTAAAATTTATTGAATACCATTTTTTTAAATGATTATTCATTCTCTCATTTTCATTACCTATAATATAATGATCAATTTATCTCTGTCTTTATTATTTGGTGACTAAATAGTTTCTTTGACATTTACCTATTTAATTTGGACGTAGGTTCAAGTATTTCATTGTGTTATTCTATTTCATTGATTTGTTGATCATTTTTTCAATATTGATCAATTGTTTTCTCATTGTCATAACCTATTCATTTAATGATTGATTCATCTCCCAAATTATTATTACAAGATTAAATAATGTATCTACCCATTAAGTTTGGACGTGGGTTCATAAATTTATTGATTCATTTCATTATCCTATTCAACAAGAGGATGTCGTGACAAGACTTTCATTGATTTATTGATTCGTTCATTCGCGGATCTCGTACCCTTCATCAAAATAATGCTAATTCATAGGATAGATAAGCTCTAAGATATCCTCAGATTACCATTGTCGAGTTACAGCCGGTACCAGTACCCGGAAACCCTGTATAGTGAGGAAGATTTCTCTATTTTCGTGTAAATCCAAGTTTGTTAGCTTCTCAAAGCCCTTGTACGTCAAACAGCTGTCAGACTGTTGAGTATCTAGCAACATTAATAACAGAATGTACACAATACAGGAACCCCGCGGACTCCTATAGTCACTTGCCTCGTTTAGTCGATCATATTGCAAGTCATTTGACAGCTAATAATCGTCGAGAACCTCACTGAGCTGCTTTATACATTGATAATTTCAATAAGTAATCTTTTCTTTGGATAAGTGAGCAAAATGTTAATTACATCAAACTTTGTCACCAATTAACAATGTACGCCAATACAATAATTATCAGTACCTTGGATTTGACAATGGCAGATAATTGATGTTTACTCACACTTAATTCGGCCAATTTAGGTTTATTGCCCATTTATTCCGATGGGTTACACAATTGTGGACAGCTGAAAATATTTTCTTTGCTCCATTGACTGGCTAATCTCTTGAAAAGGAAGTGATTTACCGAAGGCTCTGGTCCATCGATTTTAAAATGCTTAGACATCCCGTCCACCGTAACCGTATAAAAAATCAATTACCCGGTACCCCCCAGTGGTACCCGAGTGACGTACACCCTGAGCGGTCCCGTCTATAGGCTGCCAATATGGTTTTTTATGAGAGTGGAACTTGTCATGGGCAGGCGCCACTATTGTTTTTAAATTGAACATTTTTTTTTCTGAACGGCCCGAAATAAAAAGGGTTCTTGAAGGAAGGAAGGGTGGCCATTGTGTAATGATCCGATTTATGTGGTGTGGATAATTGAAGGGTTATTGTCGGCAATTTGCACTCTGTTGTCATCTGGTTGAAGTTTTTTTGTTAAGAAAGTCCGATTGTCTGCGACACTTTGATATGCCGCTAGAAATCCTTACGGTATATGGATGTTGTTCTGAGAAAATTCCAAACATTTAAATATTTTATACAGGGTGTCCGGGAAAATTTAAAAGATCTCTCGGAATCAGATAGAACATTGAAAAATAAGACAAGTTCCCGTAAACTTTTTTTCTAGAGGCCCTCTCTACGGAGATACGGGCTCCGAAAGGACGCCACTGGAAATCAATTTTTCTTGAATATCTTGATAAACAGTAAACATCGCCTCTCAAAATACTGCCTTTAAAACATAATTAGCTTGTTTAGTTTACCAGGGACGGACTAGGTTGTACATTTTGATCCTTAATTTTCAACACCCTGTATGATAAAGACTTGAAAAAAATAAATTTAGATAGCCTGAACCTCAGGCCACAAAAAAGGTACTCTTGTTCATTATCGATAAAAAGAACCGTGTTCGAGAAAAAAACATTTATATTGAAAAAAACCTCTAGAAAAGCCATGACGAAGTGCGAAGTGGTGCCCGAATTTATTCAAAAAAATGTGAACCAATGTTTTTTCAAAATTTGTATTGTTTTTTTAGATCAATTTTCATAAACATTGCGAGGAAATATAGGTTTAAACTTTGTAACAAAATCTCGTTAAGGACAGCACTGCATTATGGCTATTTTCGGTGATTTTTTCAATAAAAATATGTTTTTTCTCGAAAACGGTCCATTTTATCGATAATGAACAAGAGTACCATTTCTTCAGCTTAATGTTCAAGGTATCGAAATGTATGATTTTCAACTCATACAGGGTGTTAAAAATGTAAGCATCAAAATGTACAACCTAGTCCTCAAGGGCAGTATTTTGAGAGGTAATGTTTAATGTTTATCATATTAAATTTTCATCAAATTATATCAAGTGGTTAAGAAGATATTCAAAAAAAATTGATTTCCAGTGGCGTCCTTTCGGGGGCCCGTATCTCCGTAGAGGCAAAATTTTTCAATGCTCTATCTGAATCCGAGAGATCTCTCACATTTTCCCAGACACCCTGTATAAGGAAAGATTAGTTGAATTATGTTGTTGTTCCCAGATCTCGAAGTTACAAAGTGACTATCAACTGCAGGTTATGGGACCAGGATTTACTTAGTTTGGTATAAAAAAACAAAGTTCCTGTAACTGTCGAAGATTAAAATAAGACGATTGACAATTTGAAAAATCAACCGAAAATATCTGGATAGTCCTAGAAGGGAAAATGACTAATATGGCAAAAAAAATTATAGAATAGAACCATTAAAAAACGATAACTGTGGTACGTGGGAGCTTCAAGCCCATGCACTATTGACTAGAGCTGTTTCATGGAATTATTGGTCAGGTAAGAAATAAAACCTGATGATATTGCAACTGAGCAATCCAAAAATAAGTGTGATATTGATGATATCAATGCAAAATCAAAATTAATTCTAATAATATCAACAAACCGATTGTAAATGGATACAATTCTAGATTTTGGGTAAGCTATAGGTGGCGCAGTGTGGAAATTATCTATAAGCTTATAGAAAGTTACAGATTCGCTTACAGGTACGCTTATAAGGCAAATCAAAAACTGTTCAACGTCCAAGAATATTAATTTGGGATACTTTGAGCAAAATTTATCAAAGCAAAGGACCTGCTCGAAAAGCAACATCACTGAAGAATTTGATTTTATGAAAAATAAATGAATGTGATAGTGTGAAGGCACCTAAATAAATTAATTGATACAGTAGATAAGTTGGGAGAAATGGATATTAAAACAAACGACGATCGAATTAGTATAATAATGTTATACTCTCTACATCAAAATAGCTGTAAAAGAGACGAACTATCTGACCAAGAAATAAAATAAATCCCTAAATCAATCCTGAAGAGGAAACATATATTTGAAAGAAACAATAAAAGATATATGATCAAAGCACGATGTTTGATGATTGAAGCTTAATTACCACAGGCTTTTTGAGCCGAAGCTATCAATACAGCTATTTTTTTAGATAAACAGATCGTCATCAAGTGCATAGGATGGCAACACACCATTTGAAAAATGGGTTCATCGAATACCATCAGTCAGACATCGCCATATATTTGGATAAAAGGCATTGGTACTGAATAATGAATCAAATAAAAGAAAGTTTTCTCCACGATCAGAAGAAAGTATTTTCATGGGATATTCGGATTCGTCATGGGGATATACACTGTGGGCCAAAATAAAGGAGTACATTTTTTAATTGAAAATATATTTTTTATTTTTTGGGCGATTCAATTTCTTTTTGCAGGCCTAATAACCTAACATGTCCTCAACATGACTGTAAATTTGAAAGCAAAAATAATGTACAGGGTGGGACTTATAAAAAAATTTATATAACAGTGCATTTGAGCTCTTTCATTGGCCGTAAGTCTTTGACAGTAAACTTTTTTAAATATTTTAAGATGGCAGTCTTCTTTAATGATTCTTCGAACTGACGTACGGGAAATCCTAGTGGTTTTTGCGATTTTCCTTGTTCCAACAGTTTGGCCAGGTTGCAAATTTCCTAAAACAACCCTTATTTTACCAATATTTTCTTCAGTTCTCGAGCTTCGCTTCCTTCCTCTTCCACGTTTATTTTCAATAGACCCATCGTTTGCCCTAAGATGTCTTAAGAACTTTCCTATCGTTCCAATATGCCAATTTTTCTCAGGAAATTCATTTACAATAATTATTCTTGCACCATAATTATATTTTTCACGGAAATATTTGATTAATAATCTGTCCTCTTTGCTCAAAAGTGGCATTATCAACTGACTAATTTACTTATTTAGCTGTAAATGTCAAACAAATTCCATGGCAACCTGAGCAGTATGGCCTACTAAGTAAAATTGACATAAAAGAAGTGGTAAACAATAATGGTGGCCACATTCATAATATTTTACTCCAAGTTTGAAAATTACTAAACTGTTTTCATTAATGTGTTATTTGTTAAAAAGTGATTTAATAAAAAAATGGTATTTCGCGAATCCGGTAATTTTGGAAAATTTTCTTTTTACTGAAGTGTTCTGGATAGTTTATCTACCGAAAAAGCATATTAGTACAATTTTAGCTAAGACAGTTTTCATTTGCAACGACTTCAAATTCACTGTTATATAATTTTTTTTATAAGTCCGACCCGGTGCATTATTTTTGCTTTCTAATTTACAGTCATGTTGAGGACATGTTAGGTTATTAGTCCTGCAAAAAGAAATTAAATCGTTCAAAAAACAAAAAATATATTTTCAATTAAAAAATGTACTCCTTTATTTCGGCCCACAGTGTAGAATATGGATGCCATGGTATCAAAGAAAAATTATAGTCTCAAGAGATGTCAAAATACTAGACAATGAATCAAGTGAGCTTTACGTCATACATATCAATAATGAAGGTATCATAAAAGGTAATCATAAAAGAAGAAATGCAAGATTGATAGACAGAGGGTTCAGTCAATCAAACACAGAAACTTTTGCACCTGGTGCAAAACTGAGCTCCATTAGATTACCTCTAGCACTAGCTGGTGACCTCATAAATTCCTCACCGGACTAGGAATCTCAAAGTCAAAAGGAATCCAGGAGCTTGCTGAAGGCCTAAATTAAGCTACAATAACCTTGTCCACATATTTCCGTAAATGGTGACTAAACTGCTGAACAAGGTCATACGCTTAAAACTGGAATCTGCACAGCCTTTCTATGAGTCGTACCTCCAATTGCTTTTGTTTCAAGATAAGGCTGGCCAATCGCAGGTGCAATGCTTCTTTTTCTATAGCTGGACAAAGACTTTAAATGAGGGAAGAGCCACTAATTGAGAGAAGATGTGAGATTAATAAGCGGACATTTTGACAACATACCTGAATGGAAATCATGCTTTCAAGAGGTATTGGACTTCACTCAAGCAGATTATGAGGAGGAGTGTTAGAATGAGTTTCTGCTGCTCTAATTATTCCTACTAAGTTGAAGACGATACAATCTACTACTTTCCCAGGTCAGGGTATTCTCCTCGTAAATCACACTTCAACAACATACATACCACATTACAGAATGAAGCAATTCATCTAATGAAAAACATTAATGGCTGAACAAAAAAAAACAACATAGTTACACGCCATTCGTGATTAAGGCAATAAGATTTCACCACGTTTAACCCTAAATTATAATTTCAAATCGCGCGACCTACCCCAGAAGGTCAGACGATTGAAATTCTCTAATCGTGCACAAATTGTGTGCTCGGTTTAGAGTCAAAAATCTAGACTTGAATGAATTACAAGGTGAAAGTTTGAACATTTAGTTCCAAGATGGCATGCAAGTCGGGGTAGAGGACACGTGGGGGCCTCTACCGAGCTAATTTGTGTTCTCAGCGGGGTTAAATAAACACATACAGACATGGTTAAACGTTCCGATGACTGGGCACATTCTAAACGAACGCATCATTAGTCATTTGGCGAGATACGTTATCTCGGTGACGAGGTGTACTTTTAGCGGTGATTACAACAGACTTCGTGCTTATTGAATTCGTTTCGCCATCTATGGTGTACAGGGTGACACGTTAGGTTTAATGATGAGTTCGTCATAGGGCTTGGTCTTTTCACCCTGTATCTTGACGAAATTCGATATTCAATTAAATCTGTCAGCAACGCGGCGGTCGAGTGACTGGGCGCCTCTTGAAATCTATTAAGTCGCTTATAAGCAACAAATTTAATAATGACCATGGCGAATGCTATTAAGAACGCTTAAAGAGATTGATCGATCAAATTGTGAGGCCCATCGCAGCAGGTCGCTGGCGTTGCTGAGGAATTTCTACGAAGTCTGTTTTTTGGGCTGGGCTGCATGATCTCGATGCTATGTGCACAGTCAATTGCGGAACAAGGAAGTGGCAATCAATGTTGTGATGGATTAATAGATGTTAATTGTCTACAGAAAACTGACAGTCACTTTTTCAATTCGATTGCTAGTTAGTTTTATAATAAGCTTTTGATGAGCAAGCTGTTGTGTATCCATCCAGGCAAAATGCATTTTATAATGTGCATTATCCAAAATGAAAATTCTGATTAAATCAGCAATTTTCTATAATAATGACCATACAGCACATGACCTACCGGAGCGACAACTAACAGAGTACATAAATTTCGAATATACTAATTTTATGTAATAGCCTAAAAAGAATACAAAACGTTCAGACTGAAAACACGACGTTCGGAGTTATTTTAATTGCAAAAATATTCAAATGCGAGAGCATAAGCTGAAAGTGAACACGCGACAAAATCCGATATACGCCCCCTGGTCACACCACACTTTGATCAAATTAAACTTGTGACAGTTTTGGAGAAACGCGAAAGAATGTCCCAACATGGGTTGGACATTTTTATGCATAATCTTCGTAATCTGAACTAAATCATATTTCTGGCAAGCCAAACTGAAATCAATAACTCCACAAAGTATGTCGTCCTTCTCGCTCTCACCCCAACATTTCTTAAGTCATAATTCTGATCATCGATATGATCTTTTAACTGCCCATATTAAACTCGAGTTTAGCTTGTAGCCATATTTTCGCATTATTTGTAACTGCGTGTCACAATCGGCCCAATGATTTACTAACTTGACTGTGCTTCGACTTGTATGCGGAATAAATACGGCTTTTTTATTGGACAAGCGTGATCGGATCTACGACAATCTATTTTCGAAATTAGTTAACGGACATGACAATGGAGTTATTTGCTTTGGAAGATCGTGCGACCTTATTGTCTTGTTCTCATATTATAATACTTCCTGCTTATTATTCACAGTCGGTGAGCAAATTGAAAAATTTCCACCAGCAAATCGATGTTTGTATGCTAATTTTGGTCGTTCATTGCCCAATTTGGTTTCTCAGTAATGCTCATGTTGTATTGTAGTGGAATCATATCCATTGTTAGCTTGCATTGAAAATAGCGTCGGGTTGTTCAACTATCGTATATTCCAAGAGCCATGTGATGATTTAGTTAAGACGACATGTCGAGGGTAATCCATCACCCTGTGGGAACTGGACAATCAATCCGCCAATTTTTCTAGGTGATTGTGGGCTACCAAAGAAATACTGGTGAAAATTTGAGCCCCAACTAAACCATAAAAAACATATTTTTTTTACATATTGCCGCCTGCACCGCGCCGCCGCTCTTTGCCACTTCTCTCAGCAAAAATTGGAACATATCTCACCGGTATCATTTTACCAAATGTGCTTCTCATTTTCACCCTTCCATAATGGCTTCTTTTTTTCTTTGATTTTTTTTTCCATTATGCACTATTGATTTGATTTTTTGATTGACCAATTATTTTTTCATTTCATGATTGATCTCTTGCTCTCTTGTTTCTTTGATTTAATGATCTTCTAGTTCCTTGATCCTTTAGTCCATTGATTCCTAATTTTTCTGGAATTTCAATTATCCGATTCTTCTACTACTTGACTTCTACCTTTCTCAATCGGTTAAATTCTTGACTCTTTTTTTTCCTAATTACATTACAACAATAATTATTCAACAATCATAAAAAATGCAGATTCTTTGAAAATAGTAATTCCTTCTGATATTTTGAGAATTAGTTTTTTTGTGAGCATATTAATGCCCCTGCTCCTGAAACCATATGTTCAAATACTTAGTTCCGAGTTCCCTAAGATAGATAGAACAAAAATTATGGATTTATATAACATAATGCTTTTTCTCTTAAAACTCGATTTCCTTAGTTTCTGGGCTGGTAATTCCTGAATTACTTTTTATAATCCATGATTACTATGTACAGGGTGTTACTTAATGGTATGTCATAATTTTAAGGGGGAGTTCCTGGATACATTTTAAGTCGAAAAGGTCATATAAACATGGTTCTTAAAATACTTGGTTTTAAGATATACAGGGTGTTAGAGATCTATTTTATTTTCAGTTTTCAGATATCTTTTCCAAAGACGGTTTGAGATATTGAACTGAATTTTGCCACAGGATATTATGGTATAGGAACACACTTTTTTTTATTTTCATTTTATTTTATTTTTTTTTTTTTATTATTTTTTTTAGACCCAAGTTTATATGACCTTTTCGACTCATAATTTATCCAGGAACTCCCCCTTAAAATTATGACATATCATTAAGTAACAGATTTCGCTGGAATTATAGAAAATACTAATTCCTTGGCAAACTGACTAAATATCTGAGATTTCTGGCTGCCGCACCATAATTGTTTTTTATAAGTAGGTATATGTATTATAATTCCAGAATCAGTTTCTTTGAAGAAGAAATGCTAATTCCTTGACAATAATTGATTGATGATTTTTATATGTACAAAAGTAATTCCGGAATTAGTTCGTGTACGCTGTCATAATATTTCTTGATAGTTTTTCTTGGAGCAATGTAGAATAATGCTCAAATAGTTTTCAGTTTCCTAAGACGAGGAATTAGTGTTTTTCAAATAATTCCGGAATTAGTTTTACAGTCACATCTAGGGCGTTTTTTTTAAATTAATACATTGGAAGTATTGTATTTGGAGAGTGTGTTTACTTCCGTAAAATAATGCCTATTCTCTCATAGGACGATGTTATTGATGGCAAGGAATTACTGTTTTGAGCTGGTAATTCCAAAATTAGTACTATCTAGAAGCGGTGATCATGATTTCCTGGAGAATATGGTCCTTGAATTTTGGAATTACCTTTTCAAATACAATATAATGTTTTGGTAGGAATGAATGCATGGTTATCAAACGTGGAAATAATTCCAAATTTCTAAAAATACTAATCTGATTTAATTTTTTTTATTGACTGATTATTTTTTCATTCCATGATTCTTGCTTTCCTAATACCTTGATCTTTTGTTTCTTTGATTACATGATCTTCTCATCCATTGATTCCTTAATTTCATCAATTCATAGATTCTTCTACTACTTGACTTCTCCCTCTCTCAATCTATCGATTCCTTCACTCTTTTTCCCTAATTACATTAAAATATTATTCTGCAATCATAAAAAATGCTAATTCTTTGAAAATGGTGATTCCATCCGTTATTTTGAGAATTGGTTTTTTAGTGAGCGATTGCGAAACTTACAGAACGATAAATATACTAATGCCGCTGCTCCTGAAGCCATATAGGATCATGATTTTGGAATTACTGTCAATTGAGTTCTAGTAATTCCAGAATTAGTTTTTGTAAGCGGAAATGATGCCCTCACAAACAGAATCCAAATCTACCGAATCTCATGATAATTATTTAAAGTATTTTCGTTGAACCTGGTCAAATTATGTAAGACATGGAATTACTGATTTTTGAAAAATTCCAGAATTACTTATAAAACTGAAAATAATTATTTCTTTGGGATTGATAAATTCCGTTTTTTCATAGAAAGATGGACAAAATGATGTAAAATAGAGCTTGTTCTTTAAAAATTCGATTTCCTTGGTTTTTGGGCTGGTAATTCCAGAATTAGTTAATATAAACGGTGATAATTGAGTGGAATTATTTATTTCTGAGAACATTTTTGTAAGTATTTAATTCCGGAATTAGTTGTTGTAAAGCATGATCACTGTATAGATTTTGCTGGAATTTAGGAAAATACTGATTTCTTGGCAATGACTGGCTAAATTTCTGAGATTTGTGGATGGCGCACAAGTTGTTATTTTTTTAAGTATGTAATTCCAGAATGTTTCTCTGACCGAAGAAATGCTAATTCCTTGACAAAGATTGATGACTTTCATACGTAAGTAATTCCGGAATTAATTCATGTAAGCTGTTTAAATATTTCTTGATAGTTTTTGTCTGTTATTTTCGTTGGAGCAGTGTGAACTAATGCTCAAATAGTTCTTAGTTTCCTAAGATGATGAATGTTTTTAAAATAATTCCGGAATTAGTTTTTACTTCCAATTTGTTGGTTGGGAATTATTGTTTTTGGGCCGGTAATTCCAGAATTAGTATTAGTTAGAAGCTGTGATGATAATTCCATGGAGAAAACATTTTCGTTGGAGGTGGTGAATACGATAATATATGTATATATTATTCTCATGGACGTAGAATTTTGGAATTACTTTTTCAAATAAATAATGTTTTGGTAAGTCGGAATTAGTGGTAATCATACGTAAAAATAATTCTAAATTCCTTAAAATAATAATCTTTTGTAAATGATAATACCAGACAATATTTTGGAGGACCTTCCTCCTCCATGCCAATAGAACAGTACTCATAAAATTTGTTTATCAGTTCGCCCAAATTGTCGACTATTTAATCCACGCCCCTTATCACTAATTAGCTACACTGCTAATGACTGTTCCACTCTGCATTGCATGTGACATAAAGCGTTTTAAATCATATCAAAAACTATTTTTGACACGTTATTCCCAGCGAGCTAATAACAACGCTATTATTGCTGTGTCCGAATTAAAATAATGAGCGATCATGCCTAATATTTACAGGACCATTAATCGAGCCCGTTTGGCAATGACAAAAAGAAGGTTAAAACGCTAACAAGAGCTTAGTTGGGATGCAAATATTAATGATTTGTGTATATTGACTTATAGTCATAGTAACATAATTCCTGATATTTAGCAATGGAGTTGCTAATGCTCTTGTACTAATATGCTCCAACTGACAAAACTCCAATGATCATAATGTATTCGCAAGTGGCGAACGGGATGAAATTTTAATTCAATTTCAAATAGTGTCTGACATTGAAATGGCGAAATTTATAATACAATGTTGTGTTGACAGCCAAATAAATCGGAAGAATCAGCCATGTGTGGTATTTTATCACGTGGATACAAAGAAACACTAAATAGCATTGTCAGGTGATAAGCTACATGAATGCTGGTGACATGCAAGTTTATTGATATCGTGTCTTCCATTCGAGACTAAATGTCAAGTTGCCACCAGATTATCTCAAAGAACTACTGGTTGAAATCTTACACTTCTTGGCTTCCGCGGGGATGTCAGCTCTTGCAACTATTAGTAATTAATTTTGTAACGTCATTTCGACATAGGTCACATCTATTGAAACGGATAATTTATGTTCAGAAGCATTCATAGATATGAAGCAGTGGACTTGAGTTTTGTTGAAGCGATGACACATTTTTTTTTAATCCGATAGAGGTAACCTTTTCGAGTTATGATCACATCTTGTCCCAGTTTCAGAAATGTTCTATTGTTGAAGATATGAAGACATGTGGCTTGAGATAATTTTTTTATATTGCAGCCTGCAGTAAGAGAATTCTTCAAGTCCGAAGTCCTCGTCAACCACCAGACCTAGAAATTGTTGCTTTGGACACTGCTAGACTTCTTCTCCTAGTGGCCTATTTCGCCAACCCCTTGTTTCTCCCAGTATAAGGAGGTCTCCTACTGCCCTTCTACGGTAGGGACATAAGGGTGATTCTCCTATTCCTGATAAATGCAAGTGTCGGTTGAACTTGTCAGAATGCCTACGATGATGCTCAGTGCCTTTCTACTCTTCTTCAGCAGCTGGTCCGTCCTTGGTTTGTTGGGTTGTAATTCTCTCTCTGGCTCCCCTACAAGTCGTGAATCACACACTGAGAAAAGCCTATGATAGTGTTACAGTGAAAGATTTGGTGGTTCCCGTGATCTTTAAAAGGAAAGCTGGTCCATAATCAATGATATTAGGGGTAGGGGTAGGGCATCGACAGTGAGAGAGAGAGAGGAGTGATCAGAACTGAATCGGAAGTATTCAGGAGACGATCCTAAGTTGGTTAGAGAACTGTATCGCTTTGCAGAGAAAGGCAAGCATCCAACAGAGCGGAACAGAGAAGGTGAACGTGAAACTCAATGGAACAAGTTGGATGGGTTTGAAACTGAGGATGTGACTTGATTCATCCATTATGTAATGACAGAAAACGTCTCTGCTTCCAGAAGCCTTCAACAATAAAATATCCTTCAACTTCCTCTTCAGAATAAATGAAGGATCTACAAGTGACAGCCATAGTTGGTGAAGGCAGGGGCAGGTCCAGAGCCTTGGGAGTCTCTCGAAGGAGAATGCAATCTCTTTATCGATGTTTAAATACAGGCACAGATGACGCGACTCCACACAAGAATCTCACTGCTATTTTTTGTTGTATGATTACCACATTCAAGAGTTCCTGCATACTTGCACCCCAAAATGGCATGTCATAACGCAGATTTTACTCGACCAGCGCGAAGTATAATGGTCCTTGCATTCTCCGGTCCCAACTCTCTTTCCAGCAGCTATTTTTTGGCAAGATGAGTTATGTGATGCTCAAATTTTAAATTAGTGTCTATTTGGACCCCAAAAAACTTGCTTCTTGCAATGGTGCTTCAGCCAGCTCAACATCCAGGTCCCATTTGAATCCAAGAAGGCTGGTCTTGTACATGTTTAGGGCTAGAGGAACTTCCTTGGATTTTTGTAAAGATGATATCGTTGACATATAAAAGGAACCCAACATCCTGTGGAACACCAGAGCTAGTGCGTTTGGTAAGATACGAACGGAACCAGTCAAGAGCAATAACCCATATCTCTCCAGTTTGGTTAGTGAGATTTTATGGTGAACGCAGTCCAAGGCCTTGGAAATGTCATAGAAGACTACAGAGCGGTCTTGAGACACAAAGGAAAGTTACCCGTATAGACAAGTGCTTCCACCTGCAGGCAAAGTAAGACCGCAGCTGATAATCCATCCCAACGCAGGATCTTTTGTTCCTTAGGCTTCTGTGATTTCTCCAAAGTCTGTTGGGCGAAAAGATACTGGGACCGATATTCCCGACATATATACAAGAGGATCTTTAGAGGGTGGCAGACTGGAAGTTATGGATTCTATCATCTATCTTGCTTTCTGAAGGATTTCTAGATGTCCCCTTTCGAATGCAGTTCACAATTGCCCAGCTTTCCCTTTGTTTCTTTGGAAAGTTCACCAATGCCTTTATTGCTTTGGTTTGGGTTAAAATAAAGTTCTTTTGACTGGATTACCAGTATTTTCTTCATGGTGACTCAAGATGCTATCTTGGATTGTATGAGCGGCGGTTCTCTGAAATATATCCAAAACTCTCGACTGTGTGGATCATAGAATGCTGTCAGCGAAGCTTTAGTGTCACGACTTCAGAGGTTCTGCTTTCTCTAGGTTTTCTTTTTATAGCAGGGACCACTCCTGTTTTTGATATATCAATGATTTGGATGAATTGAGAATTTCAGGCAGCTTCACGTGATAAATGTATATAAAATCAACATTCTGAGATAAATGTGTAATGTGAACGGTATCCGACTTTAGACAAGAGGCTCTGCTAAATCTTTTGGAGTTCCGCCTAACGATGGATTATCTTTTTGGGAACCTATTGTGGCGCGCACTGTTTACTTTGGTCTTTTTGAATCCCATATGAGGTATGGTATACAGGGTGTCTCTAAAAGGTAAAAATCCTACCACACGTTGCTGAGGTGAAAATAAGCCGATGGTCTGTTTGATTCCCATATGTGGTAGGGTACTGTACGGTGTATCTTTTTGTGGTGCAAGTTGGAAATATTTGCTATCCATGATTTAAGTGCTGCAAAAGAGGGCGCTACGTTACATAGTCGGAGCGGGAGGATGTTCCCGTAGATATGTCGACCTCATTTCATATCCCAGAAGTGGGTCTGCAATTTCCAAATGCCTTATTTTCAGTAGAACTACTCTCCTATATTTATCACACCAATTTGCATGATATTTTATGCACTTCTTTTTGCACCCCACGTACTTGTCACGGATATCTCGATTATTTAGCATTGGGAATTAGCCGGTCGCAAATTGCGCGGGCTATTGGTCTACATGGCGGACTGTCGTCATTTGTTTCCGTCGCGATTTATCGCCTAATTATAGATTGGTCGTGCGAGTGAGAGAATCCAGGACGATTTTATTTACGAGCGGAAAAACAAAAAATCCACCTTGTCGACGATATATGTGTATGTGTTTCGGCTGTCCGCACATTCAGCTACAACACTTTATTATATATGAGCTGATGGTGTGGAAATGTACAAAAAACAAAAAAAAATAGTACGCAAACGTCGATAAGGAGTATGAATGATGGGGATTGCTTCTATAAAAGCGTTTTTGTTTTTTGTTTATGTATGTGACTAAAATCTTTCATATGAAATGGTCACTCAGTCACTGTATATTATTTTGAATATGTATAATTTGCACTTTGTTTGATAATCAGTCATCGATTTATTATCGGGAAAAGTGAAAATGTTTCTTTGTCTCCGTGATCCATGCTCTAAAATTGTCTTGAATTTTTTGAGATAATTAATTGTTTTAATTTTTCCAGGGTCAAGATGACAGTGATGTTTCCTCTCTCACACCGGTAAGTTCTTTTAACGTACGACATCAATTCACTATACTCGATCCATTCATACTGAACATCAAATTGCTCCTAATTGTATCAAACTAATCACCCGATTATTTATTACCCATAATGTACAATTATTAGCCAAATTAGCCAATTATTTTAACAACATAAACGCCAATAAGTACGTAACGTACAAAACGTCTAACCACAAAAATGCTTGATAATCGAACCTATGCATATTAAGTGCAACCAACGATAATTAATTCATTATGTATTATTACGGCATCTATTATTAATTTTCAAGATACCTATCTACGGTCTTAAATTCAAATTGAGTTCGTTATTAGTGAAAATTTCAATTAGGCTTTTGACGGTTTATTTAATTGCGAATTTTTCCCTGTTGTAGCTCAATGGTCATTCGGTCACGTGGCTCAACTTGATTAATGTTAATTGTCGCCATAATTTCGTTAATTGCTCGATTGTTTTGTTGTCCAATTTAAGGTAGAAAGTGGCGTGCGATTCTGGTTTTGAATTAAACATTATCTTATGATTACAGGTGTAGTGCAAGCTGTAAATTGGAAAAATGAAAGGTAAATTATAAAAAAATATATGGGATTTCTCGTTTATGTTGTTGATTTTGGCTTTGGAAAAAAAAAGATACATCGGTTGTTTTTGACAAAAACACGATGTTCTCAATTCAGTTCACCTCATTTACCGTAATAAGTGTTAATGTAAAACAGGTATTTGCAATATATTATATTATCCCTTTTTTTTCAATACTCATTATTTCACAATTTACAGAGGAATCTGTATTTTTCCATATTAAATCACTCGTATGATGAGGAATAAGATTCAGAGTAATCAAGTATTCAACCATGATTATACCTTACACTTGATGGATGTTTTCTAGTTCAATCAATATTATTGATTGTTCATTATCAAGTATGTGAGAGATTGAGGCATCAAGACACTATAACGTAATTTCAATAATGATAAAGTGAATCGAAAATCTCAAATATGCGGTTATTATTTCCAACCATTTTCAATAATTCCTACGCAATTGAGAAGAGGCACGTGCTACTGTTACTACCGATAGCATTCCACAAGTGATTCATATCTTTAAAGTGATGAATGAAAAAAAAATCATATTTTTCAGAATAACTTTGGTGGTCATGCATGAACAGCCTCTCTGATTTTATATATAGTCAGTGACAGAAAACGCAACACCCATTTATATTCCATAAGAGTCAATGTTAACATGCTCCGATACAAAGTGTAATATCTTCCTTGAAAAAGAAGCTATCGTGTCAACTCTAAAGTTAAAATGTCCAGAATGAATGAGGCTACAATAGTGTTAGAATCCATAGAGTTTTAGAACATCTTTTCTAATCCTCTGAGATGATTTACTAATCGATGCTCTTCAGCTTTTCTTGCGGAGAGCTTCAGATTTCTTCTGAGAAGAGCGGAGCCAACCTTATTCTGCCAGTGCATTTTTGAATTTATGTGGAATGTTCAAATATTGTAGACCATCTGGCGAAGAACTCATGGTTTTCTAATTTCATGATATGTCCAACCAATTTATTTTCATTTTCTTCTCCTAGACTGCAATCTGGTCCGATTCTTCCTTTTTTAGAATCGTTTCACATCAACATTCTACGAAGAATTTTTTATGGTATAAAACCTCATTAGTTCCCCTCAACCTCTGTACATCCAAGCACCTCGTTGAGGGCAAATCCTCTTATATTTAGATGGCATGATGTCCTCATTGGCCATCTCTAGTCCCTACCCATCTTGACGTGGGAATCTATACCAAAAGGTGGTTCAAGAAACCTCACCATGTAGATTGTGTGCCAACAAGGAGATGAATTTTGAGGTTAGAATGGTGTAACCCACATGCATTTTTATTTATCAAATATTTGTTAGTCGATATAACAGTCAATATAAAAGAATATTTACAGGGTGTCCACTCTGAAGTGTCCCGCCCCTGGAACATTTTTGTTTTTTTTTTTTTTGTTAGGTCTCGTCAAACACTTTTTGAACATTATACCAAATCGGTTCCAGGGACGTACTTTTGGGTGATTATGGAGGTTCAAAGTGGGTCAAATTTCAGAAAATCGTATTAGGGGATTTTTTAAGAAAAAACTGAATCTTCTTCCTGTACGTTCTAATAAATAAGATGGTAATAAAATCCCAGAATGTGTGTTCTAAACAAAAAATCATCGATACCTAATACAGGGTGGGCGACTTCAGAGTGGACATACCGTATATGCATGGTGTAAATAAATAAGTGCGAAACATTCAGGAAGTGATTCTTGGGTTAATCTTAAGAAAAAAACTGTCTATGAACGTATGTCCTAAAAGTTCTAACATTTGAGATACAGGGTGGTAAAGATTTGACTGAAGAGAAACATATGTTTTTTATAATACAGGGCTTTTCACTTAAAACTCCCCACGTCAATATCTCGGAAACGAATAGGAATATTTGATTTCTGTAAAAAGTAGTCAATGTATGGGGTCGAGTAGTTATTTTTCACAGTTAAAAAAATTCGACGCCTACCAAGACTAAAGCGTCGCGACGCATCGAAAATATCAATCGATTGCAGGGACTTTGAAATTACGCGCATGCTAAAGTACATGTTATTTATAAACTTTTTTGTTATTCAGTCGAACTCATTTATTCTACTCAGTTTTGAGATATACAGTGTGTCCAAGATAACGATGTCTATCATGGGGATCTTGAAAACCGTGCGAGATACAAGGTCGGTTAAATGGAGGCAAAGTTGCGTATTTTGATGCTTAACAAAATGCCGTTTTAAAAGCCAAGAAATTCCGACTAAGTCCAAAATTATCCAAAAAAAACCGACATTTTTCAAAATTGTTTTCATTTTTTTCTGACCACATTTGAAGAGATATTTCGAAATGAATGGAACTTCTTCATTGCCACTTTTTGCCCTTTACAAGATAGCGTTATCAAATTGAAGAACCGACATTTCGTCTATGAGCAGCCATCATCAACTTTGTTTTTTCAAATACGGTCCTGGATTTTTTATCAAGGATTTTGAGAGCCTCTTATGTTCCTAAGACAACGATGTATCGCACTTATTAAAAAAAAGTTGTTTGTTTTTGATCCTATTAAAAATGTATTTTTTGTCTCTCTCTAACACATGAGTTCTTATGGAAAAATCCACCAACATAATTTTTTTGAATAATTGCGATACATTGTTGGTTTAGGAACATAAGAGGCCCTCAAAATCCGTCATAAAAAATCCAGGACCGTATTTAAAAAAACAAAGTTCATGATGGCTGCTCATAGACGAAACGTCGGTTCTTCAATTCAATAACGCTATCTTGTAAAGGGCAAAAAGTGGCAATGAAGAAGTTCCATCCATTTCAAAATATCTCTTCAAATGTGGTCAGAAAAAAATGAAAACAATTTTGAAAAATTTCGTTTTTTTTCGGATAATTTCGGACTTAGTCGGAATTACTTGGCATTTTGTTAAGCATCAAAATACGCAACTTTGCCTCCATTTAACCGACCTTGTATCTCGCACGGTTTTCAAGATCCCCATGATAGACATCGTTATCTTGGACACACTGTATCTCTCAAAACTGAGTAGAATAAATGAGTTCGACTGAATAACAAAAAAGTTTATAAATAACATGTACTTTGGCATGCGCGTAATTTCAAAGTCCCTGCAATCGATTAATATTTTCGATGCGTCGCGACGCTTTACTCTTGGTAGGCGTCGAATTTTTTCAACTGTGAAAAATAACTACTCGACCCCATACATTGACTACTTTTTACAGAAATCAAATATTCCTATTCGTTTCCGAGATATTGACGTGGGGAGTTTTAAGTGAAAAGCCCTGTATACTGTGTGGTCACTTTAGTGTGCAACATATGGGATTTCTTTTTATTAACTGCAGAACCAAAATACAAATATTGCCGAAAGTTGGTGCATGTTCGATAATCATATTAGGTGCACTTAGAATGGTTGCAAGTCAAACAGCATACAGGGTAGGCCAAAAAATATGAAAATTGTACAAGAGTAAAGTACCCTCATTTCAGAAAATTCGACAAAATTTTAAAAAGAAAAGTTGTTTAGAATTAAAAGTTATGCCTAAATAACAAATCATGGCCTTCTTAGAAAAAAAATATAATTTTGTTTAAATAATAATAATAATAATAATATCTTCATTTAGCATAATGCTACAATAACTACAATATGTTTACAAAAATAAGTTCATAGTGGTATATAATCAGTATAAAATTAAAATAAATAAAATAAATACTAATAAAATGGGACATAGAATGTAAAGGAACAAGCAGGTACAACATAACAAATCAGCAAAATCTAATTATTTCCCCAAAAAAATTTTTTTTCATATTCACCCTAAACAGTTTCATAAATTATTCAAAAAAAAATCAATTTCGCATAACTTAGTTCAAATTTAAGCATATTTAGAAAATTTACCTTAATTTTAAATTTTTTAGGGAATCACAAAATTCACGAACAAAAAATCACTTTATATGCGAGTTTTTTAATATGCATATTATCATTAATAATGTTTTACCTTGTGAAAAAGAATGTTTGTGATATTTTAAAGTTGTGTTTAGTATCGTTGCAACAAACATGAAGCTCTAAAAAATTTAAAATTTAGGTAAATTTTCTTAATTTGTTTAAATTTGAACTAAGTTATACGAAATTGATTTGTTTTTGAATAGTTCATGAAATTGTTTAGGGTGAATATAAAAGAAACATTTTTTTTTTGGGAGATAATTAGATGTCAAAAAAATATATATTTTTTTCTCTTAGGAGGCCGTGATTTGCTATTTAGGCATAGCTTTTAATTCTTAACAACTTTTCTCTATAACATTTTGCCGAATTTTGTAAAATGAGGGTACTTCACTCTTGTACAACTTTCATATTTTTTGGCCTACCCTGTATGCTGTTTGACTTGCAACCATTCTAAGTGCACCTAATATGATTATCGAACATGCACCAATTTTTGACAATATTCGTATTTTGGTTGTGCAGTTAATAAAAAAAATCTCATATGTTTCACACTTAAGTGACCACACTGTATATAAAACCCCTGTAGATATTTTAGGGAAATTTGGTATGCATTTTCTATGCATCAAAATGCTTTTTCTGGCGTACATATATGACATATGTTTTTTTTTCAAATATTCACCACCCTGTATCTCAAAAGTTAGGAATTTTTAGGACATACGTGCATATTTTCTCAATATTAACCCAAGAATCACCCCGTGAATTTTTTCGCACTTATTTATTTACACCCTGTACATAGTGACATATCTGAAAGCGGGCCACTCTCATTACTTCTGAATTCATTGATCGATTTTAACGATTTTGTTTTTGAAATGTAGAGAGGGAAAAGGTGTATTTTGAGGCGATACGTCTCCCAGTTTTTTCCAAAAACCAAGGCCTACTAAAGCATATTTAGAGGCTGAAATATCCAGAAATCATATTAGCGATTTTTTTAGAAAAAATCTGCCTACGCCACTGGATTTTTCATTTCCTGAAATGGGTCTGTACCAAATTTCATGAAAAAATATTCAATTCAAAAATATTATTTCTGTGTGTATTTTTTTTTCTTTTTTTTTTGTCATTCTTGTTTGTTTGTTTTCATTGTATTTTGACATAAGAATATCTATTAAATGTTTATATTTAATATTTTTTCTCCGATAGATTTGCTATCGCAAGAATTTCGAGTTATAATACTTCTTGGTGCATAAAAAAAATTTAAATTTTTAATATTTTTTTCATGAAATTTGGTACAGATCCATTTCAGGGTATGACGAATCAAGTGGCGTGGACAGATTTTTTTCTAAAAAAATCGCTTATAATATGTTTTCTGGATTAGCCTCTAAATATGCTCTAGTAGTCCTTGTTTTTTGGAAAATGCTGGGTGACGTATGGCCTCAAAATAAACCTTTCCACTCTTCACATTAAAAAAAAAAAATCGTCAAAATCGCTCCATAAATAAAAATGTTATGGGTCACTCTGTATATAAAATGACTACCCGCAAGAATTTACATAACCTAACTAAGAGTATATGTTGAATGCTTTTGACGAGGATTTATTTCACCAAAAAAAAATTGATCTTCTGTTCCTCATCATATTCTCTTAGTTTGAATAAGTTAACTCTTGCGAGTTGTTATTTATTAAATAAAAAAAAGATAGTTATAGAAAAATTCATCAGGTACAAAAATCATCACGTTATCTCTCATGATTTTTGATAAATGATTTTTTTCTGGACGTTGACACGAACTGTAAATTTTACAGTTGATCAACTTTGACTCAATCTTCCTCCAAAATTCTCCACAACGCCCTGTATACATTTTGGATCATATTTATGGAAAAATTCATCAGGAATTCACTGGTGTAAAAGTCATCACGCCATCTCTTATGGTTTCTGAGAAATTAATTTTTCTCTTGACGTTGATGCAAACTAAAAATTTTACACTTGATTAAATTTGATTCAATAATTTTCCAAAATTTTCCATAATACCCTGTATACATTTTGTATGATATTTATAGGAAAATGTATCAGGAATTCACTGGTGCAAAACTCATAACGCTATCTTTGATGGTTTCTGGGAAATCAATTTTCTTCTGAACGTTGACGCAAATTATAAATTTTACAATTGATCAACTTTGACTCAATGTTCCTCCAAAATTATTCATAACACCCTGTATACATTTTGGATGATATTTAAAGGAAAATTTCCTGCCAGTCAATTCTAACCAATCATAGGCTTGCATTTTATTATGTTGCTATGGCAACGACCTAATTTTATCGGAAATCACCCTGATCATAATCACGTGACTGAAAGATTAATAAGTGGAAATCACCCTGGCTTTGCATCTGGATGAAGCTCCCATATGATTACAGTGTTGCCGTCCCCACTCTCCCTAACAATCCCAAACCAACCCAACTTTCACAGACAGAGATAAGGCAAACGGCAACACTGTGGTTGGTGCATGGGAGCTACATCCAGCCGCAAGTGCTTGACAGCTGTTAAAAACAATGACAAATATTTTTGATAAATGATTTATTTTCAACTTCCAATACAAAGTTGCAATGTTATCAATTATGGACAAGATTGGTTATAACTTCCAAATGTTTTTTTAAAATCCTGATTCCCCTCTTTCTTCCTCAATGGCGAGTAGAGTAAGGAGCCGTTGGTTTCTTCCACTAAATGCGAGGTGAGTCCTGGGTTATGTTTTTTCCAATAATCAGTTTTGGCATGAAATTTTCTTGTCGAATCTCCCTAGAGCTCGAATTAAAAATCCGGAAATTTGTTCTCGTTGCGAATTTTTCAAGAAAATTTTCAAAAAATTCGCAACTCGACAAAATTTCCGGAAGTAATTCGAGCTGCAGGGAGATTATAAGTGAAAATTCATCAGGAATCCTTCATTATTCGTGGGATTTTTTTTTTTTTTCAGTGCCGCTTTGGCTTAGGGTGATAACTATTGCGAGTTGTATTTTAACGATATTCAAAAATCTCACGGACATGATTTTTTCCCATAACCCTATTTTCAACCTTCATTTGAATACGGTAATTGTACTACTATCGCTTAACGCGTTTTGTACCATGCGAACTGACTATACATATCTTAAAAGAAAATTAACATCGCAAAATTCAAAAACCCATTTGTATACCGTGCTTCCTGCATTGTTCATAAATTTCTTAATAAGGTTTGCTTATCGATATCGAGGAATCTGTCTATGGAGTAAAATATGCCGTGCCAATATGCCGTTGCATTTAAAATGCTTCTGCATAATTTACTAACTGTTGCCCACAATGCTGTTAATTGTGCCATACATATTTTATGAGAACGATCTTTTTTCACTGCACGATAACCATTTTCAGTTGGAACCCAAGAAATGCCAGGAATGGTACGTGACAGCTAGTAGAGGAGACTACCAGGAGTTGCTCAAACTAGCCAAAGATGAACCTCGACTAGTCAACAAAAAGGTAAGTACTTGAGAATACTCTCACCACTTGAGAGTTTTCAACGGAAATCCGTCTAATCGTCCAACCCCCCCAGTGCTGTCAACCCTCTTAGAACCGGAATAATGACACTAAAAGTTCTAGGATATGCCTAATTAAGTGCATGTGTTTCTTCTTCGGTTACACTATGTCGTCATTAGAGCCGAAAAGATGTATGGGCATGTTTCAAAGTGTTGAAGAAATACGTTTTATTAATTATTACATATGTACAGTATCTTGACACTAATACCTAACTGCTGTGGGAAAAATGTGTGCTGGAGGGTTTTAGCCAAGGAAGTTACTGCCCATTGGTGTCAAATTAATATCAGACATGGTGTGACAAGGTGGAAAAATTTCAATCCATTTTATGCTGCCCCAGAGTGCCATTTGCTCGAGTTGTACATACTACATTCCCCGGTTGTTTTGATTAGCTTCTACACCTGAATTCACCCTGCCATACACACGTATCGGAAATGGTATTTAATCAAGGTCGTTTTGCGAGTGAAGGGGTTGATTCGTGCAGGAATGAATTATGGTTTATTTGTTACCCTTTATGAATAAAAGACAACATTTGCGGAACACCCTGTATACTATCAATTCCTCACTTTATTTTCTACAGAGTCAATATTTTTTCCTAACGTAACGTTTTGCGAAGATTTGCCGTTAAATCGGGGTGGTCCCCGACAGTGCTGTCATTTAAACGGTGTGGGATTGGCCATACGGTAAATCACGTGGACGTGAACCAGATTTTCTTCATTTGTTTTTTTTTCCGTTTGTCATTTTGGTCATTTATTAACTACGCCCCCGGTAATTAATTTGAATTTTATTTATTTTTATGCACCAAAAGTTACTGTGTAATTAATTACAGTGCACATTCGTCTTTGGGAATGGCTTTGAAAATTGACGTGTAGGCGCAGTCTTTTTGTGTGAGGTTATTTATTTTTGATGGTTTAGTAAGGTTGGAAAATATTTGCTACTAAAATAATCAGAATAATTCCTATAAAGTGCGCAAAGTGTTGCATTCCCGCACGCAAATGTAGTTAGAAGCGGAGTTTGGATATGCTTCAAGGGCGGGAAAGACACAGGAACAATATTTTTTCTACGAGCATCCACATAATGGGCGGCTCGTTAATAAAAGCGCCCGTGCGCGCGCACTTCCAGCGAAAACAAGAACAATAAATAAAAACAAGATTTTTGAAAGTAAATCCTTATAACAATTTTATTTAAATTAACGGTGCACTTGTACTATTTTCGTATAGCCCAGAGTCACACAGAAGGGAAAAATATCGTTATCTAGCATCTTATACTCCATTATATAGTCACAGTTCTCTCAGTCTGTCCCAGCCACACACATTCAGCGCTCCAGTCAAATCCATTTTCGCTATGGAAATTGGTCGGAAGTATTCGGGAAATCGCCCGATGTAACGGCGTCACCGTGCGCTACTTGAATTCACACTAGGGACGGGGGGAGCGTTTTTACTTTTTAAGCTGTGTGTCAAACCTAGTACAATAATTGTGCGGATTGTACTGATATCTTAGTTCAAAACAAACACATCTAGTACATTTGTCATTTTCAAGTACAATTGTCCCCTGTCATGTCAGTTGTCACTATTGTCTTTAGTCTGCGTGTATTCATTCAAGATAAACAGTGTTGTCAAAAGTAGGGATTTCTCCTTACGAGTAGGGATAATCATGCCATGTATGGGTGTGGTTGAGAATTTTCCAAAACCCATAAAACGTAGGAAAATCAACACTCCACGGTGTGTATTCATAATGATATCTCTACTTTTACCGAAGTGTTTTTTTTTAACTGTACAGGGTTATTGATTATAAATGCCCCCCCTCTAACTTTTTAATTTGACGGTTTAAAAAAAGGTGTTCCAAATAAAAATTTCATGGTTGAAAATGAACTTTTTAAATAACCTGTTTTACATATACAGGGTGCTTCTTATTTCAAATTGATACCCTATTTTTTTATTTGATATTTGGATTCTCCTTTTAACTCTAAACATTTTCTATGTAGCGTATCCTATACCTAAGTTTAATGTATAAAAAGATATTGGATATTTACTAATTGAATAATAATAATTTATTGTTGTGAAAATGTCAGATATATCTATGATTTCGAATTATTGACGCTCGTATTGACAAAAATATCACGTCATTAAGTACTTTTAAAGTGTAAAAGTATCAAAGTATAAATAATTCTGCATTTGATTCAAAAGATTTTTTTTTATATAAGACGTTATTTTATTTTTTGTTCATTTTTTGGGTATCAATTTGAAATCAGAGAAGTTTTGGTATATCCTACACACACAATTACGTCAATTCTTTGAAACCATAGATATATTTCACTTTTTTATAACAATGAATTATTGTTATTCAATTTATAAAATATCAAATATCTTTTTATACATCAAACTTAGGTATAGGATATGCTACATAAAAAATGATCAAAATTTGAAGGAGAATCCAAACATCAAATAAAAAAATAGGGTATCAATTTGAAATAAGAAAGTTAGACCTCGCCCAGACTTTTTGGAACACCCTGTATATGTGAAAACAGGTTTTTTTAAAAATTTCATTTTCAACCATGAAACTTTCATTTGGAGCACTTTTTTCTAAAACGTCAAATTAAAAAGTTAGATGGGGGGCATTTAAAATCAATAACCCAGTACCTTACAACGGCTTTATTAATTTGGTTCATTTCCTCAAGTAAATGACCATTAATGGTGTGGTTTCTTTTTGCTAGCGCACACACATACCTACACTTCACGAGCCGCCATTGATTCACATATCGGAAACGAAGACTTTGAATAATAATTTTCGTTAAAAAACTTGGCAACGTTGCGCAAAGTTGAAGCAATAATTAATCTGTCATACTCATAGTTATCAGGAGCCAGTCTGTATTAAGTCGTTGTTGCTGTCCAAATTTCTCCCCATCGGCTTCTGTTGCAGAATCACGAATACGCGAATAGTGTTTTCAACGCAAAACAGAATCATGTCTTTTATTTTGATTGGAAACAGTGACAATAACATCTATCCATTATATAAACTGAAACAAAAATTTACGTAAATACAATAAAAAACTTTACCAACAATGAATTTGAAGATATTCATTGTCAATAAAAAGTACTTCATTGGTTGTATAAAAACAATAAATAAGAAAATTCATTGAACTCATGAAAGTTTTTATTGATATATATAACAAAAATAATTCATTATTTCATAATGCTCCCAGTTCTTTATAGCTATTTACCTAACAAGTGCGGAAAATTACTTTTTCCGCACGAGTCTGCCGTTCACCGACCGACGCGTAGCGGAGTTCGGTGAAGGGCGGAAAAACATTTGCCGCAAGTGTTAGGTACAATAGTTTTTCTACAGACGTGCGGAAATAAGGATATAATTCGTAATTTAAAAGTTTCTGATGCAACTAATGACAAATAAATAATAATGAATGTCGAAATGTGTAACTAAGCGACCATAGTTACCTGGAAACCTGGTTGCTGTTTGCTTATGATATTGTTAATTTTGACATATCCGTGCGGAAAAATTTTTCCGCACTGGTGCGGGAAATCTGATTTTCCACACGGATATCGGTGCGGAAAATTGAATTTTCCGCACGGCTGTAGGAAAAGAATTATTTCATCAACCATTAGAAATATATTCTTTTTATTGATGAACTTTTTCCTTTGTATTGATGAAATTTATTCTTACACCAATAGGACAATGAAAGTATTATTCTTTTCGTTTGATCGATGAATCTATCTCATTACCCTAATGAAATCTCATTCATTGATTTGATGACACTATTTCATTTTATTAATGAATTCAAAGATTGTTATCATTGATGTTAAGAAGTTGATACCGTAGCGTCTTCTGATTTTGTCCATCCGTAATAAGAATTCATTTGTGACAATGTAAAAGTTTCATTGATTCTATGAAAAATTTCATTGTGTCAATGACTACACTTTAATACTACCAATAAATAATAATTCATTAAGCCAGTGAGTAATACTTCCTGCTTGTATTAATGAATTTATTCTCATAATACTTATCAATGAACGAGTCCATTGAATGAAAACTATCATTGAGCCAATGAAAAAAAATTGATAGACCCCTCATTAATATTTAGAGCATTATTTTGTTCAGATAGAATTTGGTTGGTAACGAAAGTTCAAAACAGCAAACTGGTAGTCATTTGAGTTGACATTTGAGTGCGGAAAAAGGTTACTTTGCGCACGCTCGTAGAAAAAGATCTTATAACTTCTTCTGCATGCACATTATTTGAGAAAATTCTTCATTTTTTGTGCTGTTCCAGTTCTTCAGCACCCTATTCTCTTCCGTAAAAGTTTATTGGATCTTGGAATATGTAGTGAATGGTTGTCTTCTTGAATAAAAAGAAATTTGTAGGAACATGGTCAGAATGTGAAGAACCTCCAAGAAGAAGTAAAAGTATGTAATAAGAACATGTGAAATTGATCAAGATTAGCAACGGTAGCCTTCTGTCTCCTAGTCAGGCACGGTATTTAATCTATCTCTGCTGACTGAAGCCAGTAATACCACAGACACATCAAAAAATCAAATCTGCCTACCGTGCAAGAGCCTACCTAGTAATTTCATACTATTAAAACATTATAAACGGCATTAGATATTCCTGATTCGCGATAAAACACCATAGACATTATGTAAACAAAATGTATACCATTACAGTCTTATCTTACGAGCAAAAACTGTATAAAAGCTATCATTACTACCGTGAAAATGATCCCCGGTTTGTACAGTAGGAGAAAAATCTACTTTGCGAACCCAACCTACTGTGAGATTTCTGCCGATTTGCATACAATATCGTAATGGACTTATCGAGAGGTTCGATGCGTTCTTATTACGGGTTTGATGGTTTTTAATTTAGTTGTATCATGTCTGAAATGGATAGTGATTGTTTTGCAACGTAGAATTGAAGAAACAATGATACTTGCGATAGAACAATGACTTCATCAAATAATTGGCAGGGTACATGAGTTATGTAAAATGATATATGATTAAGGACTTTCTCCTCAAGTATTGTATCAGCATCTCAACGAATTGAGCCAGAAGAGGCTTATTCGTGTCAGTCGAGCAGTATGTGAGATCCCTAACTGACATGTCCGCACAATCAATAGGAGGAAATAGGATTTTACAGTCCTTTGGCTAACAGGGTCACACAGACCTCTCCAGGTCACACAGACCTCATCTACTATCGCCCAATAACATGTGGGCCGCCCTCAAACACACAAAAACCAATGACACTTATTCAGTCAGAAAGAACTATCATCAATTTATGACAACACCAGAATGTTGCCAAGTGCAGTGTTGAGCTCAATATTTAACAAAAACTTCATATTTGTTCTCATACCGGTCTATTGCTATACCGAGTGTTTTTATTATGGTAAGGAAAATAAAGAAATATATTTACAAAACAAGGGTTTATTTCAAAGAATCTATACCTCCTGTGTGAAAAATAATTGAGGAGATTTTCCTCAAAATTGAAAATTGACGAAAGTTTGCTCAAAATTTCAAGTTATATAGGAGTTTTTGATAAGCTCTGGAAGTTTTATGGATAAAATCAATAGATGGTATAAATTTTATTCATAAAACTCCATTCTGTAAACAAATAATTGGGGAGGTTGGAGGTGTTCTAACAGAATATCTCTCAAAAATGAAGATCGACAAAAATTTGCTCAAAATTTCAACTTAAAAGGAGTTTTGAGGAGTTTTTGGCAAACTCTTGAAGTTCAACCGATAAAATGTATACCTCTCCTGTTTACATCTGTGAATAAATAATCGAGGAGGTTGGAGGTGTTTTAACAAAATTTCTCTCAAACATGGAGATTAACGAAAGTCTGTTCAAAATTTCAACTCAAAAGGTGTTTTGAGGAGTTTTTCATAATCTCTTGAAGTTTTACAGATTAATTCTTAATCTTCTGTTGCTCTCTGATAATAAATAATTTAGGAGGTTGAAGGAGTTTAAACAGGATCATTTTCCTTAAAAAATGTAAATTGACGAAAGTTTGCTTCACATTTCAACTTAAAGGGAGTTTTTGACAAGGTTTTGAACTTTCGTCAATGTTTTTCATAAAAAATATGGAATAAAAAATGAGAAGTTACCCGGAAAAATTGACAATATTCAAGAGTTAAAAAAAATCTAAAAAAAAAACTATATATACAATATACATACAGTGTGTTTTACTTTGATTGATGACAATTCGCTATTCAACTAATAATAGACCGATTTGAAAAAACTTTTTTTTTAGCTTATAGAACTCAAAAAGCTCTATCTTTTCATAAAAAAAATTGTCATATGTCATTTCCATGGCCTACTATGATTGATAGAAGGGCCCCAAAAACGCGAAAAGTTATCAGGCATTTTTTTAAATTGAAAATAGATAGCGTTTTTGAATTTGGCATACCCAAAAACCCCTTTAACGATATTTTTGAAATAAAATGTTATACGGGATGTTCAAAAAGTAAGGTCAAATTTGCAAAACAAACAATTTTTCTTACCACGCTGTATAAATTCCAGCAAAGATTTTGCAAACACTTTTTATTATTTTTGTAGGCATGACGCGAACTGTTCACTCGATAAATGTTGCTTCTCTATCTTATACCGAGCGTTCAGAAATGAAGGTCAAAATTTATGAATAAATAATGTTATTTTAAATCGTCATATTAATATGATTAAAGCTTAAATATTGAGGAAATATCCAAAAGTACTCTGTTAAGTACGAGTAAAACATAATTTTGTTATTATTTATTATTAGTGAATATTTCATAATACATTACTTTTCCAATATCAGTCATCTTTTTCAACAGCCCCCGTATAAGCTAAAGTAACAAGAATAGACGCATGTGTACCTGTACTCAAACGAATACATCATCATCAATAATTTGGTTTTAGTTAGGCCAATATTACTATTTAAAAAAAAAATTTTTTTGTGAATTTTTGAAATTAATTTTTTGAAAGCTTGTGATAAGGTAGACTAACAAAACTTATTGAAGATTCACATCATCTCATACCCACAAAAATAACAACAAGTTGTTGTAAAATCTTTGCTGGAATTTATACAGCGTGTTAAGAAAAATTGATTTTTTTGGAAATTTGACCTTACTTTTTGAAAATCCCGTATAACATTTTATTTAAAAAATATTGTCAAAGGGGTTTTTGAGTTTGCCAAATTCAGAAACACTATCCGTTTTCAATTAAAAAAAAATAACTTTTCGCGTTTTTGGGGCCCTTCTATACATCATAGTAGGCCATGAAAAGTACTATAAGTAAAAAAAAATTAAATCGGTCAATTTTTAGTTAGATAGCGAATTGTCGCTAATCACAATGAAACACACTGTATACCTTATCTGATTTTTTTTAAAGAAATAAAACACAAAACAAAATGGTGTGGATACAAAAAAATACAAAAGCTTTATTTGTTTTCTGATAAAATACAACAAGTGCATAGAACATGTTAGTCAGCATAAAAAACATGAAATATTCAAAATAACTTTAAAACTATAATTTATATATTCCTTAAAAGTTGGACTAAATGTAAACAATTTAATTATAAAAATCAGCTAGATCGAAACATTTTTTTGGAGTGAACAAACTAATAATAAAACATTTTGAATCAAGTCACTGGACTCAAGAGCTACGAAATAAAGATTTGCATAATTATAAAAAACCGTTGTTAAGTCAGTATGAAAATAGATCTCTGATAAACAATAGATTCCTTCAAACACAACATTTGCACCTAATTACCATGAATAATAACCTGACATTTCAAAAATCCTAACTAGCTATTTGGCATCCAAAATGCCATATCCAACCTGTCATCCACATAAGCTTATTAAAAATTTGAAACACATTCTCTTAAATATCTGACGACAGTTGTTAATACGCGGGCTATCTTGAAGGATCGCGACTGTCAAAAATATAAATCGGTTTTTAAATTTTGTAAAAAACGCTGTTGATTTATTTGATATGTATTATGGCTAGATTTTTGTAATTTCGCAACGTGTATCGGCGCCATCTGAGCGGGCAGGTGCCACATTTAAGGGTCCAAACATCCGTTGTTAACTATCCGGCCCAATTAACGGGACTGGGAAGTTTTTGCTTAATTTGATGCCGTTTAGGCAACGAGACGTTACAGATTTTGAATTCCATTCGAGAAATTTATGGTTGTTCTTGTTAGTGTACAAGAACACCATTCACGAGTGCCAAACTAAAGTGTTTATGGAAAAGAATAAGTTCCTCATCTTCCTAGCAATCCACAAACGGAAATGATAAACGCCCTGTATATAAGTGACCACTGCCCGTTCGTGCATGCGAGTCGTTAATCATTTTAAACAGTTGACTGTCGGCTGCGATTTTGCCCGACACGAGACTACACGTACTGTTTTGCATGAATGTTCAATTTTCATTTATTAGAGATGAGTTTTTGAAAGTCATACTATAATACTTACCACCTGTCTGTCTTTGTGCGAGAATGAATGACCTCAACGCTGCATTTTGCGGAAATTGGCTTTGTAGTTAAAGTATCGAATTACGTTGGCCGGAATCGTGATTTATTTCAATCCGATGTACTGGCGCCAGCACGGTCAAACGCATGTGTCAGATTTGGCTAGTTTGACGCCCTTTTAACATTTTTGAGAATCTTTCGATGACAGGTTGATCGATGAGGGCTTGGATTGTTGGCTAACGAGAGTTGGGAGAATATTTCACCACAACCAACAGAATCTGTCTCCGATTTCAATGATTTAAGAGTGATACATGAAAGTCATGTTGAAATTTTCAAGGACTGAATAGGTTCTCTTTTCACCATAAGAAATTAGGAATGAACTTACCCTTCCGTAAACAAGCTCACAGTTTCCAAACTTCTTCTAAGAGAAGCACTTACAGCCTGCTTATACTTTTTGGTAGAACTAGAAGAATTGAAGCATTGAAAGCATTTTCTAAATGGGCAAGAGAAAGTGCGGAGAACTACTAAGCCCTAATTTGGTGGACAATCTGTTAGTCTTGCTGATGTATTAAAGCACCTAGGGAAAGGTCTCCTGGAAAACGAATGCTCAAATTACAACGATTGGCAACATTAAGTATAACAGGAGCAAAAAATAGCACACCACAGGTAGCTTTGTAGGTGATTCCAAAGCTCCTACCCATAGACTTGTTCATTAAAAGCACTAAGAGAGCTCTCAGACCGAGGAAACAGACAGTGGGTTCTCAAAGGCAATGGAAAGCCAAGAGGGGAAATTGATACAAATGACCACATGGCGGCCAAGAACTCTCTTAAGAATATGGCAATGGTTAAAGTACCTTCCAGAGAATGGGAACAAGACTCCATAATAAGAGATGAAATATTTACAGACCCAGCAAAAACAAATGTTTAGTGATCGAGGTACTTCCTCTCGAAGAAAGGGAACAGAATGGGCTATTCGGCCTCCAAGTGAAGACGATAGCTGCCCACAAACCGCCGCTTTTCTGACATTCTTTCCCGTCATTCATTCCTTTCAAAGGAAAGAACGCCAGTTAGTGGGAGATGAGATGGTGAATGTGCATTCCATCTTTCCTATCACGTTGAATCGACGTTCCAATCCGACATGACAAACTGGCGTTCTTTTTTGTTGGAATGACAAGTTGGTGGGCAACATGATAAATGCGCATTCCATCTTTCCTGTCATGATGAGAAAAGATGGAATAAAAACGTTGTGTGTTAGTGGGTGATGAAATTTTTATTATCCATTTATTTTGAAAGGATAGAATGATGGGAATGATTGACGGGACAGAACAACGGGTAAGAATGACGGGAAAGGATGACGGTATTGAATGCTTGTCTGTGGGAGTCCAACAGCTGCCACAGACCGGCGCTCTTTCCTGACACTTTTCCCCGTCATTTCTTCCTTTCAAAGGAAAGAACGCCAGTTAGTGAGGAATGAGATGATGAATGCCCATTCCATCTTTCCTGTCATGTTGAACTGAGCGACGTTCCAATCCGACAGGACAAACGGGCGTTCTTTTTTGTGCTAACGCCAGTTAGTGTGCAAGATGATAAATGCGCTTTCCATCTTTCCTGTCACGATTGACCGACGTTCCAACCCGACAGGATAAACCCGCGTTCTTTCATGTGTAACTAGGTAACACAAAACACAATAAACACCAATCTAGATTTGACGATCCAAAAAAACTAAGAGGATAAAGCAACAGGAATACATTCCTCTCAGATGATTAACCAACACTCTTTTCTCTCGTTAGTGGCACCTGAGCGGATTATTTTTCCCGCTAAAATGAAATGACAGGTCGAGAGAAAAGATGGCAGGAAAACGTTCTATGTTAGTGAAAGATAAAATGATTATTATCCCGTCAATATTTTTCAAGAAAAGAATGACGGGAAAGAATATCAGGAAAGAACGCCAGTCTGTGGGCGGTTAAACCCGCCTTTCAGGATAAATCAACGGGAATACATTCCTCTCAGATGATTTACCAACACTCTTTCCTCTCGTTATGGCGTCTGAGAGGATTATTTTCCTCGCAAAATTTAAGAGGAAAGATTTTGAGAGGAGAGAGGAGAGAATGTCGGTATTGAATGCTGGTATGTGGGAACCTAATGCATGACAAATCCGCAAAAAAGGGAATCTACGAAAAATCTTGTTTATTGGTGTCTGGATGGGGAATGTAAAAAGAAAGATGCATTCGTTGGAGGTCTCACCAGAGAGGAGACGCTGATGGATGAGATGATCCCGCAGCTCTAGGCTCTTCCTCCTTCATTAAAAGAATCTCATCTAATGAATCAAACCAAAAGAAACTTCCACCATTTCTTGTAGAGCAGATAAAGCCCGAGCTTCCAGAAAAAAAATGAACTTGAAAAAACTATTTAAAATTTCTAGATCAAAATTAAAGTTCAGCCCAAATTGGCGTTTCATAGTTGAACTGCCTTTAGGACCTCTGCCTGAAGAAGCTCAAGGTCCTTGTTGAACAAATTGAAAGTGATACGTCTCTTGAACGATTTTGAAAGTGTTTCACCAGGTCCAAAAAAAAAGAATCGATAGGGAAGAAAGCATCTTTGGGCAAATTTGGAAGCTTGACATGGTCTTTCTGTAAGCTGTCACAGTGTCGTGTATATTCAGAGGAACTGTGCAGCTACAGGAGAGAATGGTTTTTTGTTATCAAAGTGAAGCTGGAGTGAACTTTTGAAGATTTAGCTGTTAGCATAATTCAGTAGTTTCAGATTTTGAGAGAATACCGTAGAGACCAAATCCTGAAACTGATGCCTCAATATAGAGGAAACCAGCCATGAACAGATTCCGAAATGTACTTCCGGTACTCTCCGGAGATTTCCTTGTATACTGGAGGATGTATCTGAGCGAGTATCGGTTTATACATAAAGTAGCAAATTTCAACGGACGAATTGGACTGGTGGTCTACTAGACCTAAATCCTTGTTTCAATAATAAATCTATAGGGTGAATCAAGAACTCCTGATTTTGAAAAAATACCCACTCAATTCACGTCAAATATCAACCAATAAGATAACCTACCTTCTATCAGATCATGCTAATAAAGATCACTTGACGTGACTGTCCTGTCCGTTTTTTGTCCACACATAATCTTCCTTGATATGATTCACACATATTCAACTAAAACCAACACAAATCAACGAATTCAAAAATATTCGTTAAGTTTCAATAATCCTACACAACAGTACAATTTCGACTTCCTGCATTACTTGCCAAAATTTCCAATCCGCCCATTACAATAGTAATCAGCTTAGTCTCTGGGTGTTGCGTATCCTTTTCAAAAGATCGAAATCCGAACCTGTCATTAGTAAACGTGTTTTATTTGTTTTTGAAAAGCGCACCCCGCTGAGGCTTTTTGCTTTGGTCACGCTTGTTTGGGCTTCAGATCATAGACGTAGACATTTTGAAAAATGAAAAGTATCGTAAACCAAATCATCAATGAATTTTGAGTCTATTTGATATAAGTACTGGTGGGACGCAATATCAATGATGACATTGAGAATATGGTCTTTCAAGTACCAATCCAACTTTACTATATTACAGACCTTTTGTTCTCCACCAATGATCAAAGTACCACCCCTAAACGCCACTATCTGTTTCCAATTGTTTTAGACGAGACTGCAACAAGATTAAAACGACAGATAGGCATCATCATCCCAAGGGGTGCGGATAAACCAAGTCTCCACCCTATGGGGTATATCTTTCGGTAGGATCGAACAAATTTCTGTTGTCTAGACAATTATCCAGTTAAGCCTCTGATAATAAATATATTTTCAGACTGCAGATTTGGCATGTTGATAGGTAGTTTGCAGATATTTCAGAGTGGTCTGACCTGAATAAAAAATCGTTGATCTAAAAATGTGGAATATTCTTCTTCCTTATACCTGAGGATTTTCTGGGATCATGAGTTTCTGTTGAAGAAATTTTGAAATCACGCTTTTGGGCAAGACCATCAGACTTATGTCAACTTCACCATCAATATCTGCGGATTTATCCCCATGTGTGATAATAATCAACTGATTAAGAAGTTTCAACAGCAGCACCTGATTGATTGATTGGAGTGGAATGGGTGTTCGCCCTCTATCTCCGAGTTCACATAATCAATGGGGAACTTGCATGAAAAATTAAATCGATTTTTTCAATTGCAAACTGAAAAAAATCGCAAAAAAATCGATACGTATTTTTTTATTTTGTAAAAATATGATTTTTCCAATAGTTATTCAAGTTTAAAGTTTTGTATATATAGATATACTGCAATTCTAGCATACTTCAAAGCGTTATATCTCCGTCAGTTTTTGACTAACATCAAAAAGAAAAAATACGAGTCTCCTTATTTTCCATGAAGTTTCGAATTCATTGAATCGATACTTGACATAAATGTAAAACCATTGTTGCTGGATACTTTCAAATTTTTCCCGTATTACACAAACTCGTTTCCGTGACTAATCTTAAAATTGGCATCATCACCACAGACAGATCACAATCTGTACCCTTAAGTGCTTTGTTTTGGGATCATAGACGCTGACCAGAACTTCCGGTTTGAAAAATGTCAGTCTACAAATCGATTTATGTCAGTCTATTGTTAGGGCCGAAATTAATAAGTTGCATTCTTCGACTAGTCAATGGCTTTTTGTGGGTGAGTCAGATCAGGTTTCGGATACACAAGCTAAGAGTGTACATGTGTTTATTTGATTCTGAAAATTCTGTTCATGTATCTCAGAGGTGTGAATCTTGTCACAGTACCAATTTTATTCATCATCATCAATCAAGCTCACATCTGTTAAAAATTCCGTACACACTCCATACCCCAATTAACAATTGCAGGAAAAATTTACGGTTGTCCTAAATCATCTTGACGTGAATTTTTCCGATGCTGGCAATAAGAACGGGTTAAAAGCCGTCTAAACCAAGAGAGAAGACAAACGGCCTGTATCCCTCAATGAATTTCCTAAACGCGAGAGGTTATTCAAAATAAAGAGCAGGAACAAAATATACGAGCTGCGCTCAGGATTAATGTTTATCTAAATCCGGAACAGTCGCTTTAAACGGTTTTGAACAAGAATCAGCACACTGTGTTCCAGGATCTTATTTAGATGTTTGTTGTTGGAAAGAGAAAGGAATTTTTGACAATTCTTGTCCATGAAAAATATAATTTTCAACCACAACTCGGTTCTAGATAGTTATCATGTACAACCCAATCAAGCCGATGCCAACGAGAATGACATGCCATGGTGCTAATGCGAAATCGGATTGTCACGTGACCGACTTGGTCCGATGAGTTATAGTAAACAAAATTATTGTATGTAGTTTTAGTTTTATTGTGTAAAAATAGTATAAATATAATTTTCCAATTTAGAGTAAACTTATTAATTATTCAGTTCTGTCTCCATATGAATAGAGAACTAGGTTCACTTGAATAAGTTTTAGCATATTTATTGCAAAAAGCAAACTTTCGCCGGTTAGATGCAAGTGTGAACAAACAATCATCGTTTGGAATATTTTTGGATGCAGACAACAAAAACTCATCTCCACCACTCAATAGTTCAAAACTGTCTGCGTAATAATAAAAAGAATGAAATTTATTTAACGCGGATAATGAGGTTTTCATAATAAAAATGAGTCTAACAGCAGATCTCAATTGATTAAATGATAGACTTCGGACTAAAATGGTCACGTGATCTCTTTGCGCCATGGCCTGTCTTTCTAGTTGGAATCGGTGCAGGATTTGAAAAAGGGTTGTTCCTTTTTACGGATCTCATTTTTCACTTTAAATTTTGAGGCTATTTTTAAAGGCAGACAAATTTGAAAAAAAGTCTTAGTGTGCAGGGTGTCCCAACACTAAGATTTTAAAGTAAGTTTTTGGGTATCTGATGATAATTAGTATCAGAATCATATGTGCCACAGGATAAAGGAGTGAAAAGTATACAGGAGTGTCACACAAGTGTGACGTGAAAAAGTATGATTTTTTTCATTGGAATACCCCATATTTGATTTTATTTTCCGATTCTATGTGTTAGTATAAAGTTTTTATAATGTATGAGTCTAGAATTGATAGTTATTGAATTATTCGAATCTATTTGTAAAATTGAGGAATATTTGGCCATGAAATATCCGCCATTGGTTATACAGGGTATTTATTATAATAGTCCAAAGTTTCCGATGGTTGCCATGGGAATACAATTGTCGAGACAATATTATCAAAAGTCCTTCTTGATATTTAAAAATTAATGAATATGTGTATTGATCAGGGAGGCCATACATTTCAACATTTATCAAGTCGTAATATCAATTGGATACATACATATCAGTTTTAGTTCTTAATTAAATATAAATTTAGGTGTACTTAAGGGGATTCATCCGCTTCAAAAAGCACTGCTAGCAAAATAAGTTTTCATCACGTCAGCCCGCGGGTAAAATTCCAGACCGGATGAATCCCCTTAATGGTTTTATCACAAAAGCATGTAGCGATTTAGAAAAATCGAAATTTCTCGATAACTATTGAAGATAGGTATAGGACATACCTAACAAAAATAATAGGTTTTTGGATCATAGATTCAACACAATGGTAGGCCATTTGAAAAAAAATCAGATTTCATGTTTTGAGAATCGGAAAGTTCCATATTATAATAAATACCCTGTATAACGAACGGTGAATATTTTATGGGCAAACATACATTAGACACTAGACACTTCAAAAACTAGCAAATTCAGACCCATACATTATATAGGGTGTTCCAGATCAACTGGTCACTACTTATACAGCAAATGGAGCAACCATAAATAAGAAGTTTGAGATGGGAAATCCATGGTCGGAAGTGCCCCGTTTCCTAGATACAGGGTGTACAAGTTAAAAAAAAATTGTATCTGAATTTATATTTCAGTTTAAATATTGTTACTAATTCTTATTTCCATAACAACATAAAAAAGCTGCTCAGTATTCTGTATTTATTTTTTTGATAGTGCATTACATTGCATGGTTCTTATTTTTTTACTCCAAAATGGTGCGTCGGAGAGAGAAAAGGCAAGAGAGCTTTTTTGTTTGAAATTTAACGAGGTCCTAGGAAAAAGTATACTGTTCTGTAAAAATTATGTAATACCATTTTTTTTTTTAAATAGTGCACATATGCTCTCCAACTCCGGCCCTGGACAAGGTTTTTTTTTCAAATACTCAGAAACATGCAATACCATTCAGTATTTGGACTCCGGTTGAGCAGTTTTTAAAATTAATTCAGATATTAATATTTTTTGAAAAACTTGTACACCTTGTATCTAGGAAACGGGGCACTTTCGGCCATAGATTCCCCATCTCAAACGTGTTATTAATGGTTCCTCTATTTGCTGTATAAATTGTGACCAGTTGATCTTGGACACCGTGTTTCCTAATCTCTGTGACAAAATGAAAGGTGTGATTCTTCGCTTAATTTTAAGACGAAAATGTGGTATAACTTTTTTTCGAATTTCGCTTTGTTTCCAAAATAAAATTGATTTTTTTTTTGATTAGTTTTTTATTTTTATTTTTAAAAACTTTCTTTCACTCGATTTTGTTGAAGTTTGGTAACGATATTTAAAGTGATAACGGGCTCATTTTGCCATGAACAAATAAAAATTATCGAATACAGTGGCGTCCCGAGCAGCACTTCAACCAATATTATTGGGAAAAACATGTACGCCACTGACTTTTTGTGTCATTTTCATTTTTTTCTCAGGTTATTCAACTAAAAACGCAACTTTTTGATCTCTTGAATTTTTATCGTATCTTGCCTAATTTTTGAGATAAAAAATTGAATCTAGTTGAGTGAGTTTTGACGCAAAAAGTAATTTTATCGCTGATCTTGAATTTTCTAACAAATACAGCAATCAATTATAATCATTTTAATGGAGAATTCAAAAACACTAAATAAATAAAAAAAAATATATATAAAAATAAATAATAATAATAAAAAAATTAAACACCCTGTATTTTGGAAACAAAGCGAAATTCGAAAAAAAGTTATACCACATTTTCGTCTTAAAATTAAGCGAAGAATCACCCCTTTCATTTTGTCACAGAGGTTAGGCAACACCCTGTTTAACAAAAAAAATTAACCTACACCAACACATAGAATCAAGAAATAAAATCAATGGATTACCCTATAATTCCATTTAAAAAAATCATACTTTTTCACGCCACACTTTTGTAACACACCCTGTATACTCCTGAATATTTTCAAACTGTGCGCTTTTCACTTCCTCACTCTGGAGCCTAGTTTACACCGATAACTCGTTTGGTTCGGTCCGATAGGACCAAGCTGGTGGGGATAGTACAGTAGGACCAATGCTTGCTTCCTGCCCGTTTACACCGCCTTGCAACACGTGAACTAAATGTGCACGCCCACAATTCGTCAAATGTCAAAAACAAGTCGAAATTATTCATCAACACAATTCGTAACCAAAAAAAACATGAGTAAGTACGCTCAGATTGCCTTAGAAACTCAGAACCAACACAATTCACAATAATAACAATCAACATAACCTCATAATTTTGATCTAGATCGAACCAAATTTAGTTCGGTACACTTGCTGGCGAGTACCGAACCAAGAGCGGAGCAGCTTAGTCCGAAACTGTTTACACCACTCGAACCAAATATTTGGTTCGGATATAGTCCGAATTTGGTACTTGGTCCGCGGACCAAGTTGTCGGTATAAACTAGGCTTGTGGCACATATGATTTTGAAAACATACTTTACTCTATCGTTGGAACACCCTGTATATTAGATCATGAAAAATCAGAAAAAAATGAATTTTCAAAAAAAGAATACATTTATACTTCTCTAGTAAAATGAGAAAACGTATCAAACATTCGAAAAGTGAGTCTGCTTGATGCTTTCTGCGTCCTTGGATAGTTAAAAATAATTTATTTCATAAACATTCAGGAATTATAATGTTTCCCTAAACGGTTATTTTTATCACAAATTTAACCGCAATGAAATTTTGGATTATTGACACAATAAAGTTTTATCCTATGCCAAGGTTCATACTTTACATAATAAATCACAAATGTGCTCAGTGACTAGAACATCAATTAGTCATTAAAATGTATAGCCCGGGTAGCTCAGTCGGTAGAGCATTGGACTTTTAATCCAAGGGTCCAGGGTTCAAGTCCCTGCTCGGGCGAAACTTTTTTTTTTACAAAGAAATAGTTGCTGTAGAAGTTAAATAGAACTTCTGTTGTTGATAGAAACACACTTTTTTGAAAATTCGACCAGACTGTTAAAAAAACTGGTGGGTAAATAAAAGAACAAACCACTCTAACCATGAACATGTTCCAGAAACCTCCTTAGACCCCGTTTCAAAAATATCGAAATTTGAATTTGTGTAAAAATTCCCATGTCCAGCACTCAAGCTATAGTAAATTCTGAATCCTGAAATTTTTTTATACACACATGACATGAAATATTCAACAGGCATCAAATCCATATCCAACTGGGACCAGAATTATATCCCCATTATGGTGGCCAGTGGGCGTATCATCCCCATGTCCCTACCCTCACTCGGTCTATTGCAATTCACCCTTTGTGTAATGACAGCCGATCTATTAATTACCTTGGGCTCTTTGTAGATGGACATGGACACGACTATTGATGGACAAGCGAAGTCACACTAGGCATACATAGAGATGTAATCAGGACAGAGTCAATAGTTGTACGTTTGAAAACATGACGTACTTTTTTTATAGTCATTAATTGTGTTAATCCAACCTGCAAATGAAATTAAATATTGCATAGTTCGCCTCAATTATTAAATAATCATAGAAAAAGTTCTATGATTATTTAACTTGCGGGTATTGCTTGTTTAGAAACTTCATCCGCTTGAGTAATAGGCACCATTTACTCGTTGAATATTACTGCTATTCACACATTTATTAGATTTAAAGTGAGCCGACACAAACCTCAAAATGCGCACCAAGAAGTCAGCGGTACAATCATCATACATCTTAATCTAATTAGGCATAAGGAGAACTAGCGTCCATTGTTTAAATACCATTTATTCTCATTTAATTGTTGGCCAATCAAGTGCAATGTCGCGGTGTACGTGCTTTGAACGTTTAGACGCCATTTTGGGTCATTTCAAAGCGATTCCGCGCTCGTTTTTTAGGAATCCGAGAAAATGATGACCGCCACCAAGTCGTGTTAGGCCGCATGGAATTTTTCAATCCTTTTTGGTTTTTGGGTATTGTCTTGGAATGTTGAGTTTTAAGCGCCATGTGCGGGAATAATGATGATACTTTTTCAGGAATGGCGACATTTTTAGGAGTCATTCACTCACGATGCTTCTCCTATGCTTCATTCCTCTGAATCTCCTCACTTGCCAAGTTGAAAGGCATAACTCTCTGTTCTGGATCAAAGCACATACTACGATGGAGGGGTGACTTCTAACTGTGCTAGTGGAAGTAGTTTCTCATCAATATTATAATCATTCTGAGTATACTTGACTATATATTGTGTTTAAGGCGCAGTCGTCTTGGTTCTTGTCTTCCCAATGAGGTTATTGGCAAGCTCCAAGAGAGTACCCATGGCTAGTATTGCAAACCCTTTTGACTCTTGCGAGATATTTTTTGGGAGGGTGTTCAGGATGATATCAGGCTTGTTGGCTTTGATGACTCGGTCACTGGAGGTGGAAATGTGTTTACTTATACCATATGTCGTCCACTGGGATGTTGTGATGTTTGCATATATTCCAGTGCACCTGATTATGGCGGTCGAGATAGGCTTTCTCTGCTACGATTGGTGTCCACAAGTTGGGTCAGAATTTTATCTCTTCACCCAATTTTTCTCTGTGCTGTTCTCTTGATTTGGAATTCACTCTTTCTTTGATGACTTGACTTCCTTGATGGCTATAATATCTTCGTTTATATCTTCTCTGCTAATGGTCATTCTGCCCTGCTTCTGATTGAAAACCATTTTGAGGTATTTGACTTCAATTTTAAGTTCAAAATACTTTTTCAGACCTGTCAAGGCGATCCCATATGACTTATTGAGTATGGAATCGAAAAACTGAATGAAATTGTAATTAACGTTACTAAGGCGGTAAATGACTGTGTATCGTACATTGTTTTGTTTCATACTGTGATATTTTTTTTAATCGGTTCAAAGTGCTCTCTTGTCAGACTATACACTTAGAGTGGCCGTCCGCCACACATTCTTACCATAAGATGGCGCCAGCCAAACCATGCTACCAATGCAATTTCACTGTCTTTGATGATGCAAAATGTCATTTTTGGAGTAGTCAAGTATTTTTTTTACAGTCTCTGATGATGTAAAGTGTCATTTACAGGACTGGTTTTGGGTCGGGTAAATGATACTCTACGGTACAGTATGAAATAGAATGAGGTAGATAATTCAAAATTTGAAAAATACCATTTCTAGAGGGTTATATTTTATCAAAGGAAATGAAGTATAGATTATGGCGCAATCTAAAAACCCTAAAAAGGGTTTTTTTTTTAATTAACAAACATAAAATTTGTGATCGTATTACATAAAAGAATGTGTGGTAAGAAAAATAAATTCCAAAGGACATTAATAATACAGCGTGGGGCACGAAAAATTTCCCAGCCAGGTTTTTTTTAGGTGATCAATCAAATTTCGCTTGAAGACGTGAGTTTTTGTTTTTTGGGGGACACATTTTTCTGGTATTTATAGCGAGTGATACGTCATTTGATAGGCATTCTCATCAAGATTATATCCTCGAAGTTTCAAGTTGATATTATTAACTATTACTATTAGTTTATTTATTATTAGTTGATAAATAAGATAATAAACACAGTTTTTTTTTTTTTTTGTTTCCGCTTGCCGTATACCACATGGAACCTACATATTACCGACACAGACTTTTTCTTTTTTTTTTATTTTTTATTTTTTTTATTTTTTTTTCCTGAACCATCTTTGGATAGAGGCTAATAACTGCAAATTTTCAGATAATTCTCTGCTACGGTTCAAAAGCCTTAGGGAAAGAAACATACACACTTTCACAGTTATCTATAAGATTGATTTATTTTTTGGAAGTAAAAAAAAACAAAAATTGACGTGTTCGAGTGATTTTCCACAGGGTATCATTTTCCTTTTTTTTAACTTTAAAAAAACACCCTGTATAAGCCTGAGGAAAGGTAAAGTTGGAGAACTTCAAAGTTCATTTTGTTTGAAAACCTATTTTTTTTTCTAAATCTAGGGTGTCTCTTGAAGGTGCGGAAAAAACTCTAGCATATACCCTTGAGGTCAAAATATGTCGATTCACCGCATTTTATCTTTTTCCAAAATTGCATCATTTCCGGGATGCTGGGGGGTCAAGTTTAAAATTAAAAATCGATTTTTATCATTATTTTTGACACTTTTTCACAAATTGCTTTGAAAATTTGTATATGGGGGTTCTGTGGTATGAGAAATTCGATTATGAAGTCCGTTTTACTGTGGCCGCTACAGGGCGCCCTCTAGATGAAAAAAAACACTCTGAAAATAGTTGAGACCGATATAAGCCACAAAATGGGCAGTGTAAGGCGCTCTTACGGGTTTGGCACTCAATATTTTTGAAAAATAAAATCTACTTAATTGCATTGACACCCTGTTGTGTCTTTCAATATTTTTTTATCAGTGGCGCCCTCTCTAACATTCCTATGCATATTGATACATAGAAGACGTGTACAAAATATCATAAAGATATCTGGAATAGTATCAAAGTAATGATATTTTTTTTTTTCAATTTAACTTAACATCTAGACTCTTGCGGACCTATGTCAATATGAACTTTTTGTCTTGAAATCATCTAAGGATTATCCCCCTCAAGTATCGGCATTCAATCAACAAACACCCTGTATATTGAAAAAATATCATCGAAGCCCTTTCTGGAATCTCTGACTAAGATCGAGAGGATAGACAATTGTATTCGACATTATCTATTCTCCACTCTTGCGAGACAAGACTTCAAAAAATACTTCAAAAAGGAACCTAACGCATAACACATAAACCTGACTTGCGCTGTAATGTATAAGAAAGTCAGAAAAGCTTGTCCATTTTCTTAACGTCATTGGCAACCCATATCTGTCAGAATCCTACCATAACCCCACTTCCAGTTCCAACCGAGAACCTCATCACAGTCATATGCCATATTATACTTCACCTTTCTTGAGAGAGTAACAAAAAACCTCAAAAAAATCTGTACGCTTTTTTTCCTTTCGTTTCGAACTTCAAATATTTATCTACACTGCAGCAAAAAAAACTACGAAATTCTAGGCTTTTGGATTCTAACCAGTTCATTACAAGTCTTCAACAAAAAAAAATGGCAGCAATGTAATCTTTGTACTAATGCAGCAAATGACATTCTAGTGTCATCAACTGAATATCAAACTTTCCCATCATCTTTGCTACATGCAATTTAAAGTAATCGTCTTGTCATAGTATCTTTCAAATATCAACATATGCAACCAATCTCCTAAAAAAAAATGTTGGAACGCAGCCGTACAGATGGAAATAGTCCTTGCATTTTGGGGGTCTATCCGTCACAAAATGTTTTGAAATTTCCCTACGCTGACAAATTAGTCTTGCTACAAGTCTACATCCAAAATCTCTTAGCGCAAGATCAAGATTAATACGTTTTTTCTATGAATGCAAATCGGGAATTTATTTTCGGCTTGTGTTGACAAATTGTCTTGGCTATTAGGAAGTGCACTCTCAGTGTTGAGTTATTGAAACAAACCAATTATCAACTCCATATCTTCCGCATATTGAGGAGTCAAACATGTTCCCACGTTGACATAGGATCTCGCCACCTGTATTTGGCATAACTACCAAGATTAATTAACTCCAGCAAAACGTGACTTCAAGTAATTCAAACCGTAATGTTTATTTTTGTGTGCAATACGAACCACGTTTGCTTTATGAGAAAATTAATTACCATATCGAATTTGGAGGCTGGCCCTAATCAACCATGAAGTGGCAGTCAAGAAATTAACGCCTCCACGTCTAGACCTGTCAATAAATCCAGGGCGCCACTCGAGAAACGATTTTTGGCTTGAGATAAGGAAATTTGAGCTACCGAAATTGGCAGAAGTGCCCTTAAGGGTCATTAAATTGTAAAGCGATCTTTTACAGCCCAGTGTTTATACCTGTTTGTTGGTTTAAGCACTTTTATGTTTGAACGGTAAACAGTGAAACTTGGGATAAGATAAAACTAGTGTTGATGAGTACCACTTGATAAAGAATGATTAATTAAAACAGCATTTAAATATCAACAAAAATTATGTGCGAACAAGGTACGTGACGTTGTCGTACGTGTAAAACGTATAAAGTGGCCTGGGGATTTTAATTTAAATTTCTTAGCACTCTTGTACCAACGCCATTTTAAATTGTAATTAGCAGCATTCATTAGGCTATGCCGGACAGGTCTTAACAGATTACATTAGGATTTTAAATTGATTGGTAAATATCAATTGTTTTAATTCACTTTTTGTTACAGGTAAGCTGGACCTCAGGATTCCGACAACTGGTGAGCGCATAAACCATAATTAATTCAACTCTACGCGAATCACCAGACTATAAAACTCGTCCTGTTATCTAGTCGTAGTGCGTATGTAAGCGCGTTTTTCCTCGGGTCGCATTAGATGTAGATATTAAAATTTCCCTATCTCCGTGTGCAATCGTGTAACGAGTAAGCTATAGGTTGAGTTTTTAACGGAGGTAATTATTGAATTAACCGATTTTCCATAAATTTTCGCTTCCGTTGAGATCTACGCTACCAAGCAGCCAGAAGGCAGGTGATTTCTTTTATCGCAACACGGCGCTGCGGTGGTACTATGGAAGTTAATTTTATGCTTGATAGTTCGTTTCACGGATTTTACTGTGGACACATTTGGTCAAGGTATGTGATTTGTCTATATGTTCAACATAAACTAGTTCAAAGAGAATGATGAAATGTTCTTATCACTCTGCTGTAGAAGTTGATAGAGGATTAAGAGCTTCAATTCCAATTCTCCACAGCTAGAATCTATCTTCGGTCTCCATAGATGGAAACCTCAAATTCACTATAATGCAACTGTTAAGGACAATGTTGGAGGTACTTCAACTGAGGAGCACAAAACAAACCAAACAAACCTAACACCGGGTGTTCACAGGTAGAGGCTTACCCAAGACACCTTCTGGGAGAGTGTAAACCATCAGAACAAGTCGAATCAGCTATCTTACCAAGCAGTTGATCTCGGTTACTGGGTTGGCGTTATCCTCGACACCTCAAGCGACTACTTTCCGAATCCTCCTGGCTGGAATGTGATGTGACAAGAATTCGTCCCGGTTCTAGTGGTCGACTCGGACTCCTACCCACTCCTTTCAAGGAAATACACGTGAGAATGCAACCCCCGTTCCCCTGCTGTCCCTGAGGAGCACTATCCGGCATTGAAACGGTGCCCCTGCGAAGGCAACTCCTAATAAAAAGAGACTAGAAGTGGGGCCCCCTTTCTCCCACAGTACTCGTCCCCCTAGACGAGTGACAGGTTGCGCTAATTTGATGGAAAGGACTTACTTAGCTTCCGGTCCATCTCCTCAGGTATTGGATGTATCCACTAAGTTTAAAAAAGGACTGAAGTATTAGCAAGCTTATCTCCTCGTTATTGGAAGGCGAGTATCAGAACGTGAAAAAAAAACAGCTTCTGGACTTTTCTCCAAGGAGAATCTGTTGCCCAAACTAGGTTTAGGTTGGGGTATCCTTTCTTGGAGTTCCAAGGATAGACGCCAGAAGTTACTATTGACCAGGAGGCCGATATAGGGTAGCCTACCTCCCCTTTTTCAGAGTGGGCTACAGTACGCCCCCGCATTACCATAGTCTCCAGGAGAACCCGTTGCACAGAATAAGTCCTAGTATGAGGTATCTCAAGAAAAGTTTTACCGGTAAGGCCTCAGGGAGTGAGAAAACCAAACCAAGAAACTACTTTTTGTGCTATATTCCTCACAGTGTCCGTTACCACGAACTTAAGGGTAGGATATCTTTGTGAAATTTTATGTCCTGTAAAGGGAAAACGCAAATTCTTTTTCAGTCGTCAACTCTAGGCACAGTGACACCTCGTGGAGGCAAAGTGTTCACTTGAATATCAGAGGATGTGTTAACACTGCAGTGCTGGCTGCGCTGACATCCCAGGCGCCAATGTGATCTAGTAAAATACGGGGGAAAAAATTCATGAACGGACTAATTAGAGAATGGAACTCCAGCATCAATGCGCATATCAGCACGATCAAGGATTGGGGAGGTCAATGATAAATTCTGCAGTTCTCAAGAATCAAGAATACTGCAGGCTTCAACCTAACAATGGAAGAACATACATCATCCCAGGCTTCATCGATCTGTCTATGGGATCATGTTGCAAAGACAGCCAGCTTAAAACAAGGTTCTCTACACCACTACAGCTCTTTCTTCTTTAGAAAACCTAAATAAGACCTTTGTTTTCAACATTTCGCATGCTGGAAGCGATTGGTCTTGTCGAAGACCTGAAGCTGACAAACAATTTGGTTAGTCTTGCGCATCTTCATCTTTTCCAGCGATATCATTACGAAAGATGCCACAGCTTCAGGGTTTGTTGGATGTACAGTCGCAAGACGACGGATGCCACAAAAAAAAATAAGGATGACTATAATATTGATGATTGAAATGTTATTATTCTGAGACCATCTAGATAAAAGGATATTTTCCTTATCTTTCTTCTGTCTGAAATACTCTTCAATCCTTGCGGAGTTAGTATGTTGATTTGAAGGTCCTACCACCAGATCCCTTTTGCAAGTCTTGGATACTGATTCAAGAATAAATGAAGATGGTAGGATGAGAATACTGGTACTCCGAACCGGTGGCTTGCAGTAGTACCTTAGGATTTGAACTTCTCTCTTCTGCATAGTAAACAAGAGCTGGGACAGAACCTGCAAGCTTACTTCCCGGAAAAGGACACCATAAAAAAAGTCTTTCTGGCGACTTTCTTGTTGAGGGTTAAATGTGGTCTTGAAATTTCAGTTTGTCATCAATGGTTATCCCCAGAAATGACGTAATCAAGGGTTATGTTATCAAGAGTGCATCTGAATGGGATAACCTTGGTGTCTTCAGTCGTGGAAAGAGTCAGGTTTTAGAAGATAGAGGTATGTATAGCAGGAAGAGAAAGCTATTTTTTAGAGAAGCAGCAAACCCTTACACAACCCTTGTACCAATTTTGTCCCAGAAGCACCGACAAACTCAAATCACTCTCATGGTACCGCCTCAGCCCTGCTGCATCGGCAGTTATAAACTAATACAGGCCAACATGATTAAACGTTTGCAATTATGCGAATGCCTCTATAATTATCTTATGCACACAGCGCGTCTCATTACACTCCCATTAGATGGCCGGACCGATATGTCCAAGCTGTCGAAGAGATGGTAAAGGGGGAAAGGCCGCTCTGGACGGCAAGCCACTGCTGATCGCATCTGCTTTATTTACCAATGGTGATTTTCCCGATGGAAATATCTGTCCGATTGCGGAATTTGTTCCATGAATCAATCATGCGATTGTCAAAACTTCAAGACAGCTGCCATTTAGTGAGATATTTGCAGCTTGAAAAGCCGGCACCTTTATTCAATTTTGTTCACATTATTAAAAAATGGGACAAAATAGATCCCAAGTCAACCCTGGAGAAAAACCACCATAGGGCATTATTCTACCTGGCCGACAGACAATAGACAACATGAATAATTACCTGCCAAGCTCCGCAAGGATCCGGAGGTACATGGTGAATGTCCATGTTCGGATACACATAGTCTCAATTGCCAATCCCCCTTTCCAACACCACGTCCCCCAATGTGGGAGTCAGGTTGATTGCTGGACCTTGTTTAATTATCGGAAACTTGTCGGTGTCGATCATGGTCTAGTAGGGAACCGGGAGAATGGGATGTCCTTTTTAATCGGTCACTTGGCTAAATAGATTGGAGATTAAGGGAGAATTATTATGCAAATTGTTGCGGAAAGTGTGAAAATGTTTATAGAGCCTTCAATATATCTATTCCTTCTTTGTATTGTAGACGTTAGTCTGGGCAAATATCTTCAACTTTGAAGAATGTTTTGTTCACATTGAAAATTGGGTCAATTTCCTGAATACAATGAAGCAGATTGAATTGAGTTGATGATGATAATACGTTGGCATCGGTAGCTTTATAAGGTACTTTGTATGCTATTGATCACTTTATTTATAATAAGTTTTAGTTTTCTACTCCATATTTCTCGGTGCGTAATAATTTAATGATTACTGATAAAGATCACAAAACGCGTTTCAAGAAGATATACTTTGATTGACTTCAGGGCAGTATTGCTGATAATAGATCAGTTATTTTATTATGTATAACAATGCTTATAAAAAATCAGGTCCGGATTTGATTTTTTTTCTAGAGGGCAAAACCTGGGGAATTCTTTTCTACCTTTCCGCATTTCCTTAACTTGGTGGCTAGTTTTATCACCGTAAATACAGAGAGGAACAGAACACTTGCTTGGAAGGACACATGGGTATATATCTCTAAAACCGCGTTCTTATTGTCAATTATTTCATTCACCATCAATGAGAGAGTTCTGGAATTCCATTCAATAAAGTCTTCTGGAATTTGCTCGTTTTCTTTTCTCACAGTAACCCGCGCCGTTTCCGTCCGCTTTTCCAGGTGCCTTGATTCAGGCGCTTGAGATTTGCAAAATAATATTCTCCAACCCGACAAAATCTTTATACAAAACCGTTTAGGAAATATAATAATCCCGCTTCACAATATTCCTAATTCATATTTTTTTTCTTTTGGAACATTTTTTGTAGCACTATGCATTCACTCTTGTCAGTGTGGTGACCCGGAATTTTAGTTTTTGGATGATGATTACCATTAAATTCAAATTATCTTTGAAACTAATGGGTTTGGCCATATGAAATTTTAAAATTGTTGATTAGAGGAATCAGGAAATACGATTGAAAAAAGGTAATTCCTTCTCCTGTATAATTCCAAGAGTTCTAGTTTGATGGATTTCTTCAAGACCTACCACTTTTATATCGGAAGTTTTTTGTATTGTGCACAATTTCCGAAATAATTGACTGTTCCGGGACTTTTTACTCACCAATACATTCGAATTATTTCTAAAACTAATGGGTTTAGCCATATGAAATGTTGAAAATGTTGTTCAGAATGTTTAAAGGAATCAGGAAATACGATTAAAAAAAGGAAATTCTTTCTCCTGTATAATTCTAGTTTGATGGATTTCTTCAAGACCTACCACTTATATCAAAAGTTTTTTGTATTGTGCACAATTTCTAAAATAATTTACTGTTCCGGGACTTTTTACTCACCAATAAATTCGAATTATTTCTAAAACTAATGGGTTCAGCCATATGAAATGTCGAAATTGTTGTTTAGAGTGTTAAAAAAAATCTGGAAATACGACTAAAAAAAGGAAATTCCTTCTCTCGTATAATTCCAAGAGTTCTACTTTGATGGATTTCTTCAAGACCTACCACTTTTATATTAGAAGTTTTTTGTATTGTGTACAATTTCCGAAATAATTGAGTGTTCTGGGACTTTTTACCTCCACCAAATTCAAATTATCACTGAAACTAATGGGTTCACTCAAATGAGATGTTCAGAATGTTTAGTGTTTTTCTATTATTTTCAAAGATATTTCCAATGGTATATCAAGTTGCAATATTGGGGAGTATAATGATTCCAGAATAATGAAACTCACAGGACGGGAAGTCGACGAGCACAGTCGACCGCCGCAGGACTACAAGGCCCTGCTTTGGCTCAGCACAATGAAGTAATGACAAAAACTAAAAAATACAATCCTCATGTACCCCTGCGGAGGCAGCGATTCCAAATAACACAGTTACGCTGATGTTGCTCTAATTAGCTGCTTTAAAAATGATAACAGTTGACATAGAGAGCTGAAAATAATTTCCTGTGACGCATTCTCTGAAGAACTAAAATAGGAAAAAATGCGATTAAAAAAGCGAACTGCAACCGAAATATTTGTCTAAACATCTGTAAAACATAAAAATAAAGAATCGTTTTTCCTTCGCGCGATAAAATCCAAAGTATTCGTATATATCACCGGGATAATAACGCTTCCAAACAGATGCAAGTTGGGATAATATCTCAATGTAATTTTTGGTGGGTGCTACTAGGCAAGGGAATTCCACACGAACTTGTCGATTTTTTAAAAGTGTTGATATAGCCGATATGCTGAAGAATGTGAAATACAGAGTGCGGCAAAACAAGCAGTGCAGTTGCGATTGACATAATGTGGTAAGGATGGGAAGGAAATCATAATGTTTGGTTACTCATTCCGTTGTCAGTTGTGAAAACGGAGTGTAGTACTCTAAAGCAGAATCTACAACTTTTTGGTATAAATAAATTCCTATAGGATCACTCAAATCCCATCCCATGTCCCAAGAATCTATTCTGGAAATGCAAATAGAGAATCCTTACATGGTACTGTCTTTCCAAGACTCCTAAATTTCCAGCCTCGCGGGACGTTGCAAGTGTCACGAGCCATTGAATTATTTTTTAGTCAGTCCGGATGACGCGGCGCGTACCGGATGATTAAAATATTTCGATGAAGGCGGCCCGACAAGAGATTAATCTGCCGCTAAATATATAAATTGCCGGGGAATTCGGGTATTTACAAACACACTCACTCCCATTTCGAAGCTAATAACTCCTTGTGATCGTTTAGAGAGTGACAAAAGAAGGAATATATGTGCCCGAGGAATTATCTATGGTAATGGCCGTCACCAACAACGATATTTTATATTTATGTTTAAATTGATGAAATTTTTATGTTAGATCACTCGAAATGTCTACAGATTGAGAGCATAAAACATCCAAAAACGATCAAAAAGCCCGCTTTAATTTTAATGCCCTCCATCTCTGTTTTAAGCAAACACTAATTTAACACTGTTCCGATCAGTAAGAGGTTTTGCTTGTAGTTATTTTAACGGTGTCAGTGCAAATTGCCACGATGCGTTGGAACAAAAGTCTTCCAAAAGGGGTTTATTTGTCAACGGTTGGATGGCTCGAGTGCTCGGGGATTTTGCGATTGGTTTAATGGTTCGAGAAAGGTGCATGTAATATTTATTTTGTGACAGATTTTCTTGAAAATTGATTCATTATTGATTTACCCCATTGAATAAATAAAGACATAAGTTAAGGACCCCCAAGAGCTAGCGACCCATCAAAATGCTCGCATAAATGACATGTCTTGTTAAATTTAATTGGCTGATCGCTTATTTATTCGCATAACTCGGTCGTCCAATTACACAAATATGCAAAATCCTACATTCGAGCGGACAACAGTAAAAGCCTGTTAACATTTTGTTAACAATTTGTATGGCATTTCTACTGAAAACGAATCTATAACGATGACCAATGTATATATCATGAATGGTTTTTTTTACCTGTTGTCCAAAGAATATTTACTGATGTGGTTCGTTGATTGATTAACCATTCCTGCACTACCAGGTAGTATATAAATCAGTAACTTTTATAAAATATAATACATATACTGATGATTATTATTGTTTATGAGTCAGGAAACGATAACATTGATTCGGAAATAAATAGTGCTAAACGAATATGATTGCATTTTAGGGGTAACAAAAGTCCTTGATCTCATGCGTTATGCAGGTGAAAGGGGGTCGTTTTTTTAGGTTTTTCTTGAATATTTCGAATTCTAAACGTCCCAGCGAAAAAGTAATTTCTAAAATCCACAAAGTTGACCCTTGAAGACAGTCCTTATCCACTTCTCTATCCATGCATCCATCCGCCATAACTAAACTATTTGATGAATAAAGGCGATAAGAAAGGATATTTTTTTTTCAATCGGGGTTTAAATGAGTGTTTTTTAGTTAAAAATACAGTTAATCGATCGTTAAATTGATCACTATATCGGTTTAAAGTAACTAGTGAAGTTGAAATAAAAATTTTAACGAAAATAAATGGAATAATTGTAAAGAAATAGAGTAAAAGCTATTTAAAATCACTTTAAAGCCCGTTAAATAATCTGAAATGAAATGGGTGAAGTTCGAAAACCATTCTATAAAAAGCCTTCAGAACATTAAAGAATTTAAATTCATGAAAATATCTTAAATAGTCTTTTAAATGATTTAAGACGTCCAAAAGTATTCTGAAACATCAAGAAGATAGAGGAAGAAGTTTAGGAGCTTTAAAAACCCTATAGGAAAGGGTAATATAGTTTTAAAGTACAGTTAAATCATTGTAAATACCTTTTAATTGGAAACAATAACTTGAGAATTAACAAAAACAATAAAATTTGCACAAAAGGTGGAGACCCCTTCTTTTGAAAGTAATCAATGTTGAAGAGTTGAAAAAAATGAAATTACTTAAAAATACTAAATAAGAAAAAAAATTAAAATCATTTTAAATAACCTCAAAATTCGGAAATTGAGTAACAAGAATAAATAAATAAGAATTTTATAGAAAAAAAATTGAAACTATTTTGAATCACTAAAAATGGTTGAATACTATGAAATGAAAAGATCAAATGCGTTAAAAACAGTCAATAACCTTAACATAAAAAGCATTGAGAACCTTGAAGATTTTAAATTTATGATTTATTAAAATATCTTAAACAGAAAAGGGCCACTCGCTTGACCAACCCAACTACTCAAACCGGGCCCGTTCTTGTTGTAAATAGTAGCAGACCATTCCCTGGGGATGGTGGGTGTTCCTAGGACCTTCCTTCTCAAGCGACCCCCACCTGTCGCAAACCCCCAGCAGGTGGTAGGAGGTTTCCTTCTTCCTTCTGGGTGCCTATTCTGGGACCGATATTATGGTCATATCGAGAGAAAGAGAGAGACAGTGAACGGAGAATTACATGGAGGGTATTGTTTATCCCTCTCGTATGACCGTTCTATCGGTCCCATGATCGGTACCCTGGAGTGGGGGCATGGGGGTGATTCGCTTATTCCTAACAAATTCAGGTATCTGTTGAGCCTGCAATGACCTGTCAGAATGCCAACGATGGTGCTCAGTGCCTTCCTGCTCTTGTTCAGCAATTGGGCCGTCCTTGGCCTGTGAGGTTCTGATATCGTTTCTTTGGCTTGCCTGTATGATGGGTTACTGTTCCAGTTCTCAACTGTCCTCTCCTACGACCATTCGTTGAGAGTACGTGAGATTAGTTAGTTAGAAATGGTTCCGGTCCGGACAGTCGCGTGGCAGATCCTCGTTTGGCCAGCTTGTTCATTGCCGGTGATCCCCGCGTGCCCCGGAACTCATACTAGTTTGACCCTCTTGTTCTCACCCAGCACCTGCAGCGCATCCCTACACTCTTGGACCAGCGGGCAGCTTATCCTTGGTTTGGTGATTGCTTTAAGTGCCGCTTGACTGTCGGAGTAGATAACGATGTTATTCTCCATTCCTCTTTTTAGCTTATCTCTGGAGGCAACCTCTAGGATAGCGAATATTTCTGCCTGGAAGACTGTTGCAAGCCTTCCAAGGGGAAAAGCTTCGCCAGTGTTTCTGTCAGCCCTGAACACTCCGGCTCCAGTCGAACCCGTGCGTTCAGCCTTGGAGCCATCTGTGAACCAGACTTGAGAGTTGACAGGCGCCTTCATCGGTTTGGTCAGTCATTCTTCCCTCGTCGGTACGTGCACCTCAAAGATCCTTGATGGTGTTCTGGTGTGGCTAACTTCCATGTTTTTTGGGCAACCATCCTACTATAGGAGGCCATCGCTTCTCTCTTCACCCAGAGTCCTAGCTCTGGCAGTCCAAGGAGGATGTTCAGTGCGGCTCCAGGAGTTGTACCCAAACAAGCCATCCTTTGCAGTCGGTCTAGCTTGAGTACATAAGTGGTCTTATCGGTTGCCGGTCACCAGACCACGGATCCGTATGAGATCCTCGGCCTGATGACAGCCTGGTAGAGTCAATGGGGTTTTAGGCCCCACTGTCCTCCGACCACTCCACGCAGAAGCCACAGTGTTGCTGCTCCTCTTTTTATTGCCCTTTCAACGTGGGGTTTCTACGTTAGCCTCCTGTCCAACACCACCCCGAGGTACTTGTCCCATACATCGTGGGTGGCTTGAATTACCGGATATTCCTTCTGTTGGTGAAGAGAATGAGAGTGAAATACTTATGGGTTTTGAAGTTTTTTCAATTATTTCAAATACCCATCGAAATCAATGACTCATGAAGAATAGGCAAAAAATAAAAATTCATATATAAGGTCCTTGAAGAATAATTCAATCTTTTGAAATGGAGTTTAAAAACCAGCAAAATCTGAAAGACGATTTAAAATTCTTGAATAAACATGAAACAAAAAGATTTTGTAATGAATGATCTTAAATCGTATGACTTGCTGAAAAATTAGGAAATCAATTGACACAAATAAACAGAAGAACTTTCTATAAAAAACCGTAAAAACTATGTAAAATCACTTTAAAACCCATTAAATAATCTGAAATGAAATTATTGATTATCTCACCATAAAAAGCCTTGAGAACATTGGAGACTTTAAATAGATAAAAATATCATTAACTGCCTATTAAATGATTCAAGACGCTGTTAAATCCTCAAAAATGGTTTTCAAAAGACTTCTAAAACATTATAAAAATAGTGGAAGAAGTTTAAAATTCTTGTACAAAAGAGAAAGCTTTAAAAATTAAGTAGAGGTTTAAAAGTCTTTTTAATTATTTTAAATAGATTTATGAAGCATAAGCAAAGAATCATTAAATCCTCTGGAATAGTGTAAAAAACAAGCAAAATGTTAAGGACAATTCAAAATCTCTGAATAAACAAGAAATAAAAACATTCATGAATGATTATAAACAAATTTAAATCCTCTGAATTATTGAAAAATTAGAAAATTAGGTAACAAGAATAAATCAAATGAGAATTTTCTAGAAAAAAACACTCAAATCACTTTAAAAACTGTGGTTATAGACGTTAAAAACATTCAACCCAATACCATAAAAATCGTGAAGACTTGAAATATACTCGGAAATAAATAAAAATATCTCAAATAGTATTTTTAATGATTTTGAATTTCGTTTAAAAGTGCACCATCCAAAAAAACCAAGTGTACAATGCAATTTTTACTGATGATGGTCTTGATGTGACCCAAAATGGAACAAACCCACTGAATAGGGGTGCAAATCTGTTCGTTCCTATGAGATGTTCAAATTGTGCGAATAATTTTTGAGCGGAAGTGACCCTCCCAGTACGGGAGGGTCCAGAAACCGGGTTGTCCAAACTGATCTCTCAAGTTCCATTCTTTCCTCCTCATTGAGAGAGCGATGGTCCCCTCTATCATTCATATCTTGCTTCTAGTAACTTCCTGTCATCCTACTGTCGTGTTTAGAAGAGGACAAGAAGTTTCTACAAAACCTGCTATCTGATCACGAAGTCGTAATTCGCCCATGTAGTAGTGCTTGGTTCTACATACCTACCTTTTGACGTTTCACCTTGATTACAATAGATGGGTTCAGATTATTGGGCTTTCCCATCAGACTTAGCCAAGAAACTATTGTACCATTGGATTTGCATCTTCCAATAAAAACCCCAGCACTTCAGCAATCTGGTCAATCGTAACCATTGAAAAACATCAACAAACCCATCGGTAGATACCAACCGACTGGTAATTACCACACGCGGAGTAGCAGCACAGTGGCAAAAAAATAATAACCCCGAGAAACCCGATCAGCTGCCTTAGCCCAATTAAAAACTTCGAATGATATCTCTGCGTAACACGTCATTCCTTTGAATGCCATCGATGTAAATTAGTGGTGTAGCCTTTTAATCTGACATCTGTTGGTATACAAACACACACCACGCGTGTCTGTAGACTATTTTTTGTGGCTGGTTGGATATTGAAATTGAGCTACTTTCCTTGTATAATGTGTATGATTAGTTAAGGAAAATAGGCTGTCATCGGAAAGGATTTATCGAAGTAATCAATCTATTGTTAACTGTATTCAGCACGGCAACCTTCAGTGTATGGAGGTTAAGGTCCATTCCAAATTGAGCAATTGAACAACGGTTGTTGAAACAAACATTTATGCCAATTTTTTCAATCGATCAACTAAGACTGTTCATGTGTGTTACGATTTAATAGACACACTACTGTATGCATTCTGATTTATTCGATGCGGACCTTCCTTTTTCATGTTCGCGCTATTTTCATGAATACCGAAGCTTATTTTTCAGGTTGTTTTGATTAAATCCGTCAGACAATGGTCGTTTTACATATTTTTGTGAAAATATGTAGATTTTAGTATATATTTTTGGGCTACATCGTTCGATATTGTTTGACGTTGATGGCTTTTGAGCTGGGAGAAAAACTTAATTCATTGCCATAACAAGCTAGCTGCGTTAATTGCAAATTATTGATGTCAAGTTCCATAAGGCTAACCTCACTTTATCCTACAGTACAGTTGTCAAAAAGTGCCATGAGAATTGAATTGAATATTGCATAGTTCGCTTCAATTATTGAATAATTGCGGGTAGTGGCTATTACTCACTCAGATGATTGGCCATCATTATCCACTCGTTGAATAATATACTTTTATCTAGCTTATTTTGTCCAAGCTAACAATAGTTTTTCCGGAATGTTTTTGTACGATGCATAATATATTATTATTTGCTCGATAAAAAACAATTATTTATCATCATTACTGATTTACAACCTGGGTTCGTAAAATAAATAACAATCAATAATAATTATTGTCAATTAAGCTTCAACGTTTTCTAAAAAGACAGTTTAAAACTCTAAACAAAATTAAATGAGAAGTGGAAAAATCTCAAAAAAAAAATTGTGTTAGATAGATTAATACAGCAAACAGTTATCAAATGATATTTTAATCACAAACAATTCATCAAAACATCTCAAGAATTGAAACAATTATTATAAAAAAATTATCAATTTTTAAATAATTGAAACGATATACCTGATGTACACTGTGGGCCAAATTAACTTAGAACCTAGTTTGATCCCCAATAACTTTTTTGTTTGTTTATGGATTTAGATGAATTTTGGATATGATATTGGCCAATATGTTCTGGATGCTCCTCCAAAATTGAGTTTCGGAATTTTGAACAGGACCGGACTTACGACGTTTTTATAAAATTGGTGCATTCAAGCTCATTGCAAAAACGAACTGCGCTACGTACAGACCAACTGATATATTTTTTGAGAAGGACATTAGTGGGAAAAGGTATCCTGATAATATCAATATTTTAGAAACATAACCTAAGAAACTATGATTTTTTCTATATGATGGTGCTTGTCGGCATTAAAACTATTTCACTTCGTTTTGATCAAAATTTCTTGAAATTCCATTGCAACGTGGATTGTTTGTTGAAAATTGTTAACATTTTTGAGATTCCAGAGTCTGCCTGTTTGATTTTGAATACGTAGACATGGTTCTATCTATGAAAGATAAAATCTCGATCAAACGATTAATGGAAAAGAACATTTATGCACGGCAATGTTGCGGCACCTTTCAAATTATCGAGTGAAATTAAACAAAGTTTAAAAACGAAAAAAAAAATAATAATTGGGTTTCCAAATTAAAAAATCTAAAATGTGAAAAAATCGACAAAACTCTAACAAACAATCCACGTTGCTATGAAATTTCAAGAAACTTTGATCAAAATGAAGTGAAATAGTTTTAATGCCGACAAGCACCATCATATAGAAAAAAACATAGTTTCTTAGGTTATGGTTCTAAAATATTGATATTATCAGGATACCTTTTCCCACTAATGTCCTTCTCAAAAAATATATCAGTTGGTCTGTACGTAGCGCAGTTCGTTTTTGCAATGAGCTTGAATGCACCAATTTTATAAAAACGTCGAAAGTCCGGTCCAGTCCAAAATTCGAAAACTCAATTTTGGAGGAACATCCAGAACATATTGACCAATATCATATCCAAAATTCATCTAAATCCATAAACAAATAAAAAAGTTATTGAGGATCAAACTAGGTTCTAACTTAATTTGGCCCACAGTGTAGAATTTATAAAGAGCTACTAAAAAATTTGGTGCAATTTTATTTCTTTTGAGTCTTTCTCATGCAGAACTTTGGGTTTTGGAAAAAGATTCAAATTCCAGCAACCTTCGTCAGAGAAATTGAATTTGTTTTGCTGCTTGTCAAAAACTTTCAAAAATTATCCTGTTTTCGTCAAAAAAAGGTATACTGAATAAGAATATAAAAATTTCTTTAGATTTTCGAACTCCAATAGTTTTTTGAAAATGACCAAAAAATAATGATTTGTTAAACAAACAGCAAACATTTAATTTGCAAAACGATGGTTTCATCAATGGGAAACTTGCATAAAAAATTAAATCGTTTTTTGTTTATTGCAAACTGAAGAAAATCGCAAAAAAATCGATACGTATTTTTTTATTTCGTAAAAATATGATTTTTCCAATAGTTATTCAAGTTTAAAGTTTTATATATAGATATACTAAGCATGGTTTTACAATGTTATGACGTCATAACATTGCAATTTTAGCACACTTCAAAGCGTTATATTTCCGTCAATTTTCGACTAACAACAAAAAGAAAAAATACGGGTCTCCTTATTTTTATGGACTTTCGAATTCATCAGCAATAAAAAAAATGGAGGCAAGTTCCCCATTCATTATGAGAAGTTTGTTTGCTAAACATTGATTGGTGATTGGTGACACTTTTTTTCAAAAATTCTCAGCCATCCAAAACCAAAAATTAAAAAGATATAGATTTTAAAAAAAAAATGTGAAAGTTTTGATTTAATTGTGTGTAATATAATATATTGTTTTACTTATTTTATCTTTGTAACATACTCTGTACCCACATAATATTATTATATTTTATGTACTAGTGTATTTTCCAGGCAATTTTCCATAAAAATAAATGTAAAAACTGATACTAAAATGGGAAAGCTACAAGGAGTCAGAAATTTAGTGAATAAAAAAAAATAATATCCCTATAACTGTCAGAGATAGAGGCTTGATTTTTGCACCAGTTGATTTTTCAGACAATTTCCCATGGAAATTAATGAATAAACTGATTTGCCCAAATGGGAAAGATCTGAGGAAAATCACAAAAAAGATGAGTGAGACAATTTTCCCAAAAATAAAGCTTGGTCATAGAAACATTATTATGCCAGGAATTATAATAGATAGAAGTCTGATCTTTGCACTAATGAATTTTTTAGGAAATATACCATGGAAATCAGTGGAAAAAATGAGTGAGACAATTTCCCTAAAAAATAAATCTTGGTCATAAAAACATACTTAATATCTCAGAAACTATTAGAGATAGAAGTATGATTTTTGTACCTAAGTTATTTTCCATGAAAATGAATGGAAAAACTGATATACCTCGATGGGAAAGTTTTGAGGAAAATCACATTAAAGATAAGTGAGACAACTTTCCCGAAAATAAAGCTTGATCATAAAAAATTTATTATTTCAGATACTATTAGAGATAGGGGTCTGATTTTTGCACCAGTGATTTTACATGGAAAGCAACGAAAAAACTGCTATACCTATTCGGGATAGTGTGAGGAAATTTACATAAAAAAAAATGATTTTTCAGGGAAAGTAGCTAAAGTTTTTGTCAAAAAGTGAGGAAAGTTTGACAGTTGATATACAGGGACTTACTTAAAAAAAGAAAAATAAAATAAAATAAAATACAAATAAAAAAATAAAAATAAAAATAAAAAAAGTGTGTTTCTATACCATAATATTTTGTGGCAAAATTCAGTTCAATATCTCAAACCGTCTCTGAAAAATGTATTAAAAACTGAAAATAAGATAAATCTTTAACACCCTGTATCTTAAAAACCAAGCATTTTAAGACCCAAGTTTATATGACCTTTTCGACTTGAAATTTATCCAGGAACTTGCCCTTAAAATTATGACATTCCATTAAGTAACACCCTGTATATTATACTATAGACAAATACTCTTGGCCCAATATAATGACAACTGCGTGGGTATCTTTAATCTGAGGCGTACTCAAGTTCGGTCCAAACCCACCTTGAATATTGACGGAAACTTGAGTCGTGAATCTTGCTTGGCTGAGCATGACTCAAGTGCAAAATTGAGATCGGACTATATATAGGTCCTATGGGTTTTGTAGTTTCGTATAGAGGTGACCTCGGAGGGGACCATATATGATCCAACAGTATTCCAGTTACTTATAGATCTTGGTGCATGGTTCTCTTGATAAAGCCAAGCCAGAAGCCAGAAGCCTTGATAGTGATGCCTTCAATGTGGTTGATGAAAGCCTCCTGTCAATATTCGCTGCCAACTTCCTGTTACCATTTTTTTATCTGCAATGGTCTCCTGGATCTTGTGAAGCAGACGGATTGACAGATGACAGAGCACCAAGTGACCTTGTTCCATTGAAGAAATTGAGAAGCTATGACAGATAACCAGGTTGGACACTGTGGAACGTTTCAAAAATGAAGCAGGAATTCCATCAGGACCGGTACATTTGGACAGATCCTGGTCTTTTTGAAAGATGGTGCATTATGTTGTGGTTATCAAGGCAGAATAAGAAACTCGTTGCAGTCCATCCCATCAGGTTTTATTCTTAACCGGATGCACAAGCAACGTTTACTAAATAAATATAAGTTGCGTCACTCCTAGTAAGCAAAGCTGCAAGAGAAACAAATTGTTCTACCAAGCAGCTGACCCGTCTATAAATACATAACAAAAACCAGATCCCCATGCTGTCAATAACACGTTTTTCGTAGTACAAGTCAAAACTGCCCTTAAAATATGTTTACACCTCGCCCTTGCCCTTTGAGTGCCCCATATATCTGATGGCATGTAAATTCGGTCGAAACATCAGAAAACATTTGACACTCTGAATAGGGCACATCCTGTCACTTCCTATTCATACGCGACCATCTTTATGGGTTTCCTGTCCTTTGAGTACCTTTTAAGTGGTCAATCGACAAATCGGACAAGATATTTACATTTCAGCGTTTTAACTTTTAACTGGGGTACTAATGAGTGTGCGAGCTTTTGCTTGTTACTTCCGCTATAAAAACGCCATCGTTAAACGTAGAGACAAATTAATAAGTTTGAGGTGTGATTAATAGCAGAATCCTCAATGAACCATTACCAACTGAAATACAAAGAATGCCCGCACACAGGAAACAATCATTCAAATTTATCTTCATGAGTCACCACTAATGATGGTCATTTATCCGCAGTACCAGTATAGGTAACCTAAACTAACGCAGCTCAAGGAAGATAAGGTACCATCACGTATAAAAAGAGTATACCTCTTAACGCCGTAAGAAAACCAGGTTTTTACCACTATCCGCACAAGAGATCTAGATAGAGATAAGACAAGGCGACGCTTCGTGTGTGGTACCAGCTAAAGGATTATATTTTTTTTTAAAAGGCGAAAGTTAAGCTCGGATTGTCAACATAGTTAAGTCATTTTCGTTTCTTGAAAAATGTCGTTGGGCTTAAGTTGAAAATGAATTTGGAAACTTTTAAGCTACGTCTGACAGCGGAGTAATTAATTAAAAGATAAATGGGTTTTGGACTCAAGTCAATACGAGTAAGATTTTTGTTGAGAAGTGAGTTTTTGTGAAGATTTAGCTTAGAGGTTTATGTCCCTTGCATTAAAAATATCTCTGGATCCGGTGAAATCGGCCTCAACTACCATATTTGAGATTGGTAACTAGTTTTGTAAAGCGATTCTGCCACAGAGACATGAGTGGATCCGGTGGGATCGACCTCAACCCCAATGAAGCTCCAGACTAAGCGAAAATGGAATGTTATTAAAAATTTGACAAATTCAAGAACCAAAAACTCGAGCAATCAATAAATTTATAGAAAAAGTATTGAAAAACAAATTATTTAACTGTAACAACAATAATTTCGAATAAGCATTAAAAAATGATGAAATAAATAAAAACTCGGCAAATCACATGTTCTCAAATATCAACTAAAAAAATTAAAAATCGCAGCTATACAGCGTATTCTCAAATCTATAGTTAACAAATGGAAATAGTATATTATTCAACGAGTGGGAAATGGTGGATATTACTCACGAGAATAAAGTTTGCGCAATCATCTGAGTGAGTAATAGCCATTTCCCACGAGTAGAATACTATACTTTTTCTATGATTATTCAATAATTGGAGCGAACTTTGCAATATTAAATTTCATTTGGAAGGACAACTAGTTTACTTAAAGTGAGGTTAGGTTGTTAACACGATGACTATAAAACAAGTATAGACGGCCAAATGATGGATTCGAAGGTTGGCTCTAAAGCAGTGGTGTAGATCATTTCGTTATTTAACAATTGAGTAATGAGAAAAAAGTCACTGGTATGAGTAAAGATTCACATTAACCAATAGAAAGTGCATGTATAATACATCTATTATTGAATTGTCATAGAAAAACTATTTTATTATCCATTTTAGCAAAAAAGTATTTTTTATAAAAAGTTTTTCTTGCAAAAAGAAACTGATTCATCCAGAAATTATATTATATTTTTTCATGTATGGTGAAGGTTAGAAAGTCCTTGGAATTTAAAAAAAAAGTAAGATTATTTTCACATGGAATTTCGTTTATCATTTGAGTAATGTGATTCTAATCAATTTTCATAAATAAAATTTTCCTTAAAAATTGAAATTAGAGGTAGTTTACCCTTAGGTAAAATCAACATTTTTGCAAAGTAGGTAGGACTTAATTTCTAATTGAATCATGTTTTTTTAAGCAATAAAACTTTCTACGAAAAATACTATTTATTATGATAATATTTAATTTGTTTATTTAATTTGAGCACAGGCTGTATAAATAAATTAATCGAAAAATTAAATCACCAAAAAACTAAGCAATTGGGGAAAAAAATTGAATTAATAATTTGTTGGAAATAATTTAACAAACAAATTAATAAAGCTTTAATGCAAATGAAAAAACTAAAAAAATAAATGTTGCTACAGGAGGCGGAGGCAAAACAGGTTAATTCATCTCTTTCTTCAGTTCCCCCCTCTTCCTAGTATGCACCAGCATTGAGGTGGTCGTTTTCTTCAGTGAGGCAGGTCAGTATGACAAAAAATCATCAATATGGCATTTATTTGAGGAAATTCGAGAAATTTACCTTACGAGTCTCTGCAAACCTCCAGAGATAGCAACAGTCACTCCTCAATCCACCAAGAAACTTTTGTCAAAACATCATCAAGATTACATTATTTCACCCTATTTTTTAGAGCCTCTGCAAACCTCCTCAATTGAGTTGGAACGTTCAAACTAGCATCACTCACTCCTTAAACCCCCAAGCAATTCAGACTTAGTAAAATTGAGAGAAGGTACCATTGGTCTGATAAGAACTGTTAGCAGCAAGCAAAGTAGCATGGATTCAGCAACAAAAGGAAAACTCAAGCGGATGAACAGTAAAGACTTGATCGGAAATCGTAATCTTCTGGATAAGGTATTGGTAAGAGCACCTCCACAACACAGGAATCATTTGGAAAACCTTCCATAGGCTTTTTTTGATGTTCCATCTGCAGGAAAGTAGATAGCATGGAAGACTTACACCAGGCACCAACCAAAGAAATCAGTTCAAGCCTCAAAGAGGAGTTCCAGTGGGTATAAATTGCCATGATGCCAAACAAGAAAAAAAAAAAAAAAAAAAAAAAAAAAAAAAAAAAAAAAAACTTACACAAATAAAAAGGTGGATGTTAATATACAATATGTAGACAACCTTGAAGAGCCAACACGATAATCCCAATCTATTTCACTCATCGCTATCTGGAAAATAATTGAATCCTGTGTAACATAATACGCCGACCCATCATGGTAGAATAACACAACCACATAGGCTTAAACTATACCCAACTAAAATCTGGATGAGACGTAATCGAGATCGGTGATCAATGCTGTGCCCTACAAGCGGGCCCCGTGTTTGGGCCGCTCTTGTCGTATTTTTTCGCATTTGGAATCCCCGTGCGACATGCAAATGCACTTAGGAAGCGACATGACGTCACGCCGTGCATGCGAACTTATGCAACACGTGCTACATCTCTCACAGCGCGATGGACGGCTTCGGAGGGTCCAAAGACTTTTTTTGCGTAAAATGCTCTTGTAGAGAGTTTGCAGGTGGAAAGAGAAATGTGAAGTTTTTGCGTAACTTAGTATAAAATAAAAATCCAGCTAGGATTAAACAAAGTTTTGGAGAATATATTATACTAGTCGACGTGTACATAAAATTAGCGGTGAGCTTAGAACCCCCCAAGCAAAATCAGATAATGAGAAAAGCTTCGGAAGCCCTTTTAATTGAATTTATAGTAATTAGCATGCATTTTGGAAACCCGTTAATTAATGGCGTGTCGAGGTTAGAGTTTAGAAATTGTTCGGATTTATCTTGAGATCGTAGGAGGATGTGCTGATACTATTATGCTGCTAGTGTAGTTGCTAAAGGTTCAGACTGGTGAATTGAAATTGATATTTGAATTAGCTAATATTGGGTTCAGGACAGAGAGGTACCTCTTGTTCTGTTGTTGACTTTTGGTTGTTCAAGGGTTTTTTGTTGATAATTTGAGAGATCTGATTATCTGTTACATTTCCATGGACTAACATTTGAAATTTGTGTGATGTTTTGAGCCATTGAAAGCATTTTTCCGTCCTTCTGCTCCGCTATTTATTAACCAATCTCAATGCAAAACATATTTTTTGTTTTTAACATATTTATCAACATTCAAATTTTTTATTACAATGATTAAAGTAGAGGACCATTTTTTTTTTCAAAATGCCCTCTTTCGCATCAAAATCCATCAATAAATAACCGAGTTATGACGTTTTGAAATTTTTTTCAATATCTCAGGAACGGTATTATGTTTTTTTTTTATTTGATGTAACTCCGCTATTTATGAACCGATTCAAATGCAAAAAAGCATTTTGTGAGGTTTTTTATGGTCTCTCCAACTGACTCATTTTCATTATTCGCTATTTTGATTTGGGTATATTTATCAACATTCAAATTTTTGATTATCATGATTAAAGTAGACGACAAAATTTTCTTCAAAATGCCTTTTTTCGCATCAAAATCCATCAATAAATAACCGAGTTATGACGTTTTGAAATGTTTGTCAATATCTCAGGAACGGTTTTATGTTTTTGTTTTTTTGATTTGCTGTAGCTCCGCTATTTATGAACCGATTTCAATGCAAAAAAGAAGCATTTTGTGAGGTTTTTTATGGTCTTTCCAACTGGCTCACTTTCATTATTCCCTATTTTTATTTGGGCATATTTATCAACATTCAACTTTTTGATTATTATGATTGAAGTAGAGGACAAAATTTTCTTCAAAATTCGTTTTTTCGCATCAAAATCCATCAATAAATAACCAAGTTATGACGTTTTGAAATTTTTATTTGGGTTGGATTTTGCACCAAATTAAACAAAAATAATCAGATTTCGATAAAATTATTCATGGGAAAGTCAAAATGAAAAAAAAATATCCTCTCAAAGTAGAAAAATTTATTTTGAGCCTTCGCACAAAAAAGTTTTAATTTCAACGATGGAGGATTGAATTTTGCATTAAATAAAAGAAAATACTTAGTTTTCATTTTCAATATAATTATTCATGGTGAAGTCAAAATCAATAAAAAAAATCCCCTCTCAAAGTAGAAAATCTTATTTTAACCCTTCTTCCAGAAAAAAACACATAAAATCCGCAATTTTAACGATGGAGGGTTGAATTTTGTCCTTGATTAAAGAAAAATATTCAAAGTGAGAAATTTTATTTTACGCTTCCTTGTACAGAAAAAAATAGGAAATCTTTTAACGATGAAGGGTCGAATTTGGCACTAAATTAATGAAAAATAATTATTAGTTCTTGGTTTAATCATTTTTCATGGTGAAGTCAAAGTCAATAAAAACAAAAATGTCACCCTCTCAAAAAAGAAAATTACCTATATATTAACTTTCTTGCACAGAAAAAATCATGATAATATCTTCAATTTTAACGATCAAGAAAAATAACTCGTTTTTAATATAATAATTCATTGTGGAGTCAAAATCAATAAAAAGAACCCCTCTCAAAGTGAAGTAAACTTTATTTCAATGGAGGGTTGAATTTTGCACCAAATTAAGGAAAAATAACTAGTTGTCAATATGTCAATATAATTCTTCATGGGGAAGTCAAAATCAATAAAACAAACATTTTAGCCTCCCAAAGTAGACAATTTTATTTTATGCCTCCTTGTACAAAAAAATCATAAAATCTTTTATTTTAAGGAGGGTTGAATTTTTCACCAAATTAAATAACAATGATTGGTTTTCAATATAAATTATTCATGGTTAAGTCAAAATCAATAATACAAAAATCTCACACTCTCAAAGTAAAAAATTTTATTTTAAGCCTTCTTGCACAATAAAATTTTAACGATAGAGGGTTCAATTTTTCACCAAATTAAAGAATAAAAAAATTAAGTTTTCATAATAATTAGTACCTCGACTTAGTTATGATGAAGTCAAAGTCAATAAAAACAAAAATTTCAACTTTTCGAGGTAAAAAACTTTTATTTTTAGCCTTCTTACACAAAAAAAAAAACATAAAATAGAGGGTTAAATTTTGCTCTAAATTGAAGAAACAACCAGTTTTTAATATAATTATTTTTGGTTATCAATGTTTTTCTCATGTAAATTGGTTGCATAAACGAAGAAGATCACGACATACCTTATGTAGTCTTGTAATAAAGCCATGCACATCTAAGCTTCCAACCAGCATCTCTAACGAAGTTAATTACAGATAAAACAACTGCTACTACTTAATCATATTTACCTTTTCGCGATTAATTGCTTACCGCCCCCGATACCAGGCTAGCGCAGTCGCTCGAACATAAATCCACATTCGATGACGTTCGTCACGCCTCGCAACGAACCGCACAGTGGCAGCCTCATTGGTGCGCCGTAAATTAGCAAAATCATAATTGGTTTTTGCCAATGTAATTGAACGTCTTAACGATTGGAAGGTTATTTGTTTTACTGATTTATACTGCTATGGGAAATTGTAGATAGGCCGGTGAAAGGGTTTGTAGAGAGGCAATTAATCGGATGATCAGAACTCATATTGATATGTTGTAATTAGTTTTATAGTGTTTTGTTTTTTTTCTGCTCATAATAAGTCATCCTGTACGAGGTTAATTCTAGCTGTTGATATTGGAGTGGTTTATCATATTGTAGATGACAGTTTGTAATTATTAAATGTCGAACAAGGAAATTGAAAAGGCTTGTGGTATAACCTGGAGCTGCACTGGATTCTCCTTGTGTTGCCAGAACTGGTTCTCTGGGTGAAGAGGGAAGTGATGGCAACATATTATTATGTTAGAACTAGCTCTTCACCCGGGCGGTTGATAGATATAATGAAAGAGGAATATGTAGAAATTAGATTTTCCAGAAATATCAGCACTTATTTTAACCCCTTCCAGATAAAATTTTGAACGTGTTTTCTGACCTTATATATTAATGCTCAAAGAGTATTTTTGTCCCCTTCCTAATGTTGCGGCCGGACCTTTTTTTTATGAAAGGTCTTTGTCCATGGATGAATCATGAAGTAGGTACTCTTTATATTTTGGATCATAACCATTAATATTAGTAAAACAATTGAATAGAGAATATATAAGATGGGGACATCTACACCAAGGGTATAGAAGTAATAATAGAATTCTGTATCAAAAATATGTCTCATGACGTTTGTTAGTCGCATGAAAGGAAATTCTGTCAAATAGGTTGTCTCACTTCGAAATTTACGACTACGATTACTCACAGCCCAGAGTTGTCAAAATATCAGCTGATTTGGATTGCTCATTGCTCTATTTGAAGAAGACATTGGTCAACTTCACGAGACTGCCAAACATCATAAGGAAAATCAAGAAACCAATGAATCAAATAACCAGAGTATCAAAGAACCAAGAAACCAGGGAACCAAGAAAATTACAGAATCAAAGAAAACAGAAGGAAAGAAATCAAGGAACCAAAAAATCACGGAACTCACGAACTAAGGAATCAAGAAATCAAAGAACCAAAGAATCACAGAGCTCACGAACCAAGTAATTGAAAAACCAAAGAACCAAACAGACCAAAGAATCAATGCACCAAAGAACCAAAGAATCAAAATACCAAAGAAACAGAGAACCAAAAATCCAAAGAACCAAAGAACCGAGGATCCAAAGAATCAAAGAGCCAAAGAACCAAAGATCCAACGAACCAAGGATCCAAAGAACAAAAACCAAAGAACCAAGGAACCAAAAAGACAAGGAACCAAGGAACAAAAGAATCAATGAACCAATGAATCATGGAACCCAAAAACCAAGGAACTAAGAAACCAAGGAACCAAAGAACCAAGGGATCTGGGAACCAAAAATCCAAGAAATCATGGAATAAAAGAATCAAGGAACCTAGTAACCAAGGAATCTAATCCAAGTCCAAAAAAAAACAAATACTCACTTTTATATTAGTATACAGCAAATGCCAAACAACTTTCTACCCACGTCATAATTTCCACCTTGCACGTTTTTATGAAGTTTGCTAGTGGCCAAATTTTGCCACCAGCAAATCACAATACATAATAACTCGCTTGGTGGCAATTATGACGTGAATCGAAAGTCGTTTGGCATTTGCTGTATTCTTATTACTCTGACCAATTCTGTTCATTGATAATACATAGTTTCATTATTAATTTTAAACTCCTTCAACGTACCAAATAACCAAGGAACCAAAATACCAAAAAAACAAAGAACCAAGGAACCTTAAAACCAAAGACAAAGAGAAGAAGATATAGAAAGAGATGCGCAAGAAGAAAACAATAACTACAAGGAAAATATAGAAGATGAAATTAGTAATAACAGACAAGAAGAAATTAGCAAGACTAGCAGCCAAAGAGTTTCCAGAAATGACCCAATCGAAGAGTTTTCACTTTGGACAAAGTTACCGATTTGTTAATGGAACCACTGCCAAAGGAAAAGCATGAGAAGTTTTTGAAGATTTTGAGAATAAAAAGTCAGTTTTAGAGTTAAAGGTTTCAAATTGTTATTCATACAGCTGAGATTCCAAGAGAAATGACTAAAGATCACATCTTTTGTGAGGCGTGTGGTCCGTTACTGTCGGCGCAATTGACACCTATGGATGAAAAACCCGGACTTCATAGAAATTTTGAGGTACATCCATCCAGGGACGAGTTGTGGATCACTCAGACAGAACCATCAATACGCAAATTTGGTTCTCTATCTGCTGGGAGTCTGCGATAGATGTGGTCGCCTGAGAAAGAAAGTCCTTGTAGCGGTTTCCGTTCTGGGGAGGAGTTGAGGGACCTTAGCTGGGAAGGCCTGCTCCGCTTCACAATGGAGACCAAACCCACTGAGCTTCTGTCTCCAACCCTCACCAACCAAAGCTTGCGTTGAGGCTAATCTAGAATTGGAGAACAAAATTATGCCACACACTAAAAGTCCTGGTCACAAGCAAAAATACATTAATAACTGTTCCTAGAACTATTGTCTACTAATTTCTCAATATCGTAACAATTCTACAAGATGTCACTGGTATAAACGATACAAATACCGTGACACATGAAAGTGACAATGAAAAAATAATGACATGGTACAATGTCTGGACGATATCCGACAAGTTCCAATTTACGAAATCACTGTTTTGCCAACCGTATTACAAAAAACACGGGTGTTCTTGCCAAATTAGAAGTTGAAGTAGCTGGCGATGTTGAAATATTTATTTGTTGTGATGACTGTTGTATATTAAAGTAAAAAGTGCACAAATATTTCGTGTCGCGCATAAATTCGAAAAAATAAATCGCTGTCTATTCTGCTGGTGACATTCATTGGATGCGTCTTTTTATGTCGTCGAGAGGCCCGTTTATAAATTGCCACTCTATGTAGAGTGCGCACCAATTTTTGCTACATGAGCAACTGTTCCCCATGTAGAGATGGAAACGGGTCGATACCAACATAAAATTATCTGTAACACAAAAATATCGAATGTATTACTCAAGGCAACATAAAACTGACTCAAAATCGAGTTCGTCAGGATGTTTTTTTATTTTCAATTGCCATTAATACCAGTTTGATTGAATATTTTGACGAATTCCCTGTATCGATACGAAACACCTGTCTATAGTCCAGAGTTTTGGACACAGGATTGATGCACAGGAGGGGGAGTGACGGGCTTATTTTCCAAAGTGCCTTTGTCATTGGTAAAAATAACAATGAACCAACGCTGTCCGAAATGAAAAATGCAAATGTGTAGGGGGATAATGTAATATATAGATTCAATGACAGTTTTATTTTATAGAATAACTACAGGGAATGTTAGCCATTAGTATGCGAGGTTTATAAGTTCCTTTACTGGCTTGGTTTTCACCATGAAAAAAGATTGGCTGCTGTTCTGAAAGATTGAACCTATATCAAAATATCTCTTGTATTTCCTGTTCTTGTTAAGTTTTTGGGGGCAAGAATCCTGAAAATTTCCTACCAGTCAATTCTAACCAATCATAGGCTTGCATTTTATTATGTTGCTATGGCAACGACTTAATTTTATCGGAAATCACCCTGCTCATAATCACGTGACTGAAAGATTAATGACAGTGGAAATCTCCCTGGCTTTGCATCTGGATGTAGCTCCCATATGATTACAGTGTTGCCGTCCCCACTCTTCCTAACAATCCCAACCCAACCCAACTTTCACAGACAGAGATGAGGCAAACGGCAACAGTGTGGTTGGTGCATGGGAGCTACATCCAGCCGCGAGTGCTTGACAGCTGTTGAAAACACCGACAAATATTTTTGATAAATGATTTATTTTCAACTTCCAATACAAAGTTGCAATGTTATCAATTATGGACAAGATTGGTTATAGCTTCGAAATGTTTTATAAAATCCTGATTCCCTTCTTTCTTCCTCAATGGCGAGTAGAGTAAGGAGCCGTTGGTTTCTTCCACTAAATGCGAGGTGAGTCCTGGGTTATGTTTTTTCCAATGATCAGTTTTGGCATGAAATTTTCTTGCCGAATCTCCCTAGAGCTCGAATTAAAAATCCGGAAATTTGTACTCGTTGCGAATTTTTCAAGAAAATTCTCAACAAATTCGCAACTCGACAAAATTTCCGGAAATAATTCGAGCTCTAGAGAGATTATGAGTGATAACATTCTTCACCGAACTGTTGATCATCATCTACATCAATACCATCATCAAAAGCATCGATTTCATCAACATCAGCAGATGATGATGATGATGTGTGGCCTCTTCACTCCATCAATATACGAAGCAGACCCCACATTTTGAAATTTCTTGTCAATAACTCAAAACCATCGGCCTCATTAACCTCACCATGAAATATAGAGTTTTTATGTCACCCAATGTAGACATACTAAAAATTTATCACTATCACCTATTACTTAAAATTTATTAGTAAACCCATTACTTAAACGTTAATATGCGTAATTTTCGCCTCTACTGAAAACCAGATGACTTTAATGCACCAAAAATCGCGCTTCAAAGGAGCATAACGGGGAAATAATTTTTGGAAATGCCTCGTAAAATAATTCCGAAATGAAGTTTATGGTAAAAACAAGTGCTTCCTAATGTCAAAGCATAGCGGCGACAAATCTGGAACGCATAAAGTTGCGGGGAAGAGTGCTTGGGAATTATAGCCTTAGCGCAAACATAACTTTAGGCAACTTACTGATGTCTCAATGGCGCCTGGGTAGTTACAAGAAAATTTAATTTCTGCATTCCACTGATTATCAACTTGCTTGATTTGGTATTTTTCGAAAATTCGCGACAATACGGCGGACAGTGGCGACAGAGGGCCGCGAGATTAAGATCGTGTGTATCGGATCCGCGGGCACGCTCGGCTCCCGTATATAAATTTTGCGGCTTCTTTGCTTTGATTTGTTGGCAATTAGCGATGGAAAATCTTCGTCGGGGAGGTAGAGCCGCTCTAGATGGTCTTTATTAAGGTACTTGGGTGATCGTTTAGCTTACATGTGCACGAAGGATTCTAGACGACAAATTTCCGTGTGGCGCATCAATTTATCTTGTGAATTATCTTGATTCAACTGGATATAGGTGTGTTGTAAGTCGATCATGCGTGGAAGTACTAAAGATTCATGTCAAACACAAATATGCCTTACAAAGTTACAATATCCAGGATATCTCAACCCATCATGAGTGTAGTTTGAGGATATGCTAAGCGGAATTCTATGATACTCACGGATTATGATATAAGAAATTATAATCAGAATATTGATCCTTACCAGTGAAAGATAGCAAGAATCAGAAAGTACACAGTGTATAGGGACCAGAAAATTTAATACTACAAGCTACAAGAGTTCTAGATGCATAGATGAAAGAAGTTCTACGAGACTACCAGAAGAAAGCAAGCAAACATATTCCCTTGGGCGTAAGTGGTTTCAATTAAAGCAAACTTGGTTGATGTATCACTGACCTCCAAATTGATGAGCAGGAGATAAAATGTTGGCATGGACACTCAAGAGTTCCAATTTGTCGCATGTCTCTCCGAAATAGCTTTGCTGCTTGAGGTGGAGAAGAAGGATAATGTAGAAGGATGGGGAAAGCATTACAATACCAATGCTCCTTTCTCTACTCCATCAAATTCTACGAAGAAATACCTTGCAAATACCTGAAGATACGTTCGACAGCTGCCCCATGGGTCGTTGAACCTGCTTTAATAAGCTATATCGTATCTGGAAAGCTGTGTCGCAAATGAAGACTTCCTAGGATTCGCGTTAACTTGAATTTGCTTGTGATCCCAAGCCTTTAAGTATCAATATTTACAGATCCAAGACTTCGGCATGTTATCGACTTTTGGAATCAATGTTGCTGGATTATGGTATCGATCTTTGGTGATTTGAGAGTTGGTTATGGATGTCCTAATATTTCGTATCAACTTATTGATGAGCAGATCTTTATTCGTATCAATATTTAGTCATCCCAGACTTCTAATGGTATATATGTTTGTGAATCCAATACTTTCGGTATCGACGTTTGTTCTTGCGATACTTTTGGTAATCATAGGTCTGGTATCGTTTGGCCTTCTGAGGCGTTAGATAGGTATTTGAAGACTTTTGGTATCGATTTGAAAGTATATTTCCTCCTCCATATCTCCCTGTAACACTGCAAATACTGACTTCATTTGGGTCAAGCTTAGTTGTCAGTGACACAGGACATCTTATTGAACTGAATTTAAAAAAAAAATGTTTCAGAATCTATTCCTTTTCTTAGGGGAATCTCTCGACTACGAATTGCATAATTTTTTCACCAGAGTTCCTTTTGGTCCGGAATACCCACTTGCTCTCTGGGGCTTTTCTCAACGACCAAATCACAGGTCTCTCGATCCATGGCAGCAATCCATGAAACTTTGACTACGATTCAGCATACTGGATCTTACAGCTCGGTAGAGAAGGCAGAATAGGTCAGAAAAGTGAGCATCACAACTCCTTTGTTTCTTCTTGGAACAGAGTTTTATATTAGGTAATGCATGAAGAATAGACATCCATCTGGGTTGAGTGGTTCTTGAGAGAGCACCACTTGACAAAATCCTCTGAATGTACTCAAGAAAAGACAAAAAGGGATGAGTATCTCCTTTCCAGAAATGGACTGATTGTTTCAAGGGTAGTTATGTCTGCAATGTGGCAGAAAAGTGAGCATCACAATCCCTCTTTTTCTTCATGGAACAGAGTTTTCTATTAGGTAATGCATAAAGAAGAGACATCCATCTGGGTTCAGTGGTTCTTGAGAGAGCACCACTTAACAAAATCGTCTGAATGTACTCAAGGAAAGACAAAAAAAACGGAGGAGTATCTCCTTCCTGAAGGGGAGTGATTCTTTTGATGATAGTTATGTCTGCAATGTGGCAGAAAAGTGAGCATCACAATCCCTTTGTTTCTTCATGGAACAGAGTTTTCTATTAGGTAGTGCATGAAGAATATACATCCATCTGGGTTTAGTAGTTCTTGAGAGAGCACCACTTAACAAAATCTTCTGAATGTACTCAAGGAAAGACAAAAAAAAACGGAGGAGTATCTCCTTTCCTGAAGTGGAGTGATTCTTTCAAGGGTAATTATGCCTGCAGTGTGGCAGAAAATTGATCATCACAATCCCTCTTTTTCTTCATGGAACAGAGTTTTCTATTAGGTAATGCATGAAGAAGAGACATCCATCTGGGTTGAGTGGTTCTTGAGAGAGCACCATTTAACAAAATCGTCTAAATGTATTCAAGGAAAGACAAAAAAAAACGGAGGAGTATCTCCTTTCCAGAAGTGGACTGATTCTTTCAAGGGTAGTTATGTCTGTAATGTGGCAGAAAAGTGAGCATCACAATCCCTCTTTTTCTTCATGGAACAGAGTTTTCTATTAGGTAATGCATGAAGAAGAGACATCCATCTGGGTTAAGTGGTTCTTGAGAGAGCACCATTTAACAAAATCGTCTAAATGTATTCAAGGAAAGACAAAAAAAACGGAGGAGTATCTCCTTTCCAGAAGTGGACTGATTCTTTCAAGGGTAATTATGCCTGCAGTGTGGCAGAAAATTGATCATCACAATCCCTCTTTTTCTTCATGGAACAGAGTTTTCTATTAGGTAATGCATGAAGAAGAGACATCCATCTAGGTTGAGTGGTTCTTGAGAGAGCACCATTTAACAAGATCGTCTAAATGTATTCAAGGAAAGACAAAAAAAACGGAGGAGTATCTCCTTTCCAGAAGTGGACTGATTCTTTCAAGGGTAGTTATGTCTGTAATGTGGCAGAAAAGTGAGCATCACAATCCCTCTTTTTCTTCATGGAACAGAGTTTTCTATTAGGTAATGCATGAAGAAGAGACATCCATCTGGGTTGAGTGGTTCTTGAGAGAGCACCATTTAACAAAATCGTCTAAATGTATTCAAGGAAAGACAAAAAAAACGGAGGAGTATCTTCTTTCCAGAAGTGGACTGATTCTTTCAAGGGTAGTTATGTCTGTAATGTGGCAGAAAAGTGAGCATCACAATCCCTCTTTTTCTTCATGGAACAGAGTTTTCTATTAGGTAATGCATGAAGAAGAGACATCCATCTGGGTTAAGTGGTTCTTGAGAGAGCACCATTTAACAAAATCGTCTAAATGTATTCAAGGAAAGACAAAAAAAACGGAGGAGTATCTCCTTTCCAGAAGTGGACTGATTCTTTCAAGGGTAGTTATGTCTGCAATGTGGCAGAAAAGTGAGCATCACAATCCCTTTGTTTCTTCATGGAACAGAGATCTCAATAAGGTAATGCACAATGAAGGAACATCCATCTGGGTTGAGTGGTTCTTGAGAGAGCACCATTTAACAAAATCGTCTAAATGTATTCAAGGAAAGACAAAAAAAACGGAGGAGTATCTCCTTTCCAGAAGTGGACTGATTCTTTCAAGGGTAGTTATGTCTGCAATGTGGCAGAGAAGTGAGCATCACAATCCCTTTGTTTCTTCATGGAACAGAGTTTTCTATTAGGTAATGCATGAAGAAGAGACATCTATCTGGGTTGAATAGTTCTTGAGAGAGCACCACTTGACAAAATCCTCTAAATGTATTCAAGGAAAGACAAAAAAAAACGGAGGAGTATCTCCTTTCCAGAAGTGGACTGATTCTTTCAAGGGTAGTTATGTCTGTAATGTGGCAGAAAAGTGAGCATCACAATCCCTCTTTTTCTTCATGGAACAGAGTTTTCTATTAGGTAATGCATGAAGAAGAGACATCCATCTGGGTTGAGTGGTTCTTGAGAGAGCACCATTCAACAAAATCGTCTAAATGTATTCAAGAAAAGACAAAAAAAAACGGAGGAGTATCTCCTTTCCAGAAGTGGACTGATTCTTTCAAGGGTAGTTATGTCTGCAATGTGGCAGAAAAGTGAGCATCACAATCCCTCTTTTTCTTCATGGAACAGAGTTCTCTATAAGGTAATGCATGAAGAAGAGACATCCATCTGGGTTGAGTGGTTCTTGAGAGAGCACCATTTAACAAAATCGTCTAAATGTATTCAAGGAAAGACAAAAAAAAACGGAGAAGTATCTCCTTTCCAGAAGTGGACTGATTCTTTCAAGGGTACTTATGTCTGCAATGTGGCAGAAAAGTGAGCATCACAATCCCTCTTTTTCTTCATGGAACAGAGTTTTCTATTAGGTAATGCATGAAGAAGAGACATCCATCTGGGTTGAGTGGTTCTTGAGAGAGCACCACTTAACAAAATCCTCTAAATGTATTCAAGGAAAGTCAAAAAATCGGGGAAGTATCTCCTTTCCAGAAGTGGACTGATTCTTTCAAGCGTAGTTAGGTCTGCAATGTGGCAAAGAAGTGAGCATCACAATCCCTCTTTTTCTTCATGGAACAGAGTTTTCTATTAGGTAATGCATGAAGAAGAGACATCCATCTGGGTTGAGTGGTTCTTGAGAGAGCACCATTCAACAAAATCGTCTAAATGTATTCAAGAAAAGACAAAAAAAAACGGAGGAGTATCTCCTTTCCAGAAGTGGACTGATTCTTTCAAGGGTAGTTATGTCTGCAATGTGGCAGAAAAGTGAGCATCACAATCCCTCTTTTTCTTCATGGAACAGAGTTTTCTATTAGGTAATGCATGAAGAAGAGACATCCATCTGAGTTGAGTGGTTCTTGAGAGAGCACCATTTAACAAAATCGTCTAAATGTATTCAAGGAAAGACAAAAAAAAACGGAGAAGTATCTCCTTTCCAGAAGTGGACTGATTCTTTCAAGGGTACTTATGTCTGCAATGTGGCAGAAAAGTGTGCATCACAATCCCTCTTTTTCTTCATGGAACAGAGTTCTCTATAAGGTAATGCATGAAGAAGAGACATCCATCTGGGTTGAGTGGTTCTTGAGAGAGCACCATTTAACAAAATCGTCTAAATGTATTCAAGGAAAGACAAAAAAAAACGGAGAAGTATCTCCTTTCCAGAAGTGGACTGATTCTTTCAAGGGTACTTATGTCTGCAATGTGGCAGAAAAGTGAGCATCACAATCCCTCTTTTTCTTCATGGAACAGAGTTTTCTATTAGGTAATGCATGAAGAAGAGACATCCATCTGGGTTGAGTGGTTCTTGAGAGAGCACCACTTAACAAAATCCTCTAAATGTATTCAAGGAAAGTCAAAAAATCGGGGAAGTATCTCCTTTCCAGAAGTGGACTGATTCTTTCAAGCGTAGTTAGGTCTGCAATGTGGCAAAGAAGTGAGCATCACAATCCCTTTGTCTCTTCATGGAACAGAGATTTCAATATAAGGTAATGCATGTAGAAGAGACATCCCTCTGGGTCAAGTAGTTCTTGAGAGAGCACCACTCAACAAAATCCTCTGAATGTATTCAAGGAAAGACAAAAAATCGGAAGAGTATCTTCTTTCCAGAAGTGGACTGATTCTTTCAAGGGTAGTTATGTCTGCAATGTGGCAGAAAAGTGAGCATCACAATCCCTTTGTTTCTTCATGGAACAGAGTTTTCAATAAGGTAATGCATGGAGAAGAGACATCCATCTGGGTTGAGTGGTTCTTGAGAGAGCACCACAAACAAAATCCTCTAAATGTACTCAAGGAAAGACAAAAAACGGAGGAGTATCTTCTTTCCTGAAGTGGAGTAATTCTTTCAAGTGTAATTACGCCTACAATGTTACAGAGAAGTGAGCATCACAATCCCTTTATTTCTTCATGGAACAGAGATTTCAATAAGGTTATGCATGAAGAAGAGACATCTATGTGGGTTGAGTAGTTCTTGAGAGAGCACCACTTGACTGAATCCTCTAAATGTACACAAGAAAAGACAAACAGGGAAGAGTATCTCCTTTCCAGAAATGGACTGATTCTTTCAAGGGCAGTTATGTCTGCAATGTGGCAGAAAAGTGGGGCTCATAATCCCTTCTCATCCAAGGAAACATAGCAGTCGTGGTTTTCCATAAGTATCAATATTTTGTTTTTCATGAAATAAAGTTCCCAAGGTGATGCATGAAGAAAAGAAGTCATTCATCTGGGTTGAGCAGTTCTTGAAGGAGCATGGAAGACAAAAAACGTTTCAGCAGTCAACGTTTTCAGATTGTTTGGCCCCCTCGCTATGCTGGCTCTACTCTTTCGCCGGGACAATCCGATATCAAGAAAGTACTATAGAGTATGGAGGAGGTCGACCTTACAAATACCGACATCAAAACAAGACGAAACGACGTTTTTCTCCTACTGCTTGAGTATGGAGCTGGTATAATGGTTGCGATCCCAAAGTAACTGTTCTATACGTTTCAAAATTTCAGCTATTTTTCTTGGTGAGGACCTTCAACTTAGTTATAATCTTAATTTGTCATCTCGGCTCAATGTGTTTGTCTTATGTAACCACACGTCCCAATTATCATCATTATCGGTGTGACCGTCCGTCAAGTCTGGCGTTTCTTTAAAACTTGTTCACTACATAAAAATGCAAATTACTTTCGTATGCAGAGCATATTCCAAATACATTAATTTGCCAGATGGCAATAATTAAAATGCGAGCAAAACGTTACATGTGTTATGCTGCACTTATTAAATATCAGGTGACACGAAGTTGTCACCTGTGTTTTACATAAATTCACTTATTATTTCAAGTTTCCTTCTCCCAGGTTGGTTCTAGAAGAGTTATTAATACGCTAGTAAATCTACAAAATGACACGTGGAATTCCCCCTATATCCATCAGGTTTGAAACGTTCATCCGCCTAAATACCTCGGACGAGTACGAACACATGTATCTTCGACTTCAACACCTCTTAAAACTTATTTTCGACTGCTCCTACTGTCACTGTTGGATTAATTTCGAAAGTGTTATTCTGGATAAGCGAAAAGTCGGGACAGCTGCGGATGGTGCATGCATGGATACTTGTATCCCCGTTTTTTCGATCCCAATCCGAACATGTTATGGGCGGCGAGTACTAATTTCTTTCTATTAATCTGGGTTATTCCTGTTGGTGGATTTAGTCCAATGGTACTCGAGCCAATGAATTTAATTGGGTATATGAGAAGGATTATTAGTATAAAATCTCAGGCATTTACGACAACCGCGTTGATAGTCGGTAATGGATCAATTTCATTTTGATTAAAGGCATCTACCGGCGGAAGCGATCACTGTACAGAGCCGTAGTTGAAGAGACGCATAATCTTGAAGTTTGATGAGGAACTAGTTAGTGAGGAATATGCAACGGAATTTTAATCTATCACTAGTTTATTCTATATTTTTATGGTATTTTTTGCAAACACGTCACTTAATCCTATTCCTGAAACTACCGAAAAACAGAAACGTTGGGTAACCCAGAGGAAGATCGTCCTGCTTCCTTGGGTGCAAAACGAACCTATGTATAATATGTGGAAAGAACCAAATCATAGTAAGGGGGACAAGGAAGTCTTCAAAGGGTTTGATCAATTGGTCGGACAAGGAGAAGAAATAATTTTTCTTTTTTGAATTTTTTTTTGTTGGGTCTATGTATTTTTTTTCTCATAGTTTTATTTTTAATCTTTTTACTGTTCTTACAACAACTTTTTCACTATTTTTTGCATGTTTTTCATTTTTCATTATCATCTTCAGCTTTTTTTTTCAGTTCTAGGTGAACCTTTCTATAGTTATGTATTTTGAGAAATTTGTTAAATCTTGTAGTTATTCATTTGAAAAAAAAAATATCCAAGGATATGTTTAATGATTGAGGAAGGTTATGTCTATAATTTTCAAAAACAAGAAAATTAAAAATTGGTCCTCGATTAAAAATGTGACCATGTTTCAAAAAAATATATTTTATGGAGTATTTGACATCGTACCATAAATCACTCTGTATATTATTTTCAAGGAGCTTTCATCAACGTCCTGTTATACAGAGTGATTGAGAAAAGTTTTGTCCACTTTTTGGTTTTTGAAAATTGAAAATCGGTCCAAGAATAAGTGTGACGATTTTTCAAAAAAATTGACAGTTATTTTTCGGAACATTCGACATTCTGTCATAAATTATCTTGTATATTATTTTCAAAGGGCCAGTCAAGGTTCAATCATACAGGGTAATTGAGAAAGGATTTGTTTCCTATGAAAATTAAAAATCGGTCCACGAAGAAACTTTGTTAAAAAAATTATTAATCACTTAACATCGTACCTACCTAAGATTCTAAATCACTCTGTATATTATCTTCAACCAATTTGAGTCACAGTCCAATTATACAGGGTGATGAAGGAAAATTTTGACCATAATTTGTTTTTGATTGAAATCGAATTGAAAGAGTTTCAAAAGATATATCAATTCATTTGTGAGACATTTGACATTGTTTCATTAATCACTCTGTAAATTTTCAAGCAGCTTTCGCGAAAGTCAAGTTATACAGGGTGTCCACCCTAAAGTGTTACCACCCCTGTGAAATTTTTGTTTATTAACCAGTTTCGATTTCTTTTTTATAGGTCCTGACAAACACTTTTTTGAACATATAAAAAAATCATTCCAGGGGCGTACTTATGATAATTGTGGTTTGTGGTGGTTCAAAGAAGGTCAAATTTCAGAAAATGGCCGATTAAGGTTCTGTTAACAATTTAATTTTCTAAAAAAATAGCCTTATATCATTTTCTGAAATTTGACCCCCTTTGAACCCTCACCCATAAGAAAGCCACTGAAACCAAATTCGCATATGCTCAAAAAGTGTTTGTCAGGACCTATCAAACAAAAAAAAAATGAAAATTCAAACAAAAATTTTACAGGGGTGGGAACACTTTAAGGTGGACATCCTGTATAGGGTTAAATGAAGACGGTTTTGTCTACAATTCAGTTTTTGGCATCTTTCCATGATTCACTCTGTATATTATTTTCAAGGAGCTCTCAACAAGAGTGATTGGGGCTGGTTTTAACAATTTGGTTTTTGAAAAATCAGTGTACAGATTTTTAAAAAATTATCAATTATTTTGTGGGATATTTGACATTTTACCATGAATCACTCTGTATATTATCTTCAACGAATTTGTGTCATAGTCCAATTATACAAGGTGATTCAGAAGAATGTTGTCTACAATTTGGTTTTTAGAAATTGAAAATCGTTATACGATTTTTAAAAAAATGTCATTAAATGGGGCATACAACGTTCTATTATAAATCTCCCTGTATATTTCCAACGAGCTTTGGTCAAAGTCCAATTATAACGTTTGTTCAACAGATTTTCCCACAATTTTTTCTTTGAAAATCGATCCACAAATAAAAGTGTGACGATTTTTTTAGCGTTGTGGTAGGCTCTCTGAAGGAGGTCAAAATGTTTTCTCCGAGTGGCCTAAGTAAAAGGATGGCGCAAACAACTCCTCCATATCTCTATCGATCTATCAGTCTTCTCGAAAGAGGCGAACACCACATGCTTCAACGTAACAATGGCAGGACATACGTCACCCCAGGTACCACCAAAATCCTTGATTGGCAACCAAGAAAAAGCTGGATAGAAGGAATCAATGAAGGACTAAGAGAAAGAGAAGACGAGGACGATCTATGGAATGGTCGGGCTAGGTGAAGATTAGAAATCGGACATGTATGTCAAAAAAAAAAAAAAAAAAAAAAAAAAAAAAGCGCTTCTGTTGAATAGTGTGTCTTCTCTTTTCTTTTGCTGTAACCAAATTCACTAACCTCTGTCGAAGCTGCCAACTGAGCAGTAGCAACAACCATAATAATTCCCTCATACAATGTACTACTCCATATTACATATTGCTTTTCTTATTGCAACCATAATCTCATCTATTATTACTCTCGTGCTCGATACAATCTACTGAAAGTTGATTATAAATCACTTCATAAAAAATAAAATACCGATGAGGTATTCTTTAGCAAAGCTTTTAGTGGCAAAAACAATATACCACGACATTAAAATTATATACAGCAACAGATTGCGAAAGGTGAATCTTCGGATGCTATTATTTCCAGAACGGTAATATTACATTGGCAAGAACAGGCAAATTGACTGATGGAGTATTTAGTAATTATTACATGATACGGGGGAACGTCGCAGGATATTGTTGTTGTAGCAGTTCTCGTTTTTATCATCCACTGTATGTTTCTTGTTTTTGTTTTAATGTTTGTTTTAAGTCATTGACTTGTGACTCTAACTCGAACAATGCGAACAATGGTATTATCAAACTTTTTTTGCTTTACTTTTCAGTTCGCCCTCCTCACGATCTTAAACCCATATTGTCTATAATAATCCATTAAACGTCGCAATTCGCTTTTAATATCGAATCTCTTATAATGAATGAAATTAGCCGGAACAGTGGACCGGCTAATAGAAGACGTGATCAACCGTTTTTGAGCTGGTATCGCTGATATAAAATTGCTTGGCGATGACCTCAAAATATACAATCAGGAACATAATGGAAATTATGGTTTGATGATGATAATCATTTCCGCACATGTTACTGGTTTATTACCCCAAAATACAAAAACAGAACCAACCACATACATTAACCTCGTCAATTCACATTCTTGTAAGGGTGTGAATGACAAGTTCCGTCCTAATAGACGTCACATACGCCCAACTACCATATATCACTCGTCGCCCATCTCTTTCTATCCCATGGTGCTAATGGTACGATAATTGATGCCCTCTTCCTTGTAGTGGCGCCACGTCTGAACCCTACGTGTCACACCCACTTGCAACAAGTGAACCGGGCATAATAAATTGGGGTTCCATTTTGTGGTTGTAATTTCGGGTATACCAAAATGAATGAGGGAAGGTGAAACTGTGGGCGAACTTAATGGTCTCAAACATGGTGCTGGATTTACATAGTTTAATTTGTAATGTGGACCATCTAATTGTATTTTCTTTTGTTTCAGGATCCTTTCTCGGTAGGTCAACGACGTGGAAAACTACGATTAATGATGCCAACTTAAATTAGTATCTCTCTTCCTATTATCGTATTTATTTGTGAACTCCGCCCACTGGCCACTATCATCATTTGTCATCAGCGCTAATCATCATAGTGCCATTTCGTCATACGGCTGAAAAAAACTGACCGAACACCTTTTTTTTATCGTTACTATCATCAGGTTTGTTCAGCTTGTCGGAGTCACGCAACGAAAATAGCAATGCTACAAATAATGATAGAATCGCTAAAATGATAGAGGCGGGTAATGATGAGTTCCTAAGTAAATAATGATTTAGGTTGTCATTTATCATCAGGGTAAAACTGTGGTGATAGTAGTAGATTTTATTATTAATAATGCCAATTTTTTTCATATCTTCTTCTGGTGTCCCATTTCACTACATATGGACAAAACAGGCCGTAAGTATAAATTCATATATAATATAAAGATAAAATAAAAGAACCCTTTCAACTGATAGTTAATTCCTTAGAACATTGAAAGACTAGAACCAGCATCCCAAGGGCAGGTTGTTTGACTGCTTGACCCTTACACAGTCATATTTTCATAGTTTAATAAAGATATAGATATTATTTAGTCGTCCTTAATTCTAGTCTTTCAATGTTCTAAGGGCAATAAATTCCCTTCAACATGAACACTTACCACAACAAATTTCGATAGGATAATTAAGATATAAATATAGACTTAAAACCCTATAAATATACGCTACACTCAAAATAATCCACCTGCTTTTGACCTGTGGCTGCATTTAAAAAGAAGCGATATTTTTTTTTATTTTGATCGGACGCATTTCTGATCGGATTTAGATAACCGCTTTGGGCTTATTATGACATGTTGGTGCTCTTACGGAAGCAGTTTTTTCAGTTCAATTAATTTTTAAAACAGAGGGTGAAGTCGTTTAATTTTTTTTACACAGACATTCACAGTCTATTGTGACTACTGAACACACAAACGACATTTTCGAGATTTTTATTTGAATTTTGGCACATATCATAAAAAGGGAGATACATACATGGAGTGCGATGTTGTACCGGGTGTCCTACTAGAAATGGCCTTGGCTGTATCTCGGAAAAAAAATTTAATGTGTCAAATGTGATGCTTAGTGCATCAGTTACTCAACCTTTTTTATACGGCTTAAATCTGTTGAGTAAAACAAGAGTAATGATTTTTGTCCAGTTATGTCATTTACTCAAATCACTATGCGGCCTCTAGCGGCTGTTCTAGAAACTTGATGATTCCCAGCAATCTTTGCTTATCAGACAGTCCTGAATATATGCAGAAGTAGATTTCGTGCATTTAGAGGAGGGTACAGTGACGTAAGCGACTAGTCTAAGATAAACAAACCATCATTTTTGCGCATGAATTAATGTCATCACTGTACTCTTCTCTAATTGGACGAACTCTATGACTATGTCCGTTGATGAAACCAACATTTCGTCTTCATTAAAATGGTGTTTGAATCTTATTAAAATTTGAACATTCTCAATTTCTGGGACTTCACAGTGATGACAGTCCACGAAATTAGATCCGCAATATCCGGAGTTGTTTTTTTTTTGTCTTTATTGAGGCTCATCTCCTCTCAGACATTTGTTTTTCGTTTACATACTCTGTGTATTAAAATTTTTACTTTATGGGTATACGTGACACTTTTTATTTTTCTTATGTATTGTTGATCTCCATTATTCCTGAAGAGAATTGGAAGTCCACTAATTCTAGGCCTTTTGTAATGACTTCTGCGAAAAAACTTTGTTTTCCTGTTGTCGATTTTTTTATCCATGCTTTTCATGTTATAATTTCGCTTTTCGTCATTCGTACATGGATTATTTGTTGAATTTTTCTGTGAAATCAATGTGAACATGATTTAGTGATTTAATCAAAATATGATACTCATCTGCGGTAGGGTATATACCTGTTCTAGCTGTTACAACAGATTAAAAAAAAAATGCTTATACTGTGTTTGTTTAAATAATAATCTAATAATAAATAGATATTCACCAAAAAAAAATGGGGAATTGGGTAATAGCTCATTTTCAAGATTTTCTTTCCCTCATCATATCCTCTTCGTTTGAAGAACTTTACTCTTGCGGGTGATTATTTATTGAACTCGGCAGTTGTAATCAGGGACCCCTCTTTCCATTTTAAGATTCATAAATAGCGGATGAATATAAATTGAAGACAATAATCAAACATACAACAAAACCTTCAACAATCGCTATTATCAAACGAAAAAAAACTCTTAATGCAAAAACAGGAAAAGATGAGACAAAAAAGCACAGCGCATTTTAGTATCAATAGTACCTACTATTAAACATTAGAATAAAAAATGACACAAAAATATTCAATAACAATATAAAAAAAAATAAAATCATCAATAGAAGGAATGCAATCATCGTTACAAGATAAAAAAACAACGACAAATCGAACACAAAATAAAACAATTAAAGCAAGAGTTACAAATGATCATGGAACGAAAACAAATGTTAACAAAAACATTGAGGCCGAAAATATACTCACAAATTGGAAATTAAATGACAAAAAGTAGAAATAAAAAAATGTCAATGTGGAAAATTGAGAAAACCTAATGAGAATAATGAATAATTTCGAGAAGAATGAGAAAACTTGAACAAGAAAAGCTCAAAGAGTCAGTAATAGAACGATAAAAATTCCAAGGAAAATGTCAAATGAAAAATTTTAAAAAATAAGATAGATGGTTCAATGACAATGAGAAAAACAATAAAGTTCGATGATGCACAGAAGACCAAACAAATAAAACGGAAACAAAAAGATAACAATTCCCAAACGATACTGGTTAAATTAGAAAAAAAAAACATTTTCATAAATAATAATGGCAAGAAGAATAAAATGAAGTTGAATTATGAAAAAAAGAAATAAATCCACCTCAATAGCAAAAGTAACAGTATTAAAATCAACAAAAGAATTAATCGTCAAGCTTATTAAAAAATAAGAAAAAGTCAATGAAAAACTTGCTAGACAGAATATAATAAAGGGAAATGAAAGCCAAAAGAAAAACAAGATCAAAACCGTAATAGAATGACAAAAATGGATTAAAACCAACAGCAGCGTAAGTAGAATGAAAAAAAGCACAATAATTGAGGTAGGAACGTTAACAATATTAAAAAAAATAATCCAAACTAAACCTGAAGAAGGAGGAGAGTTAACCACAAAAAAGCACACTGAATAACAGAAGCAAAATGACAAAAAATAACAAAATAAAGAATTAACAATAAAACAAAATCTGATAATGCTTGCTAGATAAGACAAAAAATCAAATAAGTATAACTTAACGTTAGTTACATTTACATTTGTCTAATAAAGCATTAAAAAAAAACCTAAATCACAACCAAAAAGGAAACAAAAAACTAGAAATAATAAAAATTGAAAAACTTGAATTATCAAAGCCAGGAAAAATATAATCCTCCTCTAAAACAAGGTCTACGTGTCTGAGTGTTTTACTTTTAAATGACATTGAATACCCAAAATCAATGACGGAATTTTTTCGATGGACCTCTTGGGTATTTTTGACCGATAAATACAGGTCTGAAGTTTCGTTCATTATTTGTATACTCACAGAATATATTTTTTTTAATACAGAAATAATGCGCACGACGTGAAGTACATATTCATGTTGAGATAGCTATTTACCTAACAAGTGCGGAAAATTAGTTTTTTCGCACGAGTCTGCCGTTCACCGACCGACGCGTAACGGAGTTCGGTGAAGCAGCCGAGGGCGGGAAAACATTTTCCGCAAGTGTTAGGTACAATAGTTTTTCTACAGACGTGCGGAAATAAGGATATAATTCGAATTTTAAAAGTTTCTGATGCAACTAATGACAAATAAATAATAATGAATGTCGAAATGTGTAACTAAGCGACCATAGTTACCTGGAAACCTGGTTGCTGTTTGCTTATGATATTGTTAATTTTGACATATCCGTGCGGAAAAATTTTTCCGCACTGGTGCGGGAAATCTGATTTTCCACACGGATATCGGTGCGGAAAATTGAATTTTCCGCACGGCTGTAGGAAAAAACATTTTCCGCAAGTGTTAGGTACAATAGTTTTTCTACAGACGTGCGGAAATAAGGATATAATTCGTAATTTAAAAGTTTCTGATGCAACTAATGACAAATAAATAATAATGAATGTCGAAATGTGTAACTAAGCGACCATAGTTACCTGGAAACTTGGTTGCTGTTTGCTTATGATATTGTTAATTTTGACATATCCATGCGGAAAAATTTTTCCGCACGAAAATGTCATGCGGAAAAATTTTTCCGCACTGGTGCGGGAAATCTGATTTTCCACACGGATATCGGTGCGGAAAATTGAATTTTCCGCACGGCTGTAGGAAAAAACATTTTCCGCAAGTGTTAGGTACAATAGTTTTTCTACAGACGTGCGGAAATAAGGATATAATTCGTAATTTGAAAGTTTCTGATGCAACTAATGACAAATAAATAATAATGAATGTCGAAATGTGTAACTAAGCGACCATAGTTACCTGGAAACCTGGTTGCTGTTTGCTTATGATATTGTTAACTTTGACATATCCGTGCGGAAAAATTTTTCCGCACGGAAATGTCGTGCGGAAAAATTTTTCCGCACTGGTGCGGGAAATCTGATTTTCCACACGAATATCGGTGCGGAAAATTGAATTTTCCGCACGGCTGTAGGAAAAGACCTTTTCGAATTTGTCTTGTCAACATTGACATCATGAATATTAAGTGAGAGCGCGGTTTTCACTTTTCACTTTTGATAAACAATAAATTATCAATTATTTTCACAGTTATTGTTATCTTTCCATTCAAAAAAAATCGTAATATTGTGTGTATTTCCCTTTAGATTTTTGCTGTTTTGTCCCTGTTTGTCAATAATAAATTATTGGAACAAATTTTTATAGCACCGCAGATGTATTATTCATATACCTACCAATAATCGGTAGGTATATCTAAAAGAATTTTTCAAAAATCTTTTACAATAGCGAAAACAGGTACCTAGTTATATGAAACAATTATTATCTCTTTTCTTTTGTGAATAATTTGCATTTCACAATTCCTTTTTATTTTTTAATTTCTATTTTTTCCAATATGTACTTTCACCTAAGACAAACTCCACCTTATGAATATGGAAAGAGGGAAAAAAGTCGCCGGACTCTCTGCGGGGCTGCACTTTCTTCCTATAAAAGTATAATATTCCGGGGGCCCCGCAGTTTGTTTTAGGACCACTTGCTGCTCCCGAGCGGCCCCCTAGCGTCGCGTAGGACCCCCTTTTTCTTAAATCGCCTGAGCTACCTCTTATCAGATCGCAGCATGCGTTGACTATTTCGGTGGTTATGGATTCGTTCTCCATAATGTTGGTGAAGAAGTTTGATTATCTATAGAACATTATTGCTGACATAACATAATAAAAAAAAATAAAAGGGAAAAAAACTATTATGTGTACTCTGTTTCCTGTTTGTATTGTTTATATAATAAAAAAGACATAATGCCATTAAGCTATTCAAAACAAGTTCAGAAATCACAAACATACACATTCGATGTAAAACTCTACAAACATTGTAACAACTGATAATTTTCTGTTATTCTGGTAAGTGTTCATGTATAATCAGGGGATAGACATGGTTGACAAATTGTCAATACGCGCCACGCTTTGTGATTGCCTCAAACATCTGTCAAACATTATTGCATGCTGATGTTTCTCTAAATCAAGGGTTCAGAACTATCATTATAGAAAATATGTTTTACTTGAACTAATTTGATTTGTTTTCATGTTGCCGTGATGGTGTTTTCGGCTGCCTTTATGGATGTACACGTACACCATCAGTATGTAAGTATATGCAATTTTCCTGATTTATCGTGTACAGAATAATTTCCAAAATTACCAATTCAAATCATCGGCAATTTTCCTACCAAAAACCCAAGATGACCCCAACACCTCCAAGGTGTTAATTTCAGGTATCAATATCCGACTATCGACTCTTTATCGTTCTTATAGATCTTAAGGACCTTGCTAGCAGGAAGTTATACGTTTTGAACTGTCCCATTTTTTTTAAATTGGTGTCCGTTATCGATGGGTTTATCGAATGACCAATTAGGCCTGTGTTTTTTTCGTTCGTGTTTTGCCTTATAATGACTGTATAGGATTTTTTTTTGTTGGAAAGTGTGAGCAGGTGATGTTGATATTGATTGGAGATCATTCATTTATGAATATCTGGAAGGGTTGTTATTACGTAGATAAATGATTGAAGATTGTGACTCTGTGTGAGTAGTTTGTCAACACAATAGATCACTATCAATGCACATGCACCGGAAGAGAAAAATGTCCCCTCTGGCCAGTAAACAGACCGGATCTGAAGCCCATGGAGTCTGCGACAATTTGCAAAACATTATTTACATCGGGCCGTCCACTCGAATTTATGTATTTATGTCGCGTCCGTTCCCATGTTGGCCTTATCTGATACAAGTGCTATCTTATGCGGCGATCGCCATCGTAAGCCCACATATTTTGGATTCCCTCTTTTTATTTCGGACCCGTAGCGCACCCCGCGGCGAGCGTCCTTACTATCTGATGTTTAAATTACCGCTCGCCAGTCAAGACCAAAAAGGGGAAAAATGAATTTTTTCGATATGATTTGTTTGGTTATTAAATCTTGGTGAAGATTGATGTTTCGAGTGGATCGGACAGGATGTCAAATGACATCACTGCATTTCTGGCGGAGGAGCTTGTAAGGTTTCCCATTGGTAACAAATTTTTTCACAAAGCAAATTATTCTAATATTATGCGTCTAGTTAAATAATATCATATTACTTTTCCTTACGAATAAATACCAACTAAGCGTGACTAAAATATGATTTAATATTTCTAGACGGTTTTGCACTGGGGAGCCAAGCATGGTAATGCGGACATTATCAAGATTTTCGCGGGAAAATACAAGGTGGATGTTAACGGGAAAACGGTAAGTCTTACTGTTGTTTCGTTTGTGTAAATATTATATTCAATTGCAATTTTTCAATTAATTTTATGAATATTCATTTATGGTTATACATCCATGAATAAAATAACGACATCAATCATGTTTTTTTGTATTAACATTTGTACCTTATTTGCATGTGCCTGTCAATCAATGGACGCCAATTTGGATTACTTTGTATCAACAGAACGGAGTAAGTATCACCAAATTACCGGCTAATTAAGTTGTTCCCGAGAAAAAAAGGCACTAGACCGTTAACGAGCTTTGTTATCTCGTCGAAATATTTAATATTTAATCCGTGATGCGACATCCGATCTCCGCTAAGGAATTCGAGCGTCTCTATTATCTCATATGGCTACGTGGCCTCTTCTTCAACCTGTCACTTTGAAGATGGTTGATGAGTTGACAGGGGCTACTGGTCATGGTCAGGGATGGACTAGAAAGTAGAAGGTATAAAGATCAGGTCTCGAAAATTTGTAAAAACGGAAGTGGTTTTGATGATGAATTTCAAAAGCTTCAAAACTTCACACATTCTCATTAATGCCCTACAAAATTGTTGATAATTTTTTGAAAAATCGTCAAACTTTTATTGGTGGACCGGTTTTTAATTTTCAAAAACCAAATTGTAGCCAAAGCCTTTCCCAATCCCCCTGTATATTTGGACTTTGGCGAAAATAATATACAGGGCGATTTATGAAATGATGTCGAATGTTCCACAAAATTGTTGATGATTTTCTGAAAAATCTTCACACTGTTATTGTTGAACCGATTTTCAATTTTTAAAAAACAAATTGTAGAGAGAACTTTCCTCAATCACACTGTATAATTGGGGTTGTAGGACGATTCGTTGAAGATATTATACTGAGTAATTTATATTACGATCCTAAATGTCCCACGAACTAGTTTTTGAAAAATTGTCACACTTTTATTTGTAAGCCGATTTTCAATTTTCAAAAACCAGATTCTGGACAAGACCTTCCCAAATCACCCTGTATAATTGGACTTTGACGACAATTTGTTGGAAATAATATACAAGGTGATATATATCACGATGCCATATGTCCCACAAAATAGTTAATATTTTTTTTGAAAAATTGACACACTTTTATTTCTAAGCCGATTTTCAATTTTCAAATACCAAATTCTAGACAAAACCTTCCCTGATCACCCTGTATAATTAGAGTTTGACGACAATTCGTTGGAAATAATATACAGGGTGATATATATTGTCAAATGTCCCACAAAATAGTTGATATTTTTTGAAAAATTGTCACACTTTTATTTGTAAGCCGATTTTCAATTTTCAAAAACCAAATTCTAGACAAAACCTTCCCCGATCACCGTGTATAATAAGAGTTTGACGACAATTCTTTGGAAATAATATACAAGGTGATATATTATTACTATGTCAAATGTCCCACAAAAAAGTTGATATTTTTTGAAAAATTGTCACACTTTTATTTATAAGCGGATTTTCAATTTTCAGAAACCAAATTCTAGACAAAACCTTCTCTAATCACCCTGTATAATTGGAGTTTGACGACAATTCGTTTATATTACGATGTCAAATGTCCCACAAAATTACTGATAATTTTTTTGAAAAATTGTCACACTTTCAGCATCGAAATGGCCGAAAAAAAAAAGGAAAAAGTCTCCGAAAATGGTGTGTTTCAGAAAATTCATTTATCATCGTAATTTTTGCACCTAGATGAAGTCTGTATGCTAGGAATGTCACTAGAAAAATACAATTGTGAATTGACTTAAACTTGAATATCCCAAGAAATACTAAAAAATTAATGATGTCGGAAAAAAAATGTCAAAACTCCAAAACCGCTTGAGATATCGTCATGATTTTTAAACCAGTGAACTCTTCATTAAATTGGCTACAAATATCACTAGGAAAATGCACAAAGTGATGTGGGGAAAAGAGTCAAACTTGAACAATCCAAAAAATTAAAAAACATGTTTTCGGAAAACAAATTGTATTTCAAAAACCTCTTAATTTTACACAAACCTTGCTACAAATATCACTGGAAAAATATAAAAGGTGATGAAGAAAAATGTGAAGAAAAATTTAGTCGAACTTATTTAAAGATTTGTGAATTTTTTCGATGGACAGTTTTTTCTGGAAAACATCTCCAACCTTAAGGCTTATAAAAACGAAACTAGGAAGGTTGAAGGAGTGATATTTTGAGGAGGCTCTCTTTATACCTCCTCAAATAACTTAAAGAAATTGCATTGGGAGTTCTAACTTAGGATTTGTGATACCTTCATGCCTTCTCAAAGAAATCACAAAATATTATTGCATGGGAATGTTACTTTGTGATTTTGCATTTTTTTTTTCGTGAGAAGATAATTACGAATTGAGCGACAGGGGAGTAACATTTGGAGGGCATTATAGCCATTATTTTCAGTAGTATATTCTACTTTATGCAGGACTTATTTATTTATTAGACAATTTTTATGAACAACAAAACAAAAACTAACCCCACGCGTTTGACGTCGACACTTTTGGAAATAGTAACTAATATTCCCTCGTCATTATTACCCAAGGGAATAATATATGGCATTATTCTGCCAAAATGTACTCACATAGCTGATGAGGAAGGGTTTGAGGAGATGAAACTAGTTCTAATAATCAATATAATGATAAAAAAAATCATAACTGTACACCTGATTTATCGTGAAATATGCCACAAATATCACTAGAAGAATATACTAAGAAAAATTGAGTTAGTACAAGAAATTTGAACAAAATCAAAGGTTTCAGAAAAAAATCATAACTCAAAACCAATTAATATATTATAACTCTACCTTTTTTTTAATTTTCTCTAACCCGATTAAAATGTTATAACAATCACCCTCTGGCTAGAACAAATAACAGAATTGATCCTAGTCCATCCCTGACGAGCTAAGTAAAAATGCATAAGCCGTATTAAGGTAGCATTAACAACCTGCAGCGGTGTTTCGAAGAAAATTAAAATATTAAAAACCCTTCTTAAAAACAACCCATTATAACCTCTAGACGGCAGTCTATAAAATGGATTCCGTCAAAACATTTTTATTGTTGTGCTCTCATGTAAGAATTAGAAATATTTTGTCGGCGGCCGAATTTAAAAGGATTGAATTTTTCTCACGGACAAGAATTTTTCGCTGAGGATTAGTCGGAAGTCGAGTTTTTAGTAATTTTTACATGGTATTTGTGATGTTTACACTGATTCACAGAATTTTATAATTTAATTTGTTAAGATTTCTTAAGGAAATCAAGTTTATTTCCCCATGGAGTCCAAAATTTACAGATTCAACAAGTTTCACAAAAAAAAAAGAATTTTCAGTTTTATTTTGAAAACCGTACTACCCCAGGTTCTACCGATTTTGATGAAATTTTCAGGATCTGAATACTAGATGGTTTTTGTTTTTGAGTAATTGAAAAATATCGTTTTTGTCCAGGGTCAGACTTGGAGAACATGTGTTCAGTATAGCACCAATTTCGTTGAAAAACATGATATATTTTTGGAAACCTCATAAATCAAAACGGATCGTTAAAAATAATTATTGACAGTTAGATATTCGAAATTTCAAATAACGGTCTGTTTTTCCTCTAATCGTTGGCAGATAATTTGAATTTTCAAATTAACGGTCTATGATCACATGACCTCTTTGTGCATCGTCTTTGTCATACATTTAATTAAAGCTATAAAATAACAATTAATTCAGCTGAAAAGAGTTGAATGAACAAAATCAATGTTAATTAAATTTTATATGAAGTTTTCAAATTATTGCAATTTTTATATTCAGGTCTTCAGCCTTTTCACATCATCCAATTTTCTTTAAATTATTTGAGGAACCTCTCACTTGATGAGATTGTGGAGTTCAGTCGTTGTCGTTGGGTTTCAAGTCTTACCATTTGTGTAGAAGGTTCTCTTTTTCACTTTATTTGAATAATCCGATTTTTTTCAAATTAAATAGTCATGAAATAATCATGACAAAACTCATTGAGTTCTGTCAAGGAGTTTCCGAGATTGAGGAGGTCAGAGGACAATAAATCTTTGCCATTTTCAGATTCAGGTCCTTTGGTCAAGGTCCGATTTTCTTCAAATTATCTAGGTAACCTCCCTCAGTGAACCTCAATAACCTTGGCAAATTCCATTGAGTTCATCATGGACTTTCTGAGATTGCGGAGGTCTGTGGACTTAAAATTCCTGCATATATTTCTCCTTTTTTCACCCTATTTATGGCGTTTCTCAAATTTGCAACCCTCTGTGAGGTACGGAACATATTATTTTGTAGTTACATTTTAATTGTTTTTCAAACTTGATTTTTTTTTAACCGTCCACAAATAACAACGTTTTTTTTTGAAAATTTCTCGTTATAAGTTTCATATTCCATGCTTTTATCATTCATTGAACAGAAACAAAACCACGGGTCCCTCCTAAAGTACAAAATCAACTTCAAAAACGACACAAAAAATAAACACAAGAGCCAAATCTTCATTCATAATTTTAAAGTGTAGAAAAATTAGTGAACATTGTTAAATGATTAAATTGCATATTAAAAAAAAAAAAAAAAAAAAAAAAAAAAAAAAAAAAAAATCGAGCCATACACTAAAATCTTCATTATTTGGCGAACACAGAGAACTCATATTATTATGAAGAAAATGGGTTCTCTGGGTTCGCCAAATAATGAAGATTGTAGTATATGGATTGGATTTTTTTTTTAATTTCAATGAGAGTAAACACTAATAACCAAGTTTAGAGTCTTACCCTAGAGGATCAATAATTTCTTGATATTTTTCAGGGCTCAACACCACTTCATATATCAGCACAATTCCATCAGACAGAGATCTTCAAGCTACTCATCGAAGTTTATAGTAAGTTACTGTCACCATTATATCTTGAAACCCCTTGATTATTACTCAGGAAATCGAGAATAACGTCTTTATGGCACTTTTTCTCTTCAGAAGCAGACACAAAAATCCGAGACTACAGCGGGCGCACTCCCGAATACTATCTTCTAGCAAAAGAACAAAAAGAAAACAAAACTGTAACGCTACGTAGTGAGTATAACAACCCTTCTACCGGCACCAAATTCTACACCCAACGGCCTGTTAAAAAAAATAAAAGCTTTCGCAACAAAACTATTTCTTCACCGCAACAGGTACAGGGTTTCAATTTGGCGGGTCCAAGTGGCGGAGTTGTGTTTCACACTGTCCCTGGTTCTTCTAATGCATAAAAAAGGGTTTCTTCGAGCTTTTTTTATTTTATTTGTTGACTTCTTATAATTGTTACCCTGTACCTTTATACGTTTTGCTAAGCATTTAGTATTGTAGATATTGTTTTATTTAGTCTTCTTGTAGTTTAGTGCTCAAATTGCTTTCAACTAGTATTTCTTCTTCTTCTCGCGTTTTTTCTTATTATTATTTTTAACTAAAAGCATATCTAGTCATGTGGTTTATGCCATCATAAAATAAAGAATCGGTGTAGGTTTCGTTATTATTCATTCTTTTTAACCCTCTTGTTTTTAATATTTTTACCTTCAAATATTTCATTGGTTTTTAACGTTTTTGAAATGTAGAGTTTATCAAAATATATGGACTGTTTTCAACGGCTTACCCATTTTAACCCAGATTCACCAGTCATCCTGTTTTATTTGCTTTTTGCATGACTTAGGCATGTAGCTGTATTTAATATTGTACTTAAATCATTATAGTTACCATACGTTACATTTGTTTTTAAGAATATCACTTTAAGAGATGCTTATTCAGTAAATATTATGTATTTCATGTATACAGGGTGTCCCGAAATTAGGTTGAAATATTTGAACAGTATATTTTACACTGAAACAAAATATTAGTTTGCTATATGTATAACAATGTTTGCGAAATACGGGATGTCAAAGTTTGATTTATATTTTTGTTTTTGGCAAAAAAGTTATGACTATTCGAAACAGTAAAAATACTTGAAGATGGCACCACAAACAAAGTAGAGTCATCATAATATCAAATTTGAATAATTTCTCATGTTAAACATAAACTTGATACCGCGTTTTGTTAAATGATCAGAATTATTATGGGATTTATTTAAATAAAATAAAAATCAACTTTTGGCGTTTCCTCAAACATTGCGGGTCAAAAATGGGAGCGACCTTGAATTTCACAAAAAAAAATGGGGTAAAAAAAATCCTCGTCTAAAAGATTGAGTAATACCTCACTTTGAAGATCTTCTGTATCTCATCATATCCTCTCAGTTTAGAGATGTCAAGTATTGAGGGTAAGTATTAATCAAGTAAAAAAAATAAAAAAAAATCTGATACATTGTCATATCAACAGGAATGATAGCAGAGGCCTGAAACTCGGCAGTTGTAATCAGAGTCAAAGGGTCTTCGAAATAAAGTATGACCCGACCTCTCTTTTCATTTGACTTTTTCATTCAAAATGGCCCCCAGCTGTCATTTTGACATTTCGTCATCACATGGTGTGTCAAAATTTCGTTCGCATATCAAACCATCTTGAGCCGCACTGTATAGCAAACTATTTTTTTTTCATTGTAGAATATTCTGTTAAAATATTTCAACCTAATTCCGGGACACCCTGTGTAAGTCTTTTTATGGGGCTTAGCTAGGTTGTGGACAATGCATGTTACCTTAGATATTTTATTTTATTGTTATGGATGATAAAATCCATTGACACGTTTTTATTAGTATTTATCCACGCAGTATTATTTTATCCAGCTTGTTATAATCTATTACCAATTTATGTTATATTATTTATTATAATTTTATCTCTGCATGTCATTCTCAATATAAATTATAATAAATCTATTGATTTGTTTGATTTTTCCAGAAATTAAAAGCAGAAAGAAACAGGCAGGTTAGTACCGACTTTATCTGTTAATTCAAGCCCTTTTGGCGAACAAATGTCTGTTGTTACTAATAAAGTTATTCTTACTTTAGATAAAGATCTGGGATTTTTGCGAATAGGCTCATTGAACGTACGGGTGAAAAAAACCACAGAAGCCTTCAGCAACTTTCTAGGTGTTGGAAGCGGTCCAGCGGTTGCTCCTGCAGAAGCGGATAAGATGCATAAAGGTTGGGGATCTGCTGATAATGTTAATAAGGTATGTTGGGGATAGTTCATATTCAAGTGTTTGCTTGTACTATCTGTAATATTATTTTTATGTATCATTTATCTGAGCCTATATTTTTGACATCATGGTGAATGTTTCATAAATTCTCTACATTTTTTTCACAGACAAATCTTGCTTGAGTCATTATTACTTGACAACCACCCAAATCAACTTTCTAACCTAACTTTTCCATTGTTGTCTACTTTTTAAGAAGTTTTATGTTTTTTTTTATAAATCAAAATTAGTTCTTTTTAGAACTTGACAAGTTTTGTCGCTGTATTTTTTAACAATCCTCAAATGCTTCAAAATGTGTACAATTCTGTACGAAAAAGGGTTTTAAAATGTATTGAAGAAGGGGAGGGCATGTACAACATCTTTTGTAATAAAATGTAGTAATTCATGCACCGTTTTATCAATTTTAGATCAAAACAGGCACGGGGAGAGGTAAAGGGCAAGCCACATTCGAAAAACCGTTAAAAAATTCACAGGTTCCACCGAGATGGTAGAGTAAATTCTTGTTTGTTAATTTTGTGGCCCAATCTACAATGTTTTTGTGGATTTCATACCATTTTTATCAAGAACTTAAATTCACCAAAAATTATGTCAACAAATAATGACTATAGATGACATTCAGTAGTTACCATCAAACCATACGAACTCAGCCACGACCTACGTTCATGATATACAGGGTGGCCCAACGAAAAGGTCTCACCCTTATTTATGACTTTCCTGGTATATTTTGGGAAAAACGCTCGGACACGTCAATTTTTATTTTTAGGGGGACGTCTTTTCGTGTATGACTGCATAATACAGGGTGTTCCAAAAATAAGATATCACATTACACTTGACATTTTTAAATGGAAACCCCCAATTTTTTTTCTATTTTTGGATTCTCCATGAAGTTTTTAGTAACTTTCATGTAATACAGTTTATACCTATCTTCTAAGTTGAAGAACAGAAGCCAGAAATTTCTTCATGGTCCTCCATTTATAGTACCTTGATCTTTGCAAAGTTGTGCAACAATATTTAGAGGAAATTCCATCCATCGAAGAAGAAAGATCCAAAGAAATCTTCAAATCTGCGAAGAATGAGCTGGAGGAATTGATCCTCAAAAATATAGAAAAAACTATTAAAATCTTCACTTTCTCATACATACTCAAATGAGTGGATTGTTCCAATCTTCGCTTGATATAGAAGAATAGGAAAAAATCATAAAAGTTGCTTTTTCACCAGTTTAGACAGCAAACTACATTTCTCCTAAAAAAATGATGTAGGCAACCCAGTTGGACAATTTGGTTTGCTCGAATAAAGTAGAATTAACCTTTTTCTGTGAAGAAATCAGATCAGATCTGCTTTATGATCAGCCTGGAGGGCATTCCAGGGTCTGGAAGTCACTTTTTTTTAAATTGATATTATAAGAAACCCAGTTGGACAATTTGGTTTGCATACATAGAGTAGTAGTAGAACATATTCCTGGAAAAATATCAGACAAAAGCTGCTTTTTATTAATCTGAAGAGCATTCCAGAGTCTGGATTTTTTTTTTAAATGGTGTAGAAAATCCAGCTGGACAATTTTCATGAATAGAGTAGAATGAGCATGTTTCTAGAGAGCATGTTTGATCAGTCAAGAGAGCATTTGAGAGTCAGTTTCTTCGACCATAAGCGTATATGGTCGAAGGTCAGTTTTGTTTAGAAACCATTTCCTACTCGTTGCCTAGCAACCCGTGGGAAATGGTTTCATTTTCTACGGTGTGCTACGTTTACACCCAATATCGATTTATCGATTACACGATATTGATATTAATTGACAATCGAATAAAAAGTATAGTGTATAACTCGCATGGAATGACCATTTCCTACGCGTATGAATTGCTCAGTATCATTTCATGCTTGTTGTACAATATACTATTGCGGTTGTGTTTGGATTTTTTTCTTGTTATTTAAACAGTTTAATATGTACCCAGTTGACGAAATTGTTTTTAGTTTGCTGGAAACCCCATTCATAGTTTTCAACCCGTGAGCCTCCATTGATGGATTGTTTATTGCATAGAAGGTTACGTCAAATCGGCGCATAAATGAATAGTTCAAACCTGGCTTTAAAATATGAGTAAACGGTGAACCTTCGTGTAAAAATCGGCGATTGGAAACAAAGGGCATGGAGGCCAGATAAGTTCTTACTCCGTACGTTCGATGTACACAATTTATTTATTTAACCACTATGAAACAATGCAAGTGCAGTTTTATTTTCTTTATGTTCATCAGTTCTAAATTTTAATGTACCAATTATTTATGTCAAATTATTGGCGGCAGCATGGACAAAGAAAATTTGTCACTCAGCAGTCTATTTGATGGAAGTCTTTGGGCATCTTGTCATCCACCAATTTTTCAAGAATTAATTCTATTCACTTTCAGTTTGTTTTTCTTCCCAAGTGGTTATAATAGATCTACGATATGAAGCTAAGGATTTTTGTGTCTTCCTTCTCTAATCAATAAACTCAAATTTGTTTATCAACTAACCAGAAAAAATAGAGGAAAAAATGGTGTAGTCGCCAAATTTGGGTTTGTTGTAGGTGAAGGTGTCCTAAATAACATACCAAAAGTTCTGATGAGTGGGGGGCGAGCTAAGGTGGTGGTGGTGTCTGGAATTGTTTTCCAGTTTTTCACAAATAGCGAAAAAAACACGACTTCAAGCCAATAAATATTAAAATACTCTATTATTTCACATGAAATTCGCATTAAAAAAAGTTCAGTACATATTGTCACTAAGATTGATAGGTATGGAGATATGAAAGAAGGAAAAACTATATGATTATACAGGGTGATTTTTAAGTTGGTCGAATTGTAATAATGTAAGTAATTGACCTCACTCTAATACAAATTAGAGAAAATAGTATATGATTCAACGATCGGACGGAACTTTTTGACAACTAGTTTCGTTAAAGTGAGGTTAGGTTGTTAACACAATGTGACAATGACTATAAAACAAGTATGGACGGTCAAATGGGCTGTTTCAAAATGATGGATTTGAGGGTTGACATTTTGTCGAATGTTCTGATTGGCTCTAAAACAGTGGAGTAACGACATTAGATCATGTCATTGGTTGAAAACAATTGAGTAATGAAAAAAAAGTCACTGGTATGAGTAACGAGTTACATTAACCAATAGAAAGTGGATGTATAATACATCTATCATTGAATAGTCATAAAAAAAAACGAATTTTACATACAAAACGCCATTTTATCAGATTTGAGCGATTTTGCCATGCATCAAAATGGCTTTCATTTCTTTAAACGAGAACCATTCGTCGTACGAAAAAAAAAATTTCCAAAGTGGATAAGTATTTCAAAAATAATATTGAAAAAACAGTGGCGTACTATTTTTTTCTAGAAAATAATTCAATACAAATCCTGTTCGAACTCCACTGGTAGAAATGTTTCAAAAAAATTCAAATCAATAGTAATTTACGTTACTTACGCGGTAAATGACTTACGAGTCGAGATGTTTATGGACGAGGCGACGAAGGAGCCGAGTCTGGAATTTCCAGACGAGTAGTTTAATGACATTTAACGGCTGTGTATCGTTCATTGTTTTGTTTCATACTGTGATAAATTTTTTTGATCGGCTGAAAGGGCTCTCTTGTCAAATCATACACTTAGAGTGGCAGTCCGCGTCACATTCTTACCATGAGATGGCGCCAGCCAAACCATGTCACCACTTGGGTAAAAGATGGGTTAATTATATGTTACCAACATTCTATGTCAAGTTATTAACCAAAATCATGAGATGGCGCCAGCCAAACCATGCTACCAATGCAATTTCACAGTCTTTGATGATGCAAAATGTAATTTTTGGAGTAGTCAAGTAATTTTTTCTTACAGTCTCTGATGATGTGAAGTGTCATTTACCGGACTGGTTTTGTGTCCGGTAAATGATACTTTACGGTACAGTATGAAATAAAAAATGTAATTTGATGGTCGAAAGAAGTGTAACAAATTTTGAGGAAATATCTGGAGTTGTAGTTGTTCTTGAAACACCCTGTATTTCGGAAACGAAGCATTTTCGGACATAAAAATGTTCTTATTTTCTTGCATTCTATACAGTGTTATAACGAAAGTACCTACTCAGAAATCACTAGATATAGGAACTTTGTTGCTGCTCAAAATCTTATGCCAACTTTTTCCAGGACTTTGCAGTACCAGCCCCAAAAAGTGCTAAAAAACGTTCCAAAAGAGGGATAGACTATGGTCAAAGCAGTACCCCGTCCACTCCAAAAACACCAGTGAAAAACTTTTCCACTAATAGTCTACCTCTATCGCAGACTAACGATTCTGACTCTGATGGTGCTGCTGGATTTGATTCACATTGGAAAAACTAGGATATTAATTATGAAAACTAATTATGTAGACATGACATCTATTATTGAGGTACGTTATCTACAAATACTCATTATTTTTGTTGTTGTTCAAAAAGATTGTTTCTCAATGTTAATTGTTTGTCTAATGTCACATAGATTTGTGCTATTTTTATATATTCAATTATATAGGAACGTCCAAAAAACTAGTCAGAACGAATCAAGCATCACAGAATTCAAAATTGATGTGTCTGAGGCAGGCTTAATTAATTCGTATTGACTAGTTTAGATCTGCTATGGCTGTAATATATTTTAATTGAATGTTTTTTACAATAAAGTTCTTATGACTCACGAAAAACTGAAATTCAACTCCAGATTCACTAAAACCGCAATGCCAAATGCTGGATGAATTCTCAGAATAATTGATGCAAAAATTATGTTTATTTTGTAATTCAATACGACGAATACTCATCGTTGATATCTGTCCGGAAATGCATAATGACTAGAATCAAACCATAATGTTTTTTCAACTTTTATCAAAAGGAAATTACGTCATGCAAACTAGGTTTCATTCATGACATATTTTTTCATCTTTCGCGGTCGCGTGTCAGCAAAAAAATATACATCAAACCCAGTATGTAGCTTGTCTGGAAACCATTCGTTCCGTCTTTTAACACCTGAAATCCGGTGATGAAAATAGACGCCTCAAACATGGCTGAAAACGGTGTTACGGTTGCGTAAAGAATCGCGCATACGAGGTTGGTTTCAAATATGAGTTCTTCCATTTTTATCAGTGGAATTTCTAGAAATTATTGCTTCACACTGATCTAAAAGTACCTCAAATCCGTGCACTTTGGCACGCGGAATGACGTCACAGTGTTTATGTCATAAATAGATAGTAATGTGAAGTTGTGACGTAGTGAGTGTGGCAATATTCAAAATTCAGATACAATTTTTTTCTATGAACATTTTTTCAATTCCTCGTCTGTTTCGAGATTTTCACCTTGAAAGATTGTTCGATATTTATTAAACGGTTAAATTTCAATTTTTTATGAAACAAATTTAGTTGAAACTTTTTGTTTTATTCTGAAAGTCGACTCTCAAATCATGACAAAAACCACTCAAACAATTGAGGTTATGTCCATTTTTAGAAGCTTGTAAACTAAATAGTACATTTTGTATTAAGGGCGGAAAGTAGATGATTTTGAGGAGGGTATAAGTAGCAGCACGAGCGAAGCGAGGGCAGATATTAGCCGAGTCAAAATCATCTTTCGTCCGTGGTGCAAACAATGCTTTTTGTACAACCAGTTTGTAATCATTTGAAAAAGAATGATTATGAAAATCAAAAATAAATAATCGATACACTGCACTACACTCTACACTGCTGACAAGTCAGACAACTGACAAGGGACAAATGTCAAATCATGGTTACAATAGGTGTGTTGCTGTATTCTTTTGTGGTGCGCATTCATTGTCACCGAGATTGTCACGTGATAAGTTCCTTTTAGTATGCTAGACAGTCATGTGGTTATTTAATTCAGAGGCGTTGGGATCCAAGGAACCGTTGCTAAGCGACCTACTTTTAGGCCCGGCTGTCAAAATTAGCGACTTTCCGCCTGCTTTGCATGCATTGAAAAGTGGACTTTACGTGTAGGTTGTACAAAAAATTGTTTTTTTTATTTCTCCTATTTGATTATAAGAATTTTTGTACAACCTACACGTAAAGTCCACTTTTCAATGCATGCAAAGCAGGCGGAAAGTCGCTAATTTTGACAACCGGGCCTAAAAGTAGGTCGCTTAGCAACGGTTCGTTGGATCCCAACGCCTCTGAATTTAATAACCACGTGACAGTCTAGCATACTAAAAGGAACTTAGCACGTGACAATCTCGGTGACAATGAATGCGCACCACAAAATAATACAGGAACACACCTATTGTAACCATGAATACCATGATTGACAGTTGTCACTCGTCAGCAGTGTAGTGCAGTGTATCGGATCGACTATTTATTTTTGATTTTCATAATTATTCAAATGATTACAAACTGGTTGTACAAAAAGCATTGTTTGCACCACGGACGAAAGATGATTTTGACTCGGCAAATATCTGCCCTCGCTTCGCTCGTGCTGCTACTTATACCCTCGTCAAAATCATCTACTTTCCGCCCTTGATACAAAATGTACTATTTTACTAAACTACAGGGTGTCCATTTAAGAATGGCAAGGTGCCAGATCTCAGAAACTAGGCATCCCAGAGACTTGCGGGATAAAATTTACTGGGTAATATGGATTAGAAAAAATGCTGGAAATATATCAGAAAGTTCCACAAGATGGCGTAACGGTGCTATCAAAACACAAAATTGGTGTTTTTTCGTGATTTTTAAATAGAAACAAATATAAATGAGTATCGCTTTGCGTTCCTTGGGAAATTTCCTTCAAATTTGTTTTTTTGATTTTTTTTCCTAGCATGTCAAATAAGACAGTTATCAGCTGTCAAACCTTACAACGCAAGAATGCTCATAACTTTGAAACAACCCAACCGATTGACGCGATCTTGGTCTCATTTTGAAGAGGAGATTTCAAATGATTCCGATCAAAACAGACGATTTTATTCAGTATAATATGCGGACGACGGACATTTTCTGAATTTACTTAAAATTTGCAAATGCAAAGGTATACTGAAAATTATTGTTTGTCTGAATTCTCGACAAAATTCCGCACATTTTTCATGTATTACACTTGTTTCTAGATTTCCAAATAAAAAAGCTACCTATACGCTTTTCTGTAATTTAATGTAGAATAGTAATACTATTCAAGATGCCCTCGTAAAGAAGATATTAACAAATTTTTGCGTTACCTAGTAACCATCCGGTCACTGTTTCATTTTAAACAAATCATATCTTAAATAGTAGGACTTTTTTGAATTAAATAGTTACAAAAAAGCATTTAGCTTATTTATTTCGAGAGCTAGAAAAAAAGTGTTATACATGAAAGATGTGCGAAATTTAGTCGACATTCCAGACAAACTATTTTCACTATGGCTTTGTATCTAAAAATTTCGAGTAAATTTGAAAAATGATCATCGTCCGCATATTATATTCAATCAAATCGTCTCTTTTGATCAGAATCATTTGAAATCCCAAAATTGTGGACGAGGAAAACCTCATCCTCTTTAAAATGAGACCAAGATCGCGTCAATGGGTTGAATTGTTTTAAAGTTATGAACATTCTTGCGTTGTTAGATTTGACAGCTGATACCTGTCTTATTTGACATGCTAGAAAAAAAATTTTAAAAAATAAATTTGAAGGAAATTTCCCAAGGAATACAAAGCGGTACTCATTTGTATTTGTTTCCATTCAAAAATCACGAAAAAACAGCAATTTTGGGTTTTGATAGCACCGTTACTCCATCTTGTGGCTATCTTGAGAACTTCTGATATATTTCCAGCATTTTCTCTATTAAATATTACCCAGTAATTTTTTCCAAGTGTTTTAAGCGGTTGATCATGCTTTGTATATGTTTGCTCAAAAAGTTGCGAATTTATTGTGGCATTCACATTATCCCCAAAAACCAAGCATTTTTAGTTGGGTTAGTTTGAGTGTACCCCTCGTAAACACTCTCGAAAGGTAATCATTTTTTCCAAGCCACATCTTGCCGAATAAAGTGTGCGCGAAGCTTTTTTTTATCCCAAACTCAAATTAAAAATGTATCCTGTACGATACATAAACGGAAGTTGACTGTACGTATGGTGCAACAAAGGGACATGTGGCAAGATTTCAACTCTTTTTTCGATGGCCCGATCATGTGGTTATTAACGGAAGTATACATAAGTAGAAGATGAACACTGTACAGGTTATTGTTAGTGTTTATGATAAGAAATATGTGAGGCACAGGTTTAGTGAGGCGATGTTGATGTGGCTTTATGAGAGGCATGCTTGTTTGTACATTGAACTCATATTGAATTAGTAAAATGGTTTTGATTGTATTTTTTAAACATTAATGAATATGTTTCTTATTTAATAAAATAAGTCGCAGGAATTCAAGACTCGGAAATTTAATTTCGAAGTGAAAGTGACAGATTTTCGCTTGTCAAACGAGAATCATATTATGCTACTAGTGTGAGTGTGACTTTGAACACAAATTCAATGTAGATGGTACCATATGATCGGTCACTTCCACTTCAAAATGAAATTGATCTAAAACCTTATATTACACAAATTGATAAATAAATTTATTTTTTAATTGTCAAAGAATATCGTCCGTTTAGCTTTGAAAGACAATTAGCTATGGTCACCACAAAACTAATTTTAATAAGTTCAAACACCTTTGTGTTGTTTTACGGTTTTCATTTCACCAATTAAAAGGAAACTTGAAACCTTTATCATAATTTTGTAATAAAAGCTCCACCTTTGCGCAAACGCTCTTCACCTGGAGATAGTAGCATAAGTTACGTGTTCTTAAGTTTTTATTGCCAATTACGGATGTTATTTCTGTGTTGCGGCAGCTTTGCTTCCGATGCGGGGAACTATCGGAAATTTAATTTCTTACCAGGCACAGTCAATACTTTTTAGTTTTCGTTTTTCTTATGGCTCGATAACCCTTACATGCGGTAGAAGGTTGTTGATCAATCTGAAAACTGCTCAATGCATATCCTCTCTAATATTGATTGAATCCTCAATCCCTTTTTTTTTACTTTTTGTCTTGAATCTTCTTTTTGAATGAAAGCACTAAGAAAATAGATATGACCATTTCAAACAACAAAATGTGAAGTGTAGGGCGCCCTCTAGCGGCCACAGTAAAACGGACTTTGTAATCGAATTTCTCATACCACAAAACCAATCATTTAAAAAATTCGATTTTTAATTTTTAACTTGACCACCCTGTATCTCGGAAACGGTGCAATTTTGGACGTAGGTAAATTGCGGTAAATCGACTTATTTTGACCTCAGATGTATGTGGTGGAGTTTTTTTGGTACTTTGTTCGGGAAAATGTGGGAGATCTCGGATTCAGATAGAATATTGAAAAATAAGTTGACAAGTTCCCGTGAACTTTTTCCCCAAAGGCCCTAGAGGAGATACGGGCCCCGAAAGGACGCCACTGAAAATCAATTTTTCTTGAATAACTATTTAACCACTCAATATAATTTGATGAAAATTCAATATGATGAACAGTGAACATTACCTCTCAAAATACTGCCCTTAAAACATAATTAGCTTAGTCTACCAGGGGCGGACTAGGTTGTACCTTCCAATGCTTAAATTTTCAACACCCTGTATGATAAAGACTTGGAAAAAATAAATTTAGATAGCCTGAACCTTGGGCTACAAAAAAGGTACTCTTGTTCATTATCGATAAAAATGAACCGCTTTCGAGAAAAAACTATATTTTTATTGAAAAAAAACACATGACGAAGTGGTGCCCTTGACGAAATTATTTAAAAAAATGTGAACCTATGTTTTTTCGAATTTTGCATTTTTTTTTCAGATTAATTTTCATGAAAATTCCGAGGTTTGAATATTTTCAAAAAATTTCATCAAGGACATTATGGCTATTTTCGATGGTTTTTTCAATAAAAATATGTTTTTTCTCGGTTCATTTTATCGATAATGAACAAGAGTACCATTTCTTCAGCATAACGTTCTCATCATACAGGATGTTAAAAATGTAAGCATTAAAATGTACAACCTAATCCGCCCCTGGTAAACTAAACAAGCTAATTATGTTTTAAGGGCAGTATTTTAAGAGGTAATGTTTACTGTTCATCATATGATTCCATCAAATTATATTAAGTGGTTTAAAAGTTATTCAAGAAAAATTGATTTCCAGTGGCGTCCTTTCGGGATGTAGAGAGGGACTGTATTAAGAAAGTTTACGGGAACTTGTCATCTTATTTTTCAATATTCTATCTGAATCCGAGAGATCTCCCACATTTTCCCGGGCACCCTCTGTATAGCAAATACCTATTTTTTCCAGTTTAGGTTATACTATTTGAATATTTCAACCTAGTTTCGGGAGACCCTGTATACCTTATCGTAATGGAAGAAATTTCGATCAATTTATCAACCGCTTTACGATTCAAAATCAAAAATATTTAGTCAATAAATCTGTTTTATCGTCTACTTGCTTTATGTCTAGCTTGAATTATCCTGTAATATAATTTTTCAGTCCTGTTCAAATAATGTATGAGTAAATTTATTCGTAACACAAATTCACCGCTTTTCTCAAAATATTTTAATAACTTGGAATTATATGCAAACTCATATTTCTACTAAAAATAGCATAATAGTTGTTACAAACTATAACCTCAGATAGCACACCTGTGTCGTAATCACCACCATTGAACTTGATATAAAAATAATAACAGGTGAAAATGTTATCCACCGAAAAAAAAATTCAAAACTTGAAAAAACTCCGTTCAGTAAAAAGAAAACCAAAGGAAAAACTAAATTCAATATCAAAACTCAATTGAACAAAACAAAAACAAATGAAATTGTTAAAAATATGCATTTCGCAATGCTTCTTATTTTGATTAAAAATGTTGAAATCTCTTTTTCAAAAATGACAGATACCTACAATATAGTTTATGAATTTTTTTTACTAAAAACAACAGTTCCAAATTCAATGGTCGTTTGGGATCCCTACAGTTTTTTATACAGGGTGCCCAATGTATGGAAACACGCTTATAAAATATTTACATATTTTTTTAGGAAAAGAACTTTTCAAATAAAATCTCATTCTCCTACGTACAACGACATGAACATTTTTTGAGGTTGTGGAAGAAAAAAAAATGTTTCGAAAACTTTATTTAAACTTAAATTTTTTTTATGCAATCCTACAAAATCTTCATAACGTTGTACGCAGAATGATCTGATTCCAAAAAATGACAAAAAATCATAAGATCCCATTCAAAAAGTCAAACTTGGTAAGCTAGACTCCACTTATTTGCATTTGAAATTTTTTCAAAAACAAATTTTCAAAGATTTATAAGTGTTTTTCAAATTTCCGAAAATGCTCAACTTTTTCAATTTTGAGTTCAAGAAGTTTTGTTCCACAATGTTGTACCATAGTAGACATTTTTGCTAAAAAGGAATATACAGGGGGTTCAGTTTCATTTTAGGCACTGAATTCTTCCTAGAAAAAAGTTCAAAGGATCAAAGTTAAAGTAAATTTGATAAGGATTAAGATTCTCAAGTCGAAAAAAATTAAAACTCATCGGAAATTGAACATTTTTACAAATTCTTGAGCTTTTTAAATGGGTCTAAAACGAAAAATCTGTTTCTTGTGATTTCAAAAATACCATTTGTTGATGTGAAAATCTATTGTTTTTATGATTTTGAAGTTTATGGCGAATTTCTTGAGAGAACGATATCATTTGTGTGATTTGGCAACAACGTTGATTGTCAAAACTGTCAGTCTAGGTACAAGAACTTCACTGCTCATGGATCATCATCAATAGTTTGATTTTGCAAAAATATTTCCCTACCAAAAGACGATTATTTTGAAGTTTATAGCGATTTTCTTGCGAGAACGATGTCATTTGTGTAATTTGGCAACAATGTTGAATGTCAAAACTGTCGTTCTAGGTACACAAACTTCACTGCACATGAATATTAAAATATTATAGCGATTTGCTCAAGAAGACGATGTTTTTTGTGCAAGAATGTCGTTTTTTGCCTCGGGCGCCAAACTTTGCACAATCATTAAACGTTTTTGTCAAGGGTCATTCAATGTACATCAACTTCTCCATAGATTGCCGCAAAATTTAATCAATAAATAAATGAAAAACGAGCGATTGAAGTTTACCTCGGGCGCCAAACTTTGCCATTTTTAATAAAATTCGTTTTTTGCCAAGGGTCATTTGATTATCAGCAATTTCTCCATACATTGCCGCAAAATTCACCAAAATCATGCAATAAATAAATGAACTGTGAGCGACTGAAGTTTGCCTCGGGCGCCAAACTTTGCCATTTTTATTAGAGTTTGTGTCCTGTGAAGGGTCATTCGATTTTCATCAATTTCTTCGTATATTTCCGCAAAAATCATCAAATAAAATCAATAATTGAATGAACTACGAGCGATTGAATTTTTACTCGAGTGCCAAACTTTATTTCCAACAACGTCCATTCATTCTTCTTCAAATTCTTCATAGATTGCCGCAAAAATCATAAAAATCAAGCAATAAATAAATGAACTGTGAGCGACTGAAGTTTGCCTCGGGCGCCAAACTTTGCCATTTTTATAAGAGTTCGTTTCCTGTGAAGAGTCATTCGATTTTCATCAATTTCTCCGTAGATTTTCGCAAAAAATCATCTAATAAAATCAATAAATAAATGAACTACGAGCGATCGAATTTTTACTCGAGTGCCAAACTTTATTTCCAACAATGTCCATTCATTCTTCATTGAATTCTTCATAGATTGCTTCAAAAATCATAAAAATCAAGCAATAAATAAATGAACTGTGAGCGACTGAAGTTTGCCTCGGGCGCCAAACTTTGCCAATTTTAACAAAGCTCGTTTCCTGTCAAAAGTCTTTTGATCTTCATCAATGTTTCCATAGATTGTCGCAAAAATCATCAGAATACATTTATAAATGAAGAAATTACAAGCGATATTGAAGTTGCCTCGGGCGCCTCACGATGCCTTTTTTAACAAAGTTAGTTTTTTGTCAAGGGTCATTCGATTTACATCAATTTCCCCAAATATTGCTTCAAAATTCACCAAAATGTATAAATAAAGAAAGAAACTACGAGCGATTGATGTTTGCCTCGGGCGCCAAACTTTGCCATTTTGATAAGAGTTCGTTTCCTGTGAAGGGTCATTCGATTTTCATCAATTTCTCCGAAAAATTCCACAAATATCACCTAATAAAATCAACAAATAGATGAACCACGAGCGATTGAATTTTTACTCGAGTGCCAAACTTTTATTTCCAACAACTTCCATTCTATCTTCAATAAATTTTCCATAGATTGCTTCAAAAATCATGAAAATCAAGCAATAAATAAATGAACTGCGAGCGACTGAAGTTTGCCTCGGGCGCCAAACTTTGCCAATTTTAACAAAGCTCGTTTCCTGTCAAGGGTCTTTTGATCTTCATCAATGTTTCCATAGATTGTTGCAAAAATCATCAGAATACATTTATAAATGAAGAAATTACAAGCGATATTGAAGTTGCCTCGGGCGCCTCACGATGCCTTTTTTAACAAAGTTAGTTTTTTGTCAAGGGTCATTCGATTTACATCAATTTCCCCAAATATTGCTTCAAAATTCACCAAAATTTATAAATAAAGAAAGAAACTACGAGCGATTGATGTTTGCCTCGGGCGCCAAACTTTGCCATTTTTATAAGAGTTCGTTTCCTGTGAAGGGTCATTCGATTTTCATCAATTCCTCCGAAAAATTCCACAAATATCACCCAATAAAATCAATAAATAGATGAACTACGAGCGATTGAATTTTTACTCGAGTGCCAAACTTTATTTCCAACAACGTCCATTCATTCTTCACTAAATTCTTCATAGATTGCCGCAAAAATAATCAAAATCAAGAAATAAATAAATGAACTGTGAGCGACTGAAGTTTGCCTCGGGCGCCAAACTTTGCCAATTTTAACAAAGCTCGTTTCCTGTCAAGGGTCTTTTGATCTTCATCAATGTTTCCATAGATTGTCGCAAAAATCATCAGAATACATAAATAAATGAAGAAATTACAAGCGATATTGAAGTTGCCTCGGGCGCCTCACGATGCCTTTTTTAACAAAGTTAGTTTTTTGTCAAGGGTCATTCGATTTACATCAATTTACCCAAATATTGCTTCAAAATTCACCAAAATGTATAAATAAAGAAAGAAACTACGAGCGATTGATGTTTGCCTCGGGGGCCAAACTTTGCCATTTTTATAAGAGTTCGTTTCCTGTGAAGGGTCATTCGATTTTCATCAATTCCTCCGAAAAATTCCACAAATATCACCCAATAAAATCAATAAATAGATGAACTACGAGCGATTGAATTTTTACTCGAGTGCCAAACTTTTATTTCCAACAACTTCCATTCTATCTTCAATAAATTTTCCATAGATTGCTTCAAAAATCATAAAAATCAAGCAATAAATAAATGAACTGCGAGCGACTGAAGTTTGCCTCGGGCGCCAAACTTTGCCAATTTTAACAAAGCTCGTTTCCTGTCAAAAGTCTTTTGATCTTCATCAATGTTTCCATAGATTGTCGCAAAAATCATCAGAATACATAAATAAATGAAGAAATTACAAGCGATATTGAAGTTGCCTCGGGCGCCTCACGATGCCTTTTTTAACAAAGTTAGTTTTTTGTCAAGGGTCATTCGATTTACATCAATTTCCCCAAATATTGCTTCAAAATTCACCAAAATGTATAAATAAAGAAAGAAACTACGAGCGATTGAAGTTTGCCTCGGGCGCCAAACTGCCATTTCCATCAAAATTCGTTTTTTGTCAATGTCAATTTAATCTTCATCAATTTTTTTATGGATTGATTCAACCGTTTCGTTTAAATAAATTAGTGATAAGCTTTTCTGCTGTTGAAAAAATGCATGGAAACAAATCTACACCAATCAAATAACAAGCTACAACATAAAACGAAGATAAAAGTGTTGATGAGTCCCGGTATACAGTATATTCCACCCACAAGAAATAGCAGTAGCAGTAGCAGTAGTTTTGTGCAGTTTTATGTTAGGGGACACGTGCCACATCTTTCGGTGAAGCCACGTGCAGCATGCACAGACAAAACACCGTGCGTTACTTAAAATAGGCCCAAACCCTCTTTGCTATATTTAGTCGATTATTGACTATTGATTTATATGACTGTTTCGTGCGTTCTACCGCAGGAATGGGACGCCGAATTGAAATTGGATAGTTTGAATGGCGAATGGTGCAGCTTGATTGAGGTTTACTGCTGGATATTCATAGATTGGCTCCGATACAGAATTATGCACTCGTTAAAACTAAATTGAAATTCTCGTTTTACAGAGATATTATTACATCGATGCTTATAAAATAATAATTGATTATTTTTATAGGTTTGATCGAGGTTTCTTGAGTGTTATGTGCTAAAAGTATGAATATATTCAGTATTGTTATCTTAGCAAAAAACCTCTATCCAACCCTGTATATTCAAAATAAGCCTAAAATGTATATACAGCCCCATATTCCATATGCAGAAGAATTCCATTGACACGAAATTAAAGTAAACTCATAACATAACAGTGCGATAAAGGAAATTGAAAATAAACAAAAGTTAGGTAACTTCCGTTATAGTTTTTGGACCATCTGACTGCAGCAGTCGGTTGTTTGCAATAGAGCTTGACAAAATAAACACACTTTTTAATGCAAGACCTGGTAGAAATAATTAGTTTCAAGCCTCCGAATGGAATTTTGAACATCCGTCCTGAAGTTGAAATTGCAATTTAGAGGTTTAAACTCTGGATCATATCATCACGATTGTATCTGTTAGCACGTGCACACCTTAGGGTGCATCCCCAGAAATCAGCTGGTTTGTGGCAGACACACCTTGCGAGTCACCCTCAATTTTGGGGGTCAACAACATAGTAGACAGATTGCCAGACGTCGGAATTTCCGGATTCTTCTGTTTATCGTAATGTAGATTATTTAGAGTGTATGAGTGGATCTTCCGTAGGGTTTTGTAGGGTGGTTAAATGTGCTTTGAGAAATTTTCAACCTTATTCCAGCTAGTTCATGTGTATATTTACTAGGGTCCAAGGACTATATTTGCATACTTGAGTAATTTCTTAAAACTAAAAACGTGAAAGGGGACAATGATAACTTTGGCCTGGCGCAGTATCGGTACTGACATTAAAATGCCAAAAAGTAACAGAAGAAAGTCTTGGAGGTGAAGAAAAAAAAATGTTTCAGGAGAATTCTTTATTTGAGACACCAGGTGAAGTCTCAAGAAGGTGGTATGGAGGAAATCCAAAAGGCAATGGAGAAGATTATAAAACTCCAAAGTAAGGAAACCTACTCCCCAAAAAAATAAAAATCCAAGTGAATTTCACAAAAATGCATGAATCAGGACAAAGTTATGCGAAGCTGATTTGATTTTGATCAATTTATGAATATTCAAAGTGAATATTGAAAAAAAAATGGGACAATGATGAATGATTTTCGAAAAAATGTACCAAAAATCACATTTTTTATCCAGAAAACGAAAGAACAGATCATATAAATCATCAGAAACTAATCAAATTGAACAAATTTGGAACGCTTCAATGTAAATTTCACTTATTTCTGTTAATCTTTCTTTTTAATACATAAAAATGAGTACCGATTTCTTCTGGAAGATCCATAACTTGAGAACGGCTGGGGCAATTTGAGTCATTTTTTTTTTAAATTGTTCCTTGAAGTCTTGGGATTGTTTTTATGGCGAGAAAAGCTGGAAAATCCCTCGACAAAAACCTGAAAACACAACTTTTCATTCGGAATGTCACATGTCACATTTCAGTGACAAAACAAACTAAAGTCAATGTCAATGAGTAGATTCAATAGGCGCCTTCGATTTTCCGCTCTGAACAATCTGAGCACGAAGAGCGTAAACTCGAACCCACCTCATGATATTAATGTCAATTCAAATCCTAGACCTTAGAAATGAAAGAGACTCAGCACTCTACAGCATAGCAGTGCCGGCCATTTCCAATATCAAGACAAAAATGACATTATGAGAGAAGAGTATTTCTATTTTTTCTTATTAAGGGATGTTTTGTGCGTCTGTTAGAATATCTACCCGTAAATGCGAGTTACGGACAAAGTCCGGATTCATTTTCAGAGTTTATTCTACGTCCATACAAAGATTAAAACTAAAACCGAATCATAAGTCAGGACTGATAAAGCAACGTTGTCATAATGTTAAAATAGGTGCATTCAGTGAACGTTAACATACAACTAAAACAGTGCTGATGCTGATTCTATCCAGGCTTTTATCTTATCTAATATATAAATTTGAATCCCGTTTTTCTTGGTCACTCCATCACTTGAGAACGGCTGGAGCAATTCAGGTGATTTTTTTTTAATGTTCTTTGAAATATGAGGAGTGATGTTATTAAAAGAAAAATTGGAAAATTTTCCTTAAGAACCCGAAAACACAACTTCCCTTTCTTTGACACAGTGAGGTCATGTCTGCATAGTTTTATTATTTGCCAATGGATTTTGTTCGAATAATTATGTAGGTTCTTATTTGGTTTTTGATCAAAAATTGACCAAGTGCGGTTATGTTTGCTTAATTTTGTTATTTTCTAAAAGATTTTGTTCAAATTAGATAATAATATCGTAGGTTCTATTTGGGATTTAATCAAAACATTTTTTGAAACATTATATACATAGTGAGGTTATGTTCGCACAGTTTTGTAATTTGGCAAAAGATTTTGTTCAAATAATCATGTAGGCTCTTATTGGGGGTTTGGTCAAGAAATTTAACAAAAATTGACCAAGTGAGGTTATGTTTGCCTAATTTTGTCATTTTCCAAAGGATTTTGTTCAAATTAGATGATATATCGTAGGTTCTATTAGAGATTTGATGAAAACATTTTTTTAAAATGACATAGTGAGGTTATGTTCAAAAAGTTTTCTTCAAATTAGATATGGAGGTTTCAATTTGAGGTTTGATTTTAAAAATTTGCCAAAAATCGTCCAAGTGAGGTTATGTTTGCATAATTTTGTAATTTTCCAAAGGATTTTGTTCAAATTAGATTATGTAGGTTCTTTTTGGGATTTGATCATTTTTGTCTTTCTTCAAAAATGTGAGGTTATATTTGTTTAATTTTGTTATTTTTCAAAAGATTTTGTCCAAGTTAGATATGTAGGTTGGGAATTGAAGTTTTGTAACAATAGATACGTTTTCAGTTTAAACATTTCAAAAAAAGTTCGCTAGAAATGTTGTCAGATATTTAACATATCATCCGAACTGGAAAATCGCTGGGAGGATTCTTATTATTTTTTATATGTTTGTAATGTCTGCGCCCCGAATAACAGAATAATTATTGAAACATCGGAAAAACTAAAAAAAAAAGAAAATTGTGAAACAAATTCATTTAGCACAACATTAATTATTGCTTATGAGGCAGTATGCGATTTGCCGGATGAGCTAGTCCAAAATATTTTCTCTATTCATCAACAATTGAGGGGTCAATAGATACATTAAATGTTGAGTCTGATGTTTCATCACCTTCCAAATGAAAAGCGCTGTACAAAGTAATCTCACTCCTTCGGGTAATTGGAGAGAATGTGTTTTGAGGAGAGTGATTCTCCCGATTGTCTCAATGCATAGAAAAAGTGAAAGAGGAGTAGTATTGAGTTGGAGAAAGAGTATTTTAAGACCAAATCCAACACAAGTTAAAGTTGAGGATATTTATTATTGAAATCGTAGAAGAAAATGTTGGAAATGTATGGAAAGTACTAAATCCGCAGCAGCAATCCATAACAAATGTGTAATCTCTTGGAAAAAGTAGTAATTACGTAGCAGCAATGTTAAAACTCCATAAAAAAAGTTGTTATTCCGAGGAAAATCTCGTAGTTTCCTGGAAAAGTGGTGATTTTGGAAATGTATGAAAAAAAGTGTTAGTAATTCCGTAGTAGCAATCTTGAAATTCCATAAAAAAGTTGCAATACCGAGAAAAATCTCGCAATTCATTGTAAAGAGTCGTAATTGTCCAAACAATTTTAGAAATTCCTGGAAAAAAGTTGTAATTCCGTGGCAAGCAATCTTGAAATTCCATGAACAATGTTGGAACTACGAAAAAAATCTCTCAAATATCGTAGTTCTGAAAAAAAAATTACTGAAAAAATAGTAATTCTAGAAAATAATGTTAATTTAAGAACAAATTTTGATTCCGTAGCAGCAATGTTTAACTCCATAAAAAATGAAACCGACGGAAACGGCGCGGTGCTCTGAAGGAAAAATCGACGCGGCTCCAAAACACTCTTCTGTAAATTATTCCGGAATCATTTCAAGTAAGGTGATTGAAACATTATCACAATAAAAAAATGCGGTTTTGGAAACTAACGGAAATTATTTTTCTTAGCAAAGGGAAGGGATAATCTCGTCTGCTTGGTTCCCCTGAATGTTAAGACTTAAGAACAAAACTTAGAAGAAAATTTCAACTCTGATTTCGAAAGCAGTGTGGAAAAATCACTGAACTCGGGTAAGAGTTTCCCAATGATAACACCACTGGAAAGACTAAGTACTCTCAGACAACTCACTTGGATGGGATAAAAATCCAGGACGGTATTCAGGCTTAATTTTTGATTCTAGACTACTTCTTTTGAATTTTGGAGTTGAATCAATCAATCCGAGAAAATTCAAAACCTTGTTGTTCCAAATCTGGCCACACATTTGCATCTCGAAATAAAATTGTCAAAATAAATCAGCATTCCTCCTTACAAGCAGATGCCATCCAGCCGCCCCATTATCAGAACTCCTGCTAAATCCCAAAATAGAATTATTGACCAGGAAACAATGCTGTCGGCCGGGATTAGCGTTTTCCTGAAAACTACCATATGACAACTGCAAACACTCTTTGCAGAAGGTTCAAAAGGCACATGTTTTTGGGGTTAAGGGTGTCGCCCTCTGGCACACGACTGAACTTCCGGAATGTTAATGGTCTGTCCAAATACATGGATAAATTGGGCGTCAAGTAGTCTTGACTTGACTGATGAGTTTTTTGTGACATCTCATTGGTAAATACAATTTATTTTAATATGTTTGCTACATGGTCCATTGAGTGTTTTTTTTGTATTTTCTTTGGAATTCAGCATAAATATTACCAGAGGTACCAATTCCCACACTCAAAACTCAACCATGACCAAAATTCCAAGAATAATCAAAAAATCCCACCAAGTCATCAAATCAAAACAAAAACCTCACTTGTCCCAACCACCCAATGCAAAGATTATTTTTTAGGTCCTCAACCTGTCAACATAACACAACGATCTGGTGGTTATACATCATATTACCTACAGGGGTGACAAAAAATGAAAACACATGTGTTTTCTGGAATATTGAAATATCTGACTACAAGTGCGTTGTAAAAAACGCAGAACTGATTTAGAGACTCTGGGTGGGTGATATTGTGGTTCTTGGCATGTGGTTGTCGATGAATGGTGTGAATTTAGTTTTTTTTTTGGTGTTTTATAGAGCTAACAAGTCATTTTTGAAGATGGTTGAAGCAAGTATTTTACTTCAATATGTCGCGATTTATTTGTAGAACTAATACTTCAATACAGGGTGGAAAGCTTAGAAGCTTGTTTGTCTGCATCCTGGATCTGACGGTGTTGGTAGAGTTGCCTCAATATAAATGTTTATGGTGTTTTCGAAAGAAGTTTTTACAAGATCTTTCCACTTCCTTGATGTTTGAGAGAGAGCTCATGTACCTACTAAACATACCCATTCCTGATATAAAATCTATCGTCAGGAGGCCATGGAGCATCCAGTAGGTCAATTTTTTGGAGTTATTACTCAATTTTTGTATATCGATTAAAAAAAATTCAATAAACGAGTTTACAAGTAAACACCAGATGTCATGATTTGATCTTGAATGGGAGTAAGAGTGGTAAGTCTAGTTTACCAGGGATATGTTCTGGTACAAATTGGTGAATGTTTTATTAATCTATCAACATTTATATCTCCTAGCAGACGTTTGTATTTTTGATGTATTTTTTAAAAATTACTCTACAAAACCATGAGAATGATAATAGGCTTTTTCATTTGTAATAATTCAGAAAATCAAAGTTTGATTTCAGATAAGGAAATATTTGTTGCCCAATAGGAACTTCAGAAAATAGAAATTTCAGCACAGTATACAGTGTGGTCACTTAAGTGTGCAACATATGAGATTTTTTTTTATTAACTGTACAACCAAAATACAAATATTGCCGAAAGTTGGTGCATGTTCGATAATCATATTGGTCAAGTCAAACAGCAAACAGGCTAGGCCAAAAAATATGAAAATTGTACACGAGTAAAGTACCCTTATTTCAGAAATTTTAGCAAGATGTTATGGAGAAAACTTGTCAAGAATTATTAAAAGTAATGCCTAAATACCAAATCATGGCCTCCTAAGAAAAAAATATATATTTTTTTTAAACATCCAATAATCATTTCCCAAAAAACAAAAACAAAACACTTAAAATAAAATAATAATAATAATAATAAATCGTTTATTAATCTCATCAGTACAGTACAAAAAAAAAAAGGTGATAAACTGCCAAGCAATTTTGAGATTAAAAGGCCTAAATTTCAGCTCGTCGGATTTCTGGTGAAACCCGACAGCTGTTGAAGCCTACGTTCTCCAAATATGTACTTATTATCTAAACATTTTGATAACTAAATCTACAATAATTAATTTAAGCAAGAGAACAATTCAGCTACTATCTTAATCTATGAGGAGAAAAATTAGAGACAAAAACTTAAAAAAAAATCGGTACAATCCTAGTATAGGGTTCGGTAAAGAGTAACCAAAGGAGATGATGGGAGGGGACGGTTATTTCAATAGCTCATTTTTTAAATTTCTTCGGAACGTGGTGAAACTCTGTGCAAAGTCATCTGAAATGTATTTGTTCATCAATTTCGCTGATCTATATGAGAATGATCTTTTAAATATTTCCTTACGGTGCCGTGGAATGGTCAAGCGAAATTTTTGTCTGATGCAGATGTGATGAACGTCGGCTCTGAAACTTAACTTTCTGAACAGATAAGGAGGTGTTTTGTACTTAATTACTTTAAATGTAAAACAAGCACTATGAAACTCTCGTCGATCATGCATATTCATCCAGCCTATCTCCTTTAATTTATGTGAAATTCTCTTATTCTTTCTTATTCCAAAGATGAAGCGCAGACATGAATTCTGAAGCTTTTGTATTCTTCTGACATCCAATGAATCAAGACATGGCCCGTACACGTTGTCGCAAAAATTAAATAGAGACAGAATAAGGGAGTCACACAGCATTATTTTTGTCTTTTGGTTGAGAAAATCTCTATTGGAAAATAGAAGCTTCAACGTTGCATAAGCTTGCTTAAGTTTTGAGGTGATATGTTGCTGGAAACGAAGTTTGTTGTCAAGTATTAGGCCTAAGCTTTTTGTACTTTCTTGGAATTTTATGTTCTCTCCATCTATACTCAAATTCAGATTATCTGATATAAATGCTTTGCTATTTCTGTTGCAAAACAATAGGGCGACAGTTTTTGTTGGGTTTATTTTTAGCAGATGCTTTCTGGATTCTTCGTATACTACTTGCAGATCATGATTCATACGTTTATTTGCTTCATGTACGCTTAGGGGGCTAAACGAGTAGTAAAGTTGAGTGTCGTCTGCATAGAGGTGATAATTACAGTATGCTATCTTTTTTATTAGGTTTGATGTGTATATTGAGAACAACAATGGACCCAGTATACTGCCCTGCGGCACTCCGGATTCGACTTTTAAGAACATTGAAAATTCGCCGTTTAGTCGCACCCGCTGATATCTATCTGTCAGAAATGACCTGAGTAATCTTTGAGCATTTTCCGAAAAACCAATATAGTGAAGAATGGCTATGAGAGTAGAGTGATTCAACATATCAAATGCTTTAGTATAATCGAGCATCACTAGAACAGTCGCCTGATTTCTGTCAAGAGCCGAAAAAACATCATCTGTGACGTTGCTTAAAGCTGTAGAGCATCCATGATGTGTACGATATCCAGACTGATTCTCGGGAAGAACACTATACTCGAGTAGGAAAATTTGCATCTGTTTTTCCAAGCATTTTTCAAAAATTTTTGACAGAATAGGAAGGATTGAAATGGAGCGTAATTGCTCATAGCCGCTGGGGTTTTTTGTTTTGGGTACTGGAACAATAGCCGCAAGTTTCCAAGGAAGAGGAAAGTATGACTTCTGTATACAGACGTCAATAATATGGACTATGAATGTGATGATAAAGGGACAGCATTTTAAAATCAATGTTATATTTATATTGTCCAAACCAAAAGCTTTAGACTTGATGTTCATTAAGATTTCCATCACTTCCTTTTCATCAGTGGAAACGAATGAGAATACGGTGCCTTCAGATAGATTTGATATTTTATTAGATTTGTAATAATGTGTGAGTTTCTCATCCCTTCTAATATCTGATCGACTGGAGTTTATGAAAAATTCATTGATCTCATCACAATTGTTGAGCTTTTCAGGTAGATTATTTTTCTTTCCTTGACAAATTCTCAGTTTTTTGAGCTCCTGCCATTTTTCCTTTACACTGGCGTTCTGAAACTTCCAATTCATATATGCTTTCTTTTCTGCTCTTATAGCATTTGTCGTCAAGTTTCTTAGCTGCGTATAGTAGTTACGATGTTCTGAACTTTTTGTTTTTCTAAAACGATTAAGAGCAGCATTTCGCATCTTTTGCATAAGCCGGATATTGTCTGTTATCCATGGGCTATAAGGCTTTTTCTTGCAGCGCATAGTCCTTTGAGGTGCATGTTGATCGAATAGAGTTAAAATATTGTTATTTAGGAACTTGATTTTTTCATCTGGATCATCAATAGAGTAAATATGATGCCAAGGCAAAGCTTCAAGGTCATGCTGAAATTCTTGATCATTGATGTTATGAAGAGAGCGGAACGTAAAAGAAGTGTATTGATCTTTCGGCGGATCCGCATGTACCTGGCATGACACCAACATGTGGTCAGATACTTGAACATCCACAACCCTAGTAATATATTGATATTCGGAATTGGTAAAAATTAAATCAATCAACGTGTGGCCGGAGTTGGCCACAGTTATTATTATTTATTATTATTATTAAAATAAAAAAAAATCACTTCAAATGAGAGTGTTTTGATATGCATATCATCATTGATAATCTTTTACCTTGTGAAAAAGAATGTTTGCGATATTTCATAGTTGTGTTTAATATCGTTGCAACAAACATGAAGTTGGTGATTCCCTAAAAAATTTAAAATTTATGTAAATTTTCCAAATATACTTAAATTTGAACTAAGTTATGTGAAATTGATTTATATTTCGATAATTTATGAAACTCTTTAGGGTGAACATGAAAGACATTTTTTTTTGGTGAATAATTAGATGTTTAAAAAAATTACATTTGTTTTCTTAGGAGACCATGATTTGGTATTTAGGAATAACATTTCTTTATAAAATTTTGCCGAATTTTCTAAAATAAGGGTACTTTACTCTTGTACAATTTTCATATTTTTTGGCCTACCCTGTATGCTGTTTGACTTGCAACCATTCTAAGTGCACCTAATATGATTATCGAACATGCACCAACTTTCGGCAATATTTGTATTTTGGTTGTACAGTTAATAAAACAAAAACCATATGTTGCACACTTAAGTGACCACACTGTATAATAAAAGCAAAACCTTACAGCATTTTGACAGTTTCGATATGGAGCTTTGAATTTAGATGACGTGGCAACGTTGAAATTACCATGGCTCACTTGATATTGAAGCGATTTTAAAGAGTAAAGGACCATTTTGAAGAAAATTTAATCCAGGCTTTGAAGCTAGATGACTCGACAACATTTGAAGTGCCATAACTCCCTTAATATTGACGAGATTTTAACGCACAAAAAACAATTTTATCCTCTTAAATTCTTTCAATGTGGAGATCCATCAATAAATCATAATGGAGATATGGAGCTTTGAACTCGGATGACGTGGCAACGTTCGAACCGCCATAAGTCCCTTGATCATGATGCGATTTCAATGGGTAAAAAACAGTTTTGAAGACAATTTCAAAACCAACAATAAATGCAAATATGGAGCTTTGAAGCTAGATGACGTGGCAAGATTTAAATTGCCATATTTCCTTAATATAATGCTATAACTTTTAAACGAATTGACCAAATTGGATGACAATTATTGCGCCATTTTAAAATTTAATCTAGTTTTTTCATGATTTTTATTCATACCTTGACATTTTTTTTATTCGAATTTTTCATAATAGTAGTTTATTTTGTGTTTTCAAGGATTTTTTTTTAATCAAGACTGATAAAAAGGTGATAAATGAACACTTCTTTTTATTGATTGAACATTTGGAAAAACACACTAGGAAATGAATCCTTAAGAAGTATAAAAAAGCAAACATAATAAGAAAATTATATTGTTTATACCTAATTAGAAAGCAAAAAAAATATCACAAATCAACTACCAATGCATTATAGTCAATATACACCCACACTAAATGAGCAGCCCAAAGAAAAACATGAAAACCCACTTCCATTCTTCCAACTTTGTCACCAAAACGGAAACACGCCATTAAATTGTGCCATATTGTCGAGAAAAATCCCCCTCTTCGGCGCAGCCTCTGTAAATAAATCGTGGAAATTTACATTTCCCGCCGCCATTCTCGACTTCTAGGAAAACCATTTGAAATCAAAATGTAGGGAACAAAGAAAGAAACTCTACGTTCAATGTTGGATGATCCAGAAATAGACCAACTTCTGGAAAACCACTGGGGTCAGTTGTCTATCCCTTTTTCGCCCGAGCAACGAACAAAGATCGGCACGTGATATAAAGGCGGATGTATAGGTGGTATAACCAAAATAGAAATTTCCTCCCGTTTCTCCGGATTTAGTTTATGTTGATTTTTGTAAACACACCGTCGGTGTTCGGCGGACGTTGCATTCTGGCAAGTGGGAGAGCACGTTTCTTCGGATGTTGTTTTTTGGGTGGCGCTCGGTTTATTTTTGAATTTGAGAAATGATTCGGATGTACATCTAGTTAACTTTGAGATATATGTATTTTAGTCCCTTTCTTTAGAGAGGAAGACATAAATTAGGCGTTAAATTCATACACTTTTGTGGAACAATGAGACAAAAATAGAGGAGTAACTTTGACCTAAAACTGTTCACTAACACCTTTCCTTTGTACAAAAATACGACAGACTATTTGAAATGACCTAGAATGTTGGGTTCGAGCAAGGTGTCATGCCAAAAATTAATTTGCTAATTTACTTTGTAGGATAATTATCGTCCATTGCGAAGTTGGAATGTGCAAGGTGCTACGAATATATCCAGTTGAGACTGAGTCACGGACATACATCATTGGCCAGTAATTGGTCATTTCGATAAATCAAGACTTTGGAATAGGGCACAAAATTTACAGTAATTTTTCCATTCCATTCCGAAGTGAAAGAGACAGATTTTCGCTTGGCAAACGGGAATCATATGCTACCATTTACATTGAATTTAGCGTAAGCGTGACTTTGAACACAAATTTGATGTAGACGCTAGCATAACCCCTGGCGTATGGGTTAAACCAAACCAGTTCAGTTCCAACAATTAGGTCCAGGAACATACCATCAAGTCATTCATGAGGTAGTGTGCCTGAGCTCCAGAGTCAAAAATACCGTACGAGACAGTTTTGTACTCACCAGGTGGACTGTAATGTCCTTGAATCCAATTAAAATATGTCTAGGCCTCATATACTTGTTGATTTTTTTTTCTTTTTTTTATATATGAGGCCTAGACATATTTTTATTGGATTCATCGATAAGAGGCTCTCTTTGAGAAAATGGACGACTTCCCAGTATGTAATGTCCTTGTCCACCATATTGGGGCCCCATATGTGACTATAGATCTGATTATTGCTTGTGAATTTACTCGGCAGTTTTTCAAGATAGCGATATGAACCCGGGTATATTTATGATCAGGAAAAAATATCTTTTTAAGTATCTAATAATACAGGGTGTCCGGAAATTACGCGTCAGGATTTTGGTGGGCGATTCTACATGAAAAATTAATGCAACAAACTTCTATACAATTTTTTCAAAAACTTCAAAAATTTTTTCAAAGTACGAATTTTTGATTATTTACGGTACGGTTAATGTTTAAAGTCGTTTTTCTCGGAAACCGTTAATTCTACGATGATGCAACACGAGCACCTTTTTAAAAAATATTTTGATGCTCTTTACTAATTTGACATCCAAATTTATAAAAAGATTAAAACAAAAAAGTTCTAAGTAATTTTCCTAAGGTGAAGGACAGCTTCAGCCTTTTGTCATTGACGACTACCGTCAAATTAATAGGGTGAATACAAAGAAACACTAGTGACATGCATGCAAAATTTGGCGAAAATCATTACACTAGAAAAAAAGTTATTAAAAAAAATAAGAAAAAAAAAAAATTTTTTAACACCCTGTATCTTCCTTAATTTTGAGTTTTTGAAAAAATTGTATAGAAGTTTGTTGCATCAATTTTTCATGTAGAATCGCCCACCAAAATCCTGACGCGTAATTTCCGGACACCTTGTATACAGGTATTGTCATTTGAAAATAAACATATAAGTTGCACTTTTTATCAAATCGTTTATTTTTCATAGGTGATACGAATTTTCTTGAAGTTATTTTTTGGTTCCTTGGTACTTTGGTACATTGGTTCTTTGATACTTTGGTTCTTTGGTTATTTGGGTCTTTGGTACTTTGTTATTTGGTGATTTGATTGTTTGGTACTTTGATTCTTTGGTACTTTGTTCTTTGATTCTTAGGTACTGTAGTTTTGTTGTACCTACTTTGATTTTTTGATACTTTGGGGCTCTGGCTCTTTGGTTTTTTGCTTCCTTGGTTCTTTGGTATTTTGTACTTTGGTTCTCTGGTAATTTGGTACATTGATACCTGATTGGTTCTTTGCTACTTTGGTTCCTTGCTTCTTGGATCGTTGGTACTTTGGTTCTTGGGTACTTTGGATCTTTGGCTATTTGGTACTTTGATTTTGTGGTACTTTGGTACTTTGCTTTTCGGTTCTCTGGTCCTACTCTGGTGCTTTGATATTTTGTACTTTGGTTCTTTGGTAATTTGGTACTCTGATACTTGATTGGTTTTTTGCTACTTTGGTTTCTTGCTTCTTGGATCGTTGCAGGATTCTTTGGTTATTCGATACTTTGGTACTTTGGTTCTATGGTACTCTGGTGCTTTGATTCCTGGGTTATTTGGTACTTTGCTTCTTTGGTACTTATTTGGATCTTTGGTACTCTGGATCTTTGGTGATTTGGTACATGATTGGTACTTTTATTCCTTGCTTCTTGGATCTTCGTTACTTTGGTTAGTACCTTATTACAAAAGAACCAGAGTACCAAACTACAAAAAGAGTCAAAGTACCAGAGTACACAGAACCAAAGAGCAAAAGTAACAAAGAACCAGACTATCAAAGTAACAGAGTACCAAAGTGCCAAAGTAAAAGGGTATCAAAGAGCCAAAATACCAAAGAACCGAAATATCAAGCAATTGAACAAAGTACCAAAGAATCCAAGAACCACGGTACCAAAGAGCCAAAGTATCAAATCACCAAAGAACCAAGGCACCAAAGAGCCAAAGTACCAAATATCCAATCAATTAAAGTACCAGAGAACCAAAGTATCGGAAAACCAAAGTACCATAGAATGAATTTACCGAAGACCCAATCAAAGTACCAGAGGACCTAGGTACCAGAGGTACCAAAGAGCCAAAGTACCAAATATCCAATCAATTAAAGTACCAGAGAACCAAAGTATCGGAAAACCATAGAATGAATTTACCGAAGACCCAATCAAAGTACCAGAGGGTACCAAAGTATCAAAGAACCTAAATACCAAAGAATCAAAGTACCAAAAAACCAAAAAAGCAAAGTATCAAAAAATCAAAGTACCAAAGAACGAAGGTTTTAAAGAGAACCAAAAAGTATCAAAGAATCAAAGAACCAATGAGACACAACAGAAAACAAGCTATTCTCTCACACTCTTTATCCAAAATCAATCGCACAATCCTATTTATTTTCTGTAAAAATAGGTTACACCATATCAAAAAATTGGTTAATAATAGAAGAAAACACACCAAGATCTAACTGTCTGCGTTTTTGGAATTGAAATCCAGATTGTTGGCATGATAGTGTTTAGTCTTGAGTCCTCCTCTTTGTAGTCAGTAGTACCTTTCAAAACAATCACCAAGGTCTGTTCCAGAAATGATGGTTAGAAAGATATCAGAAGGAGCACAATAAGATGTCAATCTTCCGAATTGCCCTATGGCACCATTCCTAACTTCCGCTGATCATTCTACCATCAACTTTGTTTTTTGAGAACACCAAAGATCTGACAATGAAAAATGAGTCTGGTGCGGAGCCGAATGTTTAGTCTCAGAGACATGCAGCAGTTTCCAAATCACCTTGAGAACTCATCAAATCATCCAAAGAACATCATCCATGAGTTCTTCTTCGTATCTTCGTTGAGTTCTTTGTAAAGAATGCTTAGAATAAATACACCAAGAAAACATTGCCTGTTTACCTCAACCAAATCAAAACACCTTAAACTCTCTGACATCAGTTTATCCAATTCAATCGAAATTTTTGTCGACTACAAACATTCATTTGAATCCCTTTCCAAATCCATCATGTTCAATAAACGATCCATCTTGGCGACGCCTCTGTGCGAGGACGCCGACGCCTTTACTAAGCTTGGTTCTAAATCTGGATGTGGTATGCGTTAAGACGCCACGTTCGTCTGGAAAAACTTGGCATCTTGCCATATAAACCACTTTTTCCTGTCTTGTACAACAACGTCGCGGACACTGACTCATCTCTGAGGATTTTCCCGAAATGTTTTTAAGTTGATTAGCAGGAAAAATGACACAGCTGGAAGGTTTTCTTAGTGATGAAGCTATTCTTATGACCAACATTCAGAGCATGAAGTTGTTTATAACGAAGAGGAAGGATTTGAAATTATCGTTACTGCTTTGATCATTGGGCCTTGGGTAAACATGAGGTTACAAAAGAAATCTTTTGGGCGACGCAGATTGATTGAATGCATTAGCTAGGATGAAAGGACATTAAAAGCCACATCAATCTTTTTTGATCCACAATAAGTTCTTATTAACAAGTTGCCGCAGATCAACTGTTTCCATGCGACTTCAAAGAGGCTGAGCCATAGAGGACAAGAAGGGTAATGAGGATCTTAGGCTACAAGAGAAACACACCTGAGAGTGTAATCTCCGACCCGCTGGAAAGCTGGAACTGTGGAGGTGGAAATAAACCAGTGCAAGCCTCCTGGCAACCTTAAGGGGGAGTTTCAGAGGGTATACGTGGGCTAGATGGGAGTCTCCCACTATCTAGAATCCCATGAAGAAACTGGGTGTGCCTACTTGAAAATATTTTGGGAAGGAATCTTTATAGAAGTCCAACCACAACCCTCAGCAGAACAAACAAGGAGATACAATAATCGCTAGAGCTCCGGATTGTAGTTCAACGAAATCTGATAACACGTCATCAGCAAAATTTCCTTTATCATCCATGACAGAGTAGTCTGGTCCAAAATATTCGCAGGAACTTTGATTCCGAGTGCGCTGTATCGTCAACAAAGACCTGTTGAAAATCTCGGCGATTTTTGGCAGCCGATCAAAATGGACTCGGATAATTTTCAAATTATCTTTTGCCACGATGCGCCTGGCTAAAATTGTCGCAAATAACAGGTGGAAATCGTGATCTCGAATGATCCAGATGAATACTGATTGGTGAAAACAGCCAATTGAGGTGTTTAATTATAATGTGGTCTTTGTTCCAAGCGATTTGAAGACGGTCCTTTGTGTTCTTTGTACCTTTGATTGAGGTTGTGCCAGATAAAAGGGGATTTGGTGAGATATCTTCCTCAGCCTATTAGAAAACGTAAGCAGCTGTATCGTTTTCCACCATTCCAAACTATCAATAGATTTTTTTTGAATGACCATCAAAAGCAAGGCTAAACAGAAAAATATCATTCCAAACCTCCTCCGTGTCCATTATCACAATATAAATAACTGCAAACTTAGTCCTGTGATCTTGGCAGCATTTCTTTTCTAGATCATGACCTCAAAATTTTTTTTTCAAAAATATATTTACGAAAATTGTATCCATTGAGCAAAATTTATATCCAGTAGCAATTCACGAATAATGGGTCTCAGGTTGCACCGCATCTGCAGTGGCACACACCAAGTAGGTAATTAGAGAGTTTTAGCATGGTGGGACCCTTAAGGAAATTCACTAATAAATATATGTTTAAATTTATTTATTTATTTTCACTTGTAATTATGGTATAAAACTATGCAATGAGACTGTGTTGTCATGTTGTTTTATTTTCCCGTATACATAAGACATTTAACGTTACGACAACTTCCAACAGCACGAAAACTCCCATATGTGTGGGGGCCAAATGAGAGAGCAAATCCCCATGAGAGGGTTGCATCTGGAACGCTAGTACTTTGAGTACTATTAGTCCGAGTACTCATGTACTCATATACGCTGTGAATATAATGTGTCGTTATCGTTTGAATATACCCATTCGATGAATAAGTTGATATCTTCTCCAGCGCATCCCAGACATGTTCTACTGGTGAAAAGTCTGAAGATCTAGGAGGCCTTTAAGGATAACTCACTTCTACAGCTTCAACACAGTCCAACGACCATGGATAAAATAAAATCCTTAAGCGTTGACATCGTTTGTTTCGGAACCCAAGTCCGTCTTTCAACCAATTTTGACCTGATTTGACGTCAATTTAGGTACAAGTTTAGGTTGAGAATTTACCAACGTTGCTGCCTATTGGTAATAAAGTGTGCTTTCTTACCAACCTAGGTCCAACTTCGATAATCATCCGACGTCGGCGCTAGTGTCTACAGGTTAAAGTATAATTCACTAGAACGACTTAATTTCGTAACGACGTAATTTCCAGAAGAAACTCTGACGTTAATTGTAAAAAAAATCGGGATGTGCAAAATTCAATAATAATTTTACGCTAACTATAACCGTTCCGGAAATATTACAGAAAAACAGAATTAACCTTATTTTTGAAATGCTGTATATCGAAAACCGTTCAATTTAGGAAAAAAATGTCGGGATCTTTTTTGTAGAAAATTTTAGGATATGGAAATTTCAATATTTGAACTTTTACGCTAACTCTAACCGTTCGGGAGATATTTGCAAAAATTAAATTAGACTATATTTTTGAAGCGCTCCATTCAATTTAGGAAAAAATGTCTTGGGACCTTTTTTTAGAAAAAAAAAGCACTTTTATAAAACAATGTCTTCAACCAAAATGTATCATTCTATTTCACCAATACATGAATTAAGGGAACTACCCGTCCGTTTAGTGGACTAGAATGTGGTAAAAACTAAAAAAAATCACCATCACTCTCCTTTGAATAAATCATTCCATAATGAACACTCTAACCTCCAAATAAACAACACGGATTAGGTAGATAATTAGGTGAACTCAACGACCTCAGGTAAAAATTGCTCATATTAGGTATATAAAATCGGGGTCTCCGTTCAAATTGGTGTGTATTTAGTATAATTTGAGTCATTACACAAATAGTCGGCTATTTTTAAGGAGGAAGAAGGTTTCTTGATAAAGCGGATAAATCTTGATGAATCAGATTTAACAATATTACAATAATAAATCATTTTCTTCGAAAAATCTTATCAATCATACCTAACAAAATATTTTTCACTTCAACACCTCATGTTCCAGAAACAAATTTGTCCTCAATTGCATACCATTTTGTTATAAATTAATTCGAGATTGGAATGCTGTTTATTCGCATGGAAAAAAAATAAATAATAAAACAATCACAACTAAAACCAAACAACGTGGTTCAACACTCCATTCCCAACCTTCCCCTACACATACCCACATACTAAATCAATCCCGCCTATCCCTTCCACCTGAAATCTTGGCACGTTCCCGAAAAGTAAATATAGCTAAGCGTACTGACTTAAGATCTTTCAGTCGGTTCTTGACTTTCCAGCGCACACGTGATTCTAGTGTTAACCGTTTCCATAGAAACCAAAACAGTATTGACAAAACATTCTTATCCAGTGTCATTGTCAAACGAAGTCAGAAACCTGTTTTTTTTTTTGGAAAAAAATTCCTGCGCATATTTTGGTACGGATTTGTACTGCGCGGTTTAAGTGACGTCATGCCCAGATCCTTCCTCATGACCAGCCGCAGATATGATATGGAGGAGGAAGAAAGTGGAACGGAAAAAGGTGGGTGAATTTTTTATTTTGATGTTTGAATTTTATTTATTTATTTCCAATAATCAATGGACTCTTACTGGTTTCAACAACCACCCATTGTCATAAAGTGGCAAATGTTTATTTAACAAACTCTTATTGACATTAACGACTCATTAACTGTTTATTCACATTTGCAATAACCATTGGGCTTTATGTCCAATAATTGTTGTAAACAAAGAAAGGTTGTTTTACGAATTTAATTATGTTTGTTTGAAAATGCGCCAAAATGGGTGCATTATTGTTTTATGGGTTGAACTATCTGGAATGTGAGTTCAAAGTTCATTAGTGGGTATGTTTTAAATTGTTTGCCTATAACACTACCTGGTTTTGACATTTCTTTCTCCTGATGGTATTCAAGAATTATTTACTTATTTCTCCTATTTTTTATTGATTTTGAGTCAATTTATTTTTTTACTTATTGATTTCAAACATTTTTCTTCTCTTAAGCTTTTTAGGTGATAGTTTTCTATAGTTGATTCTCGATTTCTCATGACATTTTCTCTATCTACACCATCAAAATAGTCATATTCCCGATAAATTTTTCTTTATTCTAATAATTTTGTTTTTCTGATAAGAGTTTTGGAAATTTCTTATCATTTTTTTTCCAATTATTTCTTTTATTTCGCTTTTGGTTATCATTTTTTTCTTTGCGTCATAATAAAAAGTGATATAAATCTGTAGTCAGCTGATAGTGGTGTTTTCATTGACAAAATGGATTGGGTGACTTCTCTGTATAGTTTTCAAAATACAGGGTGTCAAACCATTTTTAAATCATTTTTTCGAAAATATCTTGAATATAATTTGGCAAATTTGTTTAAAGTTTTGCTTAGTTGAAACAAAGGGCCTATTTAGACGTATTTATTTGATATTATCAAGTACAGTGGCATCTCGAAGGAAATTTGGGGAATAATTAATCACAAACGTACAGGGTGTCCCATTTTGGGTACTTTTGCGGGGTATCTCCGTTATTCTTATAGATAGGAAGTTGCGATTTTCGCGACAGTGTGATACTTTTTCGTGAAACTGAAGATGCCGTTAACAAAATTTTCATAGCCCTTTTAGTTTTTAAGATACATTGCTAAACTGAAAATGTTGCATTTTAAGGTACCCCCCGTATCTAAACTATCAGATAAGTTATGAAAAATGTGAAAACTGTTTTTTATATAACTTTTCCCGTAGAACTCGATTCCATAAGATTCGTCTTTTCTTTACCTTTTCAAAAATATACAGGAGTATGCACTTTTGAAAAAAAAAATTTTAGTCTTTAACTTTTTGACCTGACCCCGTATACTAATTCCGAAGGCAGAATCGAGTTCCACGGGAAAAGTATAGAACTTTCGGTTTTGCCTTCGGAATTTGTATACGGGGTCAGGTCAAAAAGTTATAGGCTAAAAAATTATTTTTTTAAAGTGCATACTCTTATATATTTTTGAAAAGGTAAAGTAAAGACAAGACAAGACTATGGGACACTTTATGTGGCTCAGTAGATCTTATGGTAGAAAATGAAATTTCAAACTGAAACAGCACAGAACGAATAATAATAAAAAATATCGACTGGCTAAAATATGTATAACGGAAGGACATGTACAGGGTGTTCTCGTATATTTTTGCACTTCCCTCCCACCTAGAAAGTTTATTTGAAAAGATATTGAAATAAGTTAAATACAAAACTTTCATGGTTTTTCATGAACGTTTAGAATCTGTAGGCAAAAATGTCAAAAAAAATAAGTAAATGTCAATTATTGACAGGTTGATGATTTTTTCAAATGGAATTTTTTCAGACCTTTTTATTCTGTTTTTAAATATATATTTTTTTTCCATTTTTGTTACAATTGAAAAAATAATCAACCTGTCAATATTTGACATTTACTTACTTTTTTGACATTTTTGCCTACAGATTCTAAAAGTTCATGAAAAACCATGAAAGTTTTGTATTAACCTTATTTCAAAGGTAAATATAAAATAACTAAAAAGTGCTTTACCTATGATCAAAATTCTTTGGCACACCCTGTACTCAGAATATTGCTGAGTATCCAATAAGTCATCAGAAAGACAGCTAAACAATAGATCTATGCCATAACATTGTCTGTTGTAAACTTAGAATCAGCAAAACAGCCATTCAAAGCCCTATGTGCCATAATTTTGAAAAAAAGTCGATAATGTCAAATACTGTCAGGTTGATGATTTTTTCAAATGGAAAAAAAATGGAAAAAATATATATATATTTGAAAACAGAATAAAAAAGACTACAAAAATTTAAAATAATACACAAGGTGTTTCATTTGAAAAAATTCAACCTGTCAATAATTGACATTTACTTACTTTTTTTGACATTTTTGTCTACAGATTCTAAATAGTACATTTTCTATCAAGGGCGGAAAGTAGATGATTTTGACGATGGTATAAGTAGCAGCACGAGCGAAGCGAGGGCAGATATTAGCCGAGTCAAAATCAACTTTCGTCCGTGGTGCAAACAGTTCTTTTTGTACAACCAGTTTGTAATCATTTGAAAAAGAATAATTATGGAAATCAAAAATAAATAATCGATAACTACACTGCTGACAAGTCAGACAACTGACAGGTCTAGTGTCAATCATGGTTACAATAGGTGTGTTCCCGTATTCTTTTGTGGTGCGGATTCATTGCCACCGAGATTGTCACGTGATTAGTTCCTTCTAGTATGCTAGACTGTCACGTGGTTATTATATTCAGAGGCGTTGGGATCCAAGGAACCGTTGCTAAGCGACCTACTTTTGCGCCCGCAGGCTCGAAAGTACTTTTAGGCCCGGCTGCCAAAATTAGCGACTTTACGCCTGCTTTGCATGCATTAAAAAGTGAACTTTACGTGTAGGTTGTACAAAAAGTTCATGAATAACTATGTATTAACCTTATTTCAATATTTTTTCAAATAAACTCTCTAGGTGTGCTCCTAAAATATACAGGAACACCACACAGGGTGATCCACTATTATACGTCGCCCCCTTTCACCTTTTTTATTTTAAGTGTCTCGAAAGACTGAAAAATATTTTTTTCACGTATCAGAAATCAGGAAAAAAAAATATTGCAGGACAAATTAGGGGCAATCAAATTGATTTTAATTTTTTTTTTTTTTTTGAAAACGAAGACATACCTTCAGAATGTCAAAAAACAAAAAAAAAATGATTTTTCAGTTGCTTTATTCGAAAAAAATATATAAAAACTACAAAAGATAATACCAGTGTCGTACTAAGCAAACAACCTGGACAATGATGAGTAACAATTTGACAATAACATGAATAATAACAATAAATAGCTAAAGAGTATGTATGAATTATTAATCTCAAAATAAACCAACAACAAAAAAAACAGTAAGTACATTATTCATCTGATTGTTTCATTTTTGATGCACGTAGATTAATTAATTTTCAAAGGTCACTAATTATTGAACGTTTTTCTTCCAGAAAATATTTTGAGTATTCAAAATTTTAAACCTAACTCACCGATGATTTTAAAATTAATAAACGTTTACTATGTGATATTTTACAATATTAACATGAAGGACAGTATTTGGCAAAATAATTTCTGGATGTTGAAACTTCTTCATCAATGTTTGAAAGTTGATTTGCAAATCTTTAACCAGATACTTCAAAACTATTTCTTCTGTAGACTTTGCTTTGAACAACATGATGAGTCTAGTTTCTGATCAACCTCAAAGTTCTGTCCACAAAATTCTTCCCGAATATAACAACACTCTGTATTTAAAAAAAAAACTGGTCAGTCGGCATCAGGGTTCGATATCAATGATATATCATTACTCGCAGCTGATTTCTAACTACTGAACGTTGGCTTGTAGCTGACTCTTTTTGTGTGTTAAATCGCCTACCATCTGTCCGTGATGTACAGTTGTGTTCATAAAAAGTCATACACGTCGATGCCAGTCATTTGCTTTCTAGACCTATATGTTTATTATAATTTCAAAAGAAAGACAAACGTGGAGACATGAGGGATTTCTACCATATTTCCTATTTTATTTTATAAAAAAGTTTCAAATATAAAAAATATTTATATCAACAGTAACCAAATAGCTGTATGACTTTTATATGAACATGACTGTACGTTCTACAACTCTCCAACTGTTTCAACCAGAACCTGAATCATTTTTCAATTATTATATTATCCCTTCAACTAGCTTGAAACTTTTTTGTCCTTCACCGCCTTGCCTTCTGTGGCTTTTGGTTCAATTATTATTCTCCTGCTTGTTTATATGAGTTAAAGCCTACCAAACTAACCCATGTGCATAGACCTTTTTGTCAGCCAGGTGGTCACTCTCTCACAGCTGGAGATTTCTCTGGAATCCTGCAAAGCCCTTACACTTTGACTTTCAGCTTGCCATATCTGGAATGGAAAGGTCTATGTATCCAGAAAGCAGGTCTCATAACTTAGTTGATTGATGTGGCTTCTGTAGCTCTTCTCAGTCTTAGATTCTCACAAGCTTGCAGTATGTCCCACTCCTGGAATTACTTGTTCACACTTACTCAATGAAAACTAGGCCAAATTCCAACAACATTATTCACTATTCCGTGTATATGTCAAAACTCAACTATTTACAGAGCTCAGCAAACTTCTATACACAATCGCTAAGTGGTCGTTTACACGAAAACCAAAACTAAATGGAAATGTATAGGCGCCTTGGCCGATCGCCAAAGACCACAATCCAAACGATCTACAATCATTCTCGGTTATTTTTCACATCCAAGACGCAATTTGAGCGTCATTACTTTTTATATTCTGTATATCGGATTTGAAATGGAGTGCCAAAATAAACCAGAGGTAGTCTTTGAGGCACCCAGCAGAGGGCAGCAGCTTCACCTTAGTAGGCAACAGCCCCAGTACTTCGCCAGGATGATTTCATGCTAGTCCGTTATAACATGGAGTATCTATAACCTCTTCTCCTCCTATCATTGACATTATTTGACTCATCAAAACCAATTTAGCTATAATCCCACTTCATGAACTCTCCGCCCATTCACTTACGCAAAAACTCAGTTTATTTTTAAGTCAGTGAATCGCATCCACCTAGGATGAGCCTGTCACAATTTTTATCCGCGAAAGCGAGCCACTGTAGCGTTTTTGTGACGCATCCACAAATTGTGACTCAAAAACTTCCTGGCTAGAACGAAACACGGCTACTTGTTAAATTCTGATCTGTTGCCAAAATGCCAACAAGTTGGTTGAATTTTTGGCGCGCACAAATATATGCGATTTAAATTTAGATTGAACGAAAGGTATCGAAGATGCTTGGAGATTTTTGAGTTTTAGCCCAGTCATATAAGGATTTCACTGCGGAATGAGAGATAGTAAGCTATAAACTTGTATAAACCATTATTTTGACATTCAAAAGTCTCATAAGATCTCGTGTCTGCGTCTTGAAATATTCAAGGTCAAAGGTCACAAAAATAAGTTTTTCGTCAATATCTCGCCTGCTACGGTTTAAATCCTGTTTGTATCATCATAAAAATTATAAAGTACAAAATTCTCTGGAAATTTTGTAACTACTCACCATATCCCCATGGTTTTGAGTAGTTATCTCTTGTGGGTAATTATCAATTGAATCAATTTTTTTTTTTTTTTTTTTGATAGGCTGTCATATCAACAGGAATGAGAGCAGAGGCTTGAAACTCGATAGTTGTAATCAGGATCGAAGGGCCTTCAAAATAATGTATCACTCAACCCCTCTTTCCATTTGAAATTCTGGGGGAAGCTATCACCCCCAATTAGGGCTTGACAGGTGGGGGGTGAAAAGTGTCCCCAAAAACAAAAATTGACGTGTCCAAACTATTTTTGATAAATCTCCTAATACCTGAGAAAACCTGGGTGGAAAGTTTTTCGTGCCCCACCCTGAATGTATACATGAGCGGTCTATCCCAAAAACAGTGAGCCAAATAGAAAAAAGTTTTGAATAAAATTTCTAGAGAATTTAACGCTTTACAATTACTATAATAGATGCAAAAAGGATTAAAATCATACCAAGCGAGATATTGACAAAAACTGATTTTTCTGACCTTTGACCTTGAATATATATAGACGCCGACATGAGTTTTCATAAGACTTTTGAGACAATAACCTTTAGAATGTCAAAATAATGGTTTATACAAGTTTTCAGCTTATTATCTCTCATTTCGCAGATTTGGCTAAGATGACTGGAGTATTTATGAATATGAGACTAAATTTGTTACAGGTGCCTTGCAGGATGTGCACATGTCGGATACCAGCTCAGATATGCCGGATGAATTGTATAACTTGACCAAATTGGCGGAAGTGGCTGTTGCCACTGGACAGATACTGGAAAGACAACAGCTTGAGAGACATTGTAATCAAAATTTGGAAGCCAAGATGAGTGAGGATGAACGTGATAGGGAAAGGGAGAAACAGTTCATCACCTACACACACAAGCTATTCGACAAGAGTTCCCGAACTCCCAGGCATCACCTTCTAAAGGTAATACACGCGCTCCGCTTACAATCATGTAATCATTGAATTTACACTTAGACTGAGCAACTCAACCAAACCCTTTTCAACCTTTCCAAAGTACAACCAGTGATACTTCCACACAGCTCCACCAGTGAAATATCCAGTACTAGCAGCACTTCGTCAGAATCCAACGACCATGAATGTCAGGAGTGTGGGAAAAGATACAGTACGTCCAGTAACCTGGCTCGTCACAGGCAAACTCACAGGAGCCCTGCTGACAAGAAAGCAAGGCGTTGTCCTCACTGTGACAAGCTATACGTCAGCATGCCAGCTTACTCCATGCACGTGCGCACTCACAACCAAGGCTGCAAATGTCAGTATTGTGGAAAGTGCTTTTCTAGACCATGGTTGTTGCAGGGTCATATCAGGACACATACTGGTAAGTAGTTGATGATGAAATTCAACGTATTTATGTGATGTTGCAGGAGAAAAGCCATTCAGGTGCACCATTTGCTCCAAGGCGTTTGCCGACAAGTCCAATTTGCGAGCCCATATCCAGACTCATTCAAACACCAAGCCTCATGTGTGTGGACGTTGTGGCAGAGCCTTTGCTCTGAAGTCCTATTTATACAAACACGAAGAATCATCTTGCATGAGAATGAACAGACATTCTTCCAGAGAAACCACTCCAGATAAAAGTACCATAGAATTTACAGACAAGTCGGTAGCTTCACCCACGCCTGTTATTGTGTCACCAAACCCCGATGCAATCAGATCTCCCATGCTGTACAGATCCACAGTCATATCACCAAATCCAGAACGGATTCTGTATAGCACCATTAAACATCCTTCCGTCATCCTCAATGCGGCGGTGTTCAATCATATGATGTCCCAGGAGCAGCCGGTTGACTTTTCCAAAAGGGCCACCGGGTTTGGTGGTGGCAAGAATGGAGGTAGATACTCCATGATGGCTATCAAGGTGTGATATGTTAGAATGACCAATAGTTGTTTGTAAATATTCCTGATAGGGACCATGTAATTTAGTTTGCTCTGTGAATTCTTATATGTGCCATAATGTAGTTTGTCCTGGCGGCAGCTTAAAACACAGCATAAACCAAAAATTGTACATATCTCATAGTAGTAAGTTTTTGAGTTGCTCCGTACTTTTTTTTAGTTGCTTGAAGCTAGAATACTATTAGCCGATATCTTTTTTTAGTTTTAGTTTTTTTGTCATTTTTTTTAAAAATGGCTTTGTACAACATTTGAAGGGAGTCCTACTAGTCTGACAACACCATCTTCAACAGATTGGCACAATTGTGTCCCTGAAGATGGTGCACTGAAACTTTCATAGTCATTATTTTTAAGTTTGTTTTTAGTTTCTCTTGTTATATCGGCTAATGATATAACGCATGCTAGTCATTATTTTTAAGTTAATTTATTTTGCCTTATTAGAATTTATATATTTTGTTGTGATGACTATTATAGTTATTATATTGGAATAATTTCCTTTGGCTGGATTGTGCAATAAACAAATAAATCCAAATTGTGGATTCCTAATAATTGTCTGTATAGTAATTTAGTCATTCCGTAGTATTTATTACGATGTAGTTATTTCTATGTTTCATATTATGTGTGTGCCATTTTTATCAAATATATTATGAATATGCATACATCATTATGCATTCCTACCAAATTTGTCAAATGTAATCACAATTTTGTGTACTTTTATACAATATATAGAACTCATTTATAGATATCAGTGTTTCATTGACTAGACCTAGGTTGAAGCAAATTAATTATCTGGGGTGAAGTTGGTGAGATATCTATCAATATGTTGTAAGTGCGATTAAGAAAATAATGGCGACCTTCGTTGTTTGACCTATCTGATATAATGTGCTCTACCCAGAGGAGAACGAGCGAATTGATGAAAATATTCAAGGGAAAAATAAACTGAAAAGAAGACCAACAAATTAGTTGCGAATCGCCTAAAACCTCTAAAACACTTTGAGTTTGTTAATTGGAAAAGTTCTGTTAAATTCTTGTACTAAATCAAATATACAGGGTGAGATCTGTTTGATGTTTTAGTACAGGGATGTCGGAAACTATAGCAGATACCAGAAAGCTTGAATAGACAAATATTGGCAGTTTATTAAAAACTATTTTTTGTTTTACAAAATTTCAAAACAAATCGAGACCCATTTGTGAAAACGGTGGATAGGTATTATTGGACTGAGATCTATTTGAATATTTCATGAAACAAAGTAATCAATTGCAGGAGAAAATGTTTGATGCGAAAGTTTCGGCAATTTTATTCTGACAAAAACGACATAAACAAATTTTCCGCTACACCGGTCATTTTGACATATGACATCAACTTGTGTTTTTTTGAATGGAAATCATAATAATCTTGGAAATTCTTATTTAATAATAGTGTTTTATCACGATAGAATAGAGCTTAAAAAACTTCATATATCAAACTTTCTCCTATCTGCTCTACACTCCACTCAAAACCAAGAGTCACCAATGGAAACAAACTACACGTGATCAAACAAAGGGAAACGATTGAAATATCACGTGAGATTAACCAATACATGGGATTTTTCTATGACTTACCACGTGTAGTTTGTTTACTTTTGGTGACTTTTGGTTGTGAATAGACTTAAGTTTCCGAGATTTGTGTTCATAACATAAAAATGTCTTACCCCGTAGAAACAATAAATTAGAATCTTTTTATTTCATACTGTACCGTAAAGTATCATTTACCGGACCCAAAACCAGTCCGTTAAATGACACTTTACATCATCAGAAACTGTGAAAAAATTACTTGACTACTCCAAAAATGACATTTTGCATCATCAAAGACTGTGAAATTGCATTGGTAGCATGGCTTGGCTGGCGCCATCTCATGATTTTGATCAATAACTTGACATATAATGTTGGTAACATATGATTAACCTATCTATAATCCAAGTGGTGACATGGTTTGGCTGGCGCCAACTCGTGGTAAGAATGTGAGGCGGACTACCACTCTAAGTGTATGGTTTGACAAGAAAGCAGTTCAAACCAATAAAAAAAAATCATCACCTTATGATACAAAACAATGTACGATACACAGCCGTTAAGTGTCATTAAACTACTTGTCTAGAAATTCCAGACTCGGCTGCTTCGTCACCTCGTCCATAAACATCTCGTTTCGTAATTTAGGAAGTCATTCACCGCCTTAGTAACGTAAATAACTATTCTTTCATACTGTACCGTAAAGCATCATTTACCGGACCCAAAACCAGTCCGGTAAATGATATTTCACATCATCAGAGACTGTAAAAAAAAATTATTTGACTACTCCAAAAATGACATTTTGCATTATAAAATACTGTGAAATTGCATTGTTAGCATGGTTTGGCTGGCGCCATCCCATGCTTTCAATTGATAACTTGACATATTAATGTTGCTAACATATAATCAACCTATCTATTACCCAAGTGGTGACATGGTTTGGCTGGCGCCATCTCATGGTAAAAATGTGAGACGTACTGCCACTCTAAGTGTATGGTTTGACAAGAAAGCACTTTGAACCCATTAAAAAATTATCACAGTATAAAGCAAAACAATGTACGATCGACAGCCGTTAAATATCATTGAACTACTCATCTAGAAATTCCAGACTCGGCTCCTTCGTTGCCTCGTTCATCAATATCTCGACTCGTAATTTAAAAAGTCATTTATCGTCTTAGTAACGTAAACTACTATTATTTCATACTGTACCGTAAAGTATCATTTACCGGACCGAAAACCAGTCCGGTAAATGACACTTTACATCATCAGAGACTGTAAAAAAAAATTCACTTGACTACTCCAAGAATGACATTTTGCAAAAATGAATGCTACCAATGAATGAAATGGCATTGGTACCATGAAACATGGTTTGACTGGCGCCATCTCATGAAGTTAATTGATAAATTGACATAGAATGTTGGTAATATATGATTAACCTATCTATTACCCAAGTGGTGACATGGTTTGGCTGGCGCCATCTCATGGTAAGAATGTGAGGTGGACTGCCCCTCGTAGTGTATGGTTTGACAAGAAAGCACTTTTCTATTGGTTAATGTGACTCGTTACTCATACCAGTGACTTTTTTTTCATTACTCAATTGTTTTCAACCAATGAAATGATCTAATGTCATTACTCCACTGTTTTCGAGCCAATCAGAACATTCGAAAAAATGTCAACTTTCAAATCCATCGTTTTAAAACAGCCCGTTTGACCGTCCATACTTGTTTTATAGTCATTGGGTTAACAACCTAACCTCACTTTGAGTATAGTAGTTGTCAAAAAGTACCGTCCAAATGAAATCAAATATTACAAAGTTCGCTTCAATTATTGAATAATCATAGAAAAAGTATAGTATTCTACTTGCGGGAAATGACTATCACTCACTCTTCATCCTCGTGAGTAATAGCCACCATTTCCCGCTCGTTGGACAATGCATAATGTTCTATGACTTTTCAATAATAGATGTATTATGCATCCACTTTCTATTGGTTAATGTGACTCGTTACTCATACCAGTGACTTTTTTTCATCACTCAATTGTTTTCAACCAATAAAATGATCTAATGTCATTACTGCACTGTTTAAGAGCCAATCAGAACATTCGACAAAATGTCAACCTTCAAATCCATGATTAATAAAACAAGTATGAACAGCCCGTTTGACCGTCCATACTTGTTTTATGGTCATTGTGTTAACAACCTAACCTCACTATGAGTACAGTAGTTGTCAAAAAGTACCGTCCAAATGAAATTAAATATTATAAAGTTCGCTTCAATTATTGAATAATCATAGAAAAAGTATTGTATTCTACTCGCGGGAATTGGCTATTACTCACTCAAACTTCATCCTCGTGAGTAATAGCCACCATTTCCGGCTTGATGGATAATATTTTCTATTAATAAGGTGGATAAAACACTTTGCATGTACTTAACTCTTGAGGAAAAGTACCACTTTCCGCACTTGTTAGCAAATCAACCACTATTTTGGGTTGATTTGGTTTTGTTTCACAGACTGTGGCTATCAATACTTTGTAATAAACTGTGACATCAAAATAAAAAAAATCTTACTTGTGTACTTGATGAACTAAAATACAAAATAGTCTATCGTGCTCTTATCATCAAAGAAGCGACACAATTCATTCAACAAAATTAGTCCAAATACAACTAACGTAATAGATCCGTGACCTCTTTATCTGTGATAGTTCTATGGCAATTTTTATCTCACAAAATTTGGATTTTTTCTCAGCATAACAAGTAAACCATAAACAACTACTAGAGTTTGCGTTTTTGAATGTTGACTAAGCGGCATCACTAACAACTCTTCCAGAATTAAATTATGAATGGCCGGATTACTGCCAAGAAAATTATTTTCATACGAAAATCAAATTGAAAATAGTATCAGAGGCAAATTCTCTTTAATTTATTCAGCAAGCTAAAACCGATAAATAATTGCAGTTGCGTAACAAGAAAACGTTTGTTTTTACAGCTCATAAAGTTTTATTCATTTCCAGGTCATCTTACAATTATCCCATTGATATGTGTGGGTTATTTTTGCGAAGAAAATCCATCATCCTAGATCCATTTCTCTGCTTAGCTTATACGGGGGAATGTTGGAAAATATGTTGAAATTTTAATTTGGATGCTCGCTGTAAGCCAGATTGTCAACATGTTGTGATATTTTTTTTGTGTCTCAGATGATACGAGGGTGTATTTTCACAAATTAATGACATCAATCAAATTGTGGAGGAAATAATATGGATTAATCTTTTTAAATTTACTCTTTATTAGCTAAAAGTTGGAAGATTCCTCTGGTAAAGCGCTCCCTTCAAATATCGAAAATTGATTACAATCAACAAAAATTTGGCAGATATAACCTATTTCCTGTTATTTTGTCATGAACCTAAAAGTGTAAGCCAAATATCAGAGTGATTCTTGGGACTGTTTTGTTAAAACTAATAATATTCATTGGCTGGATGGTGTTCAGTTATATTAAGTTATGGAATTGATTGGCATTGAATGAATATAACGCCAAATATAAGTTGAGTGTGATGATAACTTGGATTAGCTAACCCCCAATTTTTCAACAAAAAAAAATCGATATATTTCACCTGAACTGATCCTAAAGTTATCGAATAGATATCTGAAAAAAATGGGATTCCAGTCCATTCAAGACAAAAACAACTCACAAACCCATGGTCTGATAGACATTGAGCCCATGGCATTCTCAACGAGCAAAATTTGATTTTCATGGTTCGCGCCCCAGACAATTGTTTCATAGAAAAAATTCGTTCCATGTATCAATACACGAAACTAACAAACTTTTCCACAAGTCCTCGTAATTACCATCTTATCTCTTATATGAAGACTAAGCGAAGATATTCAGGGGTCAATACTAAACAGGAATTACTTTGGTAGTGTTGGTTAACGGAGGAATCGGCTCCAAATGGAGCCCTTTAAGCACATGTTCAGTGTTTTTTTAGTGTTGGTGATTTGGAACTTTAGTGGCCTCAGTTGGGGGCAGGCAAACGTCGAAGATGCCAAGGTAGGGTTCAACATATGGTTAAATTACAAAATTATCTAGTGATTGGCGCCAATTCCTTCTCAAAAATGCCAAAGCACACTATCAGTCGATTAATTGAAATTGCTGACTTGGAATTATAAGATGGAATATTCCTGCTATATTGGTGCTTTAATGTATAATTTTTTTAGTGAAACTTATTTATTTTCGTGAAAATTCTCAGAAAAACCATTACGTTATCACAGAGTTAATTTTTACTCAGAATTACCTTGTCTATAAAATGTATTTTTTTTTGTCGGTTTTGGGTTATTTTCGAGGTATTTTGGGGTAGTTTTGGTCGGTTTGGTTGGATTTGGTCAATTTTGATATATTTTTGGATCAGTTTGACTCGGTTTTCATTATTTTTGGTCATTTTTGAGTTATTTTGGTCGGTTTGGATTATTTTCGGTCATTTTTGAGTTACTCAATTTGAGTTGATTTTGATTAATTTGTTGTGATTTTTGTTTTGGTCAGCTTTGAGTTATTTTCGACTTATTTTGGATAGGTTCTGGTTGATTTGGTTAGATTTGATATATTTTTGGACGAATTTAGGTCGGCTTAGGTTATTTGTTATTTCCGGTCATTTTTCCGTTATTTTAGGTTTTGGTTACATTTGGTAAACTTTGTGTAATTTTTGGACTATTTTCAAGTTATTTCTGGTCGGTTTGGTTAAATTTGGTCAATTTTGATATATTTTTGGTTCAGTTTAGGTCGATCATATTTGGGTTATTTTTCAGTTATTTTGGATTTGTTTTGGTCAGTTTGCGTTAGATTTGGTCAATTTTTGGTGAGTTTCGGTCAGTTTGATGAGATTTGGTCAATTTTGATATATTTTTCGATCAAGTTAGGTTTTTTGGTCGTTTTTGTTATTTTTGGTTAATTTTGGTCGGTTCAGCTTAGATTTGGTCCTTTTGTGTAAACTGATCCAAACTATGTTATCACAGAGTTAATTTTTTTGTTATTTTTCACTCAAAATTACCTTGTCTATGAAATGTAGTTTTTTTTTGGTCGGTTTTGGGTTATTTTCGAGGTATTTTTGGTCGGATTGGTTAGATTTGGTCAATTTTGATATATTTTTGGATCAGTTTAAGTCGTGTTTTCTTTATTTTTGGACATTTTTGAGTTATTTAATTTGAGTTGATTTTGGTCGGTTCAGTTTGAACTTGATTAGTTTGTTTTAATTTTTGTTTTGGTCGGCTTCAAGTTATTTTCGAGTTATTTTGGATAAGTTCTGGTAGGATTGGTTCGATTTGATATTTTTTTGGCTCAATTCAGGTCGGCTTAGGTTATTTTCGGTCATTTTTCCGTTATTTTAGGTTTGAGTTACATTTGGTTAACTTTGTGTAATTTTTGAACTATTTTCAAGTTATTTTTAGTCAGATTTAGTAAATTTTGTGGAATTTTTGGATCAGTTTTGGGTAATTTTTTAATTATTTTGGGTGAGTTTTTGTCTGTTTGGGTAGATTTCGTCATATTTTTGGATCAGTTTTCATTATTTTTGGACATTTTTGAGTTATTTCGGCTTAGTTTTAGTCGGTTTGGATTAATCTCGGTCATTTTTAAGTTATTTAATTTGAGTTGATTTTGGTCGGTTCGAGGTAAACTCGATTGATTTGTTCTAATTTTTGTTTTTGTCGGCTTTAAGTTATTTTCGATTTATTTTTCCGTTATTTTAGGTTTGAGTTACGTTTGGTTATCCTTGTGTAATTTTTGAAGTATTTTGACTTGATTTTGATCAATTTAATGTAATTTTTGTTTTGGTTGGCTTTGAGTTATTTTCGAGTTATTGTGGATAAGTTCGAGTAGGTTTGATTAGATTTGGTAAATTTTTGGATCAATATTTATTTTTGGTAATTCCGTTATTTTGGGTTACATTTGAGTCAACTTTGTGTAATTTTTGGAATATTTTCAAGTTATTTCTGGTAGGTTTGGTTGAATTTGGTCAATTTTGATAAATATGTTTGGTTCAGTTTAGGTCAGTTTTGGTTATTTTCGGCTGCTTTTCAGTTATTTTGAGTTTGTTTTGGTCAATTGGCGTTAGATTTGGTCAATTTTGTTTGAGTTTCGGTCAGTTTGGTCAATTTTGATATATTTTTTGATCAGTTCATGTCTTCAGGTCGTTTTTGTTATTTTTGATTAAGTTATTTTAGGTTAATTTTGGTCGGTTCAGCTCAGATTTGGTCATTTTGTGTAAACTGATCCAAACAAATGAAACCGACGACCAAATCTAACCAAACCGACCAAAATAACCCAGAACTCACCAAAACATGAATCACAACAAATTGATCAAATCTAACCCAAACCGACCAAAATCAACTCAAAAATTAGGTACCGGAAATAACACAAATTGACTGAAGGCATTTCGAAAAAATAACCGGAATTGATCCAAAAATTTATAAAAATTGACCAAATCCAACCAAACTCACAAAAACTTACCCAAAATAAATCTTAAATATCCCAAAATTACCCAAATCAACCAAAAACAACTCCAAATAACTCAGAAATGGCCAAAGATGATTCAAAAATAACCGAAACCGCCCTAAACTGATCCAAAAATATATCAAAAACTTCAAAAATAACCCAAAACTGATCCAAAAATTCCACAAAATTTACTAAATCTGACCAAACAAAACAAACCCAAAATTCCTTCTCAAAAATGCTTACAAATTAATTAAAAGCACATTATCAGTTGAATCAATTGAAATTGCTGACTAAGAATTATAAGAATAAAAGAAAGATTATCAAAGATGGAATATTCCTACTATTGGTACTTCATACTTTGAAGAAGTGAAATTGGTAATTTTTTGATAAAACTTATTTATTTGCGCAAAAATTCTCAGAAAAACCAATGCGTTATCACAGGGTTTTTGTTATCGCCTATATATACAGGGTGGGGCATAATGGAAAGGCGTTTTTGAAATAACAACTCGCTGTTTTTTAATAAAAATAAAAATAAGTTTTTCGTTGTTTTGGATAGAATGATTAAAATCCGATTTATTGAGGACAGTTAGCTTGTTCTATGATGTCTGTTTTTTTTTTAATGAATATTGAACAACATAACATCAAGCAGTGCAGCAAAATGAACTACTCCACTATATTTTTACTCTCAACATTCTCTCCAGTACAGCTTATAAAACGGATAGCTTTCTGGATCAATATGATCAAAGAAAGTTATCTTTCAAGGTCACAAATCATGCTACACTGATCACAATATATTACATGATTTCTATGAAAAAACTTATTATAATTCAACAATAGAACAGTAAAAAATCATAATCTATTCGATATCCGCTATAAACGCTAATCTGGTTCAAATATTAAACACCACAGCAAGGTTCACTGAGATTTGACATGTCCTACTTAGATTAGACAAATCATGTATACGAATGTTTGATTGAGTACAAAAATATTTTTTTTTTAGAATACGATCCAAAAATCTGTGGACAAAGCACGTACCATCTTCGACTATCAAACAGTGAGTGAGTTTATTAATCACAATAGCTATAACTTTCAATATGATTACAGAGATTTGCAGCCTTCAAAGATCTAATAGACTCGAAATGTTTCATAGAAAAACTAACAAACGAAGAGAGTATTATAAGCCAAAGACTGGCACATTTCCATAATAAAAGCATCATCTTCAAACCGATTCCCACTACACCGCAACTATCCAAAAGAGAGGTAACGATTTCATTATCCAAAAACCTTACTGATTGATCATTGTTGAAGGTATGGAGGCTAGCAGGAACAAGAATCTCCGATTTCTGCAGGGGGTTTCCAACCCACCTGATCCTGACAATAGATCTGTCTGAATCCGAACTGCAGAACAACATTCCTTCTGTCGATGTAACTGGTAAAAGTCGTCAAAAAAGGGACGACCAACGTAACCTTGCCGGAAGAATTCGAAGTCAGACTCAATCCCAATATTTGAATTTTGGAAACGGGGCAGGACAGCCGGGTAAAGCGGAAGCTGAAAGTAGCTATGAAGGAACCAAGGCTGTTGTTAGTGAGTGACTCTTCATTGAAGAATTACACACTTACAAAATCAAATTTTTCAGCTGGAACAAGTGGAATGGGTCAGGCACAAAGTCAAAGCTCACCTGTGGATTGTGGAGAGTGTCTTGGAGGAGGACTTCAAGATCAGAGCATCTACTACAGAAGGAGGCCACAAGATCGAGAACCCGAAAAAATATTAATTTCTGGAGGTTATCCAACTCCGGAAACTTCAAAGACAGGTGGCGGATATCATTTGATAAGGCCAGAAGAATATCAAAGGCCAGGGGAAAATCAGGCTGGAGAAAGACCGGGAGAACATCAACCAGGACAGAGACCAGGAGAATATCAACCTGGTCAAAAACCTGGAGAATATAAGCCCGGACAAAGGCCAGGAGAATATCAGCCCGGACAAAGGCCGGGAGAATATCAACCTGGACTAAGACCAGAAGAATATCACCCTGGACAGAGGCCAGCGGAATATCAACCCGATCAAAGGCCAGGAGAATATCAGCCCGGACAAAGGCCAGGAGAATATCAACCAGGACAAAGACCAGGAGAATATCAACCTGGTGAAAAACCTGGAATATATCGGCCTGGACAAAGGCCAGGAGAATATCAGCCCGGACAAAGGCCTGGAGAATATCAACCTGGACTAAGACCAGAAGAATATCACCCTGGACAGAGGCCAGCGGAATATCAACCCGATCAAAGGCCAGGAGAATATCAACCAGGACAGAGGCCAGCGGAATATCAACCCGTTCAAAGGCCAGGAGAATATCAACCAGGACAGAGGCCAGCGGAATATCAACCCGATCAAAGGCCAGGAGAATATCAGCCCGGACAAAGGCCAGGAGAATATCAACCAGGACAGAGGCCAGCGGAATATCAACCCGATCAAAGGCCAGGAGAATATCAGCCTGGACAAAGACAAGAAAAACATCAACCAGGACAAAGGCCAGGAGAATATCAGCCTGGACAAAGGCCAGGAGAATATCAACCAGGACAGAGGCCAGAAGAATATCAGCCTGGACAAAGGCCAGGAGAATATCAGCCAGGACATAAGCCAATAGGCATCCAACCAGAACAGAGGCCAGGGGAATATCAACCGGATCAGAGGCCAGGAGAATATCAACCAGGACAGAGGCCAGGAGAACATCAGCCTAGTCAAAGGCCAGGAGAATATCAACCAAAACAAAGGCCGGGAGAATATCGACCAGAACAGAGGCCAGGAGAATATCAACCCGATCAAAGGCCAGTCGAATATCAACCAGGACAAAGACCGGGAGACTATCAACCAGGACAGAGGCCGGGAGAATATCAACCAGGACAAATACCAGGGGAATATCAACCAGGACAAAGACCAGGAGAATATCAACCAGGAGAATATCATCCTGGGCAAAGGCCGGGAGAATATCAACCAGGACAGAGACCAGGAGAATATCAGCCTGGGCAAAGGCCGGGAGAATATCAACCAGGACAAATACCAGGGAAATATCAACCAGGACAAATACCAGGAGAATATCAACCAGGACAGAGACCAGGAGAATATCAGCCTGGGCAAAGGCCGGGAGAATATCAACCAGGACAAATACCAGGGGAATATCAACCAGGACAAAGACCAGGAGAATATCAACCAGGACAGAGACCAGGAGAATATCAGCCTGGGCAAAGGCCGGGAGAATATCAACAAGGACAAAGACCAGGAGAATATCAGCCTGGGCAAAGGCCGGGAGAATATCAACCAGGACAAATTCCAGGGAAATATCAACCAGGACAAAGACCAGGAGAATATCAACCAGGACAGACACCAAGAGAACATCAGCCTGGACAAATGCCGGGACAATATCAACCAGGACAGAGACCAGGAGAACATCAGCCTGGACAAAGGCCGGGAGAATATCAACCAGAACAGAGACCAGGGGAATATCAGCCTGGACATATACCAGGGGAATATCAACCACAACAAAGGCCGGGAGAATACCAGCCTGGACAAAGGCCAGGCGAGTATCAACCGGGGCAAAGACCAGGAGTATTTCCACAAGGTCCCTTACGCCCTTCAGGTGAAATTGAAATACTGTACTTCAATAATTCAAAAATTTCCTCTGATGCTTAGGATACGTCCAGAGTGGCAAGTTTGGTGGAAAGATAACAGGACAGTACGAAAGTCATGCAGGCGATCAATCAGGCAGATTCTCAGGCACGTTTCAAGGAACCTATGATGCAAATGGACGGGAAATAATTGGACCAGACGGGAGAATTACAGGTAAATGTGTACATAGTATAGATTTTTGAACTACCACAGTTTAAAATTGCAGGTGGTATCGGTCCAGAAAGTGGAATTCCGATCACGGGACCAGGGACCTTTCAGCCGACTCGCCCTGGAGGAGGACCTGAATATACAATAAGTACCCAAACTGGAGCTCCTAGACCTAGTAGTTTCCCGCAAACAATTACCAGCTTGGGACCTGCAACAGTCGATTCAACAGGAAGCAGACAGGCAACGCCTGGAACAGTTCCACATCCAAGTAGGTACACTCAATTCTCACAAATCAAATCATTTTCACCATCTCTCGCTAGGCCCGACAAGCCAACCAACAGCTGGATATCCATATCAGCCAGGTACTTTGGCTGGCCCCTCAAGCTATACACCTGGAGTACCTGGCCCTCAAATATATCGTCCAACCAGCCCTGGGGGGCCTGCATTACAACCAAGTGTAACTGGAGGTTATGGACCTCCAGGATATGGATCAGAAACAGCTAGCGGTCAACAGTATAGGCCAGGTGCAGGCCATACTTATTATCCAGGAAGTCCTAGTCAAGAAAATGTTCCCGGTCCAACACAAGTTCATGGCCCAGGTTCTAGACCGTATCCTCCAGGTACAGTTATTGCACCTGGGCAAGAATATGTTCCCGGTGTAAGTGGACCTGTGAGCCCTACACAAATTTATGGACCTGGTGGTACTTCTGGAGCTGGTGCTGGGCCGTATCCTCCCGGTCCAGGGGAAACTATAAGTCCTGGATCAATATATGTCCCTGGAATTGGAACTGGACACATTTCTGGAGCTGGAGCTCCTGGTGTTCCTGGGCAAGCATTTAGTCCGCCTGGTCAAGGATATGGACCAGAACAAGCGTATATTCCTGTAAGTGCGCCAGGACAAACTTCTGGAATTGGAACCGGACATATTTTTGGACCTTCTGGAACTGGTGCTCCTGGTCCGCCCGGTCAAGCGTATGTTTCTGTAAGTTCTGGACCACTATATGCGCCAGGACAATCTTCTGGAATTGAAACTGGACAAACGTATGGTCCAAGTGGTACTGGACAACCTAGTGGAACATTTAGACCAAGCGATGTTGGACAAGCGTCCATTCCAGGTGGACCAACGGGTACATTTACTCCTCCAGGACAGTATGTTCAAACAGAACGAGGTAAGATTGTCTCTTATATTGTCCATATCATTGTAGATTTTAAATCAATGATTTCGTCAAGTTTAAACTTATTCCCACCAGGTCAAGGAAAATTTGTCGATGGTCAATGGGTCTCTGAAGGTGGGGCATCCTCAGATGATGCCGACTCCCAAGTGCAAACGTCAGTACAACAAGTACAAAACGAAACTCTCGCTAAAGCACAAGCTCAAGGAAAATATCAAGGCGTAAGCGCACAATCTTCAGTATCAGGAACCTATTCTGGATCAGGATCATTTAGCGCTTCCGCTGGATCAGATGATGGAAAGCGAGGAACACAAACTCAAGTTTCCGGCGGAAAAGATGGCGCTTCTAGTGCCGCTCAAGGTAGAGGTGGTTCTGGTCAGTCAAACGCACAAGTTTCTTTGGATTCTCAGACTGGATTGACGTCATCTCAAGCACAAACGAATGGTGCGAACCTATTTCAATATGAATTGTGATATAAAAAAAAATTAATCACAGGTATACAGCATGGAACTAATATTCAAGTGCAAGGAGGTTCGAAAGGAGGCATAGCTGATGCACAAGCCAATGGTTTAGGCCCCACATTATCACAAGCTCAAATAGGCTTCACTCCTTACGACGAAAATGAGAAGGATGATGATACTGCTCCATTTAGTGGCGGAGGCACTGCTTCTGCACAAAGCGGCAACTATGCAGGAATGACGCAGACAGAGATAAAGGGGAAGTTCAGATATGGAATCAAGTGAGTCGTGGGCTTATCATGATGGCATCAAAATTTTTTTTAAAGGTATCAGGGAGCAGCACAAGCAGCATCAGGAACAAGCGCCATAAAAAATCTTACCCATCCAACGGGTTTTTTCCATCCAATTAATTTTACTGCTACGCGGATTGATCACATTAAACAATCACAGAGTCAGCAAGCTTCAGTGTCAGTACCCGACACACCAACCAAAAGAAATTCTACTATAATTCCTTTTGAAGAAGAAACAGCAACGGGATCGCAAATCGCAAACCGACAGGTATTGAGAATCTAATTTCTAAAAATACACTCACCGTAGTCATGATTGTAGAACCTCTTTGACATACAGGTGAATCCAGTGGACCATTCCGATCCGGTAGTTCCAACATCTGAGTACGATGAGGAAGACTATGGAGATTTCGAAGAAGATTCATCGAGCGAAGCACCTCCAGAACCTCTACAAACAGTGGACGCTCCAGCAAGGAGAAACTTAGAATTACCGAGACAGTCTGAGCCAGTACACCCCAAAGCCAGCATCATAACTCAAACTAGAAACACTCAGAAACAACATATTGTTTTGGATCCTTTGGAGGATCTTGATGCTACAGTGCATCAGAGTGATGGGGACTTCCCTGTTGATGGCATGATTCTGCAGCCGGGACAAGTTATTCCTGGTAAGTTCCGCTCTGTAGTAAGCAAGTTATTATCGTGGATAATTGCAGGTTCTCCAGGCTTCCAAATCCCTCCAGGATTCAGAGGAAAAGTGAAGGCCATAGCTAATGGTGCCAACACATACGCCATCGGACGAAACTCCCAAGCACAAAGTGTCACTCTATCTCCTGGAAATGGAAGGATATTTTATAGCAGCCCAAGTCGGCCAGTTTATGGAGTCGTTACTAAAACCCTCAGTAGAAATGGAAACTATGGAAGTGGATTTTCATACCAACCCATACAGCATCCTGTCAGTTACAAGCTGAAAAGTGGAACAGTACTTCCAAATTTTGTGTCAATGAGTAAATCAGAAGCTGGATCTGCCGATCTACGTACAGGAAAAAAGATTCCCAATGTCTACTATACACAGAGCAGTTCATGTGGGATCTTCACCAATTCGTGTGTTTATAGCAATGGGGAAAAAAAGTGTTTTCCTGTTAGGAGAACAAATCCAGATGGCACACCTATGAGTTGTTGATGATGTGAATACCGAGACAGTTTTATAAAGGGTTCTCCCGCATGGAGGAATTCTTGTGACAATAAGCCATATTGGTGAAATATTTTTTTGTAAATTCAGAATATAAAAGTAATGCGTAAAAATTTGTTTGAGAATAAAACTTTTATTAAATTTTAGTTTGTTTTATGGCGTTTGTAACAAAGTGAAAATCAGATTATGTGGTGTTCAGGGAGGGTTTTTACTGTCTTACTGGAAACAAAAACCAGTTTTATCATTGGCATTCGTGAAATTTATTAAGATTATATTGTTTTTTCAGCAAATATTAAATTATTTCCAGAAGCATGTATATTTTATACATATTTTAGTTTCTTATCATACGTTTGGTTGAATAAACTGGAAAATGTGATATACATTAGGAATAAAATATCGAGCGTATAATTTGAATTTATATCGAATTACCAATATTATAAATAGTGTTTCTGGAAATACTAATTAGTAGTCTTCTAACTCTTAATATAAGTCAATGTGTCATCAAAACGTATAAAATCAAAAAAATTATCCTACCAATTCTGATTTTGAGTAATATTTATTCAACATTTTGTATATACTCACGAATATTTTCCAAAAAATACTGTCATATTAGTATTGAAAGAAAATACACTTGGGGTCAATTCACCCAATTATTTGGAATCGACGCACAACCCAGAATTCGGGTCACGCTGAGCAAGCAGTTGTTTCCTCTTATTTAAAGCAGGGAATCTCATCCCAATTTTGTTCGCAATATTAATGAAATACCCTGTATATTTGATGCCTTGCGTAATGTTAATAAATTTGATATTTCTGATCACTTTTATTTTTGTAGAAAATTAGCTGTACCCGCCACGGCTTCGCCCACTTCCACAGCAATTTTAATTAAATCAATAAAAAATTGTATTTTTGGTCACATCGACTTTAAACTTCATAATAATAATCTTGCATGAAATCAATGAAACCCGTGTTTCATTTGATCTCTAATCCTCAAGATGGCTTTGCTGTTACTTAGCTGCAGCTGCATGATGTACTACAAGATTTTTCTTTCTATATGTGGTTGAAGCCTTTCGCATTTGCTCTTGTCGCGGGGTTCAGCCCTGCTTGGATAAACACCAATTTGTGTAATAATTCTAGTCCCAAAAAATCAAGTGTCCTGAAAATAAACTCAAACGCTATTTTTCTCACGACTAAAAGAGTTACGACAAAAAGTTATTGAAGAAAGTGGGTCTCAATGAAAAATTGAGTGAGAATTAAAAATTTCAAAACCCTCCGCCTACTTTGAGGGTGGGGGTGGGGGTGTGAATAAGCATATATTGATGAAAAATTATATATTTTTTGTCACATCGACTTGAAACTTCACTATGATGATCATTGCGGGCCAAGCCGTGACGGCTACTGCTGGTGTCATATAAAATTTCAAACACTTTAAATTGAGATCATTAATTTAAAGTTGATGTGATCAAAAATATAATACACAACTTTTCATTTATTTTATGATTTTTGCTCGGATTTTTGCCACCCTCTGCTAAGATAAGATTTGAATTTGAAAAAAAAAACCGAAACACGTGCTTCATTAATTTCAAACAAGATTATTTGAGCCCGACTTGGGGGACAAAGTCGGGCTCAAATAATCTTAGGGTTGAATTTTAAAAAACAACGATACATATTCAATTTCAACATGATGTTAACAATAATACATAATCTTTCATCAATTAACGATTCTTTTTTCCAAAAGTTACCAAAAATACATAATTTTTTAGCAATTAACGATTTTTTCCACCCACTCCTTTGAGTCCGAATTTGACCCCCTTAGGGACTGAACTTCGCAAAATAACGTAACAAGTATCTAATTAATTTAATTTGAGATTATTTATACGATGTTTCAGGATGATGTTACCAAAAATACATAATCTTTTATCAATAAATGATTTTTCTCACCTCATCTCCTTTGAGCCCGACTTTGACCCCCTTAGGGGTTGAATTTCAAAACATAACGAGACATGTGTTCAATCAAGTTTTTCAAGTTGATGTGACCAAAAACACATAATTTTTCATCAATATGTGTATTTTCCTACCCCCACCCTTAGGAGTGAAATTTCGCAAAATCCCCTCTTAGCACACCTAGAAATATTTAGCAGAACATCTCTTCAAAATCTCATGGCTCTATCTATAATAGTTTTGGCTCGGCGTTGATGATAGATTATTTATCACACCCCCGCCCCTTTCATCCCCTTAAGGGTTGAATTTTGGAAAAAGACGAAACAAGTGTTTTATTAAACTCACTAAAGATCATCATAATGCAGTTTCAAGTCGATGTGATCAAAAATACAGTTTTTTTATTGATTTATGATTTCACACCCCCACCCCTTTCACCTCCTTAAGGGTTGGATTTTGGAAAAAGACGAAACATGTGTTTTATTAAATTCACTAAAGATCATCATAATGAAGTTTCAAGTCTATGTGATCAAAAATATAGTTTTTTTATTGATTTATGATTTCACACCCCCACCCCTTTCACCTCCTTAAGGGTTAAATTTTGGAAAACGACGAAACACGTGTTTCATTGATTTCATTCAAGATTATTAATATGAAGTTTCAAGTCGGTGTGATCAAAAATACAGTTTTTTATTGATTTACGATTTTCACACCCCCACCCCTTTCACATCCTTAAGGGTTGAATTTTGAAAAACGACGAAACACGTATTTCATTGATTTCATTCAAGATTATTAATATGAAGTTTCAAGTTGATCTGACCAAAAATACATAATTTTTTATCAATATATGATTTTTCCTACCCCTACCCTTTGCACCTCCTTAAGAATAAAATTTCGCAAAGTCCTTTCTTAACACACCTAGAAATATTTAGCAGAACATCTCTTCAAAATTTCATGGGTCTATCTATGATGGTTTGGGTCGGCGTTGATGATAGATTATTTATCACCGCCCCTTTCACCTACTTAAGGGTTGAATTTTGGAAAACGACGAAACATGTGTTTTATTAAATTCACTAAAGATCATCATGATGAAGTTTCAAGTCTATGTGATCAAAAATACATTTTTCTATTGATTTATGATTTTTCACACCCCCACCCCTTTCACCTCCCTAAGGGTTGAATTTTGGAAAACGACGAAACACGTATTTCACTGTGAGTAATTGACATTTGTTTTTATATTTGTTTTTCCTTCTTGGTACTGATTATTGTTTGAGGAAATTTCAGCAATGTCATTTATTTTATGACTACTCGACAAACATTTTTTTTATCCATGAATGTGTACATTGTAAGAAAATTCTAAAAATTTGTCATCAATTAGATTGCACCGCTTCCATGGGAAAAGATCTAATACAGTGTACAGGAAGAACACATTCAAACTAATGCTTTTTTTTTAGACAAAAGCGATAAGGCCTTTTTCAATGATAGAGGCTTTTTCAAGTTCTCAGCTTTTCTTGTCTGTATTATTTGGACCAAATCCAATCTTTTGAAACACAAAAAATATTTTTCTTAGCAAAGAGATGTGTCATCAAACGCTATACTGCGTGCGCGGCGCACACCTCAGGAATATATATAACGCCTGATCACTAGAGACTGCAGGAGAGTCTTCAGTGTTCAGTGGTGGTGATTGGAAGTTGATTGAAGCAGTACGAGAAACTACTAGACGTCGTTGGTAAGAGAGTTTAAGTATAATATCGAAAAATATTAATTTGACTAAGCCATTTCGAAAATATTTCAAAACCAGAATTTGATAATCAACTTTGCTTTGGAAACCTTACACAATCCAGTATAAGATGATAAGAAATACCTCACAAATATTTTTCACAAAATCGAAAAATGGTATGTGCAATGGTATACATACAGGGTGAGTCTGAAAAAAGTGCGCATTTTGTCATGGTGAATAGAGTATAGCTAGAAAATAACTTTTTGTAGATTAACATGTGTCCAGAAATCGATTGATTTTCAATTTTTTTTCAAGTTTGATCGAATATTGAATTCTTTCGAAATTACTACCATTACAATGCTTTTTGTTTTTCGTTTTTTTATGTCGAAAACGATGCATCGAAGAATAAAAGCTCAAGTTACCTTCTTCGCTTAAAATCGAATGGAAAATCAAAAAATGATTTTCACATTGTTGGAGTTGCTCTAGGTCCGGTCCTGGAAAAGTTGGACTCAAACGAATTTCCCAAAAAGATGCTCAAGAACCCTACTTGTTCAAACTAACACTTGTAGTAATATAAAGTGCTTCATATCGAATCTAAACTACCTCAATTTAATTAAAATTAAACAAAAGTAAACATAAAGTTTAAAGATTTAGGATTCTATCAAGAAGATAATGAAATATACAACTTCTTTCTCAAGTTGATGTTCCCGTAAAATAAACAAGCTTTTTCAAAAGAAGATCTGTTGATTTAGAAAACATATTTGGATTTGATATGGAGTATCAGTGATTTTTATTTTATTTATCAAGAAGTGTCTATGGTTTTTTTCGAATATTTTTTTTCTTATCATGCATTTAAATAAATTAGTTCATAATTAATGGAATATCGACCATATAATTTGTATTATGTCCGAATTAAACATAATTATTATAAAAAGGCTTTCCGGAAATATTAATTAGTCAAACATTAGGTACAGGGTGATTCACTCTACATTTTTTACGAGGTGTACAAAAAAAAGATGTATACAAAAGTTTTTTGGTTTATACTAGATCTGGTAATACATATCATTTATACAGGGTGTTCCAAAAGCTGTCCACAGCACCAAACTTTAAAATTTTATTTTTTTATATTTAAATGATTTTATTTCATTTTTAGATTCTAAGTCAAATATGTATATTAGATGCTAGGTTAGATCTATATTATCTTCTGCCACTTTCGAGTCAAAGGCTATTAAATTTTGGGAAAAATCAAAATGTCAGTCTTCTCATACAAGATAATAGAGAATTCTATCTTAGTATAAAACCGCTAATATTTGTATTGTTGGGTAAATCTATCTCAAATTTTGACTTAGAATTTAATATAAAATCAAAAAATTGAATAACATATAGGGTACTATGGACAGCTTTCAAGAAACCTTGTATAAATGAGACTTCCAAATTTGAACAGTTTTGCATTAAAAAAAATTGTACATCTTGTATAAAATGAGTTATAGGAGAGGTCAATTATTATACAGGGTGTCTATCAATTGAGTGCCGATACTCGAGGGTGATGATAGTCCTTGGATGCTCTCAAGACAAAAAATTCATAATATGTTCATAGGTCCCCAAGAGCCTAATTTTTAAGATACAGGGTGTTCAAATTTGCAAAAAAAAACGGGTTTTGCATTCATTGGTTTCGAAGAAAAACTTGTACGCCACTATCCTTTTTAAAATAAAAATTATTTTTGAAATCTGTATTTATTTCTTAGCCAATTTGTTTTCTTGATTCTCTTTCTCCGGCGCGTTTTTGCTTAAAAAAATAAAATCTACCCAATTGCATTGACACCTTGCTGTGTCTTTTAATATTTTTAAATCAGTGGCGCCCTCTCTAAGATTCCCTTCAAAATTTTTAAATGAAAAATGATACGCCAATGATTGTTTTCAAAATGAAAATTACTCAACTGTCCTTTTGTCTTTTAATAACCCAAAAAAATAGACTCTTGCGGACTTATGTCCATATTATGGAACTCATCCAAGGATCAACCCCCTTAAGTATTGGCACTGAATTATTAACACCTTGTATAGTGAGTCACCCAGTAGGTACTTTGATGATTAGTCAAATTATCAATAATTGACAGATATGTGTCTTCACAATTTAAACGTATATAAATAAATGTGAGATTGGTTTTTAGGGCAAATAATTAAGTTGAGATATTGCTAAAATGATTGAGCTATGAGTAATATCGCAAAGTATACAGGGTGTCCGGTGATCATGTTACAAACTTCTAGGGTAGATAAAACACACGAAAATAAGAAAAAAAGTTCAAATGAACATGTGTCCGGAAAAGCTTCCTCAGGGAGCTAGTGTCCTTCGAAGATGACCTTCAAAAACTATTCTTCGTTTTATAGCTTCGGTACTACTTCAGCTATCGCCACCAATTTTGGGACATGAATTCTAGTTGGTAGGTTCATCAATTTGAGCCTTCCGGATTTTGTCACCTGTCACCTTAAACCAGGGGCGTACAAACCAGGGGGGTATGATCACCGGAACACCCTGTATCATCAACTCTACGAATAAGTTGGTTTAGATCTATATGCAAGTTGATTGATTTATTTTTGTGTTTTCAATTTCAGAAGTATGAAGGCTATATTTCTATTGTCAGCAACAGTTTTGTACTGCCAAGCAGTATCTTACGTTGACTTGGTTCAAGAACAATGGCATGCATTCAAGGTAAGAAATAGAATATGGCTGTTAAGTCTAGAAATAAACCTGTTGTTAAATTATTGTTTAATAAATACGGATTAATTTGAAGATGAAGTTGTTATGTTTCCATATTCACAGGCAGAGCATCGCAAGGAATATGGATCAGAAACAGAAGAGCGTTTCCGTTTGAGGATTTTCATGGACAATTCTCACAAAGTAGCCAAGCATAACGGACTTTATCAACAAGGACTAGTTTCTTACAAATTAGGATTGAATGAATACGCGGATCTTCTACATCATGAATTTGTAGCCATGCTCAATGGATTCCAGAGTTCGAAGAATAACATTTCGGATAGCAGCGATACGGATGATTCTGTTGCTTTCATTGCTCCAGCTAATGTGAAGTTGCCAGACTCCATTGACTGGCGCGAAAAAGGTGCTGTAACAGCCGTCAAAAACCAAGGCTATTGTAAATCATGCTGGAGTTTCAGTGCTGTGAGTAATTGGCGATCAATTTCATTCTAAATACTCAAATCAAAATGAATTGATTTCAAATTTCGTAAGTTAGATGGGTGTTCAAGTTCAACACGCATGCACCAAGGTGGATTCTTCGCAAAACTTTGGGACATACCACGCACTTTTTCGTACCATCTTCTAATATGCATTTAACTTCGTCGTAGTTATTGCCTGCTTAATACAAAGTAATTTTATTTTTCAGACTGGAGCTTTGGAAGGGCAACACTTTCGAAAAACTGGAAAGCTTGTTTCCCTCAGTGAGCAAGATCTTGTCGACTGCTCCGGCAACTTTGGCAATAAAGGATGTGATGGTGGTGCGATGGAAAATGCATACCGATACATCAAGACTAACGACGGTATTGACACTGAAGACTCATATCCCTACAAAGCAAAAAATGGAAAATGCCATTACAATCCTAAAAATAAAGGAGCTACCGATAGAGGATTTGCTCGTATCAAATCAGGTAGCGAAGACGAGCTTAAATCCGCTGTTGCTACAGTTGGACCAGTTTCTGTTGCTATCCATGCCAGTGAAAGCACATTCCAGTTCTATTCTGATGGAGTTTATTATCAACCTGCTTGTAGCCTTGGAGAACTCAATCACGGTGTTCTTGTTGTGGGTTACGGAGCTGATAAGCAAACTGGACAAGATTTCTGGTTGGTCAAGAATTCATGGGGGCGATCATGGGGTGATGAAGGATACTTCAAAATCGCAAGAAATAAGAGCAACCAATGTGGAGTTGCAACTCGTGCCACTTACCCATTAGTTTGATGAAACAATGATGTTCTTTCGATAATGACGTTGTCAGATAATGACATATTCTGCCTCTTCACTGGATTTGAGCTAAAAACAATAAAACTTAGCGACCGCAAGTGTGCTAGGCATACCAAAAACTACTTCGCAATATTGTCCGACCGATAAACTTTCCTTAAAAGCTGACCGGCTCATGGAAAATTTTTGATATCATGATGATTCATTCTGTTGATTGCCATAAACGGTGAAATACATAAGCAACCGAGTATTATTTTACATGATGGCACCTGTATCCAAACAATCCAAGTTCGTGAAACCTTATGGCACTGTTTTTTTACTATTATATTGTATTTTAATGTGTTGAAAACCCGAAAGATCGCAAAAAAACCTTTTTTTTTTCTGTGAAAAACCAATTTTTTCATACGCCTAGCATACTTCCGGTCCCTAAGTTTTCATTTTTTGAGCTCAACAATGATATTATTTTCAGTGGTTAAAATCTCGGCGACGAGAAAATCATGACAAATGCTTTTTCGAACAAAGTTGTGCTCTCTGTACATGAAATATAGTGTTATCTGATTTTTGTAAGTGGGTACATATTAACCATGTTTAAGAATAAAATATTGTTCCAATACTCCACTGCTGTTATCAATTGAAAAAGATGTGAAACTGAACATTGAACTGCTACGATGTATAAAGAAAAAAACGAGGAAAGCACCCTTTGTCAAATTTCATAGCAAGGAACTTAAAACAAGACTTCTATTCTTTGTTTTTATAGAGTTTTTAAAAAAAGACAAGACGCAATCATTTTTTCGGTTGTAGACTGTGCTAAAATTGGTAGATAGGTAGACGTAACAGCGCTGTCAGGTATGTACACAAACCCCGCATCTCACACAAACTAGTCCAAATCTAGTTATTGTGAATGTTTCTTATACAAATCGAGCTGCAGATTTGACCCTATATGTGGAATTCAAAAGTTAAAAAATTCAAATAAAAAAAAATAGCTCATCACAAGAAAACAAGAAATATCATGAAGAAACAAGATCAAAGTGTCTTCAAATTGCGCAATTGGACAATTCGCTTAAAAGATAATATTATAGCGTTTAAAAGTTTTAGGAAGCGTGAAAATGTCGAAAAATCGGATATTTTGAATTACGAAGAAATCTTTAGAGATAAAAAATCACAAAAAATGTATGAGGAAGTTTGAAGAAATTCCCAAAATGACGCAAAATTAATCAAAAACTGCCCAGCCGTTTAAAAGTTATAGAATTTTTGTAAAGTTGCAAATGTAATATCATAATATTCAAGAGAAAGTTTGAGATTGAAAGATTTTTCCATGTTTTTGCATCTGCCAAGGCTCATGACTTTTTAATTTTTTGAGATATCGAGATGAAATTGCCCTAGTAACGTAAATTATTATTGTTTAATTTGATAATTCAATAGGTTGAAGATCAGGCCTTGCAATGCTTTACTGGAAAAACAATCAAGGAATTGTCTTTTTAAAAATATTATCAGAGGCACTTATGTGCTATTATTTAAAACCTATTTTCCAGAGAATGAGGGACCGTGAAAAAAAAAAATACATCTCTTCCGTTACCACCCTATTTTATAGGAGACTTTGACAAAATACATTTTTTGCGCCATGTATATAAACCGCAAAAATTGTGGTGCAAACTACATATTTTTCAGAGATTCATAGAAAAATTAGGACAGAATATCGAGGGTAACGTTTTTTTTTTGTTGAGTAGTTTATTTGGTTCAGCACGTTAGTACTCCTCCTCAATACCACTGGACTTTTTTTTTACCTGAAGGTATCTGAACTAAAAAAAAGAACAACCACAAAATTTGATATGGATACTTAAAATTCAGACGAAACTAGACCAATAATTATGAATTATTATTCAAACAAACCAGTCAGTTTGGGATAATTGAAATTCTGAATCATATACGAAATTAGACAAATTATTCAAACAGGCCACAAATTTTAAAAAATTTGAAATTCAAAATTAAGTACGAAATTAGATTTTTAAAAATTATTTGAGTTTCATTTCATTTCAATGCGCCATAATAATATATTGAAAATAATTTTGGGTTTTTTCTTATAATTTGCCACCTCTTTCCATGATTTTTTCTGAAGATTTTATAATAAACAAGCGAAAGAACAAATCATTATTGGAAATCAGGAAAATTTGGAAAAGTTTGATTTCTTCAAATGCCCGAAAGTTTCTTACAGATTTAAAATCGCTTTATTTTCCGCTTTCGAAAAATACAGAGTGATTTTTAAGTTAGTATTGTATAGTTTGCATAAAATACGAAGATTTTTCAGATAAAATCATGTCTGAAAATGCTTCGTTCTCGAGATACAGGGTGCTAAAGTTTTTAGAAAAAAAATGTCTTTTCGATCATAACTTTCCCACCACTTACAATTCTTTTGACCATTGAATGCCAAAAAGGCATTTTTTAAAAAAACTTTAACTCCCTGTATCTCGGAAACAGCATTTTTGAAAATTATTTTAATTGCAATTTTTCTTGCATCATATACAGTGAACAATTTAAAAATAATGCAATAATGTATCGCGACCTCCATGGGGAACCATGAAAAACAAATTAAACCAAACACATTTGACTGGAAAATTACTTGATGGCGTGTACAGATTTTTTCAGAAAAAATCGCTGGTTTGTCAAAATTTTGCTCCTGAGAACTGACAAAGAGCTAGGTCATTTTTGACGAAAAGATACTGTTTGAGAAACTCTACAGTTTCCATTTTTTTTTATTATTTTTTGCTCTACCGATGTATCGTTTTTGTAAAGCAATGCTTAATGAAGAATTATTATTTTTATTAAAAACAACTCGAGTCAAATAGCAATGAATAACTTTTTTTCAGGGCGACCCGAGAACAAATATGATAGATTTTTTTGTGTGCTATTTCCTTTCTGGTAATTTGAAAAGGGATTAACTTTGAGAGCGCATAAAAGATCGTTGGTTCTGTTCTTTGAAATAAATAAAGAGATCACTTGTTCACCAAAAGAAACCGTGTCCATAATATGATGATGGTTCTTTCTACTTCTTTTTTCTTTTGCTGAATATAAAGAAGAACATATTGAGGAAATCTCTATTTGGTTTCCTTCTTGTAAAAGCTTAATTTCGAAATTTTCTGGCACTTATATTAAATTAGCGTTCTACGGGATGGTTCATTTTTCCCAAAAGTGATTGATTCAAACTAAACTTGAAATTGTCATTGACTCATTTATTTGGTTTTTGTGGTTTGGTTCCTTTCTGGTTAACGCTTTCCAAATTTGCTTTATCATCAGCCGGGAATATAAATTAATTTCGATACTGATATATATAGTGCCTGATCATTGGAGGGTACTTCAGTTGACAGGCGAGTTCCAGTATTCAGTGCTTGAAAGTCATTGGTGAGATACATACTACACTAATTACATCCCATATTGTATATCATTTCCACAATTAAATTTATAGAGATATACAGGGTTATTCACGTTATTCACGTTATTCGACACGAAACATTATGGCTGAAGTATCTGATTTTGAAGAAGTTTTTTTTCGGGATGGATAGGGACCCCTTAAGGCTACATTTTAAAAATATTTTCCTGTTATACAGGGTGTCCCTAAAACACGAAACTTATCACAGTTGTATTTTTTTAAATGGAATACCTGGTAGATTATTTCATTTTTGGTTTGTATGATCAAAATTAAGGTAAGTTTGATTGAGGTTTAATACACATAAACCTTATGGTTTTTGAAATAACTTCAATTTTGCGAAAATGTAGTATTCATTTTAATGCTTAATTTCTCACCTGTTGTTTTCTTTTTATATCAATTAATAACTGACAACTTTAAGGAAATAATAATAGAAGTTGTCAAAATACCATAGGTGAAATAATGTTCCTAACGGGGGTTTGGAGACGGCATCTCCATCTATTGGTGTTGATGAGAAACCTATTTTTTCTCTTTTTCTCCGCTTTACTTGAAAACGTGAAAAGTTAGCTATAGGAACGTATAATAATATTGATAGATAATTAAATTCAACATATGTTGTTGACATAAAATACAGGGTATCCCATTTAAATTAAACAAGCTATTACCGTCTAAAGATATTGATTATTTAACCATAATTTTTAGACACCCTGTATAAGTTATTAAAAGTTTCATAAGTGTGACTTCAAACTTGATCAATTGGTAGACTTGATTATTAATTTGGTTAAAAAAAAGAAAACAACAGCTGAGAAATTAAGCATTAAAATGAATACTACATTTTCGCAAAATTGAAGATATTTCAAAAACCATAAGGTTTAGGTGTATTAAACCTCAATCAAACTCACCTTAATTTTGATCATGCAAACCAAAAATGAAATAATATACAAGGTATTTCATTTAAAAAATACAACTTTGATACGTTTCGTGTTTGGGGACACCCTGTATTACATGAAAATATTTTTAAAATGTAGCCCTAAAGGGTCCCTATCCATTCAGAAAAAAAAAATCTTTGAAATCAGATACTTTACACATAATGTTTTGTGTCGAATAACGTGAATAACCCTGTATATATTATGTTTTTTTTTGTTAATTTTTTGAGTAGTGTGGTTTTAGAATAAACATTATATTGAAAAAGTTATATTTTAATTTTTATTGGACTTGGTTTGAAATCAGGTCTACAACGGTTTACTGAAACAAAAATCAAAAAAGTAGCTGCTTAAAAATGTTGTTAGGGGCTATTTTCTACATATGATTAGGTATACAGGGTGGACCAGAAGTAATGGGACATACGGTAACAGTAGATTCCGCACACAAAAATAATGCGATCGACCGCAACTTGTCAATTCCGAAAGTTGATATTAACAGAGATACAGGGTATCAAAGTTGAATTTTATAATTTAATTTTTTCAAATAACTTTTTAAATAGTCAAGTTATTTTGATAAAATTTGGTATAAGAGGATTGCTTGACATGCGAAATTCAAATTTGACCTTGATTTGGCTCTTACTTGTAGAAGGCACCACTTACACACCTTTTCACTCATTCAAATGGTCAGAACTTTTTTGTACGCACTCGTAAATTTTTTTCTTGATTGAAAAAATGATTTTTCCATCATGTTTACATGAAAAAGGTATACTTTGTAGAAGTGCCTAGGAGTAACCTTTCTCAAGATATTTGAACTTGAAGTAATCCATGTGGTTTTAAATGAAAAATTTTGAAAATGAACATAGAAGGCTTTGAAAACGGCGTTAGCATGATAATTTTGACATAAGCTTGAATGCTCATTTTTTTTTATGTAAAAACATTTATCTAATTTTTGTGAAAAACAAAAATAAAAAAACATATAAGAAATATTGAGCATCGAGACACAAGGGCGTTTTCGATGCCCCCGATTTTAATTGCCCCCGATTTTAATTTTCAAAATTTTCTATTCGAAACAACATTGCATAGATTACTTCAAGGGCAAATATCTTGAAAAAGGTCACTCCTATTGACTTTCACAAAGTGTCCCTTTATTCAAAAAAAAATGTTCGAGTGCGTACAAAAAAGTTATAACTATTTGAATGAGTGGAAAGATGTGTAAGTGGCGCCCCCTACATGGAACACCCATACCAAGGCCAGATTTGAATTTTGCATGTCAAACAACCCCTATATACGAAATTTCATCAAAATAACTTGATTATTTCAAAAGTTATTTAAATAAATCAAATATTAAAATTCAACTTTTGACACCCTGTATCGCAATATTTTTGTGTGATGAATCTACTGTTACCGTACGTCCCATTACTTCTGGTCCACCCTGTATGGTACTTGACGTTCCGATACGCCTGAGATCTGGTGTTAAAAAAAAAGCGATTTTTGAATAACACCGAATACCGAATCAATACCTGGATTTTTAAATGAATTTGTTACATAGTTTGTTTATTTTCAGTTTATGCAAAATGAAGGTTCTAATTCTATTGTCAGTAACAGTTTTGTACTGCCAAGCAGTATCTTACTTTGACTTGGTTCAAGAACAATGGCATACATTCAAGGTAAGATCATACAACATTGCTGGGTTAGGTTAGGAGATAATTATATGTTAAAACGGACACCCTGTATATTTCATGAAATTTTCTGAGCTTCTCCATTATGATGAATCCGACAACTTTTCTAATATTAAAAAAAATGAGCGCATTTCAGTGAAGTGATTTCGAAAGGACGAAACATATTATTTAGTGCTCAGTACTTGATCATTTGACAATTATTTCATCAATTTTAGATGGAATTAGTAATAAAATAATTGAACGATAATATTGTGTGACTATATTTTTAGATAATTGTTCCCATCTTCGTAAATTTGAATAATTTACCTACTGACTCAAGTTTTTAAATCATAATTATACGTTGATTGAAAAATAGCCCATTTGACCGTCCATACTTGTTTTATAGTCATTGTCACATTGTGTTAGCAACCTAACCTCACTTTAAGTAAAGTAGTTGTCAAAAAGTGCCGTCCAAATGAAATTGAATATTTCAATTATCGAATAATCATAGAAAAAGTATAGTACCTATTCTACTCGCAGGAAATGGGTATTACTCACTCAGTTGATCAACTCCTCGTGAGTAATATCCACCATTTTCCACTCGTTGAATGATATACTATTTTTTGAGAAAATGAAGCCATTTGAGGTAACAGTTGTTGATGTTCCATATTCACAGGCAGAGCATGACAAGGAATATGGATCAGAAACGGAAGAGCGTTTCCGTTTGAGGATTTTTATGGACAACTCTCTGAAAGTAGCCAAGCATAACCAACTTTATCAACAAGGACTAGTCTCTTATAAATTGGGAGTTAATCAATTCGCAGACCTTCTCCATCATGAATATGTAGCAACACTCAATGGAATCAATAATACGGAGAATATCATTTTCAGCGATATGGAAGACTCTATTACTTTCATTCCCCCAGCTAATGTAGAATTGCCCGTCTCTGTTGACTGGCGCAAAAAAGGTGCTGTAACGCCCATCAAAGACCAAGGCCATTGTGGATCATGCTGGAGTTTCAGTACTGTAAGTATTGGTTTTTGATTGGCGATCGATTTTATTAAAAATAAGCAGATTGTTTTCTAAAAATCGCGTATAATAACCCAGAATATCTCTCAAAACTTCCAATGGAATAAGCATTCGAATTTTAATCAGTCAGTTGTGTTTTCTGATAAATTCATAAAAAAAAATAGTTACGTCTCAATACATTATTTTCGTGTCGTTATTGCCTAATAAATAAAAACTCATTCAATTTTGCAGACTGGAGCTTTGGAAGGTCAACACTTTAAAAAAACTGGAAACCTCGTTTCCCTCAGTGAACAAAATCTTATCGATTGCGACACAATTAGCAAGGGATGTAATGGAGGTTGGATGAACACTGCCTTCAAATATATTAAAGAAAACGGAGGTATTGACACTGAAGAGTCATATCCTTACAGAGCAAAAGACGGAAAATGCCACTACAATCCTGATAATAGTGGAGCTACCGATATGGGATTTGTTTGTATCGAATCTGGTAACGAAGAAGAGCTTAAAGCTGCTGTTGCTACAGTTGGTCCAATTTCAATTGCTATCGATGCCAGTCTCAGATCATTCCAGTTTTATTCTGATGGAGTTTATCATGATTCTAGATGTAGCTCTACCAAAATTAATCATGCTGTTCTGGTTGTTGGTTACGGAACTGATGAGCGAAGTGGACTAGATTACTGGCTGGTCAAGAATTCATGGGGGCACACTTGGGGCAATCAAGGATATGTGAAACTCGCAAGAAATAAGGGAAACCAATGTGCAGTTGCAACTTATGCCAGTTATCCAATAGTTTGATAGAACAATAATGTTCTTTCGATAACTGAAATTTATTTATTCGACTTACCTTTACAAAGAAAGTTGAGCAATCTGTGTTTACATAAATAAGGTATTTTGCGATTTCATTTCTGTAGTACCTATACATGTAACCAGTACCGTATAAGAATAAAATCATGTTTTGGTATTCCACTGCATTTTTCATCAACGAATAATAGAAAGAATATAATACATACAGGGTTTCCAAAAAGTACAAACTACGCATAGAATTATAAAATAAACACGTGTCAATTATTTTCAAAAACTGTTCATTGACCACTCTTTTTGATTTCCAACCCCACATCCAGTGGGTGGAGCGGGGGCAGCTTTTATGTTTCATTTTTTTTTCCAATTTTTGACGATCAGAGCGACATCTATTGATAATTGAAAAAAAAAATCTAGACAAACTTTATTTATTTTATGCCATACAAACAGGATCTGCAATAAAAAATGGGGGTTTTTATTAAAATTTCAAAGTTGCCCCACTGGGTGAGGTTATAAATAAAAATGTAATGTCAATAAATAGTTTTTCAAAAAATATTTGACACGTGTTTTTTCTTTTTTTTTGTTCTAAGCGTGGTTTGCGGGATTTTTTATCGTTCTCAGACTGTTAGACACTCTGTATAGGTATTAGTTTATTGATCTATGCACTACGTGCCCCAGTTTTGTTTCATTATTCCGGAGGTCTAAAGTAGACTTATCAATAATGTTGGTCTATTTCAAAGTATTGTAATGTGAGAGTTTTTATATACAGTGGCGGACATAAGTATAGAAAGGCCCTTAAATTTGATAAAACTCTGATCCTGCATCAGTTATCAAAGAAGTGATGATGCATTTGAAAACTTCAATCCATTTGTCAGTTTAGGGGTCCCGGCGATTTTTTGCAGAAAATTGTTTAATGCCCTTTTTTTACGTTGTAACGAAAAACCGAGCATCCTGTATATATTTAATATACAGTGTGACCCATTTAGATTGGTAACACCACTGTAAAATCTCAGGTTATTAACCGATTTCGACCATATTTTTTTTGAAATGTCAAGTTATGAAGGGTCAAATTTTGAAATTTTCAGGGCATCTCACGGTACTTTTTCGAGATAGAAAATGAAGAATGTCAATTACCGATTTTTTTATTACACAAATGTAGGTTTTTCTAATCGTTGTCTAGGGTTGGATAAAAAGGCCACCAGGTAGTTTTATAGCTGATATAATGATAACAGGAAAATTAACGTTGAATCCTTTGAAGAGCCAACAGGGCCACACAAGACACAACTCAATCGACAAACCAATTCGGGTATCACTCCGGAAACAGGCACTTTCATCGGCATATCACAATCCCGGCTGATTGTACTATTATTCGTCTTTGCGTCTTTTTACGTCGTTTACAACTACTTTTGCTATACTCGTCTGGACTTGCTTTATACGTCTTTAAGCTCCACGTCTTTACGTCTTTTCGTCTTCGTCTGCCTTCTTGCACTGAATTCCCCCCGCGCCCCGCTTATCCCCATCTAGCTTTTTCCTAACTTCACATCTCATAAAAGCCCGTCAGCTGTCAAAGAAACTTCAAACAAACAGAAGTGACATATTATAGTCTAATATAGTAAAAATGAACACCTATAGTCTATTCCAAACTGAAGGGAATAATATGAAACCCACATTCGGCCATTCTGTCTAGCAATCCGACTCGGATTCGCTACAGTTGTCGATCCATGGCTTCATATATTCTGCGCATGTAGAAGTTCGTATTGGTCCTTCATGAACACCTACTTTCACAACATCATACCTCTCGTTAGGCTTTACCCTCGTTATTTCATATGGTCCCAAAAACTTTTTCAGGAGTTTCAGGCCAGGGCCATATTGTGTCCTTTTGATAGCAACCAGATCTCCTAGACTATATCGCTTGGGTTTCCTTCGCCTCAAATTATATTGCTTTATGTTTTCGCCCTGCACCTTAAGAATTTGTTGTTTACTATCTTCTCTCAACTCATCTCTATGCTTACTAAACATCTCCACGGCCTCTTTTTCGAGTAGTTCCTTGATTTGTAAATCTTCGGTATTCTTCATTTTGACTCCGATAAGTATTTCAAATGGTGTAGCGTCAATACTTCGTTGCAAAGTTGAATTCACTACTCTTTGCACTTTGCCTACATGCCTATACCATTTGGTTGGGTCTTCCATACTCAGTTTTGTAAGGACTGGTATGATTACTCTATTCATTCTCTCAATCTGCCCGTTCCCTCGTGGCACTCCCGTCGTAATGGTGGTATGTTGAATTGCTTCTTCGTTACAGTAATCTTGAAACTTCGCAGCGGTAAAAGCTGTTCCTTTATCACTGATAATCCGGGCAGGATTTCCAAAAATTTGCTGTTGAATCTTCAGTTTATCCACTGTTTCTTTGGCTGTAGTTGATTTTGTGGGATACAACCACACAAACTTAGAGAAATCATCAATGACGGCAAATATATGATTATAGTTTTTATTAGTTGAAGAAAGAGGCCCAAGGTGATCTATATGATAAGTATGAAGTGGACCCTCTCCCTTGGTTATTGGGTGCAACAGACCTTCCTTTTTACCTTCTTTATACCGACCCAAAATACAAGCTACACAGTTCCTAATACAGCTCAAAATTTTATCCTTCAATTTTGGTATATAAAATTCTCTTTTTATCATTTCTTCAGTCTTTGGAACGCCGAAATGTCCAACCTCGTGCACCTTTCTAACTATTTCTGATTGTATTCGTTTGGGTACTACAATCAACTCTAAACCATTATCATATTTGTATAATACATTATTATTTAAGAAAAAGTCTTGGTAATTTTCGTTTAAAAGGATCTTCCGTATCGCCTGGATGTATTCGTCTTTTTCTTGAGCTATTTTTAATCGTTCTACCAACCCGCCTTCTTTATCGTATAAAACGTTAATCACCATAGTTGCCGGGTACCGGCTTAATGCATCCACATGTGGCAGTCTTTTGCCACTTCTGTGTTCTATTTCATAAGTATAGTCGGCCAACAGAATTACCCATCTAGCAACTCGCGTGATCAAATCTTTCTTGTCCATCGTCTTCTGAAATGCGGCACAATCAGTCACTATCTTGAAATGGATCCCTAAGAGATAAATTCGGAACTTCTTTATAGCCTGAATCACTGCGAGAACCTCAAGCTCATAACTGTGATATCGTTCCTCAGCTGGAGTGGTTTTCTTACTCATGTAGTAAACTGGGTGAAATTTATTATCTTCACTGGACTTTTGCATTAGGCAGGCGCCGTACCCATGCTTGCTGGCATCCGTATGTAATTGTGTTTCGCGGTCAGGCCGATATAAATGAAGTACTGGTTCACTCGAGAGTAACTTTTTCAAGGTTCCAAAGGCTTCTTTTTGCTGGGTACCAAAATTAAAAGTTGCATCCTTCTTTAATAGGTCACTTATTGGCTTCGCTATGATAGCATAAGAGTCGATGAATTTCCGGAAATATCCTGTCAGGCCAAGAAATGACTGTACCTGCTTGATAGTCGTTGGTTCTGGAAATTTGTGAATGGCCAAGGTTTTTTCCTCTGATGGCTGCACTTTTCCCTCTTCTATAATGAAACTCAAAAAATCCACTCGTGTTTTCAAAAATTGACACTTCTTTTTCTTTATTTCTAACCCATATTCTCTGGCAACCTGCAAAACCATCTTCAACCGTTCAATTCCTTCTTCCAAAGTCGAGCTAGGAATTATTATATCATCCATATAATAAACTGCAATATTTCTCAAAGTCAAATCTCGGAAAATATGGCTGATGTATCTTTGAAAAACAGCCGGACTGTTACACAGTCCAAATGGACATTTTAAGAACTCAAATTGTCCGCTTGGCGTCACAAAGGCCGTATATTTGATACTATCCTTGTCAACATTCACGTGAAAAAATCCGTTCCTCAAATCTAGTGTGCTAAAGTATTTGGCTGCTTGAAGTCGGTCCAGCACATCTTCAATTAAAGGTAATGGGAACCTATCTCTTATAATTTTTTGGTTTATTTTCCTAAAATCGCAACAAATTCGAGTTTGTCCGTCTCTTTTTTTCACAAGCACAATAGGGCTTGCAAAATCTGAACAACTGGGCCGTATTATTCCATTCTCCAACCATTCTTGAATTTGTTTTTCCACTTCCAATTTTTCTTCAACCGACAACCTTCGTGGTCTCTGATATATGGACTCTTCATCCTTCATGATTATTTTCATATTAATGTCTATTTCCTTGGTTTTTTCAGGTCTATATTCTGCGATTAAATCTTTGACTTCACTTTGTAGTTCTAAATTATTGATATGTTCCACCTGAATTTGGTCCTCTTCTGGCTGAATTCTTATTTCCATCAAAAAGTTTTCTGGGTCCTTCCTAAATATTGAAACTTCTCCATTTCTCAAAGTTACATCCGCTTGTTCCAAAAGATCATTTCCAAGTATGGCAACAAAATTAGAAATATTCCTGGGAATCACATGAATAGTCAAAGTAACCTCTACGTCATTTACCATAATGTCCTTGATAAAGCAACCCATAGTCTGCACTTTATTCGATCCAATCCCACTTATAAATATTTTATTATCAGTTAGTTCTATGTGACTAAAATGATTTAGGTAAATATCTTCTCTGATAGCGGTAATGTCGCTTCCGGTATCCAGCAAAGCGGTCAACTGCACCTTGTCCAAAATTATCTTGACGGAGTTCTTCGGTACTGCCTCCAATATATGAATTCCTGCTTCGGCTGGCTGATTCTTTCTTCCTTGAAAATCTGATGCTTTAGGACACGTTGTGGATATATGTCCGAACCCGTTACACTTGAAACACTTCAACCCCTTGGATTTGTCTGGACAATCCTTTGACTTATGTCCACGTTTGCCACATCCAAAACAATTCAATGATTGACTTCGTGGTTGATTGAAGTTACGTTCTTTTTTTCTATCTCTGTCAAGCTCTTCTTTCTTCACTTGATGCTTCCCTTCCTTTTTAGTGAAACTTTCTTTTCCAAAAGCTGATCCCCTATCTGCGAATTTCTTTTGTCTTATTTGGTCATAAAGTTTGACCTTCTCTTTAAACTCAAAAAAGTTTTTTGCACCGTAGAGTATGATTTTATTCGATGACTCGTCTGGTATGCCATCAATAATATACTGTATAATAACTTCCGCCTCTAGGTCCGCACGGCTTGCCATCTCTCGCATTATCAACACGTACTCTTGTAATGACTCAGAATAATTTTTCTTCCTTGACATCAACATTTTATGCACCTGAGCACTACTGAGTTTGAACTCAAATTCCTCTCGAAGTTTTTTCTTCAATATATTCCAAGACTGGATTCCTTTTTCAGACTGGATATATAATTTTGCGAGTCCTGTGAGAGACTTTTTTGCAAACAATAATTTTTGCAGGTCACTCCATCCTGTTATGATCGCAATTTCTTCAAAATCACTTATCCACTTATCCACCGGATAATCACTGCTTCCATCAAAAGAGCGAATACTGTCTTCCACATCCCTGAATGTCAAAGCAAATGAAGTTCCTGGATTTGCTTTTGCTTGAATCTGTGACCTGATCTGCGCCAATGGTACAACTTCACTGTCTTCTTCCTCCTGTTCTTCATCGTCTTCTTTGTCTTCTTCTTCGTCTTGTTCGTCTTCACTCTTGCTATTCATCTTTAAATCATTGAGGAAAGAACACACACGATCAACTACCATATCCTGGCTTCCCGAATAATCTAAGCATAACATATTACACACAGCTACAAGGTCACTCAAGTCTAACTTATTTTTCACTTCAGACACTTTGTCACTATATTCAGTAGATTCTTCATCCAACTGGAAACCTGGGAATCGGCGCAAATTCCTTCTCACTTGTCGCGATTGACCTTCATCGCCATAAATAGCCAAATGTAGAGCTTTTGCCGTCTTCAAACCAGCATTTGTTATACTTTGTTCAATTTTTTCGATTTCCCCCAACGTAGACATGTTTCCGTATTTCTACCCAGAAAATGTAAAAAAAACGTCAGCGAGTATTCCCTCGCTCGAGTCTTTCAACTGGTTAAACCGACACAACCTTCAATAAAAACCCAAAACCGCAAAGACAATTCAGTACAGATAACTGGCAAAAAGACAACAAACACGCGGACACGAAGCTATTTGAGTTCACGCAACTCACAAATAAAATCTACGTCGCTTTCAACCGAGCAAGTCCAAAAGAGTTTTGACAAATATCACTCAAAGAGAAAGAAACGTATGAATGTGCCTATTTCAAGAAAACTAATAACACAACTTAATAATAAATGCAATAAGAATAAGAATTACAAGGCTACCTAATTCTAGTAAAAATATTATCCGTTACACTCAATTTATCAATTTTTGAGCTAAAAAATTCACGGTTTGTATTGTAACATTTTTACATGAAATACACGCTTGTCCATAACTTGTTACAATTACCAAAAACACACAATATATTATACAATGAACGGTTATTTTTCGTATCTACCTGTATCAATAAGAATCAAAACATAAATACATATCAAATACGCATGGATATTACCATAAAAAAGGTACGTTGCGACAGAGAGTGAAAATAAAAATAGAGCGCTTTTATTGAAGTCTTTAACTCAAAATTCACTTTTCTTCAAGTCCAAAATAAGGATTTATTGCAACACCTTACCTTATCAAGGCTTATACAACATTTTTTTCGTCCAATATTGCCTCACCAAAGTCAACCTGAACAGCTGCTTCTGTCCCCGTCATCTAGGTCAAGCCTCAAACCAAAAAGCCTTGAGTAGCACTGCTCCTGTCACCGACCACTGGATCAAGCCTCTAGCTGAGTAGGCCTTGATATCTCTTAACCGCCAATACTGCAAACTGCAACTCACTTCACGAAAGACGCCAACCAACCGTTGTTTGGTCATGTGCACTCAAAACATCGAGCGATGTTTCCGCGCCAATTTTTGCCGAAATGCCGACACAACTTTTCACTTCAGAGATGCCCAATTCACGATGATGCCTCCGTATCACTATCACCATTCCACTATCCTGCTATATCCTGTTATCCATCATTACCATCCTGTTATCTATCATCCTATCATCCCGGTTGAGCCCCCAAAAATGTAGGTTTTTCTAATCGTTGTCTAGGGTTGGATAAAAAGGCCACCAGGTAGTTTTATAGCTGATATAATGATAACAGGAAAATTAACGTTGAATCCTTTGAAGAGCCAACAGGGCCACACAAGACACAACTCAATCGACAAACCAATTCGGGTATCACTCCGGAAACAGGCACTTTCATCGGCATATCACAATCCCGGCTGATTGTACTATTATTCGTCTTTGCGTCTTTTTACGTCGTTTACAACTACTTTTGCTATACTCGTCTGGACTTGCTTTATACGTCTTTAAGCTCCACGTCTTTACGTCTTTTCGTCTTCGTCTGCCTTCTTGCACTGAATTCCCCCCGCGCCCCGCTTATCCCCATCTAGCTTTTTCCTAACTTCACATCTCATAAAAGCCCGTCAGCTGTCAAAGAAACTTCAAACAAACAGAAGTGACATATTATAGTCTAATATAGTAAAAATGAACACCTATAGTCTATTCCAAACTGAAGGGAATAATATGAAACCCACACAAATGAATTCGCCATTGGATTTGGAGTGCTTCCAAATAGCTGTGACCAAAATTTCAAAAAAATATATCCAATAATAACAAAGTTACGACAGCTTAAAATTCGTACATTTTCCAAGTCAACGGTCACAAAAGAACATTCTCATTAACAGTTGCCATGGAGATGGAGTTACTTGTTGCCACTACTTAGTGTCAACGTAAAATTACCTATTTATCGGACAATTATTTAATCATGATTTGTCTGATTCTTTTTTTTTGACTTCTCAAAGCAAACAATATTGAACCTATCGAACCAAAACTTTATTATTTTTTATTAAAAAAATCCACTAGTTCTTGATTGTGATGCAAATGTAATTCCCGTAATTTCATTGAATGTTATGTTATTTTGAACACTTGTTATTCAATTTGTAGTTTATTGTTACAGGTTATGAAAAAATTCAATTTCCATGGCAACTGTTGATGCAAGGTATTTTTTTGTGACCGTTAGCTTAGAGAATTAATGAATTTCAGGTTGTCGTAGCTTTGTTATTAATGAATATATTTTGTTGAAATTTTGGTCACAGCCATTTGGAGGCACTCTGAATCCAGTGGCGTAGTGATTTATTTAATAAAAAAATCGCTAATAAAAATTCGTCATTTTTTATCATTTTTTTTTTATCAATATCAAAAAAAGTAGTGCATTGAAAATCGAAATAAACAGTTTAAAATTTGTCCAACAGTAGACCTATTATAACTTGACATTTCAAAAAAAAAATGATTGGAATCAGTTAATAACCTACAATTTTACAGGGGTATTTCCAATCTAAATGGGTCACACTGTATATATCAATAAAGTTCCCAATGATTTTCCAACAACTAGATATAGCTCGACTTCTCTTTGTACGGTCAGGTTTTTGCAAAGTGATCACTTGACACGATTCACCAATCAAAAATGATGCAGTTTAATGTCGTCACTGCCTTGTATACAGGGTAAGCCTAAAGTCTGGAAACGGTGAATGATTGGAGCTACTGGAAAAAGTTAAATACAAAAGTGTTTTCAATTATCTATGAGTTCATTATAACTAGAATTCTACAGAGTCGGTCATAAAGTCATGAAACAACAAAGTTGCAGTTTTTTAAATGGAATTCGATATTTTAATCCTCCTTCAAATTTCAAGCAAAAATTGTGATACACAAAATGTTCCTAACTTCAGCGCGTTTAAATGATATTTTTGTACTTTGACATGCTATAAAACGGGTCAAGATGGAGAAAAACGATCTGCACTTTCTAGTCTCAACTTATCAAAACCTATCTAGAAACATAGAATCAAAAAATGTTAAAATATATCAAAAAACGTTGACATTTATGTAAGAAATTTCTAATAGCAATGGCAAAAATGATATGATCTTTGCGGACTTGGTTCAAGCTGTTATTCCTATATAACTTCTTTAATGAGCTTCTCCGGCTTAATTATTGTTCTAAGGTGTGTGTGAAAATAATCATCATTGATGATCCATCTCGGTAGTGACCGTATCTGCTTTTTCAATGTTCGTAGGTTTTTTCATGTCAATAATTGTTTAAACCAAATCCAATCTTTTGAATAACATTTTTGACCACAAAGACTGAATTCGCTTTATCAAAAGCTTGTCATTACACGTAAAAATAAACTACTAGTCTTTGGTAAGAAAGTTTTAATTAATTAACCTGTAATTACATAATTATTTACTAGTTGTAGAATAAATGTAACACTTAAACAGGTATAATATGTTGCCCAAAAATCATTCAAGTATCTACTTAAAATATTATCAAAGGCATTTATCTGAAATCAATTGAGGCCTATTTTCCAAATTATATTTAGATAATAATTTGTTAAAATAGAGACTTTTCCATTCAGACACTCCAGTCTTAAAACATTTTTATATTTTTCTTCAGAGACAATTCTAAATAATCATAGAAAAATAGTTTTTACCAATAAAGTAATAAAATCCATCGTTCATGGACTATACAGGGTGTTTCAGAATAACATGCTAATAATAAAGGGAGTGATTATTGGGCTCATTTTAAGAAAAAAAAATCATATGAACGTATGTCCTAAACGCCTTAACTTTTCCCAAAAAATATGCAAACCAAAACCCGCATGGACGGCACTGGTCAGAATAATTAAATTGTTGGTGCATCAAAGAATGAGTATTAATGCCTAAAATACATGACTCAAATTTCATAAAGATATCTACAGTAATGACAAAGTTATTGTAAAAAAAGTATCAATTTTTAAAACTTTGACACCCTGTATCTCAAAAATTAAGGCGTTTAGGACATACGTTCATATGAATTTTTTTTCTTAAAATGAGCCCAAGAATCACCCCCTTTATTATTAGCATGTTACTCTGAAACACCCTGTATAGACAATACACTGTGTGTACAGAATTTTCATTTATATTTTGACACCCGCCTACAAAGTTTTTTGAAAGAAACAGGTAACAACAGTAAAAGTTAATTTTATCACCTATGAAAGTTCTATATGATTCTCTCTTGTAATCTTTTAAAAATATCAATACGAACAAATGAGCATCGCAAAGTTAAGAACAAATGGAACACCCTGTATTATTTTACTTGGAATTAATTCCTTTTAATCCCGATTTCAAAAATTTACAGTGAACTGCAAAAATATGGAACAAAATCACTAAAAAATTAGGTATCTACCTTTTTTTTTATTCAATTTTTTGGACATGACACCAATGAATTATTCTTGTACGGGTACTGACATCAAAGTAAATTTCAAATTGAGCACCCATTTTGATTACTCTTGATTGGATTAAATGTTTGTGTGAAATGGATGAGAATCATAATAACTTTGAGACATTACGAGGAAAAATATTGTGGATTAACAGAAATAATAAGAATCTACATTGAGTCGTTTGGATTTCGTTGAAATTGACTATTTCTCAATGATTTATATTGCCTTTTCTCATATTTTCCTTATAAAAGTGTAATTTTTGATACAATTCTCTTATTTGGCTCGTCACAATTCAATCGATGTTATTTTTGTCAACAGTTGTATTGATGTTTATGGAAAATGAATGAGAAGAAAAAGAAATAATAGGGATAATAAATTGAGGCTTTAGAATTTTGCTGAATTTGATCAGTTCTCAATGCTTCATATTGATTGTGATCCTTTTCATTCGTTTTTACGCATAACCCTATACCTATCCTAAATCGGTATCGAGAAAATTACATGATAGAATCAAATTTTGATTTAAAAAACAGGCTGAGAATCTCATTTTTTAGATCACTGAATTTAGCGAATTGAATGACATGTGTTGATTGAAATATTGAGGTTGCTGAGACAATTCATTGCTCTATACACCTACAAAAAAGGAACTTTTATTCTTTTTTGATAAAATGAAGTGGTGCCCTTGACGGAATGATTAAAAAAAATGTTAACCTATGTTTTTTCAAATTAATTTCCATAAACATTTTACATTATGGCTATTTTCGATGGTTTTTTCAATAAAAATATGATTTTATCGAAAACGGTTCATTTTATCGATAATGAACAAGAGTACCTTTTTTGTAGCCTAAGATTCAGGCTATCTAAATTTATTTTGTTCAAGTCTTCATCATACAGGGTGTTGAAAATTTAACCATTGAAATGTACAACCTAGTCTGCCCCTGGTAAACTAAACAAGCTAATTATGTTTTCATTATAAATCTTCATCAAATTTTATTAAATGGTTGAAAAGTTATTCAAGAAAGATTTTCAGTGGCGTCCTTTCGGGGCCCGTATCTCCCTAGAGAGAACCTCTAGGAAAAAAGTTCACGGGAACTTGTCATCTTATTTTTCAATGTTCTATCTGAATCCGAGAGATCCCCCACATTTTCCCGGACAATCTGAAGAATGTCTGCAAGACCTCCAGAACTTACATTACTGGATTTTTTGATATGAGGGTTACTGAATTCATAATTAATACCAACCACAAAATTAGAATACTAAATTCAAAATCAGACGAAATTGGACAAATAAGTCAAGCAAACCACAGAATTTGAAATATTTAACATTCAAAATCAGACAAATTAGTCCAACAAACCAAAAAAATTGGAATTTGAAATTCAAAATTAGCTACCATAGACAAGTTAGTCAAACATGCCACAAAATTTAAAATATTCAATATACAGGTTAGTCGTTTCAAACTAGATAAAATGGTTTACTTGATTGAACTAGATTTTAAGAAATTTTGAGTTTCATTTAAATGCTCCATAACATTATGAGTACCAATACCATCTGACACATGTCAATGACAACATTAAATCACATTGGAGTATTCTTTAACCAATAAGAACAATGACCTGTTACTTAAATCAAAAATAAAATTTTCACAAAAAAATAGCTGTAAGGAAGAATTTGACCAATCAATACCCGGATGTTTAGATGAATTTGTTCCATATTTTAGTTGAAGCTTTGTTTTTTTCAGTTTTACCAATATGAAGGTTCTATTTATATTGTCAGAAACAGTTTTGTACTGCCAAGCAATGTCCCTCGTTGATTTGGTTCAGGAAGAATGGCATGCATTTAAGGTAAGAAATATACACTCATCGACATAAAATTCAGGACAACCAAAATTTAGATCAAATCTAAATGTAATCTAATGTATGATAACTTTTCTTTAAAAAAAATGGTCCAAATCGATTGAGTTCGCCAGATATACAGGTTGTCCAGAAATGATGAGCAAAACATTCAGGTGAGAGCTCTTGATAAAAAATAAATGCTAGTTCTTTCTATAATATATATTATTGACGGAGTTACAGGGTGTTAAAGTTGTATTTTATTTGCATTTTTTTCCAATACTTTTGGCCACGCTTGTAATAATTTGACAAAATCTTGTATTTGGGGCTTTATCGGGATGAGCAATTCAAATTAGCCCACCGTTTTTTCGCATTTTGTTGAGGGCGCCACATACGAACCTATACATTGATTTGAATGGTCTTAACTTTTTTGTGCTACACTGTATGGGACTTTTGACCAAATATTTTATTCTCTCGACCTTTTGACATAAGAAAGGGATACTTCATTTGTTGCGATAAATACAACCGTTTTCGAGAAAAACGCTAAAATAGCTTTGCTTGCATGTAATAAATACGAAATCATTTTAATTTTTAACGTTAAACATAGCATGCTTTGAAAACAAGTGCTATTATAGTTGCCGTAGAAACAAGTTTTGAAAGTTGGTAATATTTTGGATAAAAAAAAAATGAAAAACGTGAAAAATGACCAACGATCAAAACTGATTCTAATCAAATTAGATTCTACGGCAACCTATAGCGCATAATTCCAAAGCATGCTATGGTAAAAGTTAAAATAATTTTGTATTCATCACATGTAAGCAAAGTTAATTCAGCGTATTTCTCGAAAACGGTTAGATTTATCGAAACAAAACTGGTATACCTTTTTTATGTCAAAAGGTTGCGAGAATAAAAATATTCACCAAAAAGTCGCATACAGTGTAGCACAAAAAAGTTAGGACCATTCAAATCAAAGTATAGGCTCGTATGTGGCGCCCTCAAGAAAATGCGAAAAAACGGTTAGCAAATTTGAATTCCTCATCCCGAAAAAGCCCTAAGTACGAGATTTCGTCAAAATATTATGAGCGTGGCAAAAGGCATGGCGAAAAAATTAATACACGATAGAAAATCATTAACTTCTTCCTACTTTGGATATACTACGTGTACTCAGCTAACCCCCACTTTGAAAACACCCTGTAACTCCGTTAATAATCAATTTTGGAAAAAAAATTATAGAAAGAGGTAGCATTTATTTTTGGTGTAGAATGCTCCCCTGATTTTCTTGCTCATCATTTCCGGACACCCTGTATATATTTATAAGCATATTTGAGCAATATTTTTTCATATTAGGTAAACCTATCAGACAAGACAAGTACAAGACTATAAAACCCGTTATAACACTTGGTGATATATTTTTGTTTAAAAGTTTTTTTCATTTTGACGAGTCCGGCAACTTTTTTAATCTGAGAGGGACGATAGAGTAACCAATAAAATTAGGCTGCAATGTTTTTGGAACATTTTCCCATGTTTGAAATTTTTGATTATTTCCAAAAAACTGACTCTATTTTTGATAAAAACTGTCTAATAGCTACATTCTAGTCTTTAAACGGTAAATGTTAAATCATTTTGTTTCCTTGGATAAGTAATATTAGACACTTTAAGCACGGCCTAAATTTCAAACGTATCCGTATCCGCATCAATCTGCGCATGCTCAGAATAGACTTTGACGTTTTACCAATCCGTTTCGTATACGTAGAACCTATCGCTGCTTAAGCGGGTTTTTAATGATTAACGTATGTCGATTCGTTTACGGATCCGGATGCGGATACGTAAAAAAATGTTGGGTTTGCTTAAAGTGTCTATTGTCAAAAATACGATTACGCCTATTGTTTTATAAGCAATATTTTTCGAAAATGCGGACGTATTGAGGTTACACTTGTTGATGTGTTTCCATGTTCACAGGCAGAGCATCGCAAGGAATATGGATCAGAAACAGAAGAGCGTTTCCGTTTGAGGATTTTTATGGACAACTCTCTGAAAGTAGCCAACCATAACCAGCTTTATCAACAAGGACTAGTCTCTTATAAATTGGGAGTTAATCAATTCGCAGACCTTCTCCATCATGAATATGTAGCAACACTCAATAGATTCAATAATTCGAAGAATAACATCGATACGGAGGATTCCGTTACTTTCATTGCTCCAGCTAATGTAGAGTTGCCCGTTCTGTTGACTGGCGCAAAAAAGGTGCTGTAACGCCCATCAAAGACCAAGGCCATTCTGGATCATGCTGGAGTTTCAGTGCTGTAAGTATTGCTTATTAAATGGCGACCGACATACAGAGTTGGCAACGAAAACGAATATTCAAGATCGTTCAAAAAACTTTCAGACACATCAAACATTTTTGATGAGGGTGCTTTTTGGACTTATTTGCAAAACAAAATCTGCCATGATTTTTTCCGAAATGAGTCAAATTTTTGTGGCTAGAATCTGCTCAGTGAAATTTCGACAACGATGTTTTTGGCATTATTATGTTACATCACACATCAGTAACATTTAAACAAAATTTCAGCTCGATTGCATGAGAATTAAACTTACGAGCCTTCAAATATCATAATATTTTTAACGTCGCTGGGGTGCGTTCACAATTGTTAACCCGGAACTTTCGTCAAATGTCAGTTTCATCTGACAGATGACGTATGGTAAATTATCCTTGTTCACGATTGTCCGACTTGTTATTGTTTATCATAACCTTTAAAATTTGAAAGTGATATGACTGTTACGTTCTTTGAATAATAATACAACCATTTTTGTTTTGTTTTCTTAGCTTACAATTTTTCACCTTCGATTCGGTTTAATAATACCATTTTTCCATCGTCTGACATAATTGGAAGATTGGTATCCGCATCTAGCATAAGATTGTGCGATTCCAACGACATAATATTCATTTTTTAATTGAATTATCACCAGCCCCAAAGTATCAACGATCTGCCGAGTGGTTTGTTGTATTTAATTTTTGGTTAGGATCACACATGTCAATTTGTTTGTACACACAACGCAGGCGCGACGAATCTTCACCAGCTAAAAAGTGGGTTGAAAAGTTGATCGCCCGGAGAATATTTACCCGAATTGTGAATGAGTTTGAATGTCACTCGGCGAGAATTGTGAACAGCCGGGAAAGGTCAGAGCGTCGCCGTGCGATCGCCCGACGAAATTCGTGAACGCACCCCTGTGGAGTTACTGCATCTGTCGCCCTAATACCGGCTACCGGTTGAGCAAAGGCACGCGTAGGTTTAAAATTGTTTTATTGGATAGTTCATTGTTTTGGTCAAAATTCTATCGTTCTGCGGTTCTGCTATTGATTTCCCAAGTAACACAAATATGTTTAAAAGTATTTTATAGACCGTTATATAACAGTTTCGTAAAACACTTTGATCGTATATTTTTATAGTCATTTCATAGACATTAATAACACACTTATAAACACGAAAAAGGACCACTTTGTAAAATATTTTTGTCGCATTAAAATGTTTATGGGGGTTCTAGGTAACCACTATAAAGCTACTTTACCACTGCTCTAGAGCTCTAACAAGAGTGAAGTTGTTCCAAGTTACACTTTTATAAAACAGTTATAAATATATTTTATTGTTGATATATTCGCGGTATTTACACTGCAATTTTGTGTATATTCAGAACAGAATAAGAGAATTGTTGCAAAAGTATATCAACTGTGAATGACGAAACATTAATGGAGTCTATCCTACTATTAGACAAGTAGCATATTGCAAAATATTAAAAATTCAAGCATGATAATATGTTGATTTGACTAGCGAATTTGATTTTACTGTTAATATATGGGTTCATTATGCACTAAATTTTCATGCGCCTGCATTTTGAGTCAATTTAAGACTTTTTATCCTGATATTTTAAATTTGATAACCTCAAGATCTTAATTACAAACAAAAACTACTCTATTAAACATAAATTGTCTGATATTTACAATGTTTTTCTTATAATGACGTTTTTAGTATCGTATTTTCTTAATAAATATTTGGTTTTCTTTCCCAAACCTAAAAAATGACCGACAATGTTCGCCTACCAAATATGGCGAACTCTTATAACTGTGCTTGTTGCGACAAATTTATTATATAGGTATTGGACAATTTGCATACCGGGTGGCCAACTAAGAATGCGAGGTACCGTTTCTCGGAAACTTTTTATCGTAGAGGCTTGCGGCAAAAAATTTTATAACTAAAACGGCCAAGAGAAAAACCTGGAAAATATTTTCAAGTTTCTGAAATGGTCGCTAACAACCAACACCAAGTAGAAAAATATGATTTTTATGGAATTTTGTCCAATGAAAATATATCGATGAGCTCATTTTCGGATTAACTGACTATTTACCTACACTTTTTATCGAAAACGTTTTTTTCATCATAATAAAGTGGTGGGGTAAGTTCAATTGTTTTTTTAAACAAACGGAGATTTCTCCCGTTTCGCTTGACCGATTTGAACGAGCTTGGGCTCATATGAAAGAGCATGATCTTGCACTTCAAAAAACTTTTTTGGTTTTGAATTTTTGACCTTCGCCGTCGCGGCTAGATGGCGTTAACTGAAATGGTAGCATGTTTTTGAGTTTTTTCCAAAAAAATCAAATGTAGTGGTATATTCATTTTCATATATTTTAAAAGGGGATACATTTTCCTTTAAGAAAAAACAAAAAAATTAATGTTTTTTTTTGTTTTTTTTTTTGTTTTTTTTTGTTTTTTTTTATTTATTTTTATAGGAAAATGTGTCCCCTTTTAAAATATATGAAAATGGATATACCATTAAGTTTGTTTTTTTCGGAAAAAAACTCAAAAGTATGCTACCATTTCAGTTAACGCCATCTAGCGGCGACGGCGAATGTACAAATTAAAAAGCAAATAAGCATTTTATAGCGCAGACTATTCTCTTTCATATGAGCCCAAGTTCGTTAAAATCAGTCAAGCGAAACGGGAGAAATGTCCGTTTGTTTAATAAAACAATTGAACTTCCCCCACCACTTTATTATGATAGATAGAGAAAAACGTTTTTGACAACGTTGTAGGTAAATAGTCAGTTAATCCGAAAAAAAGCTCATCGATATATTTTCAATGGACAAAATTCCATAAAAATCATATTTTTCCCATTTCATTTGTCTTGGAGTCTTGGATTGATAATTACAATTTGACAATGCGATGACAGTAGCTATTGTGCGTAAAAATCATGATACTACGACAAAAATAGTATCATGTGAAAAAAAAGCGCTACGCAAACGCAACGTTGCCAATTAGTTTTGACGACTATCACTACGGAACACGACATGATGACAACTAGTGTTGTACTAGTTCTTGTATGCAGTCTAGGGATAATTATTATTATACTGACATGTTAGTTTGTTCTTGTCATACGCAAAAATTTAATGTAAAGTGACATCATCACTGTATGGTACATTTCACTCTTGGGATAGATTGGGTTAGTTTTGGTTAGTTTGGTTCAGTATGTATTTCTCTTACCGCGCGGTTTTCTAATATCCTTACGCTTTCCACTTAATTGAATCATGTCGAACGTGTTTTTGTGTGCTTTTTGTATTACTGTATTTGCAATTTTCAAAAATGTGTGAACATATAATAATGTTAGTAAAAATGAAGCTTGGCAACACTGCAAGTGAAGGGTCAGGTTATAGAGCATCCTTCACTACTGCATTCCGTGAACGCTTGATTTCATTAAACTTTTAATAGTTTTTTTTTCTTACAAAAGTGCTTCATCCGCAATTTTTTTTTCTCTTTAACGGTTCTATAGCAATTGAGCTTTCTACTAAAAAAAAATGTTTGCGAAATTCCGTGGGTCGTCAACTTTACCGACCCGTACTATAGTATGCTATAAGAATTCAATTTATTCCGTTTTATAAAAGATTTAATAAATGGTTTTGTAGAGAGCTATATTACAGGATTATAATACTTTTTTGTCTCTGAGAGTATTTTGTCTCAACTACCGTCACTAAATGATAAAATTGTATATTGATGGACCCTAATATATCAGTTATATAGCATTTTAGTTTATTAAGGCACAATCTGTGTTAGTTGGGTTGTGATAAGAAATGTGTGATTCGGACAGAAAAATAATCCAAACTGACAGTTGAAAACAAGACATCGCTTGTAAAGACCGGTAACACTGTTCAGTGTTCACTCAACACCGGTGCAGTGACGTCATCGGTCGAGCTTGGCGCTTTTCAAATTTGCAAGGTTTAGGTAATTTATTTACATATGAAAACGAGGTCAGAAAATTATGAAATTTTTCCCAAGTACAAAAAATATGTTTGAATTTTCAGGAAGTACATAATTTTTCGAATGGTGCCAGTTCTTTGACTAAATACAAACATTTTATTTTTCAGACTGGAGCTTTGGAAGGTCAACACTTTCGGAAAACTGGAAAACTCGTTTCCCTCAGTGAACAAAATCTTATCGAGTGCGTCGGAAATGGCATGGGGGGATGAAGGATACTTCAAACTCGCAAGAAATAAGAAAAACCATTGCGGAGTTGCAACTGATCCCAGTTACCCATCAGTTTGATAAAAAAAAGTGTTCTTTTGATGACTGATGCATTCATTTGCCTTACCTTCACGAAAAAATGTAGAGTGATGTACTCTGATTTTTTTAAATAAATGATTATCAGTATAAGAATAGAATAATGTTCAAATACTCCATTCCATTTGTTTCTATATCATATCATTGTAATATTATAACAACTATACTTGTATAGTTTTTTTATGAGTGACCTGCGTTACAATTTACCTACAAGTAAACTTGACTCTCATCAATACCAGTCAAAGAACATTAAACTAAAAAAAAATACGTTATATTTACGTCGACGAATGACCAAAAAAGCTACCCGTTTTTCATTTTCCGGAAAGGATGGGACAACCTACTCACGTAATATTGAAAAAAAAATCTAATTCATATAAAAATCTATTAATTTGTGTAAAATTCTTCAGCTTCTACTGAACAGAGAAAAATTACTACATACAAAAATATTTGTATCTATAAATCCACAGTAAATCTAATAAAAAAAAATCCACTAAAAAACACAAGGAAGGTAACAACAGGTAAATAGATCAAAAATGAAATAGAATCAGTTCATATAAAAAAAAAATCATCGATAATACTGCTTTTTTCGGCGGATTGCATCAAGTAAAGACTAGTTCCGTTAATTTTGCTATTTGAGTTAAAAATTGTTTTCAAGGCAAGAGAGAGTAACATTAATTGCTTTCAGTGGACAACCCTGTAGTTGCTGAAATCGTCCTCCACATCACTACCGGTGTTCGTCAAGACAGTCCCACGATGTGAATGTAGCGTTGAAGTATTGTGATTACGCAATCTATGAAAAATATCCGTTTTAATTACGTCAACTAGCAAACGCAACAATAGTGACTATGCCTAAACATTCAAAACAATGTGTTTATTTTAGTATGCATCAAAAGAGATTTTTTTTATTAGTTGCAGAACCAAAATTCTATTATCACCAAAAGTTGGTGCATCGTCGGTAAACTTATTAGGTGCAAGTCAAACATCATACACAGTAGGTCAAATTGTACAAGAGTACAGTATCCTTATTTTGAAAAAAAATCCGCAAAAAGTTGTGTAGAATGAAAACTTATGCCTCAAAGTGCAGTTTTTTCAATTTTAGTCCATTATCACATACGGAAAAAAAAATAATAATAACTTAACGAGCGGGAAATGGTGGATATTACTCACGAGGATGATATTTTCCCGCGAGTAGAATACTATACTTTTTTTATGATTATTCGATAATTGAAGCGAAATTTGCAGTGTCTAATTTCATTTGGACGACACTTTTTGACAACTATTTTACTCAAAGTGAGGTTAGGTTGTTAACAATACACATAACGCCTATACCTTTAGCATTGACTGTTTTGGTACCAACACAATGATAAAAGAGGCCAGTTTTGTTTTTGTTTACTTACCTGTGAAATGACAAAATGTCTGCTTGATTTTACTTTCTGGTCACACACTACAGACTTTTTAGGCATTGTTTTATCAATAAAAAACTAATAGCGCAATTTAGAATAGAAAATAATTCTCAGAGATAGGTTTTCTGCTGGGAAATTGAGGAATAAACTCACTTATAACTTCCTAACCTCACAATGAACAATAGCGTCAGAGACACTGGCTGGCCTAAGCTTTAAGGTCAGATGATGCCAAATTTCATCGCAAAACGTAGACCTCAATACAAATTTACACTTCAAAAATGTCTTTTTGTTGGCACAGATGACAGATGGAATTATGGTTGTTTGGGATTGTTGATTTAGAAGATTAACAATTGAATTCATTTATTTTCCCGGGTATTTTTTCATATGGCACATGACAACATAGCTGAAAAAAGAGTAAATATTCATATGAGGGATGTTGGGGTTAAAAATATTTGTTTTGTTACTTGTCTTGTGATATTAAGTATATGGTTAACACAATGTGATAATGACTATAAAACAAGTATGGACGGTCAAATGGGCTGTTTCAAAATGATGTATTTGAAGGTTGACATTTTGTCGAATGATCAGATCATTTCATTGGTTGAAAAAAATTGAGAAATGAAAAAAAAGTCAATGGTATGAGTAACGAGTTACATTAACCAATAGAAAGTGGATGTATAATACATCTATTATTGTATAGTCATAGAAAATTGTATATTATTCAAGGAGCGGGAAATGGTGGAGATTACTCACGAGGATGAAGTTTGCGCTACGAGCCGTAGGCGAGTAACGTAATCATCCGAGTGAGTAATAGACGCTTCCCGCGAGTAGAATACTATACTTTTTCTATGATTATTCAATAATTGAAGCGAACTTTGCAATATTTAATTCCATTCGAACGACACTTCTTGACAACGAATGTACTTGAAGTGAGGTTAGGTTGTTGACACAATGTGACAATGACTATAAAACAAGTATGGACGGTCAAATGGGCTGTTTCAAAATGATGTATTAAGGTTGATATTTTATCGAATGTTCTGATTGGCTCTAAAACAGTGGAGTAATGACATTAGATCAATAAACAATTGAGTGATTAAAAAAAAGTCACTGGTATGAGTAACGAGTTACATTAACCAATAGAAAGTAAATGTATACATCTATTATTGAATAGTTATAGAAAAATAATTTTCAACCAGGGCGCTTTGAACTTGGTATTAAGGCACTTTAGATACTCAACAATTTTTTTAAAAATATTTTGATAAATTTTTTAAAAAACGGGTATACTTTTTTTTGTAAAATTATATATTTTTTGACCCACCGTGTATGATGTTGAACTTGCAATCATTCTAATAGCGCCTTATAAGTTTATCGATCATGCACCAACTTCTGGTGATATATGAATTTTGGTTCTGCAATAAATGAAAAAAAATCCTATATGTTGCATACTTAAATAAACACACTGTATATAGAAAACCAATTGCAACAACCAGGCGATAAATCAAATAATCTCAAAAACTTCAACTATAATAGGTGATACATTAAACGTACGGAGTAATAAAAAAGAGACAATGTGCACAAATACTTGCGATATCAAAAGCCCGAGTAGTGCAAACACGAAGCTCAATGTTAGGAATAATTAATAAACCAAGAAATTTGCCCATAACCCGGAACATTATACATTAAAGAGCTCTTTTTGGTACATTGAGCCATCACACCAACAAACATAACATAGAGATTAGCACAACATGCCCAATGATTAATCAAGTCATATCCGCCCTCTGTCATAAAAACAGTGAACTATAAGTCATTGTCATTGTTTTCCAGGCGAGATCACGTGGTTTCGATCACATGTTAAGAAAATATAAGGTCCATTCTGCATATTATTTTTGTCCCTTTGGTCATGCGCAATGGCACTACTTTTAGGTTTTAGTGTTGTTTGACTGTTTTATTGACCTTGGACTCTCTTATGGGAATTAACATGTGAAAATGGTCAAAACTACTGCAACTACGTTGAATACAGAATAGCATACTCACCTCTACTCTTTACTACTTGAACAGGTTCTACATGCACAGAGCGAAGGGATTATACAAATCTTACGATGCCAACATGCATCTAGAATGTCGTTCGAAAAGCGATAAAATTAGTAGAATGAAAAATCATTAGAGAAAAACCCAATTTTTCTAGACTTACACAGTCGTTTTCGTCATCAAAAACCGCCATTTCCTCACCGCCATCTTCCTTCTCCATACTACCGAGCAAGGCACAAGGTTAAGAAAGATTAGTTAGCATAAGTTCAGCTTTAGTGTTAAGAAGTTAACTTATAATTAAACTTAAACCAAAACTAACCTTGTATGTAAATGCTGCAACTGCACCTGGAACGTATCGACCTGCTCCTGCAGCTCCTCATTGGTCCTTTGGAGCTTCCGCGAGTGATTTTGTGCAGTATCCAATTCATCCTCAGCAGCAGCCAAATCCTTTTTCAATTCTTCCACTCTCGTTCTGAGTTTTTTCACTTCCGAGTCATACTGTTCTGCTCTACGGATAGCGTGCGCTAGCTCAGTCATCTTGTCTTGCAGGAGTTTCTTCAATTTGGCTTGAGAGTGTTTCAAATCGGCGATTTCCTTGTTTTTATCGCTTATCTCTTGCTGCAAATGCCTGATTTCCATGTCAGACGAACTTATCGTTCTGTTTCCTTTTCTCTCTAGGCGTTCTTGCATGTCTCGCAGTTCATTTCTTAGTTTTTTGTTGTCTCTTTCCATAGATAATTTTTCGGTTTCCAATCGTTCTCTTTTTCCCCATTCTGATGCGTTTTCAGCTTGTAGTCGTTCCAGCTACAGAAAGCTATTATCCTCTGGAAAAAATTTTCTTTGCTTACCTCTGCTCGTACATCATTCAACTTTTTATCCATTCCCTCTCGGTTTGAGGCTTCCTCAACTAAGTCAGATTTAATAAGTTGTATTTCGTTTTCATGATCGTCTTGCAGTGTCAATAATTGTCTCATTGCTTCTTGTCTGGCCTCTCTTAGTTCGTCACATTTTTCTTTTTCTTCGTGCAATTCGTTGGTTGTTCGATCTAATAGACGGTGCAGGGAGTCTTTTTCCCTGAGAATAAGTGAGACATGAGAAACTTTCTGGAGATTAATAATTATCATAGTCGCCAGTGAGGGGCAGTGCTGTACCTCCCTAGAGATTCAAATCCGACAAGAAAAATCAGATACGAGATGGTTCAAAGTTGCCGCTCAAAACACTGTTAAGTGGCGTGGTTGACATTTTTTTTTTAAAGAACCCGACAAAATTTTGGTTCAATCAAATTCAAAAGATTTTAAAAAGACTACTAAAGCGAATAAAATCGATCGCAAGTAAATGGACAAGAAAGAGCAGATTTTCCTCAAAAAACGAGCCAAAGAACAGTCAGATCAGTTGAAGGATTGCGGAGTTATAAGCAATTTAGTAACATCAAGTTGTATCTTATTTGACGACCTAAAGAGAAGTCTCGGGGGGCAATTTTGTAGAAAATTTCCTACCAGTCAATTCTAACCAATCATAGGCTTGCATTTTAACATGTTGCTATGGCAACGACCTAATTTTATCGGAAATCACCCTGCTCATAATCACGTGACTGAAAGATTAATAAGTGGAAATCTCCCTGGCTTTGCATCTGGATGTAGCTCCCATATGATTACAGTGTTGCCGGCCCCACTCTCCTTAACAATCCCAACCCAACCCAACTTTCACAGACAGAGATAAGGCAAACGGCAACACTGTGGTTGGTGCATGGGAGCTACATCCAGCCGCGAGTGCTTGACAGCTGTTAAAAACAATGACAAATATTTTTGATAAATGATTCATTTTCAACTTCCAATACAAAGTTGCAATGTTATCAATTATGGACAAGATTAGTTATAACTTCCAAATGTTTTATAAAATCCTGATTCCCTTCTTTCTTCCTCAATGGCGAGTAGAGTAAGGAGCCGTTGGTTTCTTCCACTAAATGCGAGGTGAGTCCGGGGTTATGTTTTTTCCAATGATCAGTTTTGGCATGAAATTTTCTTGCTCGAATTAAAAATCCGGAAATTTGTTCTCGTTGCGAATTTTTCAAGAAAAATTTTGAAAATATTCGCAACTCGACAAAATTTCCGGAAATAATTCGAGCTCTAAAGAGATTATATGTGAGAATATTATCCTAAATCTGTCTCCATTTTTTTTTTGTAGTCAAATGGGGAAAATTTCGAAAATATGTAGATTCTCTGTTTTCATAGTACCGTTACCTAGAAACTTGAAATCTATTTAGAGCATTTTCTCTTGGGCACATTACTATAAAGTTTTTTTTTTGGGTCACTATAACTCAATGTCATGTATGGAATAGAAGTCAACGAAACATATCGTTCATTTACTGCAATAACGTCATATCTCGAAAAATCGAATTTATCGATTACCTACACAGAAGAAAATCATAAACAGACTCCTAATTATCTTGTATAGCGTCACATCTGAGGGGTAACGAATGACCGCCACATGGCGCACAGTGGTATGAAGATTTTGCGACTCAGTCTCACGTCTATCCATCAAGTAAGAATGACATATTTTGTGTCCTTCTTTACGGTTGACAGAGTAAGTTGAATAAATTTTTATTATTTTTGCATGAATCACGTAGTATTTGTAGTTGTGACATTATACGTGAAAAAATTATAAATTGTCAGTAATATATGAATTTCTAATAACACTGTAGTGCTGAATCATACTTATTGTGTATTACAAATAAAAGTGTTTCAATTTTAATCTTTATTTTTGTTAATATTTCAATATATTATGTGACTGTAAAAACCGCATCCTTGTCAGTTTTTGATCAAACGTACCTGCTTACTGTACTATCGGTTACGCTCAACCTGCAAAATAATTAAATGTTATAACAAAAATATGACCAATTTAATTCATTCCTCTGAAAACATAATCTCGAAAGTAAATTAAAGAAATGTTGAAAAATAATTGTTTGTTCATTTTGTTAATTGACATATAGGTAGTGTAAATAGTAATAATAATAAAATGAAAAATTTTCGTAACGAAACCCAAGCCATCGCGTAACGCAAATCCTTATCAGTGCGCAAACTAAGAAACAAAACTTGACTTTTATTCAACAATTAAACTCATTCCTTCTAATGTTCAAAATGAATCCTTCTCCCACTGGAGAACCATTCAGTCATTCGTCGTCTTTTGGAGGATGAAGATATATGTGTTAGGGATAAAAATGAAAAAATTTAATGATATTTTTGTACAACATTTGCTCACTTACCCCTCCAAAGAGCTGTGAGACCTTGTCGCGGTGGAGGGGCTCAGTAGTCACACCTTCCTTTCTTGAGGAAGGTGTGAGGAAGCGAAGGACAGCTCAACTCAATTCTTTTTTCACTCCGTTGAGTGGGATGAATTGAGTTTTTTTGTGAAGTTGAGTGCAAATCGTTTTTAGTGTATTCAAGTGACGTAATTAAAGTAATGTAAAAGTACTAAATCATTAAGGTAAGTGATATTTTCGTATTGAATTGATAAAGAATGAACCCCTCCTCCCTCACTGCTCGCTCTCCATCCACTTCCATGACCTTCTCCTTCCTCAACCACCCAAATGCGATGCGGCGTTCCGGACCTTGATGGCATAGTTCCGAACCGGGGCCGACATTATATGTGGATCTCTCACGGAGAATCTGAACGTGACCGCAACGTGTTGGGGTTGGCGAGGGATGGAGGGATGGTTGAACGGCTGGAGAGAGTGGCGCTGTTGGAGGAGCACATGCGAGTTCAGTTAAGTCGAATATTCTGAATTTGACGGAATTTTGGTTCATGATTTATTAACAAATGTATCTACTTTCAGGTAAGGAACCCCGAGCTGTGACGTAGTGGAGAAACTACGTTGATTCAAGTGAAGGTGATAATTAGTGCGAAATCGCTGTGAGTGTATTCAAGCGACGTAAGTAAAGTAATGTAAAAGTACTAAATCATTGAGGTAAGTGATATTTTCGTATTGAATTGATAAAGAAAGAACCCCTCCTCCCTCACAGCTCGCTCTCCATTCACTTCCATAACCTTCTCCTTCCCCAACTACCCAAATGCGATGCGGCGTTCCGGACCTTGATGGCATAGTTCCGAACCGGGGCCGACATTATATGTGGATCTCCCACGGAGAATCTGAACGTGACCGCACCGTCTTGGGGTTGGCGAGGGATGGAGGGATGGTTGAACGGCTGGAGAGGGTGGCGCTGTTGGAGGAGCACATGCCAGTTCAGTTTAGTAGAATATTCTGAATTTTACGCAATTTTTGCTTGTGACTTATTAACAAATGTATCTACTTTCAGGTTAGGAACCCCGAGCTGTGACGTAGTGGAGAAACTACGTTGATTCAAGTGAAGGTGATAATGAGTGCGAAATCGCTGTGAGTGTATTCAAGCGACGTAAAGTAATGTAAAAGTACTAAATCATAGAGGTAAGTGATATTTTTGTATTGAAGTGATAAATGAAGAACCTCTCCTCCCTCATCGCTCGCTCTCCATCCACTTCCATGACCTTCTCCTTCCTCAACCACCCAGATGAGATGCGGCGTTCCGGACCTTGATGGCATAGTTCCGAACCGGTGCCGACATTTATGTGGATCTCCCCTGCGAGTATCTGAACGTGACCGCTACGCGTTGAGGGTTGGCGAGGGATGGAGGGATGGTTGAACGGCTGGAGAGGGAAGCGCTGTTGGAGGAGCACATGCCAGTTCAGTTAAGTCGAATATTCTGAATTTGACGGAATTTTGTTTTTGATTTACTAAAAAAAATATTTAATTTCAGGTTATGAACCCAGAGCTCAGAAGAAAAAAATCATCGCCAAGGACAATACTCGGAGGTGACGTGACGAGCAAGTCAAGGAAACAGACAAGCTTATACAATGAGTAACTGGTATAAACAGAACTTAATATGATAACAGTTCTGTAAAAAGTTGAAGTTTTAGTGGGTATTTTCCGGAATCATTGCACTTAGATACAGGAAGAGTCCCACACTATCCCCTGCACCGTCTTTCGGAAGAGACATTAAACTGTTGGTCCCGTGTCATGGATGTTGGCACGTTAAAGAACCCTACCTTCTACAAAGAGGGATTCGGCCAAATTATCAGATGAAGTGTGACAAAAAAATGTATTTTTGTACAACATTTGCCTATTTTCCTCTCCAAGGAGCTGTGAGACCTTGTCGCGGTGGAGGGGCTCAGTAGTCACTTCTTGCTTCTCTAAGGAAGCTGGGAAAGAAGTGAGAAGCGAAGGACAGCTCAACTCTGTTCTTTTTCACTCTGTTGAGTGAAAAAGAACTTTATTTGTACACTGATATCAGGTTCTTTCACCAGAGTGAATGTGAAGTTGAGTGCATGTGAAATCGTTTTTAGTGTATCTATGTGACATAAGTAAAGTAATGTAACGGTACTGAATTATTGAGGTGAGTGATATTTTCGTACCAAATTGATAAAGGAAGAACCCCTTTTCCCTCATCGTTAGCTCTCCATTAACTTCCATGACGTTCTCCTTCCTCAACTACCCAAATGCGATGCGGCGTTCCGGACCTTGATGGCATAGTTCCGAATCGGGGCCGACATTATGTGAATCTCCTCTGGAGAATCTGAACGTGACCGCACCGTGTTGGGGTTGGCGAGGGATGGAGGGATGGTTGAACGGATGGACGCAATCTTTGTGTAATTTATTAAAAAATAATTTATTGAATTTCATGTTAGGAACCCAGCGTTAGCGGCCTTAACGTGGAGGAGGAACTACATAAATTACCAGTTTTCGTCCGCTTTATTGGACGGGACCAGGTAAGAGATTTCGTCAAAATATTATGAACGTAGCAAAAGGTTTTGCGAAAGAACTGCAAATAAAATTAAACTTAAACACCCTGTAAAAATAGCTTTCATTTTCGGTCTAGAATTCCCCTTGATTTTTCTGCTCATCATTTCCGGACACCCTGTATAAATAGATTCACTTTTTACTCAACAAGGTAAAAGTTTGGAAAATAATAATTTCTCTGCCTATGACATGAAATTTTAAACTCAAATGTTACCTGATCGTCAATAATTGCGAAAAAACAAAAATTGAAAAAAAATAGTTTCCGTTAAACATTATTGGGTGCAAATCTTGCATTACGATCTGACAAACAACTCGAACATTTGCACCTAGTATTTGAATTGTTAGCAATTTTCAAATCGCCCAATTCCAAAAGATATTGAGAGGTGCAAATTTATACACTCGTCTGTTTGGAATTTACGGTGCATTATCTTGATTTGCACCTTGTTAGCATGTTTTTCCCAAGATAATATAATAAATTTCAACACTATATAATATTTTAAATGTGAAAAATGGTGCAAAATTAATACAAGATTTGGAAGTTTTGTTAGCAATTTTTGGGACGAAGTTATTAATTATTGATAATTTTTCACGAAACCACAATGACCCGCACGTCACTGGAAGGTGCAAAATTTTATAGTTGATTATTTTTGTATATAAAACGTAAATACATAATTTGACATTGTTAGGAATTATTGTTAATTCCGAAGCCTCATTGACTGGCCTTCTGAGCCCCCGATTTAAACCAAATTCTGTGTTTTCCGCAATGGGACTCTCCAAGGGCTTAAGACACTGGTTTCGTATTCACTCTATACAGGGTGTTTATTAATTGAATGCCACTACTCAAGGGTGATAATCCTTGGATGATTTTTAAACAAAAAGTTCATTAGAACAAAGATCCGCAAGAGCTTAAGGTGTTGAAATATTAAAAAATAAATGATTTTTTTATAATTACTTTGATACTATTCCAGATATCTTTATGAAATTTGGTACACGTCTTCTAGGCTTCAAAATGCATTTTGTGATGTACAAACAATTTCATTATTTTCACCAGTGGCGTCCGTACGGGCTTTGCACTCAATATTTTTGGACAAAAACTTGTACGCCACTACTTCCTTCCAAAATAAAAATCATTTTCAAGATCTCTATTTATTTCTGAGCCAATTTGTTTTCTTGATTTTTTTCCGTCCGACGCATGGTTTTCGCTTAAAAAAATAAAATCTACTTAATTGCATTGACACCCTGCTGTGTCATCCAATATTTTTAAATCAGTGGCGCCCTCTCTATCATTCCCATGCATTTTGATGCATAGAAGACGTGTACCAAATTTCAAAAAGATATATGGAATAGTATCAAAGTGATGATGAAAAAAAGTTTTTTTTTTTTACTTTCAACACCCTATATCTTAAAATATATGCTCTTGCGGACCTATATTCATATGAACTTTTTTTCTTAAAATCATCCAAGGATTATCACCCTCAAGTATCGGCATTCAATTAATAAACACTCTGTATACATAAGTTATTTTTATGGTATAACGCTAAAATGCTGTTGAAAAACTGAATGGTTTTAACGTCCGCAAGTTTTATGTGTCTTCTGCAAAATCATTTTTAGTCATGACACTCTTGCAGCAAATGAGCGATATGATGAATCGTCGACATCACCATGAGAATTAGGGCGCTACAGTGAATATTCTCTAACAATTAGGCAAAGTGGGTCCAAAAATGATACCTAAAGTAACCAATCAGGGACAATTATTTCAGACAATTGCCTGCCGTTCACAAAGACAACTTGATTTCCGGTCATTAGAGACGATTTCAGAAAAAATTGTGATCTTAAAGTTGGGATTTTGTTGCGAGATGTCCGGCAGTCAAGCAATGCTACATTGAATTTCAAATGAAACAGATTTGGTCTAGACGGCTCAACGATGAGCCATCGACGGCTGCGTCCCGACTTAAAAACATGTCAAGATGCGGATGTAAGATTATACAGTGTGTCCCAGGATAATGGTTCGAATAGGTGTAAGTTACAAGCGTCAATGATCAATGTGCAACAAGTACTTACTCTCTTTCAATATTGATGGTCTTGGTTGCCTCATCCAATTTCAACTGAAGCATTGAGATCTTTTGTATCACATCGTCTTCATCCAAACTGCTCTGATTCCTAATATTCAAGTCATTTCTTTGTTTAGGTATGGCTCCTTTAGTGCCATTAGTGAGCCTAGCATGTAGAAGTTCAGGTTGATCTTCTAAATCGACATCCAACGGCCCTGTACTATCACATTCCGGATTGCTTTGGCTTGATGAGACGCCATTTTGTCGTTCACTGTCATTAATTATTACCTCTAATGGCGATCCAGCGCCTTTTAATTTTGCCGGAGAGCCATTGCTTCTAGACAAATTGATTTATTTTCGTACCAAAACAAATTTACCACTACCTAAATACGTCTTTAAGTGGATCTTCCCCCAAAGCCTCAAATATTTGCCCATCAAACTGACCAGCATGTTTTAACAACAATAAATGTATTTTTTCGATTTCCTTTTTAAGTTGATCGTTTTGTATGTCTACTTCTTCTTTTTCACGTTTATACGTCGATGCGTCTTTCAATGATGTTTCCAGTTTGGTTCTTAGTTGTTTGCACTCTTCCCTTGAAGCGGATGAGGTTGAAAAATTATTTTTTTTGCGTAAAATCCATACCGAGCTTTGTTTCTTTCGTTTCTAACTTTGGACCATTTTTCTCTCCAATTGGCAGTGCAGTCGGACCACCAACGCATGGTTTTCTCCATTTGAGCTGCCCTACCTTTTGCTTCTTCCAGTTCTCGTTGTCTGAGAGCCTGAGTTTATAAAATTAAAAAAACTAAATTGTCTAGTTCAAGATCCAATCATTAATAAAATGAAATATAAACAACTTATGCCAAACACTTTACCTGATATTTAATTCACAACAAAAAAATAAAATACTATATAATATACCTCATTGGCTTCCCATTCGGATACGTCACCAATTCTAGAAGAAACTGAAGCAGTATCATGATCTTTTTGTTTTCTAGACGATCGTTCGCCTGTAGAAGTTTGTGCCATGGCCATGGTGATTTGTGTTTTTAATCTGAAATGTCGCAGTTGTTCATTAGAATGAGGTCGTACTGATTAGTAATAGAATAAAATGCGCATCAGAACTCGAAACACCTCAATTTTTGTTACTCAAAAACTACATGACCAATTTATCTAAAATTTTAAGGGGTGAAAAGTGGTTCTAATTTAACTTCTAGTCGGTAATTTATTTCCAACCTCCTACCAAACAATACAGGGTGAAACAGAAGTTGATTTATTTTAACAAAATGTTGAGTAAATCCCATTAGTTTGGAAAGAGGCTTGGGTATACAGGGTGTCCGGAAAGTCAACGATAATACTGAAAGGGGTGATAGACCAACTCATCAGCTTCCAGAAAAACATTTTTTTTTTTTACTGCTCCCCACCACCTTTTCCTCCGCAATTACAAGCCAGGCACGAAAATTTCCACGTACTTAGTAAAAAAATAAATAAAAATAAATTATTTATCTGTAAAATAAGTTTTCTTATTGAATATTTTGAACTTCTGGTGGCAATATCTCGAAAACCGTCTTTACTAAGGTCATAATATTATGTTTTTCTGGATGGTAATGAGTTGGTCCATCACCCCTTTCAGTATTATCGTTGACTTTCCGGACACCCTGTATACTGTATACCTAGTAAACGAGTGGATATTTTTTACATCTCCCGCTGTTGGTCTGGAACTAGTCAAAATTTCCTTCCAGCAGACCTTCCAGCATTTTATGTACCCTCGATGTCCTAATATTTCCAAAATTCTAAATTCCAATTCTTTTTTGTTTTGATTATTTTCTATTTACCTTATTTCACTCATTATATTATTTTGTTTTATTTGCAATAAACCCAAAAGTGGATGAGAAAGGGGGTTCAGATATCATCACTTATCTTGTCAGAAACATGAAAAAAAGTGGAAACAATATTGAAAAAATTGAATTTGGATCTTTTATATTTGGAGGGTTGGTGAAAGGAAACGGATTGAGTTATCGGATTGAAATTTTTACAAAGAATATTTCAAACCTTCCACTAGAAAGTTCTGATCAAGCGGCTAGAAAATTCCAAACCTTGCTATCATGACTGATTTCTGAAAATCCCTTTTTTACAATAATTAAAACATGGAATTTTGCAAATTTGGGAGTTAAGTAACCGACTGGATCAAGATATCGGATTGAAAATTTCACAGGAAATATTTCAAACCTTCCTCAAGAAAGTACTGTTTGAGCAGCTTGAAAATTTCGAACCCTGCTCTCATGACAGGTTTCTGAAAATTTGTGATGGAATTTTCAAAAATCTGTCATGAGGGCAGGGTTCGAAATGTTCAAGCTGCTCAAACAGCACTGTATTTAAAAAATTGAATTTCGCTATTTTATATTTGTAGTGTTGGTGAAACCAAACGGATGAAGATCTCGGATTGAAAATTCTACAGGGTATATTTCGAACCTTTCTCTAGAAGGTACTGGTTGAGCGCCTTGAAAATTTCAAAACCTTGCTATTACGACAGATTTTTGAAAATTCATTTACAATTTTATTTAAAACATGTCATTTTGCAAATATGGGAGGTGATGCAATCAGAGGGATTCAGATATGGGATTGATAATTTGACAGAATATATTCCAAACCTTCCTCGAGAAAGACAGATTTTGAAAATTCCTTCACAATATTTAAAAAATTGTGTTTTGCTATTTTATACGGGTGAAAACATCGGATTAAAAATTTCATAGGATATATTTTAAAACTTCCTCCACTAAGTAACGGCTGAGCGGCTTAAAAATTTCAAATCTTGCAATCATGACAGATTTTTGAAAATCCCATCACAATACTTGAAAAATTGAATTTTGCTATTTTATATTTTTGGAGTCTTGATGAAAGTTGGATAAGAAGTAATGGGACAGTAGATTCCTCACACAACAATATTGCGATAGACCTCAACTTGTCAAATCCGAAAGTTGATAATAACAGAGATACAGGGTGTCAAAGTTGAATTTTAATATTTGATTTTTTCAAATAACTGTTGAAATAAACAAGTTATTTTGATGAAAATTCATACATAGGGATTGTTCGACATGCAAAATTCATATCTGGCCTTGGCATGAGTCTTACATGTAGGGGGCGCCACGTACACATCTCTCCACTCATTCAAATAGTTATAACTTTTTTGTACGACTCGAACATTTTTTTTGAATAAAAAAATGATTTTTCCGTCATTTTTACGTAAAAAAGGTACACTTTGTAGAAGTCTATACAAGTGACCTTTTTCAAGATATTTGCCCTTAAAGTAATCTATGCAATGTTGTTTCGAATGGAAAATTTTGAAAATTAACATAGGGGGCATCGAAAACGCCGTTCAATTTTTTTTGTGAAAAAATGTAAAATTATATATATTTTTTTTAATCAAGCTAATGTCAAAATTGCATGATAACGCCGTTTTCAAAGCCTCCTATGTTCATTTTCAGAATTTTCTCTTTTAAACCACATTGCATGGATTCCAGCATGGATTACTTCAAGTTAAAATAACTTGAAAAAGTTTACTCCTAGGCACTTCTACAAAGAATACTTTTTTTCATGTGAGCATGCTGGAAAAATCATTTTTTCAATTTAAAAAAAATGTTCGTACAAAAAACTTTTGACTAACTGAATGAGTGAAAAGGTATGTATGTAAGTGGCGCCCCCTACAAGGAAGAGCAAGTCCGTGCTCACTGCTTAGATTTGGATTTTGCATGTCAAACAATCCCCATATATCAAATTTCATCGATATAACTTCAACTTGATTATTTCAAAAGTTATTTGAAAACATCAAATAATAAAATTCAACTTTGACACCCTGTATCTCTGTTGATATCAACTTTCGGAATTGGCAAGTTGAGGTCTATAGCAATATTTGTGTGTGAGGAATCTATTGTTACCAATGATCTAATAACTATAGATCATTGACTGCTACCGTATGTCCCAATACTTCTGGTCCACCCTGTATACAGTGTGTCCAAGATGAGGATGTCTATCATGGTGATCTTGGAAACCGTAAGAGATACGAAGATGGTTAAATCAGAGAAAAGTTGCGCATTTTCAAGCCTAACAATATGCCGTTAAGGAAGTTTCAGAATTCCGAGTAGTTTCGGAGATATGCCTAAAAAAACGAAATTTGACGATCCCGTTTTTATTTTTTTCTGACCTTATTCAGAGAGAGAAACCATCATCAACTTTGTTTTTCTAAATACGGTCCTGGATTTTTTATGACGGATTTTAAGAGCCTCTTATGTTTCTTAACCAACAATGTATCGCAATTATTCAAAAAAATTATATTGATGGATTTTTCAATACATTTTTATTAGGTTTAAAAACGAACACCTCTTTTTTAATAAGTGCGATACATCGTTGGCTAAGGAACATCAGAGGCTCTTAAAATCCGTAATAAAAAATCCAGGACCCTATTTAAAAAAACAAAGTTGATGATGGCTGCTCATAGACGAAACGTTGGTTCTTCAATTTGATAACGTTATCTTGTAGAGGGCAAAAAGTGGCAGTGAAGAAGTTCCATTAATTTTAAAATATGTATTCAAATGTGGTCAGAAAAAAATGAAAACAATTTTGAAAAATTTCGTTTTTTTTCGGACAATTTCGGACGTAGTCGGAATTTCTTGACTTTTAAAACGGCATTTTGTCAAGCATCAAAATACGCAACTTTGCCTCCATTAACCGACCTTGTATCTCTTACGGTTTCCAAGATCCCCATCATAGACATCCTTATCTTGGACACACTGTATAAGTAACAAGTTTTCCCAAAAAAAAAGTATATCTTGATCAGATTTTTTTTAGAAAATAATTTTGATAAACAAAAATTTTATACATAGTGTGTCCCAAAATTGAGACATGACTTCATCGACTAAAAAAAAAGAAATTGGGGTTGTCATTAAAAAAAATTATCGTCATGACGTCATACCTCAAATATGGAACCCACTGTATAAAATTTTCTAATCAACACGTTTATTTGATTTATTGAATTTATACTCACCCTGTATAGAAACAGAGTGATTCAAATCAAGTAATAATTACATCTAGGCTGTGATGTTACAAACTTAGCACATTGTACAGGGTTTCTCTTTATATATTGACGCCCCTCTTATCTTTTTTATTTGACGTTCCTGAAAAAAGTGTCTTGAATAAAAGTTTGATGATTTCAAGTAAATTTTCAAAAAAACTCCATTTCGCATATACAGGGTGCCTCAGAAAGTCTGGGCGTGGTCCAACTTTCTTATTTCAAATGAGAACCCTACTTTTTCATTTCATTTTTATATTCTCGTAAAAATTCTAAATATTTTCCATACCTAAAATTGATGTATAAAAAGAAATTGACCTCGAAAAAGTGCCTGGTTACCGTGATTGTTTAAATGTCTGATAGATTTTTTGGCAGTGTCGTTAAAAATTCCTCACACAGATGAGAAAAAATGTGATATTCTTCGAATATGCTATCAAAATAGCAAAAATGCATACAGGTTGATGCCACTTTCTTCACCTGATTTCAGCATTTTTTATTAAATTGTAACTTTTTCGAGGTCAATATCTTTTTATACGTCAATTTTAGGTATAGGGAATGCTACTTGACGTATAAAAAGTTATTGACCTCGAAAAAGTTGCAATTTAATGAAAAATCCTGAAATCAGGTGAACAAAGTGGCATCAACCTGTATGCATTTTTGTTATTTTGATAGTATATTCGAAGAATATCACATTTTTTCTCAACTGTGTGAGGAATTTTTAACGACACTGCCAAAAAATCTATCAGACATTTAAACAATCACGGTAACAAGGCACTTTTTCGGGGTCAATATCAACTTTAGGTATAGGGAATGCTACATAGAAAATATTTAGAATTTATAGGAGAATATAAAAATCAAATAAAAAAGTAGGGTTCTCATTTGAAATTTATTTATTTATTTATTTATTTATTAATACTGGTACACTACAGAACTGGAAACTTCCAAATGGTACAACACATAGTGATAAAATGATATAAAGTACAGTGAGAATATGGTAATGACAACATAGTAATGAAACACAGTGAGAAATACAAAACAAAAATGCAATGAGACAGAACAGATAGTTGAAAACGTACTTACATCGAAATAAGACAGTTGGCCCACGCCCAGACTTTCTCAGGCACCCTGTATATGCCAAATAGAGTTTTTTGAAAAATTTACTTGAAATCATCAAACTTTTATTCGAGACACTTTTTTCAATAAAAAAACTCAATAAAAAAAAGGGGGGTGTCAATATATAAAGAAAAACCCTGTACAACTGTACGGAAATGAAACTATTCTCTAACTGTTGGCATGGAAACCAGTGCAAACTGAATGGAAATGAAATGATCTGCCACCTTCGCCAAAAACAAAAATTAAAAATTGATAATAATTACACAATAGTGATGATAATTAAGAATCGTAGAAGAAGTATAGTGTACAACTCGCATGGAATGACCATTTCCTACTCGTATGAATTACTTGAACCTTCATACTCGTAGGAAATGGGTATCATTCCATGCTTGTTGCACAATATACTATTTCTATTGTGTTTGTTTCTGTTAATAATTTATTAATTTAGTTTGTACTGTATTCACTTTCTTTATGGTTCGGAATGATGTTGATAATAAACTAAATTAATCTGTCTGGAAAACTAAATACATAATTGAATTAGTCACATTGAAAGTTAGTTTGCGTTAATTAAAAAATGCATTAAAAATGCAAGAACCAAGAAAACTCTAAGCAAATATGAATTCAAATGAAACTTCTCAAAACTAGTCTTAAGAATGATTATTATAAATAGTTTCATCATAACTCAACAAAAAGTGGAATTATTGAATGATAATCGGCGAACAAACCCTGAAAGTTCAATTCATGTAAAATTGAAAACGATAAAAGAAAGCCTATGAGAACAAATCAACAATACGACATGCAATAATTATGGTAGCAGGACAATTAGCATAATTTAAATAACAGTTATGATAATTATTGTCAAATATGATCTACAGGTTCCAATCAAAATCTGAGTACTGATATAAAATAGGTTAAGGAACTAAAACTTGATTCAATGTACGTTGAATATGCACAAATCAATAATTAATTTCATATACAGCATTACAAAAAACCTTGTACCTATATAGGTGATGTAATTTAATCCATTACACGCCCCCGCAAATCAATACACAAAAAATCAACGTTACCTTATGAACTATATAGCTATGTTGGAACTTTTACAATTTGTTTGCGCGATTTACATCACATGTTTAATTTAAAAACAACTTTATAAAGTTTGTAAACAAATTGTGTATTTTAATGTTAACTGTCAAAAGAAAGTGGGCGGAACTTGAGAATTTGCCAGGTTGCCGAGTGTAAGACGACCAGAAATGTATGACGTCATGGTGTAGAGGTCAGTAATGATAATTTTATACACCATCAACGACTTGAAGTGCGATAGGTACAGCCGGTTTCAAAAAATGATACGCACAGAATACATACAGTCAAATGGAATGAATTGGATAATACGTCGAATGATATTTTTGGTTGTACATTTTTTTCAGCAACTTTTTATGAAGAGTGTCATATGTAGCAGTTCCTTATTTTAAATACATCACCCAGTGGACTAGTCATTTTTTGGATTATTTGCAAAATTCCAAATACATTTCTCATGTACGATATCCTGAACCTATCTTTAACTGTTTTGACAATTTCAAGTGCTTTCAGATTTTTTACAAACATTAATATTACAAAAATTAATTTATTTCTTTACAGAAATTCGGTAGAACACAGTCAATACTCATTTCCTATCAACGTACGTTCATTATTGTAACCTAGTCAAATTCGCCTTTGAAGTGATTTTGCCTACTCATTTTACATGTTTTTTTTAATGTAAATAGATTTATATCGCCAATTTTTCCACATGTCGCTTCTCTCATACATATTTTTGTTTCAAAATAATATTCGTTTACTTATCCAATCACAATTATAATTACCTTATTAATATTTTTAACCTAACGCCATCTATCGGTAGAATTTGTCAATCTTCAAGGATGGAGTTCCCATCAATCTAATGAAAGACTTCCACCATTTGGTCGCCATATGGTCATAGCCATGCTGATGAGTCCTAGTAGGACGAAACGTACATGGATTGGTCATGGTCAGACTGAGGACACAGTTTCAAGATTTTCCCTAATAATATTGACAGAATTTCAACAAAAAAATGTCATTAGTCATTGCGATCTAAATAATGGATTAGGTGTAATATTAATTTAAATGGAAAATAATAAATAATTTCTAACATTGGAAAGGATCTTGTGGATCGTTTTTACATGGTTCTGTTCAAGCTTGAAACGACAATATCGTTTCACCTAGAATTTCATTATAAATACGCTACTGATAATATACGCCTCATTAATGTTTTTCATTCTTTTGCATCTAAAATATAATTTTGTATTGAATTTAATAGACTGGACTGACTTAAGAATTGCTTTTTCTTATTGAGTGTCTACCTCTGGTTAAGGTTTAATTGAAAGTAATTGTATCAATGAACAATTTGCATACATTTTCAAATGACTTGAAATTTTATATACGTATTCTAGACAATATTAGAAAGTCATCAGCGAATATTTTTACTAAGTAAATAAAAAGAAAACGCAAATTTCACTGTATGATCGAAAACGGGGAGCGGCCATATAACCCTCCCGAGAGAGAGTCATCTCAGTCAACACGCCAGACGGAGATAGATAATGTATTCTGTGACGTAGTGGCTGTTGATTGGTGCTCTTTAATCGGTTATTACTACATCAATGGAGGTCACTAATCCTTATATTTTTCATATTTCCAAAAAATGGGCAAATTGTCCATCACCCCATCAGGTGGTATGATTAATGTTTCTCAATTTTCCAAACGAGTTTTACATCTTAAATTCCAGTTTTTATCGAATATAACAAAAATCAATACTTTAGTTCGTTTTAGTCTTACTACATGGCGCTGTAGAAAAATCAATACTTCAAACTCATTACAGTATTCATAGATCCTACTATCCGTCGTGCTAGTGCTAGTTTAGTGGCTTTGGTGGCACCATAGACGTTTCTTCATTTTTCAAAGGACTCAGATTTCCATTTTATACTACAAATCAAAACTCTACACGGGTTTCAAAACCAAAGACGTGATTATACAAAGCGGAACGATTGAAAGATCACGTATAATAAACCAACCCATATGTGACCAGTTCAATCAATTCGCTATGTCTAATCACGTGTACTTTGTTTACTTTGATTACTATAAAGAACAAATCACCATTGAAAATCGGGAAAACTTATTGGAAGAGTTTCATTTTTTCGAATGTAATCCCTTATATTTTATAGTTTGCCTATATTGGGTATAGCCGTTATCAAGTTATTTTTACATTAACGCTGGAATTTTCAAATTTTAGTTCTAGAGGATTTCAGTGTTTTTTCTGGACTTTGTTTGACTTGGTGGATACTAAAAAAATTATTTTGAAAACTAATTATAGGAAGTTGAGGAGAAAAATGGTGGGTCTCTATGCGCCCACCAGGCGCTTTCCTGATGACATCAATTTACAAATAAAATACAAAAATTTTTGAACATTCACCGTATTTATGTTACTCTGTTCAATATTTTAATAGGTATAGGGTATAGGTGGTATGTTTACCCTTGAAACAGTTGAAACAGACTCCAACATGACATTCACTTTATATTGTATTTCATTCCCCAAAGAAATTTGGTGCGGCCCAGCACACCGCTTTCTTTTCTGGATCTGGCCAGTAGAATTTTATAATCCACAATAAGGCGGTCCTGACTTAAATTAATACGGCATCTTTCACTTCCATGAGCAGATGACCTTCTTCCTTGGCTTGGAGGATGCTCACACCTCGAACGTTAACCTCGTTGAAATTGGTTAGGTTCTTGTTGAATGGATCATTTTATTCGCTGGTTCAGTACACCAAGGTGGGTCTTCGAAGTAGCCAAGTCTTTTAAATCTTAGAAAACGAACTCCGACTCCTTTGGAAAAATTCCATTCCTCCATCTTCATCTACCCTGTCCCCGTCATCATCTAGCGTGTACGCAATATCTAGCTCTTTCTAAGCTGAGACCCATTAAATAAATGAAAATCACAACAAATATAATTTCTCCTGAAAAGCGCCAAGTGGTCTCATATGGGACCAGTGACGTTTACACACAGACATAATCGAAAATCAATTTTTCAATGAATTTCACAGATCAGGTATTGAAAGTATGACCTTTTTAACACATTTTTCCGATAATTATAGTTTGTGATCCAGACATAGGCGAACTATAAATTTCCGAAAAGCGGAAAATGAGGAGATCCTGAATCTGTAATAAAATGAAACTTTCCCAAATTTTCCTGATTTCAGATAGCGTTTTATAATAAGACTAGAAAGTGATTTGTTCTTCCGCTAGTTATTAGAAGATCTTCATGCAGGGAGATCATGAAACTTTCATTTGAACATCTGTTTAGGGTTCTCAAAGGAGTGGCAAATCATAAGGAAAAACACTGTTCATCAAACTGATATCATTTTATAATGTAGTAATATTATAAAATGCTGTTATAGAAATAGCGAAATCAATAGACTATAATGGAATAATTGGCGGATGCACCAGATTATGTAGCTTGAGCTGTTACGACAATATTTTGATGAGAATGTCTTGTTGAAAATTAAATTCTCATAGTTTTGTTCGTGAGGGGCTTTTGCATAACATTTTTTGATTGAATCGAATAATCATTACTTTTATATGGAACAGTAGTGCGCTAGAGTGTTGGTACAAATTTCATTGACAAATGGCACAAAACATATTACACATGTTATGAAGTATTTTGTTCCTAATCCATGATTATCAAGTATGATTCCAATAAATCCTTAAAAAATAAACCCGAGCAGGGCTCTGAAAATGTAATAGACTACGATTCAACTAAGAACTTCACACCGACGATGTCTTCGTCTCTCTCAGGCTATATGAGGCCCCCACGCAGCGGGAGAGAGAGAGGGAGACATCGGCGGTGTATAGTTCTTAGTTGGATCGTACTCTATAAGCAATCATGCACATATCTTCATTTTTCATTTATCATCTCACCCCCTATATGCACCGTAGAGATTTAATCCGGATGAAGTCTTTATCGCGATTAGATTTCTACGATGCATATACCCCCTTATTATTCATGCCAAACTGATCGTTCTTGGAAATAGTAGCATAGGCATAGGCAGATTTTGGCGTTTACCAGGTTACGATTTGTGGCCACAGGTTTGGTACACTGAATGATGGGTTTAACATATCTCGATACCAGCTCAGGATTAAACGCCAAAACGTTCTAGTTACTGAAAGAAAACTGGAATGGTCTCATGATACCATACTTCATGAAAACGCTTTAAAAGAGATTCGCCCCTACTACGAAGGAAAGTTAGGTTACGAATATCGATACATCATATCGTAACCTAGTTAATTGAGGCCGGGCTGGTGCAGCGTGTAGAGCGTTGGGTGAGTAAGTGGGACCATTAGTCTACGGTGGGAACCCATGATACTAAAACAAACAAGATATGATCAATTGCTGGACGAAATTAGAACAAAGCCGCGCATGTCGTCACTGCGAGCCAAAAGTGAGGTTAGATGTAAAACATCAATACCGTAACCTAGTAACCATTTGCCGATTGAAATTTGAACTGGCTCACGCGTGACGTTCCCTCGTGACATTGATTGTATAGGTTTAAGCTAGGTCACGTGATGACAACTGAGAGTGTTGTGCGAGAGTTATTGTATTATGGCGTGAGTTCATCTTGTTTTTTTTTAAGTATCATGAGGCGCTTTCGGGTGACGTCTTTAGAGAGCTTCGGAGCAACTCATGAGCACTCGGGCGAATAATTTTCTGGGTTCCAGTGAAACCCGGGCGCTCTTGAGCTACTCAGAGCAGCTCAGAGCTCCTAAAATGCGTCACCCGAAAGCTCCTATGGAAACCCAGTTACTTACCAGTTTCCTATGGATATGGAACGGAGGACAACGATACACACTCGCCAGTCGGTAGGTTCCACCGCGAACACAGCGGTTCTCCAGTACAGACTGGTAGAACATGTCTGTGGTCCGAAGGAATCGATGTCCGTGGTTCGGAGTCCACGTAAACTGTAGGATCCATTGCAAGGAATGTAAAAACCGGTCCCCCTTCCTTATTTATATATACTGAGCTGGCAAATTGCCTAGCAGCATTGCCAACCGTCCCTGAACCCTGAACACCAACCTAGTTAACGCTAAAATCCGCCTAGTATGAAGATTGTCAGCTGTTGTGAGTTGTGAGTTGTTTCTTTTTGTTTTACGTTATTAGAAAGAGACACAAGATTATCGGTGGTGATCGCGGGTTAATCGGAACACTTTTTCTATAGCGCCTACGACTATAATGTAGTGACACGTACGCTGTTATTCTTGAGTAGTTCTATCTCCATTTCCGTAATGACTGTAATGAGACAAAGAGAGAAGAGATTACTATTTTATAATGTTTTATGTAGCTAACAGTTTGCTTCGTAAGTTGTGTTAGTTTGGGTTAGAATAATTTTGCATGGACAACATTCCGAGCAAAATACATTTACCTCAAATGAAATGGATGGGTAATCAAAATAATTCAATAATAATTTTATGCGGATGGAAAAAATGCGTCAATTTAATGAATGCATACCTCTAGAATATAAAAGAAACTTCAGGTGACAAACGAATCAACTCAAGAATAACAAATTGTTAATGCTCCGTTAACTGAAATATTCGCTAATATTTTGTATCATTGCAAGCGTTTTTTAACGACATTGGAATGGTACAGATTTGGGTTTGAGATCACATTTTAGAATAGTTGTTATCTGAGCAGAAATGTGTGATCGTGTCATACTGGCTTGGCGTATCTGGATTTTGAAACTTTGATCCGGGTATTATATCCGGACCAACTTGGATCCAGATTGTTCAAATTGAAAAACTCAAACACTTGTACTTCTGACTGAAATTCAAAGGAATTCTATACCAGCCACCTAAAATGTTTTTAGATCATTTCAATCCGTGACCGGTGTATAAAAGATCGGTACAAGCGCTGGCAATCGAAATCTCTTACTATGACCCATCCTCGTTGACGCATGTCAATCCATCGGTTGCGTTTTCCAGTAATTTTTTGACAAGTCTAGAAGAATCAAGCAAATTCGGAGCAAATTGTGCATTATTTACCATTGTGCAATCATTAATTGTACTGCAATTATAATCACGACTCTGGTAAGTAATCATTTAAATAGAAAACTAAGGAATAATATCAAATCAAGCACAATTTAGGGCGTCTGCCCCATCGCCCGGAATAACAAACATTCTGCGCTACATGACGTGTTTTTATTATAATGCCAAAAATAGCTAGGTATTAGTGTTTACATTCTCAGTAATCGATATTTCGGTAATATGCAATATTCACCGGTATATTATTATGCTTTTGAATTGCAGTGGGTGCTTCTAGGTTCTAGAATATCCAACTATCTACGTTAGTTCATAATAATTGTGACTAATACAACTGGATTGGAGATTGGAGATCACCCACTTGTATTATCAACATTCCCAACTTGTACTTTTTCATGATAATCAGTGGTTTAGGGACGGGCATTGTTGATAAAACGTTTGTGCTACGCTACCATTGTAGATTGTAGATATTTTAATTCTTCTTCTGATTGATAAGATCCTGGAATATTTGCCTTCTCTAACAGTAACTGACGTCACAAATCATGTCAATTGTGACTTGTGACGTCAGTTAAAAACATCACGTGACCATTTCAGGCTGACGTCTGTCATTCATTCAATTGACAACCGTCACACGTCAGTTGTATTTTGAAAACATTTTACTCGTTATTCGCGTTGTAGAAATTGCATTCTATTTATTATCCCAAAGACTGTTGAGGGTGTAAATCACAAGAAATTATATTTATACTCGTTTCACACAACTAAACCTTATTCATAAAATAATAATATGCTTTTCATCCGAGCTGTTACAATGGTAGAAAGAAACAGCTTTTGTCAGCCCCACGAACAAAAATTGACTTTAATTGCGCAATGACGTCATCAGCGACAATTTTCTTTATAGTAACCATGGTTACATAGGAACGTGGCTTTGTATGGTTGTTATAGCACAACAGATTTGTTTCATTTGCTGTGGTTATTAGCCTAGTTTACCCCGATAACTCGTTTAGTTCGGGCCGATAGGACCAAGTGGGTGGGGATAGTTCGGTAGGACCAATGCTTGCTTCTCGCCCGTTTACACCGTCTTGCAACGCGCGAACTAAATGAGTACGCGCGCAATTCGTCAAATGTCAAAAACCAGTCGAAATTATTTATCAACACAATTCGTAACCAAAAAAACATAAGTAAGTACGCTCAGATTGCCCTAGAAAATCAGAACCAACACAATTCACAATAATAACAATCAACATAATTTTGATCCAGATCGAACTAAATTTAGTTCGGTACACCTGCTGGCAAGTACCGATCCAAGAGCGGACCAGCTTAGTCCGCAACTGTTCACACCATTCGAACCAAATATTTGGTTCTGATATAGTTCGGATTTAGTACTTGATCCGGGGACCAAGTTGTTGGTGTAAACTAGGCTATTGTCAAATTATTCGTTCTTTCGGACATGTTAGTATGTAGCGTGATTATTTGATCAGTTTCGAAAGAAAGCGGCTGTGAATACTTATGAACAGAACATATTATGTTCATGGCTTTCCTGCGGTTACGTCATACTTTTCCGTCTCTCTCTTACACATTGAAAAAAAAAATCACGTACGTCTGGACGAGGGTATTTCGGATCAATTTGACAAATGTCACATGTGGATCAATCTACGACATACTGCCAGACGTCAAATACTGTGACGTAACCGCAGAAAAGCATTGAACAAGCTGGGGCTTGTTCAGAAACGTCACACCCGGTGCGAGTGTGATCCAAATGTCAAACCCTAACCGTTCAGATATGGCAAGCCGTTTTGCTTTTTATTCAACCCTGCCCATAAAGTATCATGAAAACTGTTTGTTTGACACTTTATAAACACAGATGAATAAAAAGTAAAACGACTTGCCGTATCTGAAGGGTTAGTGTTTGACACTTGGATCACACTCACACCGGGTGTGACATTTCTGAACTCGCCCCTGTACATACCTGTGATGTAGGTCCAATTTCGGCACAAATTAATGACGGCTAGAAACACACACTGAAATCTAAGAAATTGTGAAGAGGGTCCATAAACAAACAGTGTAAAAAGTATGAAGATGAGATGTATTTTTGATAATTATTTATGATTCGTATTGCTCCTACAAACAACTGAACTTTTTTTGAAAAACACTGCTCCTTAAAGGTTCCTTTGTTCCAATTATTTAACCTTTCACTTACCTGATGGGTTTAGAGGTGAAGTAGAACTCAAATTTAAGTGAAGGCCTATGCTCACATATTGAGCAAAACATTGATAGGTTTGTTCATTATTTATCCAGATAGACTGAAAATAAGTGAAACAGTTCCTATACATCAAAATGGGAATAAAAAAGATTTAGGAAATTGTCAATTCTGCCTACAATAAATTGTAGGCAGAGACAGGAATTGTGATAAAAGCGTGGGGTGCTTCGAGCTATTCTATTATAGATGTGTTAAGAAAGCCCATTACGCTTTTATCACAATTGAATTTCTCTTTAATCATTTTATTCCTTAATTAAAAATTGTTTTTAACTTTTTAGTTCGAAAGCGGGAATTAATTGAAAATGTCAATTGAAGTGGGTAAAAATCGAGTTCCAAGATTCTGTTACAAACAAACGAGAAAACATACAAGTGAAGCTAATATCAAAGTCTATATACAGGGTCCGGGAAAATGTTGGAGATTTCTCGGATTCAGATAGAGGCCCACTCTACGGAGAAACGGGCCCCGAAAGGACGTCACTGGAAATTCGGATTTTCTTGAATAACTTTTTAACCACTTGATATAATTTGATGAAAATTTAGTATGATAAACAGTAAACATAACCTCTTAAAATACTGCCTTTTTTTAGTTTACCAGGGGCGGACAAGGTTGTAGATTTTATTGCTCAACTTTTCAACACCCTGTATGATAAAGACTTGAAAAATAAATAAATTTAGATAGCCTGAACTTTAGGCTACGAAAAAGGTACTCTTGATCATTTTCGATAAAATGAACCGTTTTCGAGAAAAAAACTTTGGAAAGAGCCAGGACGAAATAATGCCCTTGACGAAATTATTTGAAAAATGTGACCCCATGTTTTTTTTCGAATTTTGCATTGTTTTTTCAGATTAATTTTCATTGACATTTCGAGGAAACTATAGGTTTAAATTTTTTAAAAAAATTTCGTCAATGACAGCACTGCATTATGGCTATCCCTTTTTTGTAGCCTAAGGTTCAGGCTATCTAAACTTATTTTTTTCAAGTCTTCATCATACAGGGTGTTCAAAACGTTAAACAAAACAAGCTAATTATGTTTTAAGGGCAGTATTTTAAGAGGTAATGTTCATTGTTTATCGTATAAATTTTTTATCAAAATATATCAAAAATCTATCCGTATAAGTAAATTTATTGTAACTCATCTCTTCTTATCTATAAACTACACCTCGTCAGACCATCCGTTTGATCGGTTGGCTCGACTGAATGATATTTTTTATTTGCTTACGCAATTTTACGATCTATTCCTAATAAGCTAGGGTACTCCCCTAGGTTAAAAATTTATCAAAAAAAAAATGATTTCCAGTGGCGTCCTTTCGGAGCTCGTATCTCCGTAGAGAGGGCCTCTAGGAAAAAAGTTTACGGGATCTTGTCATCTTATTTTTCAATGTTCTATTTGAATCCAAGAAATCTCCCACATTTTCCCGGACACCCTGTATATAAACTTTGCTAATATGAAGCGTGTTAAAATCCATTGTGCTTCTTTTGCCACTTGGCAACGTTGCACATCAGACGGCGAGTTTAAGAATAGTAACAGTTCCGTCAACCAATTTTCCATTCACCACCTGTCAAACAAGCCAACGATAAATGATACAGAAAAAACTAAAAAGACAAAAAAGCATCTTTGAATGCTTGATTTGAAAACATTATAAAACCAAAAAAGCAGTGTTGTAACATATTTTTTCAAGGCAAAAAATAATCATGCCAAATTTTGTCAAGATCAACTAAAAACTTTTTGATTATTAATGAGAACCCGTTTTTTTTTGACACACTCTATTACGAAAATTAGGCAAATTAGGACATATGTTTATATGAGAAGAAAACTATATTTTGGTTCTGGTGAATATGCCCTTAAAATCTTCGTGCTCAATTTTGAAACACCCTGTAATTATCAAAAAATAATTTTTTTGCAAATTTGACCTCACTTCTTGGACTATAAACATTTTATTTCAAAAATGTTAAAGGGGTTTTTAGGTATGCCAAATTCCAAAACGCTATCCGTTTTCAATTTTTCAAATGCCTTTTAACTTTTCGCGATTTTGGGGCCCTTCTATCAATCATAGTAGGCCATGGAAATGACATATGTCAATTTTTTTATGAAAAGATTAAGCTTTTTGAGTACTTTAAGCTAAAAAAAAGTGTTTTCAAATCGGTCAATTTTTAGTTAAATAGCGAATTGTCGCCAATCAAAATGAAACACACTGTATATATTCTTTTGTAATTTGAACACACTCTGTATCTTGAAATCTTGGCTCTTCCGGACCTATGTCCATATTATGAACATTTTGTCTTAAAATAATTCAAGGATTAGGTATTTGATGAAGGTTATGTAAAGCCTATCCACCTTAATAAGTCAAAATTAATTGAAACTTTGAAAAATATGCAGAAGTATTAATAACTGTAATTATAGCATTTTTTCTTTGCAGATTGAGTGAATCCAACAATGTCATACTCATACAACCAAGGTAAGTGTCGTTTCAAGATAAATTGAAACGATAATTTATTGATTAGTTTGGTAATATTTTTGTTATCAATTAATTCGGTGCAGCTGAAGGTTATCAAGTCAGAGTTCATATTAAATGGTGGTGCGTGAGGATTTTATCCTTTTGAATGACGAATATAAATAGAACTGAATCTGCTCGTGAAAATCCATTTGCTATATTTTCTATACTGCAAGTCTGAAAATAATTTTTGAAACTTGATTGTTTGCAGATATAAATATGATTGAACTTTTTCCTTATCCTTGGGACTGATTATTGATCAAACCTTGTATACATATGTGTGGTCTAGAACAGGTTATTGTGCGATATTACAAAAATACGCTTAAAACAATCAAGTGGGAACACTGATTAACTGGAAACCTTATAATAAATAATATTGTCGTATTGTTGACTCATATTCGAGTTATCGTTAATGATAATAATATCGTACAAATAATTACATAGTGGATAATGTCGAACATTTTCCACTTTACTTGTGTTGATGAAAGTTGTTACTACTTGCCCGTAATTTTGTAAAATAACCATTTTTATTGACCTATTAAACAATAATTATATGCATCTGTGCATTGTTCAATCGTCATCAAATGAAAAATTACCCAAGGAGAATTTACAAGAATGTCATTGACTTCGGATTAATAGCTTCTTATAGAAATATATTCAACAATTGCTACTAAATTTTGTTACAACAATTTTGAAATTATTTTATTAACGTTATTCTTTCATTTAAGTGTCAAAACTAATTTGTTATTCAACGCAAAATTTCATAACTGTTAATAGTGTTTTTATCAATCATTGTTTCTAGATAAAAAATGCCACAAATGAACTATATTTTTAACGTCTTCAGTACTGCGGGTTTGAAATTTGAATATCTATTTCTGCTGCAAAACAGTGAGGCTTTTCTCGGGGTTATTCTCAGTAGATGCTTTCTAGATCTTTCATATACTGCCCGCAAATCTTCATTTATGCGTTCATTTGCTTCATGTATACTGTGCTTGAAGAATTATCTGAAAAATCAATAAGATGAAGGATTTTGGTCAACAGACGACAAATCATCTGCATAGAAAAGAGTGAAAATACAAAGATCTAAGCCTGGAAATAAAACTCGAAAAAACTGGCTGATACCAAAGACTTTTACAGGGTGAGTCTGAATGTCAAAATGCGCAGGATTTTCAGACTCACCCTGTAAATGTACAAACGATCGATCAGTACATCATCCATTTTTTGTTTTCTGTTCAGGGTCTAGCTGATGCACCGATCACTTTTCTGCCGTCTCTTAAAATGTTAGATTCAGCTATTGATCATATGATTGATCTTTATTTTAATTATCATACAGGACCGTACCCCGGTCAACAACAAGGCTATAACATGCCACCACCTGGACCGTACCCACCTAATGCTGGTTACCCACAAGGCGGGTATCCACCACCAGGGGGCGGCTATGCTCCCCATGCAGGGTACCCAAGTGCGCCAACTCCTGGTTTCCAAGCGCCCCCTTATGGCAACGACCCGTACGCTGGCGCTGGGGCGAACCAAGGTGAACGTTACCCCTTTAATTCTAGCGCCCATGGTTGGTTTTTTTTTCTTACGTTTGCTTGATGCATGGTTGTAGTTTTTGAGTTTGTATTGGGGTCTCAATGTTCGTGTGTCTTTGGATCATTGTAATTTTTGGTTTTGGTAGAAATTGATTGTAATGTAAAGATTCTATTAAGTGACAGATTTCCGCTTGGCAAACTGGAATCATATGCTACCATCTACATGATTTTTATGTTTAAAGTCACGCCTACGCCAAATTGAATGTAACTCAAGCATAAGTTTGGGCTCTCTGGGACTTTTGTTTGTTTATTCAATTGTTAGACGGACTGTCTTCATTTATAGCATTCTTGATACTTCTACTACAGTGATGTGAACATTGAAACTTCAATGAAGTATTTTTAGGTATCATTTCATTCGAAAAACCAACCATTTGTGACACTGTGTAATCGTAAATTTGCATGAAACTCCATCGCATGAATGCTTGAATTGATCATTAATTAACCGAACTATGATAATTATAATGATACTTCATAAAAACTAAAATCTTCTCCAACTTCAATCTGTAAAAATAGAGGTCAAACTTCCTAAGTTCCAGAACAAATGGATCAATAAGTGCTTCGTCAAATTCGCGATCAAGATAACTTTTCAGCGGACAAATTGACGACCATTTTAATAGCTTTCTCCACGTTATGGCCTATTTATATCACGCATAATTTGTACATACATATAGCTCACCTTTGCACCATTCCTTCCTAATCACCTGTATCGATTCGATAAAAATCTTGTTTTGGCAATAATGTGTTGGGATTTGGTTATAATGACTAACAGATATTACAGGGTGTCTCTAAAGGTCTGTACAAAATCTGATCACATATTCCTGAGGACAAAATAAACCGATTTAAAGCAACTTACTTTATCACGAAATTACTCCGTTCTCGAGATACTGGGTGGTAAAGTTATGAGGACTCCTGAGGTTGAGAACACGTTTTGGAAAGAATCGCTGAAGATATAAAATTAAGCACCAGACGCTCAGGTTTAGAGGTAGGAGCTACAAAGGATGTAGTTCATACAACATTAAAAAATCAGCAGCTTTACCCATACCATATTCAAAGGTCCTCCGGATCTTCATCAACGATTGGGCTTTTGTCGATTTATTTCCGATCAAAAACAACAGCTAAGCAAATTTTATTTACAGACGAAGCATGTTTTCCAAAAAGTTGTGTTACCAACTCACATAACGAAAATGTTTGAAAAAAATGAAAATCCGCATGTCATCAAATTAACTCGTTATCAACAGGAGTTTAGGATTAATGTGTGGGCAGGAATCATTGACAATTTTATTATCGGTCTTGTCATTTTACCGCCACGGCTTAATGGTGTGGTTTATGCGAGGGGCTGTCAGGTCCCTACAGTAGGTGTACAAATCACTCTACAGGACCTGTACAGTACCACAGGACACGCAACAGGACTTAGACAGTACACAATAATACTATACAGTACTATACAGGACCTAAACAGTACTATACAGGACTATACAGGACCTATACAGTACTAAACAGGACCTATACAGTACTATACAGGACATACAGGGTGTTTATTAATTGAATGCCGATACTTGAGGGTGATAGTCCTTGGATGATTTCAAGACAAAAAGTTCTTAGAAATAGGTCCGCAAGAGCTTAATTTTCAAGATACAGGGTGTTGAAATATTAAAAAATAAATGATTTTTTTATAATCACGTTCCATCCAATTACAAGTCTTCTAGGCTTCAATATGCATTTTGTGATGTACAGCTCGTTTGAATCGGTCAAGCGAAACGGGAGAAGTCTCCGTTTGTTTAGTAAAACAATTGAACTTCCCCCACCACTTTATTATGATAGATAGAAAAAACCGTTTTTGACAAAAAGTGTAGGTAAATAGTCAGTAAATCCGAAAATGAGCTCATCGATATATTTTCATTGGACAAAATTCCATAAAAATCCTATTTTTCTACTTGGTGTTGGTTGTTACGCCCCCTAGCGACCATTTCAGAAACTTGAAAATATTTTCCAGGTTTTTCTCTTGGCCGTTTTACTAATAACATTTTTCGCTGCAAGTCTCTTCGATGAATAGTTTACGAGAACTGGCACCCTGTCGCTGAAAATGAATCACCCTGTACAAACAATTTCATTATTTTTACCAGTGGCGTCCGTACGGGCTTTGCACTCACTATTTTTGGAGAAAAAACTTGTACGTCACTGCTTCCTTTCAAAATAAAAATTATTTTTAAAATCTCTATTTATTTCTGAGCCAATTTGTTACTTTGATTTTTTTCCGTCCGGCGCATGGTTTTCGCTTACTAAAATAAAATCTACTTAATTGCATTGACACCCTGCTGTGTCATCCAATATTTTTAAATCAGTGGCGCCCTCTCTAACATTCCCATGCATTTTGATGCATAGAAGACGTGTACCAAATTTCAAAAAGATATCTGGAATAGTATCAAAGTGATGATAAAAAAAAGATTTTTTTTTCAAATTTCAACACCCTGTATCTTAAAATCTATGCTCTTGAGGACCTATGTCCATGTGAACTTTTTGTCTTAAAATCATCCAAGGATTATCACCCTTAAGTATCGGCATTCAATTAATAAACACCCTGTATATAGGACTATACAGTATTCCTACAAGGCTGAATGGTGGAGGGGATAACTTCAAGACAATAATACAGAATACAGCAGACAGCAGCAGACTCGGCAGGCTTCTACTCGACTGTCCCTGTTTGGTTTGGTCAATTACTGATTTTTTTGTTTGATGTTCACTAGTGTGAAGTGTGCATCATATATTAAGTATTATGCAGACGTACGAGGTGCCAAGCAAAAAAATGACGGTGAGCACTGTGATTCTATTATTTTTACTTGAATTAATGCATGAAGCCGAGTTTTCGTTCTCGCACTCGCGTCTTCTTTCTTAGCTTCAATTTAAATCAAAGCGCTTAAACTTGGAGGTAGAAATTGACTTTTTCTGGTAAAAAAGCAGCGCTTCGAATTTGAGAAGCAACGGCAGGGATACATTTAGAGTAAAATGTGCATTTGATAGCGAATTCCCTCGCGAATTCCATTTGCCGTTTTAAGTAGTGCGCCCTCGAGCCGCACTCAAGATGACTTGACATTCAATGCATGCATTATCTGTCAAATGTAATGTAGAGTGCAGGTCATGTGCGCACTGAAACGACAAATTAATGGACAAGCTAAACAAAGCGCAGCGCAATGTGACTGTGCTGCTCTCGGTGCTGCTTATGCGCGTATGTGGTTTTTTTCCATAATACGCTAGGTTTCTGTGACGTCATGACGTCAGCTGTCAGACGAAAATATCCAAACAAACTATTTTTTATTACCTCAAAAGCTGACTTTTCACTCGGATAATCATATACGCACTAACGGGACACACGATATATGTAATACACCCAAAAATATAGTCCAAAGAAGTCCAACACAAACACTGATTTCAAACTCACACAAGACAAAACCACATGTCACAAAAGCTTGTTTGGATACCAAATTCGGCCACGACCAATCATATGGTGCCTGTGACGCTTTCAAAAACGTCGCGTATAATGGCAATGACACTGGACAGGACCGTATTTAGAATGTTATAATTTGGTATTCAATCAAAATATTTTTGTAATTGGATGGAACAGTTGAAGTTATAGTGGGTAAAATTCATCATTCATCTATTCGATGATCTAAAAACCATGCATACCGACCTTATTACAGAGAGGCAAATGAAAGGTTTGATAAATCATTTTAAATAAACGAATACTGTCATGGTGTGTCCGCAATTTTTGACGTAGATAACACACATAGCTGTCATTGGATGGACCAAACTAGAGCTGTTTTCTTGCTCTGGAACTGATTGACAGCGGTTCAATAAGTTTCGATACTGTACATTCTGACGGTTGTGAGTTTTGAGAAATACAAGAGTTTATAAGAAATGGTCTTTTTTTATGATCCATCATGACTTATTGAAGACTGTCATGCCACACAACCCTAAATTTGTCTGAAACTACTATTTTTACATGAAAAACTTCCAAACTCTACAGTACTACAGGATCCGAAAATACTTGTAAAGGACTTATACAGGACCAACAGGACTTATCTACAGGACTAACACAGGACCAACAGGACTTACACAGGACCAACAGGACATACACAGGACTTTCACAGGACCAACAGGACTTGTACAGGACCAACAGGACTTGTACAGGACCAACAGGACTTGTAGAGGACCAACAGGACTTACACAGGACCGACAGGACTTATGAATTGAGTATGTACTGTGGTATGGTGTACATATTTGTGGGCACCTGTTGACCCCTCGGGTTTATGCATGACGGTGCTCCACCACATTTTAATTTGAATATTATTTGCATCAAGAGTATCCAAACAGATAGATTGGCATAGGAAATGACGTTCCTGTAAAATGGCCACCACGCTCCGGATATAACTCCGTTGCATTATTTTTTTATTGGTCTCTTTAAAAACGAAGGTATACTCCAGACCGATTGATAATGGAGAAGAATAATTGTGGGGAAGAATTCAAAATATAGTCAACATATTAAAAAATGATGCCGAATTATACATTTAAACATTTAACGTCATATAAATTTTTGTACTCATGTTAACGGAAGTCATTTTGAACAATTATTAAATATTCATGATATTTAAATATAGTTTTATGTGATAAATGAATTGATTAAAAAATCTTTATCAAAAATTTTATCTCCAAACATAACAGCCTTTTTGAGCGGCCTAAAAGTGGTTCAGTAATACACGTTTTTCTGAAACACCTGTTGACATTTCTGAACAATTTTTTATTCTGGTTATAGACAAAGCCTTGATTGATGTTTGATACTTTATAAAAAGTTTTGGAATTGATCAGAAATATAAACACATTTTTGCTCAAAGTTGGTCAATTCTATCTATGATTTTCTTAACTTTGTACTTATTTCATCTAATTGAGATATAGAATGGGACGTGTATTGAACATTTTTAGTGAAAGGCTAAAAAAAATCGTAAAGAAATGTTTTGCCGTCTTCTAATAAAGTGCGTTTTTCAAAACCTTCACATTGCCAATAATTATTACTTACAATATTCAGTTTCGTCCATATAACTGAACCGTTTTGGTTTTGGTTCCGAAGTAGTCTATGGTCAAAATACTCCAATGTTATGGTCACTCATAAAATCTCGTGTCGGCGTCCATAGATATTCAAGGTCAAAGGTCACACAAATCAGTTTTTCGTCAATATTTCGCTTGGTATGATTTTAATATTTTTTGCATCTATTATAGAAATTGTGAAGCGTGAAATTCTCTGGAAATTTTGCTCGAAACTTTGTTCTATATGGCTAACCGTTTTTGGGATAGACCGCGTAGAGAGCGCAGCGCTCATCCATACCTACAGGATGAGGCACGAAAAACTTCCCATCCAGGTTTTCTGAGGTAATTTCTTTTTTTTATGGGACACTTTGGTATTTTCACCCCCCACCTGTCAACCCCTAAGTGGGGGTGATAGCTATCCCCAGAATTTCGAATGGAAAGGGGGGTCAAGTGATACATTATTTTGAAGGCCCTTCGATCCTGATTACAACTACCGAGTTTCAAGCCTCTGTTTGTCATTTCTGTTGATATGACAGCTTATCAAAACCTTGACCTTGGACCTTGAATATCTCAAAACGCCGACACGAGATTTTATGAGACTTTCGTGGCAACCTTGAGAATGTTAAAATAATGGTTTATACAAGTTATTATCTCTCATTCCGCAGTGAACTCCTTATATGACTGGGCTTTATCTAATTTTCAGGCATTAGGTAGTTTAATAAAGGAACCATTATGTGATTAAAGTGAGTGATAACAATAATAAACATTTTTTCTTGTTTTGTGCTATAGTATTATCAGCATTGATTTACTTAACTGATGTTGATAATGTTCAACTACCTCAGAAATATTTCCCATTAGGTATTAGAAGACTCACTTTTGTGTTTTTTTGCCAAATAATTTGAAACATTTCAAACAAATTATTATCTATGCATGTCATATTTTATTTTAAAATGGAATCCCATTTCTTAAACTTACAGGATGTTTTATCAAACGTTTCGGTAATTGCTTGGGTTATCAATTTTTTCAACTGATTTTGTCTAAATCCAACTCCATTCGAATAAAGAGGGGCTAAAATTATACCGATCCTGAGAATTACACTACGATTGACAATTTTTTAGCCTAGATATGCGCTTTTGAAGTTGCTAAAAACGATACATTTCTCAACTTTAAGCCAAGATTGCCAATTTAAGGCAATTTTTGACATCTTCTAAATTGCATATCTAGTCCATCCAAGGTTCAATCGTAGTGTAATTCCCAGAATCCGTATAATTTTTGCCCCTCTTTCGAATGGAGTTGTTCATTTTCTTCTAAAATCACTTTAAAAAACCGTCAAGAGTGGCATTTTTTTTCTATCAGAGGACAAAAAGGCACAATGACTTTTCAACAAAAAAAAACGAGCACTTTTGGGAAAAAAAATAGATTACTTATTTATGTGACCAGATTTTTATTATCCAGAGAAATGGGGAAACTACCCCCATGTAGTTTCCCCATTTCTCTGGATAATAAAAATTTGGGACATCCTGTATAAAATGTTCGAAGTTGAGAACAGCATTCTTTGAAGACAACTTTATTTATTAGAACGATTTTGGAAAAATTGGACAACTTTTCCCTTTCAGCAAATTTTTCATTAGGCTGAAAGGAAATCGACATTGCTAACAAGACAACCTGTCGTGTTTCAAATCCGTTTCAGTTTAAATTTTTAATTTAAGTAAATTATCACACAAACACAAATCATAGTTTGGCAGCACTAGAAAAATAAACAAGAAAAAACTTGACATAAAAAGCCTCCAAATTGGTGCTCAAATTTAAAAATCACTAATGAAATCACCTAACCTCTATAAGAGGAACACCATCCAACCCGTATATACAGTGAGGACGTAAATAGTCCCCCCCCTCTAACTTTTGAACGCATTAATATTTTTGGCTCAAATTATTATTGTCAAGAGGTTCAGGGACAGCATTTTGAAAATTTATTGAGATAATTTTGCATGATTTCGTTCTTAATATTATCTTTAGTATTAGGTTTTTTTGAAATTTTTTATTAAATACTGTTGTAGAAACAATCACTTATGTTATAGGTTAGTTTTTTCATTGTTAATAAAGTTCTTTTAAGAATTAGAGATAGTATTTTGACCCAAATAATTTATTTTCGATATGGCGCCATTTCCTTAAGAAAAATGCTAAGGACTTCAAACTTTGGGGGTGAAAAGAGAATGGAAGGACCTTTCAAATAAGGTATCACATGACCCCCTTTTCCATTTAATAATTTGTTTCAAAATGGTGCCCAGCTGTCAGTTTGACAGTTGAAATTTTTTTTTGGAGGTCAAAACTTAGTAAAGCCTACCAACAACACCTCCAAATTTGAGCCAAAAATATTAATGCGTTCAAAAGTTAGAGAGGGGGGGGACTATTTACGTCCTCACTGTATACAGGGTGTCCCAGCAAGGGTGGCCACCGGCCATATCTCAGGAACTACTGGACTTAAAAGTTCAGGAAAAAAAAAATTATCACTAAAGTGGCCACGAGAAAATGCTGGGAAATATTTATAACTTCGAAATTTTTCCGCTAGGGGGCGCAATCAAAGCTTAAATATTGAAATTCGAAATTTCTCCGGAAATTCTCAGATTGAGGTATATCTTTATCAACATGGTTAGAAAACCTAGACAATTTCACGTCTTTTTGGTACAGGGCTCATTGGCGTACCGATCTTCGTGTGAGTAGGGGAAGGTAGTGAAAGTGTAATTGTTCAAGTGGCTGTAACTTATAAACGACTTGTCCGATTTTGTTGCGTATAGGCTTGTTTGGAAGATAAATGTGAGTACTTTCGTATATCGTATCCAGTGATGCGTGATTGTCTCCAGAAAAGTTGCTAGAAGGCGTAATTTGAATTAAAAACTGTTATTTTCGTTTCACCGCAAAAATTTAAATGGTACAGTATAATTGTGATAACAGAATCGAAATGAAGATTAAATTTACAAGAAAAAACCTTAAAAAAAAACCTTAAAAACCTCAAAACATTAAATTTTACATAATTTGGACTATATATTATTATCAGAATTATACCATACCATTTAAATTTTTGCGGTAAAATGAAAAACACTGTTTTTAATTCAAGTTACCCCTTCTAGCAATTTTGCTGGATACAATCACGCACTACTGGATACGATATACGAAAGAACTCACATTTATCTTCCAAACAAGCCTATACGCAACAAAATCGGACAAGTCGTTTATAAGTTACAGCCACTTGAACAATTACACTTTCACTACCTTCCCCTACTCACACGAAGATCGGTACGCCAATGAGCCCTGTACCAAAAAGACGTGAAATTGTCTAGGTTTTCTAACCATGTTGATAAAGATATACCTCAATCTGAGAATTTCCGGAGAAATTTCGAATTTTAATATTTAAGCTTTGATTGCGCCCCCTAGCGGAAAAATTTCGAAGTTAAAAATATTTTCCAGCATTTTCTCGTGGCCACTTTAGTGATCATATTTTTTTTCCTGAACTTTTAGGACCAGTAGTTTCCGAGATATGGCCGGTGGCCACCCTTGCTGGGACACCCTGTATAACGTAGGTCAGGCCCTGGAATTTATGCCGTCTCCTTTCGAAAGAATATGATTTTGTTCAGATCGGTGTACCGGTGGAGGTGCGAGAGACGAGGCTAGACACGCCTTTTGAAGTCCGCGATGCTACTTCCCTTCCTACCGCTGCCCCACATAATTATTATTCGAACACACTGAGGAAAAAGTTATGGCCATTTTAAACCATAGGAAGTGCATTGTATAGCGTTCTTTCACGGCCTCAATTAAAAAGTTTCCATATTTGGGTTTTTCATCCCAAAAACCCCCCCACTTTCATACAGTATCTCGAGAACGGGTCGATTTCGGCATAGGGTAAGTTCTTTAAATCGATTCATTTTGACGTCAGGAATATGTAGTAATTTGGGCAGACTTTTTAGAGACACGTTGTATAATGGGTGCTAGCGGAGGTTTTATTAATGTATTCTCGAATAAGCTTTAGTAAGAGTGGTCTCTAACAATGGTCACGAGCACTGAACACACACTCACAATACAATTATTTCTAGGCTATGGAGGCTACAGTGCCGAGGACCCTGAAGTAAAAGGTTTCGATTTCTCGGACCAATCCATCAGACGCGGCTTTATCCGTAAAGTCTACTCCATTTTGATGGTACAACTAACAATAACCATGGGCTTCATCGGCCTTTTGAGCTACGAACCAAACACGAAAAAATTCGTCCATGAAACCCCCGCTTTATTCATCGTTGCTGTAGTAGTGATGATTGTCGCTTTGATTACCTTAGCTTGCTGTGGTGAAGTGAGAAGAAGAGCCCCCATGAATTACATTATGCTGTTCCTATTCACCATAGCAGAAGGATTTTTACTCGGAATCAGTGCCAGTACATACAAGCAGGATTCAGTTCTAATGGCTGTGGGAATCACGACAGTGATCTGTCTTGCTTTGACGCTGTTTGCTTTTCAAACGAAATACGATTTCACTATGATGGGAGGAATTTTGTTGGTGGCAGTGATTATTCTGCTGCTGTTTGGAATTTTGGCTATTTTCATCCACAACAAGATTTTCCAGCTGATTTATGCGTCTGTGGGGGCTTTGATCTTCTCGATTTACCTCATCTACGACACGCAGCTGATGATGGGAGGCAAACATAAGTATAGTATTTCGCCCGAGGAATACGTGTTTGCTGCTTTGAATCTCTATTTGGATATCATCAACATATTCATGTACATTTTGCAGATTATTGGTAGTGCACGGGATTAAACTATCTTTTATTTGTCACTGAAAAATGTAATTTCATTCGCAGAGACTGTTCGTTTCATTTAGGTCATTAGTAAGTCACATGTAATATAATTTTGAGTTGTTCATGGTTTATGTTTTTTTTTATGCAGATCATTTTTTGTCTTTTTCATCTTGCTCAGTAGCTCTAAGCATGGATTCCTTGACGTTAGTTAGCATGGCTGGTTGGGGATGGAATAATGTTTTATACAAGGTAAGTTAAACTTTAAATAACTGTTGTTTCACAAGTATGAAAATAGTTATCAGAACTATGAAAAATATATTTTTTTTATTTTATTTTTTTTTAACTTGTCAAAATACGCAACTTTGCCCCCATTTAAACGAATTTGTATCCATCACGGTCTACGAGATCCTCATACTTGGCCTCGAATTTGTAGCACCCTGTATAATTAAACTAGAACAAGTGCGGATGAAGTTGATTTTTTGAATGGATCACTCAAAAAAAGTAGAAACAAATTTAACACATACAATATGGAGAAATCGTCCATGTCTCAAAGAGGTCCTTATACTCAACGTAGTTTTGGCATCATCAGACCATAAAAAATGTGAAGTTTCCATTGTGATGCGACTTCTACTGTATTTTTTCACGTTTTTTATGGTCTGATGATGCCAAAGTTTGGCGAAACATGTAACCTTCTTTAATAATGTGTTCCAATATATGAGTTGAGGCCTGAAGACTTTGAATTTAATGTCTAAAATCAACACACCTCCATCAACACACAATTCGTTATTCAGTTCAATACAGGGTGGTCTGATAAAAATGCATAGTGCTGTATGTCGAAAACTTTTCGTCGTCAAGACTTGCGGTAAAAAAATGTGTTACTAAAGTGAATGAAAACCATGGAAAGTATTTTCAGATTTCGAAGATGATCGCCAGGGGGCGTAAGACTGTTACTTGAAATTTTAAGGTTATTTTTCACTGAAGTCCACTTGAAGTAAATGTGTCAATAAAAAAGATAAAAATTGTGAGGATAAGTTTATTCCGAGTATTTTTGTTGGTCAGTTTTTGACGTACAGGGTGATTCACTATATTTTGACCCCCCCCTCTAACTCATTCTATACAAAGTGTACAGAAGAAAGTTATAGACAAAAGTTTTTTGGTTTATACTGAATGTTGTTAATTTAGCAGTATCATTTCTACAGGGTCTCCCCAAAGCTGTTCGCAGCACCCAACTTTTAAATTTTAAATGGGACACCCTGTATCTTATTTCATTTTTAAATTCTATGTCAAATGTATATGAGGTATATTTTTCTTATCTCTTGTGGCTTTCGAGATAAAGGCTGTCAAATTTTGTGGAAAATCCAATATTTTGACCCACTCTAACTCATTTTACACAAGGTGTAGAAAAAAAAGTGTGATACAAAAGTTGTTTGGTTTATGATGATTTAAATCAGGCTATATCATTGATACAGGGTGTCACAAAAGCTGTTAACAACACCCAACTCTAAAATTTCAGAAAAGACCCTGTATTTTTTTTTATTCTCAGATCATACGTTAAATTCTAAGTCAAATCGATATAAAATAAATCTATCGTAACTTTTGCCACTTTCTAGATAAATGCTGTTCAATTTTGTGAAAAATTCTAAATTCTGGATTTGTATCTTTATAACCATATTGGATAAAGATTGCCTTGAAGCTTAAGTCTGCCTCATAAAAGATAAAAAACAATTCTAGATTAGTTCAAAAACAGCTGCTTTCCATTTTAAAAGGCTCACGCTTTATTATGAATTGTAGCTCTAAAAATAAGGCAAAATCCAACAGCATTTATCTCAAAAACGGCCGAAGACAAAATAGATATATCTTCTACGGATTTAACTAAAAATTTATCGTAGAATCTAAAAATGAAATAGAATACAGGATGTTCCATGTAAAATTTTAAAGTTGGATGCTGTGGTCAGCTTTTGGGACACCCTTTATAAACGATACTACCAGATTTAAAAGATTTAGTATAAACCAAACAGCTTTTTTTTTAACTTTTTTTTGTGCACCTTGTATAAAATGTGTTAGAGGGTGGACAAAATATAGGGAATTTTGTATTTTTCACAAAATTCAACAGCTTTTATCTCGAAAACGGCAAAAGATAAGATATATATACCTTACACAGATTTGACTTAGAATTCAATGAGGAATCCAAAAACAAAATAAAATAAAGGGCGTCCCATTTGAAATTTCAAAGCTGGGTGTTGTGGAAAGCTTCTGGGACACCCTGTATAAATGATACTGCCAGATTTAAAAAAAAATGTATAATCCCAACAACTTTTGTATCAAACTTTTTTCTGTAGACTTGGTTAAAAATTAGTTAGACGGGGGGTCAATATATAGTGAATCACCCTGTACCTTGTAAAATAAACTGATGGGGGGTGATTCAATGTATTTTCAAATAAACTGCTGTAACTTCTAAACGACTGAACGGATTTGAACAACTTTGGTCTCGTTGGGAAAAGCATCTATTGCTTCATCAAACCCATCTTGCTATGTCTAGTTCTTAATGATGCCGCAAGAGCGCGTTTTTTGATATAATAACAAAATTCTTGAAAAAATTTAATGCAATATTCCTTTTTTGTATACAAATGTAGTGAATTGATACTCAAATAGACTTTGCAAACCGTATCTCGAAATCTTATTTCTAGCCTGAAATAACGAAGAGAGAAGATAATAATATAGTTATCATAAAATTTCAAAAAGACGCGATCACACAAGTATTTATTATTCATTTTTAATTTATTGGTTATCAATCTATTGGTCCTTTTCAAGATTCAATGATGAAACGTCATAATTTTATAATTTTTCTATAATAAAAGTAGTATTCTTTGCAAAAAAAAAAAAAAAAAGATGAGATATCGAGATACGGTTTTCACTGGCCTATTTAGGTATCATTTTACTACATTTTTATGTGAAAAAAGAAGATATCATTGCATTTAATTTTTCAAAGAATAAAAAAAACGCGCTCTAGCGGCATCTATAAGAACTAGACATATCACGGGTAAGATGGGTTTGATTGAGCAATAAATGCTTTTTCCAACGAAATCAAACTTGTTCAAATCCGTCGTTGAGTGGCGTTCTTTCGCACGTTTATACTGGAGATCGTGAGAAGTCACTTCGGTTTAAAATCGCAACGTTGTCAGGTGTATCAACCAATCATGTTACTACACTGCTCCAAATAATTAACCACATCTAATTTTTACGTAAGACTAGGTGTAAACGTGTCGTAGGGTAAATCTTGATATCTTTTTTCAAAAAGGAGCTATTAAGCTGAACAAGAAATAAAAACATTAAAAAAGAACCAGGACTTGAGGCCCTTTTTCGTACTTTAATCCATGCTTAGTACAGGAACACTATTTAAAAAAAAATGTAAAATTTAGTGCCTTGTTCTTTTCAAGGACATGTTCACATACATAGAAGCTGACATCTCACAGAATCAGACGAAGTGATAAATCGTGCGAAACGTCGCCCACATTCTCATAGTTACATTGTATCGTGCGATCCTCTGATACCGGTTTTACTCGAAAAGAAATCGTCAGGCATCACTCACAGTTGTGTAAGTGGTGCTATGTTTTTTGACTGATGAAACCGGTATCAGAAGAGCGCCACTTACACAAAGGTAATTATGTTTTGTACCAACCTTTCGTTTAAAATTATCAAGTATTGGATTTTCTGTAACTGAATACAGTTTCCAATTGTTTTTTTTTCCAATTTCCAGACTATGGTGAACTCCATCCGGAAGACCCCGAAATTAAAGGCTTCGACTTCTCCAACCAGACCATCCGACGAGGCTTCATCCGCAAAGTATACTCAATCTTGATGGTACAACTCACCATAACATTGGTCTTCATCGCAGTTCTCTGTTACCATTCAGGTTTAAAGAAATGGGCCAGCGAAAGCCTTGGCCTCCTGATATTCGCCAGTATTACAATGCTTGTCTGTATCATTGTAATGTCCTGTTGCGGGGAAGTACGACGAAAATCTCCGTACAACTTCATTTTCCTATTTGTCTTCACCATAGCTGAAAGCTTTCTTCTTGGTGTCTGCGCTGGAAGATATCAGCCAGATGTTGTTCTCATGGCTGTAGGCGTTACAGCCTTAATATGTCTTTCTTTAACACTCTTCGCATTCCAGACTAAATGGGACTTTACTATGATGGGTGGTGTTTTGCTCGTATTTGTTGTTTGTTTGCTTATATTTGGGATTTTCGTCATTTTTTTTCCGTCGCGCACCTTGCAAATTATCTTATCTGCTCTGTTTGTCTTTGGATTCTCTGTTTTTCTTGTGTATGACACGCAGATGATGATTGGAGGCACTCACAAGTATAGTATTTCACCTGAGGAGTATGTGTTTGCCGCTTTGAATCTGTATTTGGATATAATCGAGATCTTTATTCATGTCATGAAGCTTATCAGACATTTTCAGAACTGAATTTATCAAGAAATTAGCCTTTTTTTGCAATGAAAAGAGGGTACTGTCGAATTTTATACCTCAAATCGGGTACTTCTTTAATTTATTTTAATATTTAGTTTAAATTGAAATTTGTGATGCTCATTAAACCTACTTAATCTTCTACATATTATAATTATCTTTTGAATTTTCAATCGACTATTACCGTGAGCGAATAAGCTATAACGAATAACTATTATTATGATAACTTATAAGTGTTTTCTATTTGACGATTTATTTATAACAATAATGTTTCACATTTTAAAAAGTGGATACATGCCCTGGTTGTGAATGGTAATCACTTATCAGTGCAAGTGTTCTCCTTTATCGACAACATGTATTTATCGATAAGACATAAGAATATCTTTTGAATAATTAGTTGTAGTTGCTTAGATAATAAAATTAATATTACCTATTCATAGTTTTAAAATATATGTATATTCTATTTCAGTTTAAATCGTTTTATTTAACACTTAAGCGGTTGTTTCTATAGATTCAATGAAATCATTGACTTTAAAAAAAAATTATAGTCAATGATTGAAATCTACAAACCTTCCCTCTTTTGGATCTTGATTCTTTCTACTGTAGGGTCAAGAAAATATTTTAAATAATTGATACAAAAGGACTGCCCATATAAAAGTAAATTATGGCTGAGCTTCTACAAAAAAAGCAGTTCCATTGTTCACTTAGAAGAGTAACTCTAGAAATTTAGGTGAGGAGGCTGATTATTTCACGAAAGCAGCGTTTTTTTACAGAAAAAAACGCAGTTCGTTTGTTGACTTAGAAGACCATAATGCCTGAGTTACATTCAATTTCATTCCGAAGTAGAACTATCAAATTTCGAAGTAAAAATTGAATGTAACTCCCTACTAATTTCTTTTAAAATTGAGGTGAGGAAGTTGGAAATTTCACCAAAGCTGCCTCAAATATTCACGAAATTGAAGTTAAAATTCCTAAGTTGTAACTCAAAAATGTTGGGAGTTATTCTCTTTTTACTCCAAAGAAATAACGCAGTCCGTTTGTTGACCTAGAAGAACTGAAAATCCATAGCTTTTTTGAAATTGAGGTCGGGAGGCTGAAAATGTCTCGAGGGTAGCCTCAAATATTCACGAAATTGAGGTTAAACTCATCAAAAACTTTGAGATTTATTCTCTTTTTACTATAAAATTGAAGCGTTTGGATTGTTTATTTGCAAGGCCATAACTTTCTGGAAATTGAGTCGAGAGGGCTAAAATTTTACGAAAGCAGCCTCAAATATTCACGAAAATAAGGAATCTCAAAGTTAATGTTGGGAGATCATCGTTTTACTTTAGATTGGAAATTGAGGTGAGGAAGCTGAGTCCACACTGGACTGTGTTCTCGTTTCTATTGGTCATTTTCAGCCGGTGTAAGACACGTGGTATTTGACGTTGCTGTCAATGTCTTGGAGGACGGTTTCTCATTCCTATTGGTTAAGCGATCAAAGCCGCCTGATAGGATTGTTTTGACACATTTGTTGTCTTTTCATGGTAGTTATATACAGAGTGACCCATTTGAAAGCGGCCACCCTCATAACATTTTTATTTATGGAGCGATTTTGACTAATCTTTTTTTGAAATGTGGAGATCGGAAAGGTTTTTTTTGAGGCCATACGTCGCCCTGTTTTTTCCAAAAACCAAGGCCTACCAGAGCATATTTAGAGGCGGAAGAATCCAGAAAACATATTGGCGTTTTTTTTAGAAAAAATTTGTCTACGCCACTGGATTCGTCATACCCTGAAATGGATCTGTACCCAATTTTATGAAAAAATATTAAAAATTAACGATTAATTTTTTTATGCACCAGAAAGTATTTTACCTCGAAACTCTATCAGAAAAAAAATATTGAATATAAACATTTAATAGATATTCACATGTCAGAATAGAATGAAAACGAACAAACAAAACTGACACAACAAAAATAGAAAAAAAATTACACACAGAAATAATATTTTTGAATTGAATATTGTTTCATGAAATTTGGTACAGACTCATTTCAGGAGATGAAAAATCCAGTGGCGTAGGCAGATTTTCCCTAAAAAAATCGGTAATATGTTTTCTGGATTTTTCAGCCTCTAAATATGGTCTATTAGCTTTGGTTTTTGGAAAAAACTGGGCGACGTATGTGTCAAAATACACCTTTCCCCTCTCCACATTTAAAAAAAAAAACGTCAAAATCGATCAATAAATTAAAAAATTATGAGGGTGGCCCGCATTATAATGGGTCACTCTGTATGTGTACAGGGTGTTCACGTATATTTTGGCCAATAGTTATCTCCGTTAACCCTAGATAATGGTTTAAATGGGCAAAGTTGTAGTACTTTTTCTGAATTATCACAATTTGTTATCAGAAAAAACAATTGAGCATCACAAGTCAAAAAAATTGATGCTTTCTATCTTTTTTTAGATGGGACACCCTATATATTATCTCTTAGTTCGATAGAGAATTCTTCCTCGATTTCAATGATTATTCAGAAAAGTACCACAACTTTGCCAATTTGAACCATTCTCTAGGGTTAATATTAACGGAGACAGCTATTAGCCAAAATATACGTGAACACCCTGTACATTGGCTTGTTCAGGTTTAGTTTGACTACGAAAAATTGAATACAAGCCATAATGGACAAATATATGCCGCCATGAATGGTGATTTGGGGTGGGATTAGTTTCAGTTTGTCAAAAATGAGTATATTGTACAGGGTGTCCCATTTTGGGTACTTTTGCGGGGCATCTCCGTTATTCTTATAGATAGAAAGTTGCGGCTTTCGCGACAGTTTGTTACTTTTTCGTGAAACTGAAGATGCCGTTAACAAAATTTTCATAGCCCTTTTCGTTTTCAAGATACAGGGCTAAACTGAAAATGTTGCATTTTAAGGTCCCCTCGTATCCAAACTATCAGACAAGTTATAGAAAATGTGAAAACTGTTTCTTATATAACTTTACCCGTAGAACTCGATTCTGCCTTCGGAATTAGTATACAGGGTCAGGTCAAAAAGTTATCGGTACCAACTTTATTTTTTTAAATGAAGCACCCTGTATATTTATAGTCCATAAGTTGCACAGTATGCACTTTTAAAAAAATAAATTTTTGTAGGTTACTAAATATATGTTTGCTTAGTGAGTTAGTTTGGGTTACAGTTCCAAAAAGTTTTTTTGTTATGAACATTCTTTTTGCACTTTTATTGAATTGTATTCATTGAATAACGGAATATAGGTAGCTCCAGTAGTTTTCTTTTGCTGTGCTCTACCTATAGAAACTGTTGTTTTAACGAAATAACATTGGAGCAGGAAGTAGAGAAGAAACTTGACCACAAAGACTAGTGACAAAAAGAACCAGTTTCCATCTGGTTTTCACCATTACAGACTTTATAAATCATTATTGAAGCAAAAATTTTTATTTGAAGTGCTGCCCATTTTGTTGCAATTTTTTTCAACAAAAGGTACTGCAGTGCCACCACTGTTCAACCAATATCTGTGAATATTATGCTAGGAATTTTGAAGTTGGTCTTTTGGATCAACAAATCAAATTGTTTCGTGGGTGTTTCATTTTTAAGAACATTCAATGATGTCTGCTACTAGTTTTTTTGACGTTTTGGAGACCCTTTTGATTTCTTTATGGAGGGTGTACCATAACTTATCCGTCATAGAGCTCATATTATCACCTATATAAGTGAAAATAAGATTATATCTTCAATAAATGTGGTGGTAAATGCTAGTCGTTGAAAAGATACAGGGTGAAATTTCATTTTCGCAAAATTTCAATAATTTTTAAACAGATTCACACCCTGTATTATTATATCAGACAATTTTCTGTTCAATTGTCCAGAGCGCGTATTCTGTAACTTCATAGAGTAGAAATCTCTTTCTATAAAGAATAGAGAGGAAATTTCTTTCTATTCCTTGAACCTATTCTATACCATTCTCTCTATGACAGGTCGGGTATGCTCGGTTATAGAAATACGTGTATTATCCAATTTGAAAACGTTGAACTCTTTCTAGGGGAATTTGGGGTATCTTTTCGATTGTGTTGGCAACATTGTGTATTTTCCAGGTTTTGCTAGGTTACCTATGTTATTATTTATATTTTTATTCGATTCATTCGAATTTATTTGTGGATTGTGAATGGTATAGTGGATTCTTTATGGAGAATGGTGTTTGTCATGAAAGTTTGAGTTTTGATTCATACAGTTCTCGTTTCCGCCTGCGTTTTGATTCGAGCGTTGTGCAAAAAACCCAAGAGCCCCCAATATTCTTATATGGATGAGAACTAGGGCTGCCAGACCTCCCGATTTAGGCGGGAGTCTTATTCCGATTTCTTACTGTCCCTCCCGCTTCTGGAACAAAGTCATAATACTCCCCCTTTTGACTAAGAACTCCCGAATATTCCCGAATCTTTGGATTTTTCCCCAAAATCGACTTATTTTGGTCTCAGAAATATGTGGTGAGATTTTGTAAAAACTTTTTACTGTACCACGTAAAATACCTATACCTGATTTGTTCAAGATTAGTGATTTTTGTACTTATTTTCATATTTTATTCTGATTTTTTTTGTAAAGTTCTTGATTAAGTAACCATTAAAGTTTATGATATTTCTAGATATATCTTCTTATTACAATAAAGCCAAGATTTTTTCTGTGACGAACTTCTCTTCAACAATCAAACCTCTCGCCTCCCGCTTTTTATTTTTGAAAATCTGACTAGCCCCGTTATCCATATGGGGAGTGAGATCACGAATAAGACCTTGTACCAACTCACAACCGTAATTAGTTTTGCCGTTCTTCATCTTCTACCCTGTTGTATGAAATGTAAAAACAATGGGTCCATATAAGTTCTAATGAACATAATTTAACACGGCTAATCGTTCACAAAAACTACTCCAACTCCCAGTACTCCCTCTGAAACTTGCTTCATAACATTCAAATTTCAAATACATAAATAAATATAAATAGCCTCATGATTTGGAAAATGTTAGAATACGCGCTCAGAAATACAAAAAATACATACACCAAAAAATCAAGAATCTTTTTGTTTGAAGTCTCACATTCCCATGGCAACCCATTGTTATGACTCACATTGAAAACAAACAGACCAAGTTTTCTGTTTCTCATATTTTCGTTATTAACAATGGATCCTGAAGAAGACTTCGAATCTGACGATAGCTTCTTCGACGATCCAAGATTATCGAAGAAATCTCAACCAACTCGAAAACAGCCAGTAGAAGACATATTTGGTGTTCAAAGTGACAAGAACAAAGACAAAAGTGATAATGTAAAAAGTGGTCCCAGTTCATTGGAGAATGTGCATAGTAGCCCAAAACCAAAGGTAGTAGATCATTATCAAGATAATCCATTGTAATTACAAGTTTCAGGTTCGTTTCAATTTGGACGAACCCAAACCTCAAACAAAACCCAAACAACCTGACTGGCTTCTTCCAGACAATCCTTCCCCCTCCAAACCAACCAAGGTTGATGCTAAAAAGACATTTGACTTATTTGACGACTTTCTTCCACAACGTAAAAAACCTGAAGTGAAAACCACTTTGGATGATATTTTACGTGACAGTAAGGCGCAGCAGGAAGATAAAAAACCTGCAGAAACGGAAGTAAAACCGACAATCAGTGCACGCCCATCCACTTCGAGTGAGGTTAATGTTATTATGGCACCACAAGGACCACGAATGGGCCGTAGAGCTTCATCTGGCGTTCCTGATGTCTTGGGTTTATTTGGACCTTCGTCAAGTGATTTGAGCTCCGGTGTGGATGAGAAGAAAAGTGGTAAAAGTCCGGCAAACATCATGTCATATTATGAAACTTGTTGCAGGGTTGCCTGATTGGCTGGCTGGTACCACTTCAACCACATCAACCAATAACGAGCCTGTTGCTTTGGAGTCCGAACTGAAACCTACAGAACAACCCCAACCGACTACAGTACAAAAATCCCCATCTGAACCGGAAACTCAATTTCAAGCAAACATGTCCAACTTGCAGGCTCAAGAGTCGTTTCTTCTTGTATCACTGCAAATGAAGAAATACGAAGAGAGCTTGTCGGAGATAAAAAGTCAACAGTTGAACATTTTGAAGAAACAAGAGGATCAATATGATTTGTTTTTGAATAAATACATTGATAAACAAAAGTCTATTGAACAGGACATGTTGGCACAGCAGGAGAGGATCAATGAGCACATAAGGATGATGGCGCTGAGGAGTTTTGAAGGTGGTTCTGTACAGTCCAAAATAAAGTCCACTGCCAAAGATGGTGAAGAGAAATCGGACTTGGAAAAAATCATCCAGAGTCTCAAGCAGCGACATAACGAAGAATTCTTTCTTATGGAAGAATCTTACAAGTATGTCCAATTCTTAACACATCCGACATTACAATGACAATTCTAGAAAACAACTGAGTCTTCTGGAAAAATCTTCAGATCAAATCGAACAACGTCTTAAAGATGAAGTTGAATCAATGTACAAACTGTATGAGGAAAAAACAGACAAGTTGATGCATCAACAAAAGGAAGAGGAGCAGTTTTGGTCAGAGAAGATAAAATCAATTGAAGAAAAGCACAAACAAGAGTTGGAACAAATGAAGGAGAACCAGACCAGAGTGATCGGTGACATCAAGAATGAGTTTCTGGATCATATTGAACGAATCAAAGAGGAGAGAAGCAGACATAATGAAATTTTCGCTAATAGTACAGATTTTTCCCAAAAACTGAATACTAGCTTGGACAAACTAAATAGAAATGAGCAAGTATTAGAGCAAATACAGGAAAAAGTGGTCAATGACTATAATATTCTGTCTATAGCCAGAGAAAGGTCGATTGATAATAAGGAGAAAGACATTACAGGTAATTTTATTGTAAAACATTTATGTTAAAATCAATAAAAATCTTTGCAGCAATGCGTGTTGCTTTGGAAAAATGCAGGGAACAAGCTGAACATGACCGGTCACAACTGTTAGCGTTGGTTAGAACTCTCGAACAAAAAATTTCTGAACAAAACCAGAACTCGCAGGAAGAAAGATGGGCGTTGCAGCAAGCTGCAGCTACATTTGCTGCTAGGTCTGCCGCATTCGAGCGGGAGGTTGAATTCAGCAGAACATCAATTGAAAGAGAACGACAACAACTCAAGGTACTTTATTTGCATTGAAATTTAAATATTATTGTTTTACAGACTTTGAAAGAAGCCCTCTTGGCAGAACAAGAAAAAATCACTCTGCATCTAACAGAGGAGAAACTAAAGCTATCAGCTGAAAAGTCTCGACTGGAAGTATCTGCCAAACTAGTTAATAATTATGAAGTGGAAAAAGTCAAGACTGAAGCTGAAACTGCCATACAAGTAGCTAAAGAGTTGACGGAGAAGTTGAATATTGAAAGGAACTTTGTGCAAAGACAGAAGATGGAGTTGGATAGTCTCAGGTTGATTATCTTGTGTTTTAATTTATCCTAATCTAGTCTTGACAGAAACTCACTTCTGGAGAAAGAAAGAGATCTGACGGAAAAGGAAGACTCGTTGGAACAAACAAAGCGCAATATCCAATATAAAACCAACGAGGATAGAAGAGTCATCCAGGAAGCACGACTTTTGGAGACACGTTGCAAAGAAAGGCTTGCTGAGCTTCAATCACAAGCAATGTTTTTGTCAAATCGCGAGAAAAAGTTGGCAGAAGAAAAACTAGCCCTGTCCAAGGAAAGGGTTACTTTGTACAGCTCCGCAAAGGATAAACAGAAATGTATGCTGTGCAGGGCTGAGGATGATAATGTGATTCAGCCCAGGAGTGAGATTTTATTGAATCCAGCATATCATGTGAGTTTAGGTAATTTTTTTGAGTTTTATAATGAATTTTTCAGACTACAGACCCTGATTTTGTCAGACTGAGAATGGAAGCTATGGAGGATGAGCTTCAAAGCGAAGTGAGTAAAGAAGATAACACTGGCGCTGATTGATAAATGTGTGATTTTTTGATAAAAATATGTTTTAGAATTATTCTTTGTTTTCTTGTAGAACGAATATTGTTCAAAACCTAGAGTCATCAAAGAAAATAGACCTTACGTGATCAGACAAAGGAGACCAGATCGGTTTCACTATGTCTAATCACGTGTAGTTTGTTTACTTCTATGACTTGGTTTATTTGAATCAACTGTAGTATTAATTATCCTATATCTCTAAATTTTTTTAATTGGACTCTTTCCATAGGACTTCATTCATCGATTTCAATCAGGTCATTCTCAATTTCCTGGTTGCAATCCGATATGCTAATTAATTGATATGAACTACAGGAAGAATTTCTCCTGATAATCATGTATGTTATGCGGACACCTCTCGCGGAGTTCTCTATGATATCCTGAAGAAAATGATATATGAAAAAATATAGATAGTATCTAAGCAAATGAGGATTCTTAAAAACACGCAGACTTGACAAAATATTTATCCAATTAGAGTATATTGGTGTGACATTTTCCTCAACTTTTTTTTGGAATTAGTATTGAATCACAGCAGGGTGGTACACAGGATTCATCAGAATCGGCCAGTTAGAGCGTTTTAAATAATTTGATGGGAAAAAAGAACAAATATTTTGAATAATAATAATAACAGTCTTTATTTGCAAAATTGCTATAAGGGTACAACAATATAAAGGCAAAAAATATCCTAAAATTAACAACAAGAACAATTTAAATAAAATTCTAAAAATCACATGCGCTATAGTATGTATCCAAAACATAGAGTGTATGTACAAGTGAAAGAGGGGGCTGGACGAAGCATATACCACCTACGATAACTCAACAAATACTGATATAAATATAAACAACAATAGTGTAAAATTTAAAATATGTATAACAAATAATTAAGATACATAAATTTTGCAAGGTGATAACATGTTTAAAATTGTAAAGTTGGACCACACAATACTTAAGTCTAATATACAAAAACAAATATACCAAGAGAGTTGCCCGTTATAGATGACAAAATATTAAATATTAATAATATTAATTTTGACAAAATTTGCAAGAATAAAAAATCAGAAAAATTCTATAAAAAAGTTGACTAAATTCTCTACAAAATGTCGCAATAAGATTCATAAAAATCGGTTCATTCGTTCAAAAGTTACATCGTTTTAAAGAATTTTATGGAAAATGTCAAAAAATTTAATATTTTAAATTTTTTCACAATTTGCAGTGAAAAAAAATCACAAATATTCTTGAGAAAAGCTGATTAAATTCCCTACAAAATGGCGCAATATTCATCAAAATCGGACCATTCGTTCAAAAGTTACATCGTTTTGAAGAATTTAATGGAAAATGTCAAAAAAGGAATATTTCAAATTTCGACAAAATTTGCAGGGTTAAAAACTCACAACATTTTTTAAGGAAAGTTGATCAAATTCCCTACAATATTCATCAAAATCGGTCCATTCGTTCAAAAGCTACATCGTTTTAAATTTTTTTATGGAAAATGTCAAAAAATTTAATATTTTAAATTTTTTCAAAATTTGCAGTGATAAAAAATCACAAATATTCTTGAGAAAAGCTGATCAAATTGCCTACAAAATGGCGCAATATTCATCAAAATCGGACCATTCGTTCAAAAGTTACATCGTTTTAAAGAATTTTATGGAAAATGTCAAAAAAGGAATATTTTAAATTTCGACAAAATTTGCAGGGATAAATAATCACAACTTTTTTTAAGGAAAGTAGATCAAATTCCCTACAATATTCATCAAAATCGGTCCATTCGTTCAAAAGTTACATCGTTTTAAAAAAAATTATGGAAAATGTCAAAAAATTTAATATTTTAATTTTTTTCAAATTTTGCAGTGATAAAAAATCACAAAATATTTTTGAGAAAAGCTGATTAAATTCCCTACAAAATGGCGCAATATTCATCAAAATCGGTCCATTCGTTCAAAAGTTACATCGTTTTATAGAATTTTATGGAAAATGTAAAAAAAGGAATATTTTAAATTTCGACAAAATTTGCAGGGATAAATAATCACAACTTTTTTTAAGAAAAGTTGATCAAATTCCCTACAATATTCATCAAAATCGGTCCATTCGTTCAAAAGCTACATCGTTTTGAAGAATGTTATGGAAAATGTCAAAAAATTTAATATTTAAAATTTTTTCAAATTTGCAGTGATGAAAAATCACAAATATTCTTGACAAAAGCTGATTAAATTGCCTACAAAATGGCGCAATATTCATCAAAATCGGACCATTCGTTCAAAAGTTACATCGTTTTAAAGAATTTAATGGAAAATGTCAAAAAAGGAATATTTCAAATTTCGACAAAATTTGCAGGGTTAAAAACTCACAACATTTTTTAAGGAAAGTTGATCAAATTCCCTACAATATTCATCAAAATCGGTCCATTCGTTCAAAAGCTACATCGTTTTAAATTTTTTTATGGAAAATGTCAAAAAATTTAATATTTTAAATTTTTTCAAAATTTGCAGTGATAAAAAATCACAAATATTCTTGAGAAAAGCTGATCAAATTGCCTACAAAATGGCGCAATATTCATCAAAATCGGACCATTCGTTCAAAAGTTACATCGTTTTAAAGAATTTTATGGAAAATGTCAAAAAAGGAATATTTTAAATTTCGACAAAATTTGCAGGGATAAATAATCACAACTTTTTTTAAGGAAAGTAGATCAAATTCCCTACAATATTCATCAAAATCGGTCCATTCGTTCAAAAGTTACATCGTTTTAAAAAAAATTATGGAAAATGTCAAAAAATTTAATATTTTAATTTTTTTCAAATTTTGCAGTGATAAAAAATCACAAAATATTTTTGAGAAAAGCTGATTAAATTCCCTACAAAATGGCGCAATATTCATCAAAATCGGTCCATTCGTTCAAAAGTTACATCGTTTTATAGAATTTTATGGAAAATGTAAAAAAAGGAATATTTTAAATTTCGACAAAATTTGCAGGGATAAATAATCACAACTTTTTTTAAGAAAAGTTGATCAAATTCCCTACAATATTCATCAAAATCGGTCCATTCGTTCAAAAGCTACATCGTTTTGAAGAATGTTATGGAAAATGTCAAAAAATTTAATATTTAAAATTTTTTCAAATTTGCAGTGATGAAAAATCACAAATATTCTTGACAAAAGCTGATTAAATTGCCTACAAAATGGCGCAATATTCATCAAAATCGGACCATTCGTTCAAAAGTTACATCGTTTTAAAGAATTTAATGGAAAATGTCAAAAAAGGAATATTTCAAATTTCGACAAAATTTGCAGGGATAAAAAATCACAAACACTCTTCAAGAAAGTTGATCAAATTCCCCACAAAATTGCGCAATATTGATCAAAATCGGTTCATTCTTTCAAAAATAACATCGTTTTAAAGAATTTTATGGAAAATGTCAAAGAATTGAATATTTTAAATTCCGTCAAAATTTGCAATGATAAAAAATCACAAATATTCTTGAGAAAAGCTGATCAAATTCCCTAGAAAATGGCGCAAAATTCATTAAAATCGGTCCATTCGTTCAAAAGTTACATCGTTTTAAAGAATTTTATGGAAAACGTCAAAAAATTGAATATTTAAAATTTCGACAAAATTTGCAGGGTTAAAAAAATCACAAACATTCTTGAGGAAAGTTGATCAAATTTTATATAATGAAAATGCCAAAAAATTAAATATTTTAAATTCCTGGGAAGATTAACATTATCCATTTACGCGAAACATAAAACATTCACACGTTTTCAATTAATTTTAATGCTTCTATTCAAACACAAAACATAGCAGAGCTGTAAAAGGCCAAGAAACTAAAAAAAAAACTAATAACTTTCTAGATGATAATAAAAAAAATATCCATAAAATAGTTATATTATATGAAGTGGTACAGGAAAAGGCTGTAGATTACACCTTACATATCCGCCTCTCCCGAGGCAAATTCATCCCACAATGGTAATTTTTCAAAACCTCCATCTATGGAAAATTGCATACATCAAAAAACAACCGTTGCAATCCTGCACCTGCCCTTTTGCTCTAGTTTCCACAGCCCCAAACCCTATTCTCTTTCCGTTTCCTCATCATTTCTAACTCCGAGCAGGCCAGACTTCAATCCATTTGACCCATGATCTTAAAAGGACTTGGTACGTATAATTTTACATTACATAACTGACTCTTTTGTTATATAGCCACCTTAGGCGAAAACCGTTTTCGATCGACCGGTTTTGTCCAAGCCTTATGGCATGTACAGGGTGTATTCGAAGTTGTTTATTCTTAACTTATTAATTAAAAATAACGTAATAATCCAATTCTCAATAGGCAAACGATGAAAAATTTGACAAGATAAAAATTCTATGAACAATCATCATTATTGATTTATTGAAGAGTCATCAATGTTACGAAATCTTCCAATGAATTGATTCATTCAAGGCACCAGTTTGTTGACTCACTCTGTACTCAAAAATTGTTCTTCGTTGATTGAAGTGTGTAGAGGAGTGACGCCCACATGATCATTTTATTTTCATTGCTTGTTATGTACGCATTTGTTCATATCTAGCTTGATGGATGTATGGTGATAATGTTTATGGTCGTTTAATGGTTATAGCTTACATATGCTATCAATAAACATTTTCCGTATTAGGTTTGTTTTAATATGCGGAATATTTTTTTTATATGCATGTTTGCATGCATGGGAAATATTTTATTTTTCTTTGTTAGAGTTATCCATGTATTTTATTCACAGATACCACAAGGTATGGCTTAAATTTCCAATTCGCTAGGGCGTTCGGCTACGTTCGGTAGTAAAGTATTTTTCGGGTAGTTTCGCCATAAGGGCAACTGTTAGTTACTCCAGCCAGCATATTGGGTGTATTTTGAAATTAAATTATTGATCATTTACGAGTAAAACAATCATTGAATTAGGTAAAACTATTTATTTTCAGAAATATGTTTCGAAACGACAGACGATTTTGAAGACTCCAAATAACAAACATCTCCTCTACACACTTCAATATCCAACTTCATCAACCTATCCTTTTTCCTCTCACAGAAGGAATAGCAAAACCCACGCCAAACAAGGAGCAAGAAATATACACTTTATCCAGTATTGAAGAGCGGACGGTTGTGAGAAGGTCGTGCAGCGATCAGAGAAAATATTTCGAATTTTTGAAGCCAAAAAGTCAGTGAATTTTTTTTAAGCAACCATGGCAACTAATCGTGCAACGAAAAGTGGATTCGCAGCTGAAGCACAAAGAAAAGTAAGTAAAAAAAAGTAGATTAGCAATTTTTTTTACCGGCGTTTTTGGTCGAGTGTAGACAGAAGTAGTATTTGGTTATCAATGGGGAATTTTGGTTTGTTTAAATTATGTTCTAGAATATTATTTTTTTGGAATTTGTAGTTTTGTTTATATTGTTTTTCATTTAAATCTGATGGTTATGTCTTTGAAACTTGTTCTTTCACTCCTTCGCCCCTCCATCATTTGATCAAGATCTTTTATTGAAGAAACACCTGCTTCCTCGTTCAATCGCTCTAAAGATCTATTCGATGAGGAAGCAGAGGGTTTTCCTCATTTCTAACGAATAACGTGACTTTCGAAATACTTTAAAAAAAAATAGTTTTCTTCTTATATTCATATTTCATCGTGATAAGTTTTTTATTTTTCTTGACAATACGTGTTGGTCCCTCTTTTCTTTTTTTTGTGTTGTGCCGTCTTCTTTCTTCACTCAATATGTAAATCTTGAGGATGTTGCAACATTTGCGATCTACATACTCACCTTTAAATTACAATATTCACTCTTACACCAAGGGAAGGGACGTTATCGATAAAACTATCGATAAATACGCTGTGGTATTATCGATATGCAAATTGCAAACCTCTCTATAGTAACTCGTTACTTGATTAACTTGTCCTCAACCACTCACTTTCTAATTAACAAAGTGCAAACCTCGTCGGCCCTTCCAGCCTTAATATCCGGTCTCAAGAATCTTTATTCACTTTTTATGTTCGGGAAAACAGAACCCGCATAGGAAAAACTATGTTTTGTTGATGACTTGATGAATTCACGTCATCGCGCTTGTTTTGTTTAATTGGAAAAATAATTAGGTCACCACTATCATTAATTTGTGCATGGAGAGGGTTTCTTTTGTATTGTGAACTAGAACTTGAATGTCTGACTTTCTGTTTTGAATTTTCCTGCAGAATTATATTCCGAAGAAAAATGAGAGATTTTTTGACAACCTTTGAGACATTCCAACAGCAGTTTCAATCAGCCTAAACCTCCAAAAATATAAAAAAAAAATAATATCTCGAACACTAACAACATTTCGAAAAATTCCAAGGAATATCCTAAAAAATATGTTGAGACTCAAATATTTCTATTTTTAGATTTTAGATATACATTTTGAAAAAAAAATCGAATTAATTCAATTTTGATAAAAAATCATAAGAATGAAAACAAGCTAAAAGCTCTCTTAGTGAAAAATTTTTGATATAGTATTTGAACGATATAAAAACCCATTTTGTTTTTTTTTTTATTAAAGTACTGTTATAACAGTTTTATTTCATTTCATACTGTACCGTAAAGTTTCTTCAGAGACTGTAATAGGAATTCACTCAACTACTCCGCTAAATGACACTTTGCGTCATGAAAACCTGTGAAATTCCATTGGCAGCATGGTTAGGCTGGCGCCATCTCATGGTTTTAGTTAATAACTTGACATAAAATAAAATGTTGGTAACGTGAGTGACCTATCTAGATTTTCTAGGTGGAAGCATGGTATTACTGGCGCCATCTCTTGATTTAATTAATAACTTGACATTAATGTTGCTTACATAAGTGCAGTGCCCACCAATGTTCTCGTCACGCTAACATAAGTAACCTATCTATCTATCTCGTATGTCACCTAAGTAGTGACATGGTTTGGTTGGCGCCATCTCATGGTAAGAATGTGAGTCGGACTGCCACTCTCAACTCTCAACTCTCTTGAACCGATTAAAAAAAGTTGTCACAGTATGAAACAAAACAATCAAGCAAAACTCGTCTAGAAATTCATAAGCATCTTGACATGTAATTTAAAAAGCCATTTACCGTCTTAGCATAATCTCAATATAAAATGGTAATGTGAAGAACACTATTAAGTGTCCTTAAATACCCATGACGAAATTAGAAAAAATAAATTCAATATTGATTATAAATATTTCAATTTTTCTTCATTTGAGAGTCTTATTGGGAATTCGAAAAGTTTATAAGAATTGAATAGCTTGTAAAAAATAACATTTTTGAGATAATTTTATAGAGTACATCAGAAAAAACTCTTGATCGTTTTAGAGCATTAATTTTGTAAAATGAAAAATTCAAGCTTGTACAAAAGATAGTTTCCAAAGTTAATTATAGCACCCATTTTTCTCAAGAATTGATGTATTATATTTTATTCTAGATATTTTGTTTTTTAGAAAATTTTCGACTTTTTTACTATAAAAAGTATCTGCTATACTTTTTTATTTTTAGTTCTGCATTATTTTTCACAAGTTTATATTTTTGATTTTTATTAACATTAACGCAATTAGATCCCAAAAAAATAAAAGGAAATGGTGCAAAGTGAATTTTATTTTGAACTTTTATCATCCTCTTGTTATCTTTTTTACTTTTTAGTTTTTCCTCATGATAATTTTAGTTCAAGTATTGTTGAGTCTTGAAAATAAAAATTAACAGCAAATATCTTCTTCAATATATAAAGGATACAGTATAAGAAAACATCAAAAATGAAGAATTTTATATCATACAGACACAGAGAAGAATGAAAATGAAAAAGATTTTAAAAAAAGTTCAATTGATAATAATTTAATGGACAAAAAACACAATTCCATAATTTCTTATTGAAAATTAGATAAGTCGTGAAAAATGGAATAATAAAAACTACAAAGTTTAAAAGAAAAATTACTTTATAATGATCTTTAAACTATATTTTTATTTTATTTTTAAAGCAAATTTCTGATGTTCTCTGATCATTAAGACACCGAAATACTGCTCCGTTTCATTTCAATCACTTTGCTAATTTTTTATCAATCGAGGGAAATGAATATATGTATGTATTTGAAAAAATCAAATATTTTTAATATCGTCAAAATTTCAAGTCAAAAAATTCATCAAGAAAGTAGATCAAATTCTTTACAAAATAACCCAATATTCATTGAAATCGACAAATCCAATAAAAAGCTGTGCCGTTTTAGAAAAATTAGTTTTTTTTATTTTCAAAAAAAGTTTGGAATTTGAAGATTATTCCATGTTTTTCTTCCTATTTTTTTGAGAGAAGCATGTAACTTTATGTGTTTTTTTTTTTGGGATTGTCGGTGAAATTTGGAATAAAAAAGTTGAAAAATTTGAATTGTGACTGAAATTACAAAATTAAAAAAAAAACACAAAAACTTAGGAGTAATCAAGATCAAATGACGCAAGATTCATTGAAATTGGTTGATTTGTTCAAAAGTTACAGCGTTTTGAAATATTGGCAAAAATTAAAAATGAAAAGTTGCAAGAGATGAAAAAAATCATCAACACTCAACTTACTTTTTTTGTTAGTTAATTTTTTTTTGCCTCCATTGGCGGTCAGTTAATCGATGATAATAACCAATACATAATATATTTTACAAAATATCAAGAAAAATATTCAAAAATCAGAAAGGAGAGATAAATAATAAAATATTACAAAACTTTTTAAACAAACACACGCAATAACCATTTAGATTATTGCGAAAACTTTTAAGTTTTAAATTGTCTGAATAATAATCAATTTTTTAAGTCAAAACTCACATGAAACTATGAAAAAGAAAAATACCTACGGAAGAATCTTGAAACGTCTTTCAACTTTTTGAGAAAATGGAAAATAAGTTTCCTTCAAATAAAGTTCGTTTTTATAACAGAACCGCCTTTAGACTCTACAGGGTGAACCAGCATTAAACCGACTTTGACTCCCTTATATTCTGCTGAGATTTGACGGTTCAACTTTGGTTCACCCTGTATAAAAGCTTCATTGTTCATCAAAACATATCTACCTGCACCGGAAATTTGACACTACTTGACCCTTTTGGCTTATAAAACACGTAAAAGGTTTTATTAGTTTGCCTTTCAAGCTTTTGAGTGGCCTTTAAAAATGGAAGTCGTTACTTCCGGACTCCAAACGGTCGTTTTCCTGCCGATCGCTAAAAAAAATGGTTGGGTCAATGTAAATTTACTACGTACTTACCGAAGTGAAAGTAGCCTTTGGCAGCCTCCCATGAGTTTAATGAGTCAGATTGATAGAAATATACTATAAGGTGAAAGTTGAAGGGTTAATGTGAAACGAATAATACAAAAAGCAAAAATTATTTTACCCAGCACACATCAACATGCAGTCTCAGCAATTTCACCAGTTACATAAACAAAAACCAAATCAGTCTACATACAATAAACATGAGCCCCCCTTTTGCAAAGGGCTGTAATAAACTGAACAGTATTTAATTCATTATGTACAGTATAATATCACAAGCAGTCAGTATAATATTTTAGAAGACTCAGTATTTCTGTCAAAAATGGTAAGTAAAAATGGAATTTTTGAGCAGTAAAAGTACTATTTGGCCGGTATTTCTATGTTCACTATTGTGATTCTAATGGTCAGTAAAAATTTATGAAATGTCAGTATGACTTAGCTGGTAATAATTCCACAAATGTACAGTAAGAAATAATAAATGGCCAGTAATAATTTTAACTAACTCAAATTAACCCAAACTTGATACACATAATACCAATACAGAACACGTCAATTATGATATACAGGGTCGCTGATATGTATGACAGTAACAGTCGATTATTGGCTAAAGTATAAGAGTTACCAGAAAAAGTTGAATACAAAAGTATAGGGTTTTTAGATATCCATCAACTGGTGATAATTTGAAGTATACAGGGTCGGTCATAAAGTCGTGGCACATCAAAGTTGCATTTTTTTAAATGGAAGCCCCTGTATTTTAATTGATATTTTAATTCTTTCTTCAATTTGGAACAAAAATTGTCATATAACTAATGTTCCTAGATTCAACCGTTATCGAGATATCGCGTCTTAAAAATAGCATTTTTGCACCTTTGACATGCTATAAAACTCAAACTATACAAGTTAGAGAAAAATGGTCTGCAGTTTTCTATCTTGACTTTTCAAGAGCTATTTTGTCATTTGAATAGCAGGTACCGTCAACTGTCAACTTTTTTTGACACATTTTGACATTTTTACACAAGAATGAATTTAATCTCCTTGAATAGTTTGAGTTTTATAGCATGTCAAAGGTGCAAAAATGCCATTTTCAAGACGCGATATCTTGATAACGGTTGAATCTAGAAACATTAGTTGTATGACAATTTTTGTTCCAAATTGAAGAAAGAATTGAAATATCAATTAAAATACAGGGGCTTCCATTTGAAAAAATGCAACTTTGATGTGCCACGACTTTATGACCGACCCTGTATACTTCAAATTATCACCAGTTAATGGATATCTAAAAACCCTATAACTTTTGTGTTCAACTTTTTCTGGTAGCTCTTATACTTTAGCCAATAATCGACTGTTGCCATACATATCAGCGACCCTGTATAATAATAATTGTAATGTTAACCTAGTGCTAACCAACCAGCCGCTGCATATTTTTCATCAATTTCTATTACCAACACAAACTGACCCTAACTAACCCAAACTAAATCCGCCTCTCAAAGGAACCTATCTGACTACTTCATCATGACATAAAGGCAGAGTGTTTTCTCTTTACTAAGTTGTGTTTCGTTCCGTTGTAAAAATGTTTGTATTTATACGAAATAAAATATATGACCAACCATTCATTATTTTACTGTCGTTTTATTAATTTTATGGACTGTCCATTATTTTCACCAGGCATTTACTAATTTATTTGATCGTTTTTTTATGATACAGACTCTTGATTATATCTACCATTTATTATTTTTACTGACCACTTCTTTATGTTACTGACCCTTCATTATTTTTACTGAACATTTCTTTATATTACTAACCGTTAATTATTTCAACCGACCATTTATTATTATACTGACCATTTATTATTTTTACTGACCACTTCTTTATGTTACTGACCCTTCATTATTTCAACCGACCATTTATTATCATACTGACCATTTATTATCATACTGACCATTTATTATCATACTGACCAAGGAAAATAAAATAATGGCAAAGAGTACTGTCCATAAAATTGAAATACTGACCATTTAATTTGTTGCCTTTTGCAAACCTCACCATATTCTGGCCATTTTTGGTAATAAATTGGTTTAATCTTGACACACATACCAAAGTAGGGGGGGGCAGGGTTGACTCAGAGCTAACCCGTTTGGAAATTGGCAGTTTGCAAGTTAGTATTTTGCGGGTTTCTTTCGGTTCAAGTGCATAAAAAAAGTGAAAAATGGCTGCTGAAGTTTGCCGAGCTACTAAGAGCGGGTTGGCTGCTGAGACTCAAAGAAGAGTGAGTCAAGAATAGAAAATAATATATTCAATTTCTTTTTTAAAAGTTTCAATTTTCGTGAACATAACCAGCTTTTAGTGTGAGTTATATTTCAGTGATAATGTTGCTATCTAATATATCTATATTAATTAATTCAATTAATTACCCATAAACTCAACAAACCACCCAACTGTTCAAACATTTATTAGTTCTCCGAATCAAATGACCCAGATAATCATAATCCCCTTAAATTAATATTCCATCATACCCACCTACAGTATACATGTATGTAACATACTGATTAGATATAACGTAACATTAATTTGCGGATTATCATTTCGGTCACATATTTGAACATAACATTCTTATTTCCTTTGACAAAGAATCTATAGGAAATTCATTAGAATACATTTGAATAGTATTTTTTTTTTAATTGGGTGGAGTTGCAGGAAGAAGTTGGTTTAAATTGATAAGATTAGTCAATCAATTCTGAAAAGCCCAAACACTTGAACAAATTTGAACTGTTGTTCAGAGAACTTGAATGTTTAAACAATGATCTCATTGGATATTTTTTAGGAGTAACGTATTTTTGTTAATCATTGCTCATTACCATTGCGAATTATTGGCTTGGAAAGTTGTAAGTCACTTGATAATGATTTTTTTTTAAATTTTATGGTTTATCGTTAGGTTCGCTTTTTATTGAAAATTCATGAATAAAGTAGATCAAATTTCGTTTTAAAAGAAGTGTTTTCATTTTTCAAAAAAAAAGGGATTTGGAGATTTTTCCATTTTTGTTTGTATACAACTTTCTCTTGTTTTTCGATTGTCGGAAAAAAACCCATCTTAAAGAAATTGAGCGCTCATTTATGTGAAATACAAAAGTTGAAAAATTTGAATTGTGTCTGAAAATCTCGAAGAAACTAGATCAAATATTCTTCAAAATTACGCAAGATTCATTGAAATCGGTCAACACGTTCAAAAGTTACAGCGTCTTGAAAAATTGTTAATGATGACAAGTTGCAAGAGATAAAAAAATCATCAACCTTTACTGAACCAACTTTTATCCGTTAATTTTAATCTGGAAAGTTGTCAGCGAAGTTGTCAGCCAGTTGATAAAAACTTTTCACATATTAATAAATTTTTTGATTTCATAGTTTTTAGGTTATTGTTAATTTTGATTTTTATTATAGATTTGTATAGATATGCTGTTTTCTAGTACTTTTTTCAATGTGTTTTTGTTTTAATTAGACCCAATAAGTCTAATTTCATGTAATAAAAACCTTTTGTCTATGATTTTCATTAAATGAACTGATTTTATTCACTTCTGACTTATTAAAAATAATTTTATTTTTTTATCGGTGATATTTTGCTGTGTTGAATCTTATTTTAACAAGAGAGAGATTTTTCTTCACATTGAATCCATTTTTCAAATTTATGAGATTTGTTTTTTTTATTGAATGGATCATTATTTTGTACTGTTTACTCTGATTTTTTGTATTTAAAAAGATTATTTCCATTACATTTCTGATTTTTTCAGATTTTTTTGAAGTTATTCATTTCTCTATTCAAGAAATCCTTTTGCTGTTTTTTTTATTGTATAGATCACTTCTTTCCTATTTTTTTTTTGTTGTAACTAATCCACATGTTTTCCTTCATACCTAACAACTTTTTTGGTTATTGGACTTTTTGCTATAAATTAATTTTGCATTTTATAAAACGGTTTTCGATTTTCACTTTCAAATCAAATCAACTTGGGTAAATACTTTTTCGGTGATTTTTGCAGTGCGTATTATTTTTTATCGTAAAAAAGAAACACATAATTTCAAAAAATAAGTGTTGAATGTTTTATCAAAATAAATCTCCAAATCCAACATGTTATACTACATCGAGATAACCATGCAACAAAATGTAATACCTACACATGTTATCGAACCCATTATAATTGTAAATCAAAGAACCAGTTAAAATGAGAAAAACAAATACGAGGCCAAGGTTTCCGAAGAGATCTTGGTACTGTATATGGTACTGTGCAGATTCAGCCGGTTGTTTATTTATGGGGTTTTTTTGACTACTTGAACACCTTGTAACATAAGTGGTGTCATTTAGGCACCATGCGAGTCTATATTTAATACTAATTAGAGCTGATTTAACAGCTAAATATTTGGACAGTGAGTTGGGTCTTAAAAGCATGGGAGTAACCACCTCGAACCAAATGATCATTATTGGAGGAAAGGAGTCTTGAGTAAAAATTCCTGGATTGAGAGGAAAAACACCAATTTAGGATAAGATATGATGAAGACAAATTTCTGTCCCTTTCTTTTTTTAAATTCTTCAATAATATGATTCTGATGCAATTAATCAAAATATGTTTTGCATTCACAGCTGTGTTCATGGTCATATTTCGATAACTGCGCGTGATAAACACTGTTCAATGTTTAAAAACGAATTAGTTTTCAACGACAATTAACCGTGCAAACACCAAGTCTGTGAAATGTATCACATCCGGCAGAACCCGATCTCAAAATTCAAAATAAGCTGCGTGGCAAAAATCTTGCAGAGATTGCGAAATTTTGGTTGATGTTTCACGACTGAAATTTCAAAATATTTTTTTTTAATCTAAATAAATATGCATGTTCAAAGCTACGGATCACTCAAAAATCTTTATTACAACCAAATTATAAAGAATTTTATCCCAAACGACATTCTATTGAAGCATTTTTCCATAAAAAAGTGTCGTTTTTGAATTATTTTAAATAGCGTTATTTTCGACTTGAAGTGAACCAAATATCTCCAAAAATACGCATCTCACATAAAAGATTATGGGAACAAATCTATAGAAAATTGAATTTCAAACAACTTTCTATGGAATCATTTTTTCATAAAAAGTACCGCTTTTGAATAATTTCAAATTTAGTGATTGTTGATTCTATTTCCGTTCTTGTGCAAAGTGAACTATTTTCCCAAATATCTCCAAAACTACGAATAATACAGAAAATTTTATTTCAATAAAATTATAAAAAATTTAATTCTTAACAACATTCTATTGAATCATTTTTTCATAAAAAGTACTGCTTTTGGATTATTTTGAATTTATTGATTGAGTATTTTTGTTGTGTGCAAAGTGAACTATTTTTCCAAAATCTCCAGAACTACGAATTATACAGAAAAGTTTATTCGAACAAAATTATAAAAAAATTAATTCTTAACAACATTCTATTGAAGCATTTTTCCATAAAAAAGTGTCGTTTTTGAATTATTTTAAATTGCGATATTTTCGACTTGAAGTGAACCAAATATCTCCAAAAATACGCATCACACATAAAAGATTATGTGAACAAAGTTATATAGGATTTAATTTCAAACAACTCTCTATGGAATCATTTTTTCACAAAAAGTACCGCTTTTGAATAATTTCGAATTTAGTGATTGTTGATTCTATTTCCGTTCTTGTGCAAAGTAAAATATTTTCCCAAATATCTCCAAAACTACGGATAATACAGAAAAGTTTATCCGAACAAAATTATGGAGAATCTATTTCCAAACAACATTCTATTCAATCATTTTTTCATAAAAAGTACCGCTTTTGGATTATTTTGAATTTATTGATTGTTGAGTCTATTTTTGTTGTGTGCAAAGTGAACTATTTTTCCAAAATCTCCAGAACTACGAATTATACAGAAAAGTTTATTCGAACAAAGTTATAAAAAAATTAATTCTTAACAACATTCTATTGAATCATTTTTTCATGAAAAGTACCGCTTTTGAATTATTTTGAATTTGGTGATTGTTGAGTCAATTTTTGTTGCGTGCAAAGTGAACTATTTTCCCAAATATCTCCAAAACTACGAATAATACAGTAAAGTTTATCCGAACAAAATTATGGAGAATCTAATTCCAAACAACATTCTATTCAATCATTTTTTCATAAAAAGTACCGCTTTTGGATTATTTTGAATTTATTGATTGTTGAGTCTATTTTTGTTGTGTGCAAAGTGAACTATTTTTCCAAAATCTCCAGAACTACGAATTATACAGAAAAGTTTATTCGAACAAAGTTATAAAAAAATTAATTCTTAACAACATTCTATTGAATCATTTTTTCATGAAAAGTACCGCTTTTGAATTATTTTGAATTTGGTGATTGTTGAGTCAATTTTTGTTGCGTGCAAAGTGAACTATTTTCCCAAATATCTCCAAAACTACGAATAATACAGAAAAGTTTATCCGAACAAAATTATGGAGAATCTAATTCCAAACAACATTCTTTTGAATCATTTTTTCATAAAAAGTACCGCTTTTGGATTATTTTGAATTTATTGATTGTTGAGTCTATTTTTGTTGTGTGCTTATTGAACTATTTTTCCAAAATCTCCAGAACTACGAATTATACAGAGAAGTTTATTCGAACAAAATTATAAAAAAATTGATTCTTAACAACACTCTATTGAATAATTTTTTCATAAAAAGTACCTCTTTTGAATTATTTTGAATTTGGTGATTGTTGAGTCAATTTTTGTTGCGTGCAAAGTGAACTATTTTCCCAAATATCTCCAAAACTACGAATAACACAGAAAAGTTTATCCGAACAAAATTATGGAGAATCTAATTCCAAACAACATTCTTTTGAATCATTTTTTCATAAAAAGTACCGCTTTTGGATTATTTTGAATTTATTGATTGTTGAGTCTATTTTTGTTGTGTGCTTATTGAACTATTTTTCCAAAATCACCAGAACTACGAATTATACAGAGAAGTTTATTCGAACAAAATTATAAAAAAATTGATTCTTAACAACATTCTATTGAATAATTTTTTCATAAAAAGTACCTCTTTTGAATTATTTTGAATTTGGTGATTGTTAAGTCAATTTTTGTTGCGTGCAAAGTGAACTATTTTCCCAAATATCTCCAAAACTACGAATAACACAGAAAAGTTTATCCGAACAAAATTATGGAGAATCTAATTCCAAACAACATTCTATTGAATCATTTTTTCATAAAAAGTACCGCTTTTGAATTACTTTGAATTTGGTGATTGTTGAGTCAATTTTTATTGCGTGCAAAGTGAACTATTTTCCCAAATATCTCCAAAACTACGAATAATACAGTAAAGTTTATCCGAACAAAATTATGGAGAATCTAATTCCAAACAACATTCTATTGAATCATTTTTTCATAAAAAGTACCGCTTTTGAATTATTTTGAATTTGGTGATTGTTGAGTCAATTTTTGTTGCGTGCAAAGTGAACTATTTTCCCAAATATCTCCAAAACTACGAATAACACAGAAAAGTTTATCCGAACAAAATTATGGAGAATCTAATTCCAAACAACATTCTATTGAATCATTTTTTCATAAAAAGTACCGCTTTTGGATTATTTTGAATTTGGTGATTGTTGAGTCAATTTTTATTGCGTGCAAAGTGAACTATTTTCCCAAATATCTCCAAAACTACGAATAAGACAGTAAAGTTTATCCGAACAAAATTATGGAGAATCTAATTCCAAACAACATTCTATTGAATCATTTTTTCATAAAAAGTACCGCTTTTGGATTATTTTGAATTTGGTGATTGTTGAGTCAATTTTTGTTGCGTGCAAAGTGAACTTTTTTCCCAAATATCTCCAAAACTACGAATAATACAGAAAAGTTTATCCGAACAAAATTATGGAGAATCTAATTTCAAACAACATTCTATTAGATCATTTTTTCATAAAAAGTACCGCTTTTGGATTATTTTGAATTTATTGATTGTTGAGTCTATTTTTGTTGTGTGCTTAGTGAACTATTTTCCCAAATATCTCCAAAACTACGAATAAGACAGTAAAGTTTATCCGAACAAAATTATGGAGAATCTAATTCCAAACAACATTCTATTGAATCATTTTTTCATAAAAAGTACCGCTTTTGGATTATTTTGAATTTATTGATTGTTGAGTCAATTTTTGTTGCGTGCAAAGTGAACTATTTTCCCAAACATCTCCAAAACTACGAATAATACAGAAAAGTTTATTCGAACAAAATTATAAAAAATTTGATTCTTGACAACATTCTATTGAATCATTTTTTCATTAAAAGTACCGCTTGAATTATTTTGAATTTATTGATTGTAGAGTCTATTTTTGTTGTGTGCAAAGAGAACTGTTTTTGAAAATATCTCCAAAACTATGAATTATACAGAAAAGTTTATTGGAACAAAATTATAAAAAAATCAATTCCAAACAACATTCTTCTGAATCATTTTTTCATAAAAAGTACCGCTTTTGAATTATTTTGACTTTAGTGATTGTTGACTTTATTTCCATTGTTGTTCAATGTGAACTATTTTTCCAAATACAAAGATCAATTATTATTTTATGATTTTGAAAATTCCTGTGAACATTACACTTGCAAATATGCAATTACACAATAACCTACATCAGATCGCTACGTGACTTTAACAAAAATATTCTGTTTTCAATGATTGGCCTGTCACAAATGTTTAATAAAAACTGATAAGCTTCAATAGCATTCTTAAAAATACCAATGACCTCATAGCGATATCATTTATTTTATTTTTGTTCACAATACAAATAATTTTTATTTGAGTTTGTAAATTAATGAATTAAATCTTCAACCGACCATAACCGGTCACAATTTCCACACAAATTACCATCCATAAGGCTTCGTATGAATAAGAGTTCCTCCTACAAATGAAGAGCGACACACACTTTTATTAATCTTTTTTAAATTGAATTAAACTGTGTTCAAATAAAACAGATGGCTGGATACCAGAACGGTTTTTTCAAACAGCTTTTACATGACCACAAAAGGAAGGAAGTTTTGCTGAAAATGTTCTCAGATTGTGCAACTAATGGGCTTGATTCTGTGCCTTTTTTGTGGTTTTCAAGACCATATGGTCGGTTGAATTGAGAATTAACGTTTATTGAAATGTCTATGAATTGATCTTCATTGGAGAAAGTCATAATTGTATGTTTAGTTCTAGGCTAATATGATGATTCTTGTCTTTTCTTCTTCTTCTATATTCATAACATACAGACCATGGAAAACAACCCCAAGGCCAGTTTTGGTTTACCATGTCTCATCCATCAGCCAAAAATAAAAACTTGTTTACTGAACCTACCCTACAGGTCTTGTCCTATAAACTCACCCCATTTATATCGATCCGTGTGACCCAATTTTGGCTGGGAGTCTGGATGGCCTGGACCAAGTACACACGTGTATGAATTATTCATGCCAGCTGATGAAAGAAAACATGAAGCTTTGTACATGTTTACATTTTTTTTTCTTTATATATGTTCTTCATTTATTTAGTAATTCATATTGTCAAGTTACGAGAAGATAATCTTGATGATTTTTTCAATATTTCATTCTTCTTTAAAAAAATTATCAATCAAAATATCTCAATAGCCAGGCATAAATCAATAAAATGTCAGACTTGTTGATCATAAAGTACAATTTTTTGTTGACATTCTGTATCCAAGTACCGATAACATACATAAATATTGAATTATCACTATCAATTGCGGCAAATTTCAGTGCCTATATATATTGATTATCCATAATTTTGTCAACATGGTAGGTAAATATGGATTTATAGTAGGTAAACTGGTAGGTTTGATAACATGAAGGTTTTTAACAATGGAAGAAAATTCCAGAAGTTTTGCAAATTGAAAAAAAAAGGGTTTTGGATCTTTCATCAAATTTGCAACACTTTTACATGGTCAATATAAAAAAAATGGATACAAGATCAAATTTGACTCTCCTTAATCAAATAGAATAATGAATAATAAAAAGTGAATCAACAAAGCTATAAAAATGTTGAGAAATGAAAAAGTGACTAGAAACTACCAAATAATGATACCTCTTGCTGCTGTAAATCATTCAAATGAATTAAAATGAAGTTAATTATACTCTATTCAATCATTATTATTGATGATTCACTAGAAAAATGACGTAACGTGCCAGACTAGAATAAATTATTCTTGAAAGATTTCATCGAGGAACCAAAAAATTTGTCTTTGTCTGTGCCGAAGGTCATGTGCAAAACGCAGGCAGACGAATCATGAATTAAAATCAAAAATACCCAGTGGGATACAAATATATTTAAACGGATTTGCATAAAATTGGTCATTGACTGCAACTATTAATTAAAAACATAAATGCCTATTCTAGCCATTTTTTTCTCAGAACATCTGAAATGTGTTTTAAACTTCCTAATTTGAAATACTCGTCTGGTGCATTTCGAGGCGTGGTCGCGGTCTGTCCAGACAGTTATTAACAGTTGCAACACCCACGACCATAAAATTGGTCATTCAAATGGGTTTGAATACAAGAAGTTCGATTTGGATATGGTTTATTGTTCTTGGACACGCACGTGATTAGTGCGTAATCATGACAATGGGTATAAGTTTTTACATTGTCTGTTTTGAAGAAATAATGGACAATGGACATGTCCCACTATACAGGGTGTTCCACTTAAGATGGACTGTCATCACCCAAGATACTGATGTGGTTTAGTTTAATATTCGAAATAAATAGAAAATTATCTTTTCCACCCCACTGGATTTAAAACAATTTTTTCATTATGGAAAAAAGTACAAAATGTTCAAATTCAGTTGCTATGTAAACAAATTGTACTTCTACATGGCAACGAGGCAAAAGTGTTTTTTGACATCCCTCGTAATTTTTATCAAAAGGTCATTATTCTATTGATCCCAGTGGCGCGTGAAAAAGAAACCTTTTTATTTATTTTCTAATATGAGTTGAGTTTTTATGACACACCCTGTAACAATCTTTATCAAAAATGGAACCACAACAACGAGACCCTGTGTATACTTCAATTTCCTTGAAGTCTCGTAGACGGGCATTTTCAGTTTTCAATTTTTTTTTTTAAATGAATCAAGCTTTTATAAGTATTCTTTAACACATCTTCTTGGATTATCAATCATTTCTATTTTTTTTAGTTTTTTCTGTTTTGCTATTTATCAACTTTGTTTGCTTTTTAAGGGTTCAAAATTTGATACCTATTAGACCTTTTTATACGTAGCTAAGTTTCTTTCTAATTAAATTAAAATTAAAAAAACACTTAAATTTATTTGGAGGAATAACAGTATTTACTACTCTATTCACATCCACAGAACACAGGGATACGATTGAAAGGTCACGTGAGATAAACCAACACATGTGATCAGTTCAATCGTTCCGCTATGTCTAATCACATGTGATTTGTTCACTTTTGGTTGTGAATAGAGTGTAGTTAGATTGAACAAAAAAAAAAATAAAAACGAATTTGGAGAATACAAATTATTATTATTATATTTTTTTATTTCTTTCAAAGACTCATCGTATCAGAAATGACAAAGACAACTCGAAAGAAACAAGGTTGACTGGAAACAAATGTATAGGTAATAAAAATTATAGAGACTAAAAAAGCGCCAGTTTCATAATGAGGCTTGAAAGTGAACTTTAAATAAAGATAAAGTTTTACTTCGAGAACACTCAAGTGAGCAGTGATTGGTGAGCTTATACGGGCTTCTATCTAAGTATAAGTGGTACCACTGGTACCAAAATTTAACAGAAAAGCAACATTTTTGAGGTTAGGTTTGTGTTGTGGGGTAGTTTTTGAGTTCAGTTTAGCAATAAACGGAAACAATTTTTAAAAGGACAACAAATTCTCCACAGTCTTGGTGATTATTGAGGTTAGGGAGCCCACTTCAAAGTAGATTAAATAGTCCATTTAAATTGAAGAGACTTTAAAGTAGGTACCTTAAAATTATTACGAAACACCTACATTTTTTAAAATAAACTTCAACCGATTATGATGGCCCTAGAAAAAGTAGTTAAAAACTAAAAAGAAAGGAAATTCAGGATTCAAGAGAAAGATACCCGAAAAAATTAAATAAAAATCAAAAAATATTTTAAGTTAGGAATATAAGAGGAAATAAATTCGGTAAGAATCATCTAAACTTAAAATAGTAATTATTGTAAATAAAAACAAACATTTTTGAAGACGAAGAAAAAAAAACATCCGTTAGACAACCCACAGCTCTATAGACTTTGAAAAAATATCGGATAAACAGGGTGATTTATAATGCATATTATGCACCATTTTTGAGATACAGGTCAACTGGTAATTTTTTTAAATATATTTTTTTCTTACCAATTAAACAAAATTTATTTAAACGTCAGAACAAGTAGTTGGCTTTAAATTTCAAAACAAAAGCTATCTCCTGTCAAAATAACAATTAGTTTGTAGCTACAAAAGGTTTATTATTTGTATTACAAAATTAAAAATGAGTTGTGGATTTTAGAGGGTGAGTTCAATATAGAAACTCTTTTTTATATTTTTGGACGAGCTATCACATCCTGGAGTCCTGCGTATATATTTTGAAGCACCCTGTATAGTAAAATAGTAATATCCACTGGAAAAATCCTGAAAAGGTGATCACACATTTTTTTACTCTGGAAATTAATCAGGAAATTAATTGTAAAAAGTTTTTTTTTCGGAATTTGTAGATGGAATTTTGAAATACATTCTACAAATACGATAGTTTCAGAGTCCATAGAAATTTGGATTTTTAACTATTTTAATATGAATCAATGTTGTACATTTTATATAAAAAATCAGCAGTTAGAACCTAGACCACTGGGGTTGATGATTTACATCATTGATAAAGTTTATTTAGGAATTTTAATAAAAAAAATCACTGATAAAATAAATAAGACAATCAATGGTTTATCTCTGTCCATCCATAGTTTTTCTTGAAAAAAGAAAGGTCAAAAAAGTATTTTTAAGCTGATCACAATTTGAATTGGTCGAGATATCCTCCAGCTTCAGAACAGAACAAAAATTACAAATCTTGTGAAAAAAAACAAAATTTCTTTAAGTGATGAGTAGAGGGAATATCTATTGAACTGAATTCGGGAAGCCCAAGTTTAATAAAAAAAAAAAAAAATGGAAATGGACCGAACATTTCAATACTTTCCAAACATCAACTTACGAATATCATACATTTTTATTCACAGTCTTGAAATTATGACCTATTACCATATACAGGGTGACAAGGTATACTATCACTCCAACGAAGTATTTAAAAAAAAAAAAAAAAAAATGGGTGAAAGAAATCCTCGTCAAAAGACCTGACAGATAGCTCGTTTTGAAGGTCTTCAGTCCGTCATCAAATCCTGTTAGTATGGAGAAGTTTAATTATTTATTGAGTAAAATAAAATTTTGACTACCTTTCATATCAACAGGAATGACAGCAGATACTTGAAACTCGGCAGTTGTGATCAGTGTCGAAAACCCTTCAAAATAAGGTATTACTCGACCCCCTTTCTATTTAAGATTTCAGGGGTGTATCTCACCCAGTCTTAGGGGTTACAGATAAAGGTGGGTTTATAGGTTTTTTTTGTTCACCCTTGAATTTATAGAATCTGTTTTGAGCGTTTTTTGATTTAGTTTTCCGATTTTTTCAATTACTAAAAATAATTTTTTGCAGGTAAATGCCAAATACAGTGAGGAATTGGCACAAGAAAGCTTAGAATGGATCAACGCAGTTACCGGTGAAAATGTGAGCACTGCTGGAGATATGGACAATTTTTATGAGGTGTTGAAGGATGGTACTCTTCTTTGCAAGTGAGTAAATCTATTTTTATTCAAATTAACCATTCATTGTCCTTTTTACACAACTAAATAACATCACGTAATCAATTCAGAAAGAAAAAGGTCGGGTTGTATTGCTTGCCAGATAATAAGGCCAAAAACGTCTAAAATATAAAAAAAAATCTCTATCTGGTGCCACCTGTTGAGGGAATATTCAAGTATCTAAACCTCAGCTATCAGTAGTATATTTGGACGATTTATGTGGTCTAGCAGAAGTTAAAACAGTTAAAATTGCTGGAATATCTCACTGTGAATCGATAAATAAACGGAATCCAGAGGCCAAAGAGGGAATCCTAAGGTCATTGATAATGCCAGAAAATAAACAACATAATTTCCGTTAAAGTAGAGCTTATCTGCGGCCGAGACGGCCATGACCAGTTTTTGTCCGAATGACATCATCAGGCGATTACCGCACACCACAACTGATGGCAAAATCTATCGGCTTATATGGAAAAATGACTCATTCAAGCGCGAAAATGTCGGTGGAATTTTATATCGAGTGTTACATGCTTCGTTAAAGCGGTCAATGAATTAGATGCCATGCGAATTTTTTTTTGTTGGTTTTATCTTGAGGCTTTTATCAAATTTTTATAGATATATTTTTTTAATTTCAATACGTTTACGACTCATCATTAAAAATATCAACTGCCTAACCAGCACAGATCTCAACTGTGTTAATTAGTGGTAATTATTCAAGTCCTGTGCTATTTAGCGCTATTTTGAACCTTTATTAGCGTGTATTTTTTTTTCTAGGTTGGCCAACGCAATTCAAGCAGGTTCAGTAAAAAAAATCAACACCTCAGCCATGGCCTTCAAATGTATGGAAAATATCAACGCCTTCTTGGAAGCAGCCAGAGGTTTTGGAGTTCCAGCACAAGAAACCTTCCAAACTGTTGACTTGTGGGAGAGGCAAAACCTCAACTCTGTTGTAATCTGTTTGCAGAGTTTGGGGAGAAAAGTTAGTCCTCAATAATAAACAATAATTGTTGAGGGATATAATATTAATTGCATGAGTTTTATTATTTATGTTTGTCTGTGTTTTTAACCCATGTCTATGTTGATTTTTGTTAAGAGTATAAGGGAGTAGGTACTAACCAAATACTAATAATTTTTCTCCAAACGTAATTGATTGGTAAAATCTGGAAAGGGATGGAAATTGTGTGTGAATTTCATGGTTTATTAGTATGATTTATTTTTCGAAAAGCTCAAAAAATTAGAATAACTGAGTCTACTTTTAGATTTATAGTTGACTCAGTAGAGTTAAATTCGTAATGTGATGTCTCGTATGGCTAGAATCAACTGTAACTAAACTACTACGCCAGTCAATGACGACATAATTAAATTTGTTGGTTCATTTTTCATGACACGAACTGACTAAACCAATGGTCCTAGAGATAAATTATTATATTGTAGGGTACTTGATCAGCTTCTATCTGGTACCATAATAGTGTCTCTATGTGTTAGACCGTCAAATAATGACATATTTTGCTCGTCGTTGGGATTTTAATATCATTGTTGAGGCATACCAATAGTCTTCGCAATATTGTCCGACCGGTAAATCTTCCTCAACAGCTGGCCGGCTCATGGGAAATTTTTGCCGGGTTCTTAATGATATCATTCATTCTTTAAGCAAAAAAATGCATCAGCAACCAAGTATTAGTTTTTGATCGGTCTGTGATCGTTCGCTTGAATTTTCATTTGTTCCACGCTCAAGAATTAGGCAGGTGCACGATCACATGCCCCCGCAGACATTGTGGTGGAAATGCATAAGACCTGGTCCACTGATGGTTCGTCCCCAGTTACAGGGATTTTTTCTCAGTACTCAGTCATTTTTGCATCTGGTCGCAGGTTCTCCAAGAATGATATTTCTCAACCTCTGTGGTAGAGACAAGGTTGACTTAGGTTATTTCTGTCAATTTTATAAATTATCGTAGAGTGTTCAGCATTCCGTCTTCTCCGTAGATATCCATCAAGATCTTCTCGCCAAGATTTCTCTTCTTCCTGAAGGGAATTTAGATCAAGGAGAATGATCATGAGTGCACCATGAACTGTACAATCTTGTCCGTTTTTGAGAAAACTTATGTGACCGATAGAGACACCATTAGTACCAATTCGAAGCTAATAAGATTCTCTACAATTTCAATCCCAATGACTTTTCTCCAGGATCATTATTCTGCGAAGTACCGACATGGATGGGCATACCGATTTTTTTTTAAATTTCTGAGTGGTTGGTTTAGAATATACAGGGTGTGATAGAACTCGCATTTTTATGGAACTCGAGATGGGGACATACAGCCCTAAAGTGCATTTTTTTTGCAATTTTACAATTCATTCCGTTGCATTGGAAATGTCAATGAAGGCTATCTCGGGAACGGTTAACACTAGAGACTCAAACAAGGTACACTTTTTTTACGTAAAAAAGGCTGAAGAATCGATTTTTTCAATATTCATATCGATGCACCAAACTGGAAAAAAGTTTTGATAATCTAGATAAGCTCGATGTACCGTAGGTGGCGCCCCCCTACTGGTGATATCAGAACCGTTAATGAATTTGGATTTCTCGTCATAAAAAAAAACCCCCATGCGTGATTTCCTATCGCTGTGTCGTCTTGATGAGGAATAATTGACAAAAATTGAAATAAAAAATAAAAGTTTGGCACCCTGTATTTTGAAAACTAAGCACTTTAGGGCTGTATGTCTCCTCTTCTCTGATAAAATGCGTTTTGGAAAAACGGTTTTCTTTCGGGATAAATTTCTATTTTTCCTAAATTCTTGGTAGATTCGAGTTAATAATGTTTATTTGGTTGGTTGTCTTTTCAATGGAAACTTATCTTTGTAATGACGTAGAGCCAACTCTGGACTCTTATTGCTAGTTATACAGGGTGTTTCATCAATATTGCGAAAAAATTCAGGGTGAGTTTTCCCACTTAAAAATAATAAGAAAACTTCATATAAAGGTGTGTCCGGAAATGCTTCGTTATAGAGCTACAGGGTGTTAAAGTTATTATTTTTTTTTCAGTTTTTTTATTTGTTTTTGTTTAAATAATATTTGCATGAAAGTTGTTGATAACATCACACACAAGTCGACTTTTATCTTTTTCACTGAAAATATGAAGCATCAATGCGTAATATGTTATAACTTCCAGCAGGTACCTTCGCCATAATTTCAAAATCCCATGTATTAATTATTTCAAATCCAAATATTTCGAAAATGGTTCCACGTAGCGACTTCTAACACGTATGCCTTTTTTGCATAAAAATAAAGTAGAAATATAATTTTTCACTCAAATATATCATACGGTTACGTCCTAAAAAGTACTGGCTGTACATGTCAGGACAAATGAGTGTAGGTGGCGCCCTCTACAAGTTAGAGCCAAACTGTGATAAAATTCGAATTCCGCATAAAAAGAAACCCTCAAATACCGATTTTTATGGAAATATAGACATTGGTTCGAATATTATTTAGAAAAAACAAAAATAAAAATAAAACTTCAACACCCTGTAGCTCTGTAACGAAGCATTTCCGGACACACCTTTATATGAAGTTTTCTTATTATTTTTAAGTGGGGAAACTCACCCTGAATTTTTTCGCAATATTAATGAAACACCCTGTATAGCATTCCAGCATCTCCATTCTGTCCTCTAAAGTGAACATCTCATAAAGTAAAAACTTTACCGCCTGGTTGACTATTTTTTCTTTGGAATGAAAATTTCTACAATTTGCAGAAAGTGTTTTATTATATTTGCTATGGAGACGATCGCCATCCAATCAACAAAAACCTTGGAGACCAATGAGGTAGAAATTCTCGATGGTGGAGACCAAGGAATACCATGGAGACGATCAAAAGAAGTTTCACAAAAAAAAACAATTTCCTAAAATTTTTTGTCAAGATTAGTTTGAGAACTATTGATTTTTCGACTAGACAACCTTATACAAACTTATATTATTTTTTATGCTTTTTAAGCTAAAAATAATAAAAACGTGGGTTTCCATTTGAAAAAATTGATTTCTCGCCGTTTTCTCTATTTTATTTTCAATATCATTTTTTGAACACCCTGTATAATAATTTTTTAAAATCGCATTAATCACTCATAAAAGTGATCCTTATGAGCAGCTATCACACACCGGATCAAAAGATAAATATGTTTTTCTAGGAGTGTATAGCACATTATACACAAAAGCTGTCCAGAATTTTGCGTAGAATTCAAAAATGTAATGTGTTCCGTTTAAAATAAGCGAGTTGACATCTACTTCCGGTATAACCGGAAGTTTCACAATCTTGAAAATATTTTAGACGAGTTCTTCTCATTGACCTAATGAGGTGGGACACGACGAAGCGGCCACCCTGTACATATTTATCAACACAAATAGAAAGCTTGGACAATTTCTCCTCATTCAGATTGACGTACCGGCCTTCATTTGAGTAGGGGAAGGTAGTGAAAGTGTGATGGTTCAAAGTGGCTATAACTTATTAACGACTTATTCAAATTTAATTTGCAAAAAATAAGTGATCATTGTATTGGTGCTAAACATTTCAACAGAATACTCAAAGATGAAATTTTGAAATGAATAATGGAGAAATCATGATGATTCCAATAACTGTCAAAATAAATCTGAAATCACTAAACTTGCTTTAGCTATCGAAATTTGCACTTATTTCATTTTTTATATTTTTTTTCACTGGTTTGGTTCTTTTTCAATTATTGATAATACCGAACAATAAAAGTTCCAAAAAAATCACAAAAACTCTCAACTCTTTAATCATTAGAAAACAAAAAAAGATATCCAAATGCGATTCTCATGTTTTTTCTTGTAAATTTAATCTACTTTACGATTCTGCTGTCAGAATTATACCAAACCATTTTTCTTTTCTAGCAATTTTACTGGATACTATATTTGAAAGTAATTAAATTTCGAACAAGCCTAAACTCAACAAAATCGGATAAGTCGTTGATAAGTTATAGCACATACTCAAATGAAGGCCGGTACGTCAATAAGCCTTAAACCAAAATGATGCGAAATTGCCCAAGCTCTCCAAATATGTTAATAAAAATGTCATTTCTGGAGAAATTCAGAAGTTCAATTTTCATCTTTCAATTGCGCCCCTAGCGGCAAAATATCGAAGCTCAAAATAACTTTCAGCATTTTCTCGAAGCCACTTTGTTGATATTTTTTTTCTAAACTTTCAATTCCACTGCCATCTATCGTATCAGTACATTACTGTTCCGTATGCATCCAGTTATTTCGTCTGTCTCTCATTGAGGGAGATGAGATAACGGATTAATACATTTCTGTTAAAATAATCAAACTATGTCGTCAGATTATCAAGAGTGTTTTCGAAATTTGTTGCTCTGCAAAAGGTTATCCAAAGTAATTTTCCAGATTTTCGATAAAATAAAAATTAAGTTTTTCTAACTTCGGCTTAGGCGGCTTGCTAACTAAAGTCTGACTATAACTATACCTATAACTACTCAGAATCGCAGAATAACCTTCACAAACTCTAAAAAATAACAAGACTGATAAAACACAACTAATCCACTTCAAAAAAACATAACAACAAAATCAACAATGAAAACATCCCATAACAATTTTATTTCTGTAGTGGCATCACTGCAGCGTTTTAATTGCATCATAAGTCACGTGAAAGTAACTTCAATAATCAGCTATAGTCTTACTTTGACTTAGCTGGATTCCCAAATTTCATCTAATCTTACCAGATGTATTGATTGCTACAATTATTCGAAAATGATCAGTAGATAAGTATGGGATTTATAATAGTAATAAGCATTCATCAAATATTTTATTTTCCAGGTTGGCAAATTTGGAAAACCCAGCATTGGTCCCAAAGAAGCTGAGAAGAATGAGCGTATGTTCTCCGAAGAAAAACTCAAAGCTGGCCAAACCATCATAGGTCTCCAAATGGGCTCCAACAAGGGTGCCAATCAATCCGGTATCAATTTCGGAAATACCAGACATATGTAGATATTGATATAATTTCGATTTAAGTCAATTCATGACAGCCCATTCAGTAAAACTTAGTATTTATTGGGCTTATCGACGTCAATAATGAATTTAAGGGTATTTATGACAATTTTTGACTTTGTATATTCTCTTGATTGCTGCTAGTTTTTCTATTTTTGTGGCATATAATGCTTTTCATTAACATGACATTCCACGATTCGAATATTTCCATTTTTGTCTCTGTTTCTATTATCAGATTTATATATTATATGAAGAATTTTGTATTTATTTTTGTTATTAGATTTAGGGTTTAAGGTGTGCCTACTTTTTCGAAAATTCCGACTATGAAGGATTACGTTGAATCGTATTGTTACAAATTTATATAGAATCTGTATAACTTACCTGTTTCATGTAGGACCAACTCTGTACTAGTAGAATAAACTAGTATTTTTTGTAAGCTTTTTTTTTAATTCACATGTTCTTTGTTATCACGACGATGTGGACTCCGGATCTTTCGAAGCTCTAGCTCAATGTTATGAGCTATGTAGGTAGGTACTCATCACACATGAGATCAGAGAGAAAAACTTTTGAAATGTGTATTATGTATACCAGAGGAGTTTTGTCGGTTGGGTCTCTATCAATTCTCCAAACTTTTGGGGACCCAGAGCAGACTTTTTAATGGTGTGTGATTCTGGCTACCAAGTTGATTTGAAAGTTAAGTATAAGCCGCTTCAAAAATGTTCGATTAAACTTGGGTGCCGATTCTGGAAAGTGTAGGATGTGTTCGATAGATAGATAGATGGTGATCACTCACATCATACTCTATCGAATCGCTATATTCCGGGTTTGTCCGGTCATCATACCGTATTTCATCTAAAATAAGTCCAATGCTATGTTTTCCAAACATTTTGATGTTTAATGTTGACGTCTATGATATTTTTTTGATTAATTTGTTTATCTTTATATCCATCCATTGTATGAACGATGAAAATGATGTCTCCATAATGTTCAGAATGTTTGGTAATTTCTCTAGACATTTGTTTTCTTTGTCTCAATCGACAAGTCTGCCGTTTTCTATCTTCATAAAGAAGAGATCTCGCGAGAACTCATTTGAAAATAAAGTCTCTTACTGACGCCTATTAATGCATTCAAACTGATTTTATAAGAATGAATAAATAAATAAATGAAATCACACCAACAAAAAAAAATGTCAAGAAAATAAATGAATAATTTGAAATTAACTATCAAAATGATTGGCTTCATACGCTAAGCAATACCCTATGCGGTCATAAAACTCATTTGAGGTATTGGTTAGTATTTGAGGGGTAATTGAAACAGCTTCTAAACATATTTGATTTTTTAAAAGTTCTAAATTGAGTAGTTGCTCGACATAAACCCTATTTTTCAGATATCCCCAAAAGAAAAAGTCCACGGTTGACAGGTCAGGAGATCGGGCTGGCCACTCCATACTTCCTCCTCGTCCAATCCACCTGTTTGGAAACGTTTCGTCCAAAAAAGTACGCACCTCCCTGCTATAATGTGGTGGTGGGTGGTGCCCCATCTTGCTGGAACCATATTTAATTCTTGCAATCTTGGTAAAACTCGATGTTGCAATATATCTAAATACTTTGAAAAATTTGAGATGCCCTCAATGAAAAAAGGACCAATGATGTGGCTTCCCAAGATTCCGCCCATACATTTAATTTCTGAGGGTGCTGAGTGTGAAGCACAAGCTCATCCAATGTGGGTTATCACTGCTCCATAACCTACGGTTGACCAGGGGCGGACTAGGGTTTACATTTTATTGCTAACATTTTCAACACCCTGTATGATAAAGACTTGAAAAAAATAAATGTGGATAGCCTGAACCTTAGGCTACAAAAAAAGGACTCCTGTTTATTATCGATAATATGAACCGATTTCGAGAAAAAAACATATTTTTATTAAAAAACATTCGAAAATAGCCATAATGAAGTGCTGTCCTATATTTGCTGTGCTGTCCTATATTTTCCTCGGAATGTTTATGAAAATTAATTTGAAAAAACGATGCAAAATTCGAAAAAACATAGGTTCACATTTTTTTAAATAATTTCCTCAAGGGCACCGCTTCGTCATGGCTATTTTCGATGGCTTTTTCAATAAATATTTGTTTTTTTCTTGAAAAAGGTTTATTTTACCGATAATGATCAAGAGTACCTTTTCGGTAGCCTTAGGTTTAGGCTATCTACATTTATTTTTATCAAGTCTTTATCATACAGGGTGTTGAAAACGTAAGAATTAAAATGTACATGTTCGCCCCTGGTAAACTAAACAAGCTAATTATGTTTAAGGGCAGTATTTTTAAAGGTAATGTTTACTGTTTATCATGATAAATTTTCATCAAATTATATCAAGTGGTTGAAAAGTTATTAAAAAAAAATTGATTTCCAGTCGTGTTTCGGGGCCTGTATCTCCGTAGAGAGGGCCTCTAGGAAAAAAGTTTACGGAAGTTTATCATCTTATTTTTCAATATTCTATCTGAATCCGAGAGATCTTCCACATTTTCCCGGACACCCTGTACATTTTTGTGAATTTTTCGCATTACCTTGTGTTTTGCTGTATATCTAGAACCACCAAATATTAAGTTTGAAAGATTTAGGATCAACCGTTAAAAATTGTCAATAATTCTCTGATGAGTAACGCATTCACCGGTATGTCTACAAAATCCATAGATTGGCTTATCGAACGCAATCAGATTACTCATCAAGTATCAATTTGAGAATCATTGAATGTCCCAATCTTATAAAATAGACATCATAATAGATCAGCTGATGACTGAGATAAAAAATGTTATATTTGTATTAATAAATTTATTTCACATTCCAAGCTACTCTACATCAATAAAAAACATATTGCAAAAATAATTGATGCCGATATAAAATCTATTTCCAAGCCCACCCACAGTAAGTAAACTCATATAGTATCTGTATTGAATTTCATTACGTTCGCCATCAATGTTTTTCAATGAGCCAATCTAGTTAATAAGGGATTTCTGGAATAAAACTCCAATTCTATGTGCCTCAAGGTTAGTTAAGGGACAGTGAAGTTGAGGTGGGATCAAAACCCTTTCCAGTAAATAAAGCTATGGAGTTTCTTTGAGGCAGACGCATAGATTATATTCTTATATAGCACTTTACTTGATTATCTCATCGATTCTATAAAGCTTTTTTGTTAATGAACACTCCTTTTAATGTTATATGCCCAAATAGTAGGGATTGTGCTTTTATTACCCTATAAATAAATGAGTGTGTCTGGAGTTGAGTGAGTCTGGTTGTCGTTCAAACCAAACAAACATCCTAATTAATCATTGCCCAACAAAAGATTCTTATTTGGACATAAATCATCAATTTATACACAGAGCAGCATCATCCATAACCTGGAAAACGTTGTTTTTATAAGGCTTTGAACAAACTAGCCTCCAACCTGCTGTCAAATTTGGGAGCAGAAACACAAGTCACTGAAATCAGGTTTTTCCAACGAAAACAACGTTGACTTCCACCTGGCACCTCTATGAGATTTCTATCGACCTCTAAATTTTGTATGACAAAAACATTGGACGTTGTTGCCACATTGCGGAGTTCCCTTACAATCATAGTATTTACTGCATTATCAAATTGAAATCTTCCAACCTAGTCTATGTCACCCTTACAACCTCTCCAACACTGTCCCATTCCAGAGTTAATTAACACACCCTGGCTCATCCGTTCTTATACAGATCTTTACTGACCTAGTCACCCACAAATTTCCTCCAAACAGGGAAATTAAGTGTGACAACAGCGCTTGCGAGTTTCCCAATGTTTCCCTGCTAGCCAGAAAACACGATTCAGTAGTTCTTGAGCTGCTCGTGTGGCTAAAAGTGGCCCCATTTCTCCCGCCCCTTGGGGGGTATATACACGTTCCCCCCAATTATGGGGAATGGAATGAATAAGGTAGGGTTTAGATTGTTTGTTATTATATTTTAGCACCGATTTTGTTGAGTGGAATTATTCTTTTGTGTTCCTTCAAGTGGTCAATATAGAAACTTGATTATTTTTATTTTTTTTAAATTTCAATAAGTCCTCCGAACTAATCATCTCCATTTATTCGTAACAAAACTTCAAATTATCGTCATTATGTCGAGGACCAGAGGGTCCAAAAATTACTTCTCTAGCACCAACGTTCACTCATTTGGCCCATTCCTTGAGGTTATCCGGAAGAGCTCATGGATAAAAAAAAGTTTCTCTTGAGATAATCTATTCCAGGCTACGACCAGAATAGTAATCTCTAATCCGGCGGCAGTTCCGGAAAGGAAGGACAATTATCCTATTACGCCAACTGTTTTCAAGATTCGCTTTGTTCCTGGAGTGTTTTCTCTGTATTTTCTGTAATGCTGATTATGGTGATGACATTTTCTTACATGGTGCAAAGATCGCATATTTCTGTCGTTAATATTTTGAGGTATAACTGGTGAAAAAATAATACACGGTTATGTTGAAGTTGTCACATTTCAACACAACACATTTGGAGCTGTTATGATCTGGATTCCGTGAAAGTATCAAAATAATTTATACTTCTCAATAAAATTTTTGTTGGACGACAAGTTTTAGCATATTTTATTTATTTTGATGTTTTTATCAAAAGATTGCCACTTTTCGTCGGAGCATTTTTTACAATAACTAAAAGTTGTAAGCAATTTTTCAATCAACAAAAATCCTTTGGCAACCATTCAATGAGAGTTTCATGCATAGTCATGCTAGAAATTGATTTAATAAATGAGAATGACTATGCAAATATTGATCCTTAAATAGCCTCCGCCATTACGTTACAGCATGGTCTTTGATTTCTTCTAAAGGTACACCAATTTCACAGACATTTGGTACCTACATTGGTTTTATTTGTAGAGTTTTTTAATGCGACAGTCACAGACCTCAACACATTTTGCAGCACCCCGTATGTTTTGTCGATGACTAACTTAGGCTCTGATGAGTTTTGTCCTAATTTTCTTCACCTTGGATCATCAATAATTATTGTTGAACCATTTAATTTCTGATCGTAATCACTTCTTGAATTTTCCATAAATACCATTAACAAAACATACAGGGTGATGGGGAAACATTTCGAGAAAACGAGGCACAAAGTTGCCATTCCAAAATTTTACGTTAAAATACACTCTTATAGAAAAAAATCAGTATAACTCAAAAACCATTGGATATTGTTGCGTTCACCTAATACAGCTTTGTACAGTTCATACACCATAAATTCAACTGAACTGAGCTGGAATTATTCCTGAGGACGTCATATGAGTTTTTTTTCAGTAAAGTCATCCAAAATTTCCCATTTTAACGGATGAAGGTTTTGGAGGATTTCTTCATCGGAGACCACTTTCTGGAAATCAAATTTTGTACCCTTGCTGAAATTTCCAAAACATTTTGTGAACTAGCTGGGGAGATATGGGTATTTTGGTAAAATGATACAAAATTTCCTCTCTTAACGGCCTTACGGCACTATAACTCATAACTGGGAGATTTAGAGGATTTCTTCATAGCGGATAACTTGCTGAAATTGAATTTTGTACCTCTGCTGAAATTTCCAAAAAAGTTTTTGAGCCAGTTGGGGAAATATGGATATTTTGGTAAAATGATGAAAACATTTCCTGTCTTAACGGCCTTACGGCACTATAAGTCAAAAACTGGGGATTTTAGAGGATTTATTCATCGGAGATCACTTGCTGGAAATTGAATTTTGTACCTCTGCTGAAATTTCCAAAAAAGTTTTTGAACCAGTTGGGGAAATATGGATATTTTGGTAAAATGATGAAAACATTTCCTGTCTCAACGGCCTTACGGCACTATAACTCAAAACTGGGAGTTTCAGAGGATTTATTCATCGGAGATAACTTTCTGGAAATTGAATTTTGTACCTCTGCTGAAATTTCCAAAAAAGTTTTTGAACCAGTTGGGGAAATATGTATATTTTGGTAAAATGATGAAAACATTTCCTGTCTTAACGGCCTTACGGCACTATAAGTCAAAAACTGGGGATTTTATAGGATTTATTCATCGGAGATAACTTGCTGGAAATTGAATTTTGTACCTCTGCTGAAATTTCCAGAAAAGTTTTTGAACCAGTTGGGGAAATATGGATATTTTGGTAAAATGATGAAAACATTTCCTGTCTCAACGGCCTTACGGCACTATAACTCAAAAACTGGGAGTTTCAGAGGATTTATTCATCGGAGATAACTTTCTGGAAATTGAATTTTGTACCTCTGCTGAAATTTCCAAAAAAGTGTTTGAACCAGTTGGGGAAATATGGGTATTTTGGTAAAATGATGAAAACATTTTCCTGTCTTAACGGCCTTACGGCACTATAACTCAAAAACTGGGAGATTTAGAGGATTTCTTCGTAGCGGATAACTTGCTGGAAATTGAATTTTGTACCTCTGCTGAAATTTCCAAAAAAGTTTTTGAACCAGTTGGGGAAATATGGGTATTTTGGTAAAATGATGAAAATATTTCCTGTCTTAACGGCCTTACGGCACTATAACTCAAAAACTGGGAGATTTAGAGGATTTCTTCGTAGCGGATAACTTGCTGGAAATTGAATTTTGTACCTCTGCTGAAATTTCCAAAAAAGTTTTTGAACCAGTTGGGGAGATAAGGGTATTTTGGTAAAATGATGCAAAATTCCCTCTCCTAACGGCCTTACGGTACTATAACTCAAAAACTGGTAGTTTTAGAGGATTTTTTCATGGCAGATAACTTGCTGGAAATTAAATTTTGTACCTCTGCTGAAATTTTCAAAAAAGTTTTTGAACTAGCTGGGGAGATATGTGTATATATCTATATAAGATATCAACTTGATTTTTGGACAGGTGAATTCCACATAAAATTCTCCATAAATATTGTCACGTAAGGTGTTAGACTGGGTCTTCGGCTGGACCCACAACACCTGTCGTGCTCTAGGGAACGTAGCTGGGCTGAACAGTAGAGATACTCCGTATAGGCAACTTCTATTTATTATCGTCCATGCATGGTACATCCCATCTATCCCTACCATAACCCTAGGACGAGCATGTTCTTTGAGGCTGAGAGGGGTTACACTACTCAGGGTGAGAGGGATTACACTACTCACAATGGAGAGTAGTTGGCTAAGCCAACCACTGACCATCATCTCGCTGAACGTGTCTATTTATAGCAACAAAACTGCTCGCTCAGCGATTTCAGCAGTGGCAAATTGGGTAGATTTACACCAAGTATATTTGCCTCCAGTACTATTGTGACAATATCAGGAAAAAATTTACAGGGTGGTGTCGAGAAATTTCAAGAAAACGAGGGACAGATGAGTTGCCATTCCAAAATTTTACGTAAAAATTCACTCTTACAGAAAAAAATCAGTAACTCTATAAATCGGTGAATTCTACATCAAATTCTCCAAGTATACCATTGTGATGGTGAAACATTTTAGAAAACGAAGGTCAAATATTTTTTTTTGAGTCTGAAGGTAGAGCAGACCACCTTAGGCAGTGAAACCTTTCCTGTTGACACTTTTACCTCATTCCTGCAAATTTTCTGTGTGTGTGAGTGTGCTACTCAGGAGCTCTAACTCTTTGCAGGCTTTTTGGTTAACCTATTTATTACCTCTTTTACACTTCATAGCATTTTGTTGTTTAACATAGTTCTGACCAAAGCAGCTTCGAGAAAATAGTCGTCGCTGATCAATTATCCACACCACAGCTTCAATAAGAAGGATCAAGATATATCCCCGAACTCACTAAGCTAACAGAAACTGATTACAAGCGTTCGGTTTGGACGTCAAAACATGATTACTTGCTTGGGTTAGTTCCTTAAGATCTAAGATAGAAACTTTAATTGGCTTGAGGCACCAGGAAGCGACGTTTAAACTTTGAACCCAATATTTTATCTCAAAACATAACTATTGAACGAAAAATGCATAGAGAACCTTACCTCTATGTGAAGACCATTATAGTTCTAGAAATCCAACTTATCATTGTGGTCCCTCTCTTTCCCCAGAAGCAAAACCATTTGTAAGCATTATCGAGAGAAGTGAACGATCACTTTCTACAGTCATATATATTCTGTGAATCGTCACATCGCATGAAAATTATTGATAGTCGTCCGAACAGAGTTCTACTGCCTTAGACCGAGAGAACATATACAATTTTAGGACATCCCTACCCGTTCAGTGATATTTTAACCTAACTTTTCTCAGTGTACGTTTTGTATTTTTTGGTGTTAATTTTTGTAATCTTTGTGTTAACCTGTAAGTTTTAGAAAACGATCTGGATGGAATTGGAGTATGATGTGAGAAATCACCGTTGATAAGTCACTTCTATCACCAGATCGATCACATCCTACACTTTCCAGAATCGGCACCCAGAGAATTAGTCTACCAATAGTTACCTACTAACTCTCATTGCTCTCATAGGTTATAAAGGTCCCTTGTCAAAAGCTGGTCGGGGAGGGAACTTTTTCAATTTTGGAATAACTAGAGTTTATTGAATTTAAATATGATATGTGTCTCTCTTAGTGTCAAACCATTTTCTAAAAATGAGTTTTATTTTAACTGTGAACACGTCAAAATTTATTCTTATATGGGTTACACAGAGCGGCTCTAAAAGGTCCTCTCCCCTCTAACTTTAGAACCGAACGAAATTTAGAAACTCCATTGTGAAACACCAGCTGAAAATGTTAAAATGACAGCTGGGCGCCATTTTAAATGAAAAAATCAAATGGAAAGGGAGGGTCGAGTGATACCTTAATGCTAGGAATGCTAGGAGAGGCTTCAACCTTGGCAGTTGTAATCAAGGTTGAAGGGCCTTCAAAATAAGGTATCACTCGACCCCCCTTTTCCATTTGATTTTTTCATTCACAATGACGCTCAGCTGTCATTTTGACGTTATCAGCTGTCACAACTTTGTCAGAAAATGCAGAACGCCCTCACATATGATGTGTCCAGATTTCGTTCTCATATATCAAACGGTTCAAAAGTTAGAAGGGGTGGGGGCCTTTTTGAGCCGCACTGTATGTGTCTTTTTCGTAAACTTTGTGACACTTTCATAGGTAACTTGCTTGTAATTTTATTTGCTCATAATTAAGTTTAGTTTCTCATTCGTGGAAATGATAAAGCGATAAAAATAAAAGACATTGAAAAAACGTCTTGCGATGTCCTTGTGATTCGTGTTGCCCTCCCCACATTGCAGGAAAAATATTTAAAATAATTTTTTTGAAAGTTATAACATTTGTTTCATAATCGCAGGTATATTCACAGTTGAGTACTCGAAACGCAAAATAATATTTTTGAAATGTCTTGATAAAATCCGCAGTTAATTTCATGAAAACAATACGAGATCTATTGAAAAAAATACTTTTATTTATATTTTTGAAAAATACTTATTGCAAAAACCATAAAACATTTTTAATTTTACAAACTTGACTAAAAAAAAATGGAATGAAATCTTTGTACAGGTTTTTCGGGAAAATGTGGGAAATCTCCCGGATACAAATAGAACATGAAAACAAGAAGGTAATAAGTTTCTATATTTTTTTTTCCTATAGGCCCTCCATTTATTGCTCAATTTTTCAACTCCCTGTATAATAAGGACTTGAAAAAAATAAATTTGGATAGCTTGAACATTAAACTAGAGAAAAGGTACTCTTGTGCATTACCGATATAATGAACCATTTTGGAGAAAAAAAATATTTTTATTAAAAAAAAACTGAAAAGAGCCAAGATGCAGTGGTGTCCTAAATGAAAATATTTGAAAAAATAAAGACCTATGTTTTCCTTGAAATGTTTATAAAAATAAACCTGAAAAAAATGTTAATTTCATTTACATTTTTTCAGATATTCATCGTGGTTTTTTTCGAGGAATTTTTAAATCAATTTTTTTTTCTCGTCGGTTCATTTTATTTAATGAACAAGATTTCTTTTTGTTTTAGTTTAAGGCTCAAGCTATCCAAATTTATTTATTTCAATTATTTATCAAACAGGGTACTGAGAATACTCGCCAGGTTACATACTTCTCATTGAAAATAATAATATCTTGTGGCAATAGAATTAAACTCTTAACACATTTATCAATCTTCTGACAAGCCCATTTCCATTTTCACAGCAGCATCAACGAATAAAAGGAAAACTTCTTGAATGTTATTTGAACCGCAAAATTATTTTTCTCACCAGCGACAGAGAGGCTTGTCAAGTTTCAACGACACTCCCTGAAAAATTATAGAAAAATATATCATTCCCGCTTCTAGGCTTCTATACCGTTTTACCCCAATAAAATTATAAGGGTGCGTTGTTTCATGATAAGGGTGTGGAAATAAAAAAAAGTGTTATTTATGTTAAATATAAATTGGTCATATTATAAAAAAAATATTGGGATTTAACACGGCACACTCTAGAAAGCAGTAAGACATGGGTAAAGATCAGATTTTATTGGACTAGTCACGCTATTTTAATATCACCTGATAAAATTTATTTATTTACTGAAACTATTGATATTCGATAGTAAAGCAATTGCTCGTTTCCAACATGCATTGTTTTGAATGGAATTCAGTTTGAATTATTTTGTGATCAATCCACTTTTCTGCCATCCAACATTATGCAAAACACACAAACTTTGGCAAATTACTTTTCCATGAGGCATAAAGAAACCTGAAATGTTGTCAAGTTGGGTTTCCCAAATAATAATCTATAATGTCGTTTCCTTAATTCGTTTTGTTATTTTTTGATTAAAACTGCGGGAGGTTGTTGGTATGAAATATAACACCGATATTGAACAAAGCGCTCTATTGGAAAATTATGGTTGGGCGAGACAATATCTTTTTAATATTTCGGCTATAAATCCTCTGTAGTCTCTGCAGGTTTATTTGGATTTCGTTTCACTGGTGGTTGAATTATTTATTGATTTTCATTGTAGTTCGTATGGTTTGATGGCAACTGTCACAATTGTCAGTGAATGTCATATTGTCATTATTTGTTGACATTGTTTAATGATATAAAATCCACAAAAACATTGGAAATCCGTTTTTTCGTTAAGTCAGGACATACGTTTTTGAAAGGTTACCGCTTATCGGTATATTAAATTATATATTTTGTTGTAAAACTGGCAGTTTGAAGCACCTTAAACATTAATCTATGGTTTAGTGGGCACCAGACAATAGGGTTCTATCTACCTGCGTTACTGTACCTTTATTTACATATCAAACCAAAACTGCCATACAGAAATTCTCCAGCTGACAGAGGAAGGTGCGCCTTTACTTCCGATAACGCCATTTGCTACTTTCAGTTCCTTTTCAACCGTCGAATTTGGCATTAAACCCGAGATAAATGACCCAATGATTGACGTTTGTTTCAATGGAGAGAAAATTAATTAATTTAGACATGGAGGAAATGGTGTTGAAGAAGGATTTTTTTATTATACCGGCAGGGATTGCGGTTTTTGGAATGAAACAGGCAAGTGAATTTTGATATTGTAAATTCTACGGATAATATTATGTTTATATCAAAAAATAATCAAACTCGTGGTTATCTTCCTCGGATCTTCTACCTATTACCTGAAAAAAAGTCTATTAGTAAACAATAAAACCTATCATCAATATCAAACGTTTTGGAAGCGAATCTGCTTCCGTCGTCAGTGGAACCTAAAAAAAGGTCAATTTATTCAAATTCTAAAAATTTAGTTCCTTTTTGTGTGATTTCACAGTAAAATTGGCTTTTTTGTGTTTATAGCACGAAATGTCACTTTTACTGACATTGAAGTGTATGGTGTTGATTGTTTAACTTTACATACAGTGTGACCCATTTGTTTTGGGAACACCCTGATAAAAAGTTTATTTCTTAACCGATTTGGTTCGTTTTTTTTTTGGATTGTAGAGCTCGAAAAATTGTATATTCTTGGCAAAATGTGACCTTCGCCATTTTGACTTCAAGGCCTACTATGTTAGTTTTTAAGAGCAAAATTTCAGGAAACCATATTAGCGATTTTTCTAGAAAAAATCTGTGTGCGCCACTGGATTCAGCATCTTTTAAAACGGGTCTATACAAATTTTCAACCGAAAATATCAAGTTGAAAAAAATTAAAAATTCGCACTTTAACAATCTTTGATTTTATCAAAACAAATAAAAATGACATAAAACTAAAAATTTGTAACTTCTACCAAACCACCATCAACTTCAATGCATTTATCATTTCTTTTGATAGAATCAAAGATTGTTAAAGTGCGAATTTTTAATTTTTTTCAACTTGATATTTTCGGTTGAAAATTTGTATAGACCCGTTTTAAAGGATGCTGAATCCAGTGGCGCACACAGATTTTTTCTAAAAAAATCGCTAATATGGTTTCCTGAAATTTTGCTCTTAAAAACTAACATAGTAGGCCTTGAAGTCAAAATGGCGAAGGTCACTTTTTGCCAAGAATATACAATTTTTCGAGCTCTACAATCCAAAAAAAAACGAACCAAATCGGTTAAGAAATAAACTTTTTATCAGGGTGTTCCCAAAACAAATGGGTCACACTGTATGTTCAGTATTAATAATTCACTTTTTTGGGCTATGTTCAATTCAAGGTAACCATTACTTACTGCTCTACAGAGCAAGTTGCTTCACATTCATTAGACTTTAACTTCAACATAATATATGCACTTTATTTGAGTTTACGTTTCTTAGAGCATGGTTCCTTTGCTAAAATTTTTGAATTATCCCAATTTATTTTATGATTATTATCAAATGCATGTTGACAAATTCCCGATCTATGAAATTCGCTTTTCCTCATGTATGATTTATGTTCTTCAATTTTTTTTTTAAAGGTCGTGACGTCTCTCCAATGCGTCCAATGTATAGTAAACGCCAAACAAATTTCGATCTACGTCATCGTTGCCACCAAGCTCGTTGTTATGAAGCTTGCTGGTGGCCAAATTTGGTCACCCGCAAATCACATAATAACTCGCTTGGTGGCAATTATGACGTGAATCGAAAGTTGTTTGGCATTTGCTGTAGAATTCATTACATTCATAAGGAATTTTATAAATTCCAATTTTAGTGGACTCATTAATATTATTAGGTTTAGTATTTGTTGAATTAGAGCGGAGTGTGTTATTAGTTGTGAAAATGGTCCGTATATTATATGTTTGACCTAAAATTATTTGTGATAATGATAATTTTTAATCCGAAAAAGATTTTATAAGAGATATATGTATTGTCAAAAAATAATTATCCCATAAATTTTATTGAAAAGTGTTTTGAACAAACTAGACAACGAGAACAGAATATACCTAAACTAATTTAATTATTCCATACATACCTGGAATTTCTCATAAACTGAAACGTTTAGGTCAAACAAATAATATACGGACCATTTTAAAAACTAATATCACTAGACCTAATAATATTAATGAGTCCACTAAAAATCTAATTTATAAAATTCCTTGTGAATGTAATACATTCTACACTGGAGAGACCTCACGACCTTTAAAAAAGAGAATTGAAGAACATAAATCATACATGAAAAAAAGGGAATTTCATAGATCGGGAATTTGTCAATTGATAATTTTGTATAACTCCAGTCTGGTTGTGTAAAACAAGTATAAATATAATTTATTGTAATCTAAAAGAAGATAACCAGTGTGAACAATTTGGATCAATATACTTGGTAAGCCAGAGTTCGATTATTAAATCAAATGAAGAAACCATGAACACCTACGTTTTTACTTTTTTGTCTCCAATATGTCTTCTATCTTCTCGAAATAAACTAACATAAAAAACAACAGGGTATTCATTTTTCAAGTTTGTTAATTTTTCTCTCACCTACATAACCATGATCCCCGTTTGGGATTTTTTTTTTAATGAATAGAACAAAACCACATCTCCTACTACACAATATTCACACTTACTGTATAAGTGATAAGGAAAATATACTCAAAATACAACTGACATGTGGTTGTCACTTGTATAAATAACAGACGTCGGACTAAAATGGTCACGTGATTTTTTTGGCACCATGGCCTTGTCTTTCTCGTAAGCCTCGTAAATGATCCATATTGATGAAGCAACCGACCCATGAAATTCAAGTAAATCAGTTGTCAACTTGTTAATTACCCATGTGACACGATACCCAGGGGCCCAGGGGCATCTACAGACAAAATTTGAAATTCAATTTGAAATGAGTGGAACATTTTTTTTCCCATTTGCCAGACTAATTTTGTTTTCGCATGCCGCAACGTTTCAATTAATGGGTGGAGCTGATTCAATCTGATATTTTGGGCACGATTTTTCGGTTCGCCTTTAACTCGTTTTAGGAAACGCTATTTTTCATCAGACTTTAATTGGATTAGTTCATGGTTTTTTAGATTATGTATCAAAGTTGTTTTTCTTACATAAATAATGTTTACTCAAATCTCGATATTTTCGAAACGGAAAGAGATCTTCGGAGGGTCCTTGACTAATTCTCCGAGAACACGTACATGGTTCTAGCCAATGATCTAATAACTATAGATAAAACATAGCGAAATAAACATGGGGACAACATCGAACTGTTTATTTGGGTGCTCTTGGGTGCAGAGTTTCTACCACCACGTTGTTTGCCAAACTTACTCTATAAAAAGTATTACTACGCAGCAAAAAGATCAAAACATTGTTTGGAATCATTCTTCAAACCATTTTATGTATGGATTTGATCAAATAAGTTGATGGTTACCTTTTTGTTTAAATTGAAACATCTTTTCAAGAGTTGTTTAGGTATTTAGAATTTAGAAAAACCAGTATTCTCTTCTGAAAATAAAAAAAGCTGAAGTACGGCAACACACCAAAATTTGGCACGCCCCTATCGATCGGATTTTGTCTACACGTTTCATTCATATTTCGTCTCATTGGCATCTCTTGTTATTTGAGTGGGGTTTGGTGTTGATTTTGTGAATGATCATTGTGTTATTATTCTGGTTTAGTTTGTGGTGCTTCATTATTTACTTATATGGTATATTGAAATGACTCGCAAGTGTCAAGCTTGCAGTAAATAAGAATTTAGGAATTCTGTGAAATAGTTATGCCACTGGCAGCTTCGCGTGTAGTAACCGAAGCACATTGCAGTGAGGTGCAAACGTATCCCCACTCAGTTCCCCGCTCAACGTCTCTTCTATGTTCGATGTTGGACACAATATGTCTCAGTTTATGAATGAAATGTTTCATCTATACTTATTAGATCATTGGTTCTAGCGGTGTATTTTTTTTTAATTATCCACTTATACAGGGTGGACAAAGGAAATCAAGTTTCTTCAGCAAAGTCTGGTGCTGTTAGATTCCAAATTTTTAATATTAAAAATTGGTCTAACCATATTTTGGCCTTTCCTTACTTAATTTTTTGAGAGTGCATTTTGGACACTGGATAGTCAAGACAATTTTCTTTGGTGATTAAACCAACTATCTGTTAACTTTGAATTTCCTTTATTCTTTGGGATACATATATTTTCCATTGACTAACCAAGCAGCTGATCAAATAACACAAAACCATTATGGCCAGACAAATATTCCTTGTTGACTCTCCGTTGATGGTCTGTTTTTGCTGATTCAAGGCAACATCTAACATTACATCCTTGAATCACCCATACGAATATTTTGCGAAATAGACGGGGAAATAGAAGTAGCAGTCATCTAAAAACCAACTCAGATGTAATCGGATTCCGGAGAGCTATTTAGAGGGTTTTTTAGACCAGTAAATCCAAGAAAAAGTCGATAAAGTTTTCGTATGGATGATAACAGGTATGTAAACCTGTAAATACATTTCCTGCCAAAATAGCTAACTATATGGAAACAAAGGGGCACTTTTCCCAATACTCCTCTTTGTACTCCAAGTTTTGTAATAAATTCATAATAAAAGTCTTCAGGACAGGATCCCATCAGAACTTTCGACAAAAGAAAGACTTTCCCGAGAAAAGAATGTTTGTCTACACAAGAGACAAAAACAAGCAAATAATTTAGTTCCGCTACTCGTCGGAAGGCTTGGATTGAGTTGTTTATCACGATCCACATACGGAATTTCAATTTATTTTTATCACATGATCGATCAATGTTCCTTGATTGCCATCAGGTATCCACAATGACTTCAATTTGATCTATACGTCAATATTGATCCTGAACTCTGGACCCAATTCCGTTGTTTCAATATATCCGTTTCCAGGACCCAGGATTACATTTTACTGTTTATATAGTCGTTTATAGAGTCAATACGCTTTCAAGCTAGATAAATTTACTGGCAATTAGTCTGTTATTGATTGCAATTAGGATGGACTATTTAAATGGTGAATTATGAACATTGATTTTTCCGTAAAACTAACCATACCAGCAGCTGCTAGCGAAATTTTCTAGCATCAATCCTGGAAATGAAACTGTAATCGTTCCAGTGAGATTTGTAACGGGGAAGTCTAACGAACTAAGTGTTATAAAATATGGCGCTATTAGATGGCAAAGCAAATATCGTTTTGTTTCTTTTGGTGTCTGTTAAGGAAAGTTGTTTATGTTTAGTTTGCCAGGATCTGGTTAATTTAATTGATCAATTCAATTCAACAGTCTGTGTAGCGATCATGTTGCTGATAATCATAGCTCATAATTTTTTTTTGTCAACACCAGACTTTTGTCATTTCCATAACCTTAGAGGACATGATATACATTTTCTTAAAATGCCCCTTTAAAATAATATAATGAAAGATATGAACGTCAACAACAATAAATTATTTTGGGATTGTAAAATGATGAAGTGACGTGGCGAAGTTACCGAATCGGATTTATTTTTCCGGTTTAATTCAAGTAGTTTCCTTTTCCCTTTTTTTTCTCTAAAATATCGTTTCCCGTGCGCCGCGTCTCCATTATCAAATCAAACCCGTCGCAAATTTTATCATACCAAACATTCAGGAGTAAGAATTTTTCCCGGAACTTCTTCAATTTTCGTAGGTCGAACAGTTTGAAAGAAAAAAAAAGCTCCTGGGAAATGATATTTTTCAATGTTCATTTTCTTGACGTAGAATTGTTAAGGGAAGGTTTATTTGCACCAATAACTGTCAAAATCTGGTTTCGGTAGATTCGTCGCTTTTTTCATTTACCTTGTCGGCTGTGGCCCGTACCACATTTCCACGCCATGTTTTGCGCCCGTTTTCTACTGTGGACCGTGCCACACGTATTGTCACACCCTATGCCGTCGGTCAATTTTCTGTAATTTTTGCTGTAAAAAACTTCGTTCTTACACGCCGCTTTTACATAAACTTTTTCTGACTGTAAATCTGGTGATAATTCTGTAGAATGAGTTCTTTTCTGTAACCAACGTTTTGATTAAAAGATCATTACTACATTTTTGAGCGAAATTTGCTTGAGTTTGGGGACCACGAACGCCCGGACTGTCTTCACTGTCTAGTAACTACCCGATATAGGCTCTGTTAGCACTCAAACATATTAATCCAAAGGGTGGCGCCCGAGATAAGAAAATCTCGATTTTCCCTTCTCGTCGGAAGTTGCCGGAATATCCCGGGAAGCGTCACAGTATGACTGGAGTAATCTAATTCTTCACTCAATCAAATCATATTGGAAATTACGATTCTCTGACCCATATTGATCAATAATTTCTAGTGTTCCATACAATGGTGACAATTTAAACGGAAAACGATTTCCTTTACGACTCGATAAACGCGGTCGGAAAAGCTTTCTCGTCAATAACAACGCTGGTAGGATCGTAATTTGATTTACTCCAATTTATCCACATCCTTAGGGATTATCGTTGAGGTATCTCCTAGTCAAGACTCGAACCGGTTCAGTCTCATTAAAAGAGTTCACTGAAAAGTTGAAGTGCATGTGAAGATATTTTCATCAGCGTTCCCTCTGCTTTAATCCCCAACGATTCGTTTTGACAAATTGTCTATACTTAAAAAAAAAGTATGTAACGCCGGAATTTTCCGATTTTTGTTTGCTGTTTCTCCAGCTTATTACGTTGTTTTGCTGATCAATCATGGAAATGCCCAGCGCTTTCTGCATCTTAATCAACCGGTCAAATATTTTTCCAAAACAACCGTAATCAACTACTGTCCACCGTTAAAAGTATCCTTCTGGAAGTGTAGAGAGTCCCGCACGACAGAAATACTAGTTCTAGGTCGTGAGCACTTGACCGTCAGCGACGACTCTCACAAGTTCAGTCGAGACTCCGTTCCGTTCCGTACCGCCCCTTTATCCGAGTTTACTTATGACCTTCGCCGGTATAAGATCCGAAAGAGTTCTTTAAAGGGGGAGGGTAAAGTACCGACTTCCTAGTTTTTCTAATTTCAATGAGTTTCCTGAGATTTGTTCTTTTTTTTTGTAGAGGGCATAACGTCGCCTGGACTGATTCGTGGGATTTTTTTTCCTACTCTACCACACGGGTTCGATACGATAATCAAACCATTGTTTCACAAAAACGTAGACTGTTCCAGACAGTAATTGACTAAATAATTTGAAGGCGGCGTACGGGAAACGATATTTATTTTGGAGGGCATAACGACGCCTGAACTGTTTCTTGAGATTTTTTTTCCTACCTTACCACATTGGGGTTGGTTTCATCAACGTAGATTCAGGAGAACCGAACACTTGCTGGGAGGGATACATTCCATAAATCTTCAAAACGGGGTTTTTATTGTCAAATTCATTCATCGTCTTTGGGAGGGTTCCGAAATTCTTGTTAAAAGAGTCTTCTGCAGGTTGCATCCATTTCTTCAGAATCCCGCGCCGTTCTCTTCCATTTTTGTTTTCGTCTCGTCATTTTTTGCTTATCAATCAATTTTCCTGAATTTTAAAAAATGTGTCTTCTATCTTCGGCCAATAACGCGTCTCACAACTTTGTTGGACATTGTCACCGTTCTTTAAAACTTCACACCCTCCTTTTAGGCCATATAAACTTCTAAAAAAAATAAATGGAAAAAAATAAAATAAAACAAAAATAAATAGTACATTTTGGATCAAGGGCGGAAAGTAGATGAATTTGACGAGGGTATAAGTAGCAGCACGAGCGAAGCGAGGGCAGATATTAGCCGAGTCAAAATCATCTTTCGTCCGTGGTGCAAACAGTGCTTTTTGTACATCCAGTTTGTAATCATTCCAAAAAGAATAATTATGAAAATCAAAAATAAATAATCGATACACTGCACACTGACAACTCTCAATCATGGTTACAATAGGTGTGTTCCCTTATTCTTTTGTGGTGCGGATTCATTGTCACCGAGATTGTCACGTGATTAGTTCCTTTTAGTATGCTAGACTGTCACGTGGTTATAAGATCCAGAGGCGTTGGGATTCAAGGAACCGTTGCTAAGCGACCTTTCAGGCCCGGCTGCCAAAATCAGCGACTTGCTTTGCATGCATTGAAAAGTGGACTTTACGTGTAGGTTGTAAAAAAAATTTTAAATGTGTGTTCCTGTACCATAATATCCTTTGGCAACATTCAGTTCAATATCTCAAACCGTCTTTGGAAAATGTATTAAAAACTGAAAATAAAATAAATCTTTAACACCCTGAATCTTAAAAACCAAGTTCATATGACCTTTTCGACTTAAAATTTATCCAGGAATTCTCCCCTAAAATTATGACATACCATAAAGTAACACCCTGTATAATATTTTGGGATTTTTATGTTTCTTTTAACCACCAGAAAACCAGCAAAACAAACTGATGAGAACTATATTTTTTTCTATTCGCCAGTGTTTAATCAACCTGTAAGAACAAAGTTTTAGCATCCAACTTTTTTTCATCATTGAACGCCTGGATTACTCTTTTCACTGTCTGCTGTAGGTGGGGTGGCGCCCGAGTTTGGAAGATGTCTATATCTTATTCTGAATCATTGATCAATAATTCAACGTCCAATGTTAGATAGATAGATTTGATTAATTTTTCCGATTTTCTCATTGTCTGTCGATAATCATTTGGAGTTCTACCAATAGGTCATTAAAAAATAGCTTTATGTAGTATGATGCATATTTTATTTTGCATATCCCAATCATATTACTATTAAATCTCTGCGAAATAACTTCATCATCCAATTAGTATTACACAACAGCCCTAATGAGAATAATAAAGCCGTTTCCAACTCCATAAATTTCCAGTTCATTATTCAGAGGCAATCAAGCGTGTATTAATTAAATCATTTGATGCTCTCTTTGATATCATAATGTTTATAAGCTAGAATCGATGCTTCATATTGATTATTTTAACAACCTATAATTCACAAACTGTTCACCACATTTGAGTCGAGTTTCGCATAAAAATACGTTTCTGGAAAGTTTCTGCTTACGTAGAAAGAGTACTGATGATTATTATTAAGGTTGGGTCATTATAAAAGCATTAGAAGTAATTCATACACTAATGGGGGTTTTTTGTAATACATTCAAGGTCTTTGACAAAAAACTAGTCTAGTCTTAATATTCGACCATTTTGGCTCATTCATTCATTTCCATAACCTTAGAGGACATGATACACATATATTCTTTAGTACTCCTGGCACACAAATGACCAGAACTGCAACCACATTGGTCATCGTCATGAAGACTGGTTGAAATGGAAGTTGTGTACAGGTTGAGTTGTCAAGTTTACTGACATTTTTAACCAAAAACCTTCGCTGTAACCCGACATGTGCATCATAAATTAACCCCAGTTTTTTGGCACGATGCGGAAGAATGTGCCCTTGAGTTCCTTGAATAGTTTTCGCTTGAGGAGGCACATGTTCACATAAATATATCGTCAGGTTTGGAAGTGACTGGAATTTAAACTGGATTGTTATATAAAATATGGATGATTCTGGGTGACGTTTCTCAAGGCTAATTTTTCAGGTGGGTCAAATATTGAGGATTTTGTAACTTTTTGGGTTCGTGTTTGAGGTACTATCTATCATTGTTTAATGAGGATTTTCGCTTTCTGCTTCTTCCATTCCTCATTTTCATATTCGCGCCGGAAACAAGATGATTTCAAGCTCATCAAATTTCCAAGTTCACCGATTCCGCATTTCTGAATTGGAAGTGGATAGCAGCGCATTATTGCTGGTTTCTTGTTTGATATTTAACTCTGCAGTATTATTATTCTTCTCATGATTGTTGACTTATTTGCTATGGTTTTGTTTTGTTTGTAAGTGTGCCAATGTTTATCGTTGTTGTCCATGAGCAATTTCCATTCAAATACATAATGATGAAAACATACATACATAACTAAATCTGAGATTTGCACATTCTAAATAACACTGGAATTACGTAAACGTGAAACTCTGTTCCCAACTCAATTTTTCCACCAACCCGTACAGATTTTTCTTGTAATTGACGACAGAGTTTTATTATGCTAATGTACGTGCTCAGTTCAAATTCAAATTTGGTTCAGATGTGTCTTGCTGAATAATACATTTTGCTGTACGGGAAAATATGAAGATTGTAAGATAGTCCGACTATTATCATTTTAATTAAGTGCAAATGAGACTAATGTGCTCTTATCTCTCGGTCGCCAGAGCTTTGAGAAACGGAGGATGATAATTTTGTTACAATAAGCAAGCCAGGCGTGTGTAAACAGTTTTTTAAGAGGGGTTCAGGAAAGATTGCCAGTTTAATTTATTAAGAATCCTTGAACAAAATGATAATAATAATATACTCGTAAATTCAGTAAAAATTAGTCAGCGACTGGTATGGTATTGAATGTAATTGAATAGTTGATTTGAGGGCGGCGTACGGGAAACGAAATGTTCTCTTTATTCCCATACCAATCAAATCCTCACTGCTAAGTCAATACAAATTCCAATATTGCCTTTCTATAGCCATTATTGGTTCGTTTAACTCATCCGTAAATTGTTTTGTAAGTTACTCACGAAAAGGCGAAAAGCTTTCAGCTTCGAAATGGGATTTATCCCGGTCAAACGACGCTTCTTGAAAGTTTGGATTATACCACAAGCTCCATTAATATTCAAACAGGACTTTTATTGTGTGGTGGTTTTCTTTGTTTGCCCGGCAAATGTGAGGCCATTTATTATTGAGTTGTTTTTTAGCTCAAAAAATAATACCAAATTATCAATCTGACAAATTTGCGTTCAATAAGCCACACAATATCCATGATGGATTGCGTGAGTCATGCACGTGACCCATTTTTTTTACAAATCGGTTTTGCATGTCACTCGGATTTATTGGCGTGTATTATATGATACGATTTCCACAGAATTCCACGTCATAGCTGTGATTATTCTTTGTTTAGTTGTCATAATTTCTTTAAATATAAACCTTGACCTGCCCCAAATCATACGACCTTTGGCAAGGCGGAGACTCTTTATATGAATCGTATTCTAGACGAAACACCATTTTATTCAATGGATTTTAAACAAATCAAAAACTTATTTTTAAACGGTCGTCCTACTTATGTTTGTTGAATAACCAGTTAGTTATTGAATTTGTGTGATACTACTTTTGTGTATTCGATTGAGGATTTTTTTTGTCAATCGTTTTTAACGGTTTTATTTTTCCTTACATTTCAAAAAAAAAATCGTCAAAATCGATCCATAAATTAAAATGTTATGAGGGTGGCCCGCTTTCAAATGGGTCACTCTGTAGGTGTAATTGACCAAAAATTTTATTTTTCGACCAAAATTCACTAGTATTAAAAAGTTCTGTTTGTTTTGAAAAGTTTATTGTCATACTTTAAATTTGGAAATATTATACAGGGGAGTCGAAAGACAAGAAAACGTGAAATACCATCAAGAGTAAACTACCTTTATTTTTCGTTTTGGAGCAGTGTCAAATAAAAAAAAAACTATAAATCTTATCCAAAGACCAATTCTGAAATTTCAACACAGTATTCCATTTTTTTTTTTGGAAAGTTTTGAAATTTTGTTTCTAATTTATTCTTTTTTGGATCATTTCACGTATCCTCTACCTATGTATTTATGTCGAGAGAGGTATTTTTGAATGAATCTAATATTTTTTCACACTTAATTTGCTATAAATTTTATCTTAGAAAATTAGAAAGAAAATTTTGAAATAACAAAAAAATAAAATTTGGAATACTGAGTTGAAATTTTAGAATTGGTCTTTGGATAGGATTCAAAATCTTTTTTTTTAGTGGACATACTGAAGATGACAGTGATACATGAAAAAATTCATATATCAAAAGCTACAACAGATACAAATCTGTTTTTTGCACCATTGTTAATTTTCAGATAAAAGTGATTTGAGAGAATGTTGTGGAAGATAGTCTTGAAAATCTGTCTCAAATTTTCCACAAATAGATGACATTCATCCAAAAAAAAGCATAACTCATAAACTTCAACAAATAAAAGTCTCATTTTTACACCAGAAGATTTTTCAGACCATTTTCTATTAGAATTGATGGAAAAACTTATCTTGAAATTTGACAAAATATTGTGCAAAATCTTCATGAAAGCCTACACTGTGGGCCAAATTAAGTTAGAACATGATTTGACGCTTGATAACTTTTTTGTTTGTCGATGGATTTTGATAAATTTTAGATATGATATTAGTCAATATGTTTTGAATGTCACTCTGAAATTGAGCTTTCGAATTTTAGCCAGGGCCGGACTTACGACGTTTTCATGAAACTGATGCATTTAAGCTCGTTGCAAAAACGAACTGCGCTACTTACATATATTTTTTGAGAAGGACATTGGTGGGAAAAGGTATCCTGAAAATATCAATATTCCAGAACCATAATCTAAGCAACGATGTTTTTCTTCTGTATGACAGTGCTGTCGGTATTAATTTCTTGAAATTGCATAGCAATGCGAATTGTTTGTTAGAGATTTGTCGATTTTTTGACATTTTAGAATTTTTGAATTGGAAAAAAAAATGATTAATAATTATTTTTTTTGTTTTTTTTTGATAAACTTCGTTAAATTTTACTCGATAATTTGAAGGGGCCGTGACATTTTTGTGCACCCATATTTTTTTCCATTATAATCACGTTCAATCGAGATTTTATCTTTTAAACATAGAACCATGTCAACTTATTTAAAATCAAACGGGCAAACGCTAGAATCTTAAAATTTTTGAAAATGTTCACTTATAATCTCCCTGGAGCTCGAATTATTTCCGGAAATTTTGTCGAGTTGCGAATTTTCTTGAAAAATTCGGAACGAGAACAAATTTCCGGATTTTTAATTCGAGCTCGCGGGAGATTCGGCAAGAAAATTTCATGCCAAAACTGATCATTGGAAAAAACATAACCCATGACTCACCTCGCATTTAGTGAAAGAAACCAACGGCTCCTTACTCTACTCGCCATTGAGGAAGAAAGAAGGGAATCAGGATTTTATAAAACATTTGGAAGTTATAACCAATCTTGTCCATAATTGAAAACATTGCAACTTTGTATTGGAAGTTGAAAATAAATCATTTATCAAAAATATTTGTCATTGTTTTTAACAGCTGTCAAGCACTCGCGGCTGGATGTAGCACCCATGCACCAACCACAGTGTTGCCGTTTGCCTTATCTCTGCCTGTGAAAGTTGGGTTGGGTTGGGATTGTTAGGGAGAGTGGAGACGGCAACACTGTAATCATATGGGAGCTACATGCAAAGATGCAAAGCCAGGGAGATTTCCACTTATTAATCTTTTAGTCAGGTGATTATGAGCAGGGTGATTTTCGATAAAATTAGGTCGTTGCCACAGCAACATAATAAAATGCAAGCCTATGATTGGTTAGAATTGACTGGTAGGAAATTTTCACTTATAATCTCCCTGGTGCTCGAATTATTTCCGGAAATTTTGTCGAGTTGCGAATTTTCTTGAAAAAATCGCAACGAGAACAAATTTCCGGATTTTTAATTCGAGCTCGCGGGAGATTCGGCAAGAAAATTTCATGCCAGAACTGATCATTGGAAAAAACATAACCCAGGACTCACCTCGCATTTAGTGGAAGAAACCAACGGCTCCTTACTCTACTCGCCATTGAGGAAGAAAGAAGGGAATCAGGATTTTATAAAACATTTGGAAGTTATAACCAATCTTGTCCATAATTGATAACATTGCAACTTTGTATTGGAAGTTGAAAATAAATCATTTATCAAAAATATTTGTCATTGTTTTTAACAGCTGTCAAGCACTCGCGGCTGGATGTAGCACCCATGCACCAACCACAGTGTTGCCGTTTGCCTTATCTCTGCCTGTGAAAGTTGGGTTGGGTTGGGATTGTTAGGGAGAGTGGCGACGGCAACACTGTAATCATATGGGAGCTACATGCAAAGATGCAAAGCCAGGGAGATTTCCACTTATTAATCTTTTAGTCAGGTGATTATGAGCAGGGTGATTTTCGATAAAATTAGGTCGTTGCCACAGCAACATAATAAAATGCAAGCCTATGATTGGTTAGAATTGACTGGTAGGAAATTTTCACTTATAATCTCCCTGGTGCTCGAATTATTTCCGGAAATTTTGTCGAGTTGCGAATTTTCTTGAAAAAATCGCAACGAGAACAAATTTCCGGATTTTTAATTCGAGCTTGCGGGAGATTCGGCAAGAAAATTTCATGCCAGAACTGATCATTGGAAAAAACATAACCCAGGACTCACCTCGCATTTAGTGGAAGAAACCAACGGCTCCTTACTCTACTCGCCATTGAGGAAGAAAGAAGGGAATCAGGATTTTATAAAACATTTGGAAGTTATAACCAATCTTGTCCATAATTGATAACATTGCAACTTTGTATTGGAAGTTGAAAATAAATCATTTATCAAAAATATTTGTCATTGTTTTTAACAGCTGTCAAGCACTCGCGGCTGGATATAGCTCCCATGCACCAACCACAGTGTTGCCGTTTGCCTTATCTCTGTCTGTGAAAGTTGGGTTGGGTTGGGATTGTTAGGGAGAGTGGAGACGGCAACACTGTAATCATATGGGAGCTACCTCCAGATGCAAAGCCAGGGAGATTTCCACTTATTAATCTTTCAGTCACGTGATTATGAGCAGAGTGATTTCCGATAAAATTAGGTCGTTGCCATAGCAACATAATAAAATGCAAGCCTATGATTGATTAGAATTGACTGGTAGGAAATTTTCAACAAACAATCCACGTTGCTATGGATTTTCAAGAAACTTTGATCAAAATTAAGTGAGATAGTTTTAAAGCTGACAATCACCATCATACAGAAAAAAAAATGTTTTTTAGGTTATGGTTCTAAAATATTGATATCAGGATACCTTTTCCCACTAATGTCCCTCTCAAAAAATATATCAGTTGGTCTGTACGTAGCGCAGTTCAATTTTGCAACGAGCTTAAATGCACCAATTTCATAAAAACGTCGTAAGTCTGGTCCTGTCCAAAATTCATCAAAATCTATAAACAAACAAAAAAGTTATTAAGGATCAAACTATGTTCTAGCTTAATTATTTGGCCCACAGTGTATATTAAAGTATTCACAAATAGATAATAATAGTCGTCCATGAAAAAAGTCATAACTCGAGAACAACCAAAGATATTACTTTGTTTTTTGCACCAGTAGATTTTTCAGACAATTCTCCATTGGAATCAATGGAAAACATATCTAGTTATTTGAGAAAATATTGTGGAAAATCGACTTGAAAGTCTATATTGAAATTTTCATAAATAGATGACAGTCATCCATACAAAAATTCACAACTCAAAAACTAAACTTGGTAAAACTAAAAAATCGTCTTGAAAATGTCTAATATATTACCGATAATAAAAAGTTAAGGTGTGAAAGGAAAAAAACCATAAAAAATAAAAGGAGATTAATATTAATCGAGAGTTATTTATACTTATAATAAAACAAAAAAAGGTCAACAACACATTTTTTAGTATTATTATTATTTATTCTTTGAAGAAACTTGTTTGTCATTCTTTATCAAAGTCTTATTTTTTTTTATTCCTTACTCTTTGCCTATATTGATAGTGATTTTTGAAATAAGGATATCTGGTGTGTTTTGTTCAGTTTATTTTCATCTTGGCTTCATTTTTAGTTATTGATCTCATTCATCAGACATACAAATAATAACTCATCAAATTTTTAATTTTTTTTAATTCACTTTTATTTGTGGCTTTTTTTGGTGTTAGTGATCAATAAAAACGAAAATCTTGAAACTGTTTTCTCAGTCTGACCATGACCAATCCATATACGTTTCGTCCTACTAGGACTCATCAGTATGGCTATGGGTCTAAGTCAGACTGAAGAGAACGATTTCAAGAGGATTCGCGTCTAGCTGACAAGTAAATGAAATGTGAAATGTTGTAGTACATAACGTCATCTATCGGTAGAATTTGTCAATCTTAGGATGGAATTCCCATCAATCTAATGAAAGACCTCTACCATTCGGTCGCCATATTGTCTACAACGAGTTCGTGGATAATCCTCTCGGGAAAGCAAGAAAAAGGAAAATCTTGAAACTGTTTCCTCAGTCTGACCATGACCAATCCATATACGTTTCGTCCTACTAGGACTCATCAGTATGGCTATGGGTCTAAGTCAGACTGAAGAGAACGATTTCAAGAGGATTCGCGTCTAGCTGACAAGTAAATGAAATGTGAAATGTTGTAGTACATAACGTCATCTATCGGTAGAATTTGTCAATCTTAGGATGGAATTCCCATCAATCTAATGAAAGACCTCAACCATTCGGTCGCCATATTGTCTACAACGAGTTCGTGGATAATCCTCTCGGGAAAGCAAGAAAAAGGAAAATCTTGAAACTGTTTCCTCAGTCTGACCATGACCAATCCATATACGTTTCGTCCTACTAGGACTCATCAGTATGGCCATGGGTCTAAGTCAGACTGAAGACACCCATAGTCAATAAAAATATAGCCTACTCGGTATTATTAGCTTTGGGGTGTGCCACAGAAAATTATTTCCGTCCGCCGCTGGACTCGAACCAGCTCGATTGTAAATTTTTCCTAATTTCAGGTGTTACCGGGGCTCTATGTCGGCAACTACAGAGACTCGAAAGACTCATCCCAACTAGCCAAGCACGGAATCACCCACATCGTAGCCATCCACGACACTGCTCGCAGAATTCATTCGGTAAGTATATGCAAATATTCATTTTGGCAAACGTTTACACATACGAAACGGGCCAGGAAATTAATGTAGGAACCCCACCCATTTTGGCCGTCTGACCTTTTTTAATGAAACACTGAGTGCTTGATAAGCGGAGAATAATTTAGCTTGAAAGAATTAATGGCCTTTGTCAAGAAGTTTCATTCAAATTTTCCAACCCAACTAGAAGTTTCCAAATTCGAAATGCCTATGCGAGTTTCCAATGCTTTCAAGGCCAATTTGATTAAGGTTCGAATTGGAAACAATGTTGGTCGTCGATTAGCGTAATTGGCTGTCGACGTCAGAGACAAATATATGAATTTATCGAAAACTGTTGCACTTATGTATGTGGAAGTGACAGATTTCCGCTTGCCAAATGGAAATCATATGCTATCATTTACATTGAATTTGTGATCAAAGTCATGCTTATACGTCCTTTGAAAATTAAACGACTAGAATCAGCATAACACCCCGAACGTGGGTGTCAAAAACATTTTGTTTTTGTTTTGAATGTGACATGCGATGTTGTTCAAGTGAAGTTTGGTTTTCTGATACTCTCATCTACTTTTTATTCAAAGACCGTATCACATCTCTACCACACCATAATTCATTCTCTACTGTAAGTACAGAAATAAAACCGGAGATCCATAAATCCAGTAACGGTTGGAGTTGCAATTTTTATTTAGCACATAAATCCGATGATGTCTTCTAGAATAGAGGTTGATTTCTTTATGTTTTGAATGTATTAAAACTTTTTAACCACTGTTATTATCAGAGTATGTTGAATTTTTGAAGTTTTCTACTATCTTGATGTGCTCGTATCTTCTTTCAATCGTAAATGAAAACAGCTAACAGCCCACCAGGGAGCCATATTTGTTCGAATTTATTTCCACGCTCTTTGCAATTGAAAACTTCTTCTGATTTACGACGTCCATTTATTAAGTTGTTTGGATTGCTTTATAATTTTTTAAGCTGTTTGACTTTGGAAACTTCGAACTGTTTACTATAGCAGAAAGACGGGGATTCTGGCGTAAATTATGGACGAGGACGAGTTTTTTGATTGTTCAAGGCTGTTGGGAGATTCAATTATTATAATAATACTGAATCTGGAGCTAATCGAATCGAAGTAAAGATAACATTCATTTTCACCCTCCAGAAATCAGAATTTTTGTTTTTGCACCTCTTCAGATCTTTTTCGTTTCTTTGCGCTTTGTTTTGAGCACTTGATTTTTTTATTTGGTTTATGCCCTTTTTTATTAACTCTCAATTTTCTCCTAATAGTTTTTAAAATTTTGCAATAACATTTTGATTCTTGTACATTATACATTTTCTAATATTTTTTATAAAAGCCTTTCCGAATTCCATTAGAGTAGGTATAGTTACTCCAAAGATGAAAAAAAGATTAGTTTCAGGCTGAACAAAAACGAAATAAAATTCTTGTTGGAAAATTTTACCAAGATTTTGAAATTAAGTTTTTAGTTTTAAGACGGAAAATTCATGTCAAAATCACCATAAGATCCTCTATTGTACCAAAAGTTTTTGTGTTTGATTTTTTTTTTAAATTTTGACACATTAGGATTTGAACGCAATCTATGTCAAATTAAATAGTTGCCGTCGATTCGTCATCATCCAAGATACTAATGTTTTAATCTTGAGAATTATTGATACATGGTGAAACGTATTTTTGTTACAAGCAATTTTTTTTTTATCAATAATGCGTTTTTTTCCCGAAAAATAAACTTCTCTATCCATTGGTATTGTAAACCCTATACTTGGACAGCCTGTATATTTATTGATGACTTGGGAAACAAATAAGGTACGAGGGATATCAAAAAACTTCTTTTCATTATATCGTAATTCAGTTGCTTTGGAAAGTACCCTTATTTAAAAAAAAATAGCAAAAGGCTATGAAGAAAAGTTGTCAGAATCAAAAGTTATGCCTAAATATCAAAAACAAGCCACCATATTATTATTGTCGTCTACGGTACATCAAGTCTATCTCTACTACCATATCACTTTTAGGCTAAAGAGAGTGGAAGGAATTACACTACTTACAATAAAGAGCACTGTCCCATATTCTTGCCAAACGTGACTATTGATAGCAACAAAACTGCTTGCTCAGCGTGACCCTGAATCCAATAGTAGCAAATGTTTGAATAGATGTACTTGCCTCGATATAATTGAGGTGAATTAGGCAGTCCGAGAAAAAGATCCTTGACCTTACACTGTCAAATAATGCTTTGTCTACATCCAGGAATACTACTGCATTATGCTTTCCCCTTAGTCTTGTTGTTTGATGTGCAAATGGTTATACTGGGTGGGGTGTTGAGATCCATCGCTAACTTGAAGTTTCAGTTTTATTTTTGATGGACAGTCACACTTATACCAACACATAATGCGAATTTATATTAAATCTCATAATAAAAATTAACTCATCAGCCAACTATTGCAGTTTGCAAATTTTTTTTTTAACTAGTTTCAGTCTCTTAGTTATACACAAAATGGTTGAGTGTAGTTTGCATGAGCAAACAGAACAAAATTCATAACTCAATAAGATATGATGGGCAACCTGAAAACACAAATTCTGTGCCCATGCCTAATTCAATCAAAACTCTGTGAAACTTTTATGAGTACGATTTCCATCATCAATTATTCTCCATTAAAACTACTCAAACCCAGTTCTCCTGAATTATCAAATATGCCCTAGTCATAATACAATTAACGCACATATTTCCCTACAGACCCTGAGGTCATGAAAAATAGAACATCGCACCTAGATCAGGGTTAAATTGGGGTGCGATGTTGAACATGTCCGTTATTTCCTGCCTCAATGGACACTCAGAATTCTGTTTGATAGTTTCTGGGTCGATGGATGGTTTAACTAATGAGGTGGGATTAAATAACAAAGTATTGCATGGTCTAAGGACTTAAACCAGCTCACTCGTATGGGATCAGTTACCACTTTTATGGCGTGATCCCTGAACGTAAACTTGCCGTTGCTGTCGTCACAGCGTCGTGAAATGTGTTATAAAATATATAGACGTTATAAAATGAGAGCTTTGGCTTAAATAAGTTATTTACAGTGAATTTTTCTTTCAGGACAAGCACTACCTTTGCGTTATGGCCTCAGATACACCCGACCAAAATTTAACTCAATACTTCTCACTTTGTAATGACTTCATCCATGCCGCCCGTTTACGTGATGGAAACGTCCTTATCCATTGGTAAGTGTAAACTCCAGCCCTATCTGGGTCTCTGCCAAGAATGCCTGGAAAACCTAAAATGAATATTCCTGTCTGCAATCTGAATAATACAGCATGTGACTTCCATTTACGGAAACCCAATGTAGTTTTCTTTGCAGTCTTGCTGGTATGTCCCGGAGCGTAACAGTAGCTGTAGCTTACATAATGTCAGTAACAACATTGAACTGGAAAGATGCCCTCAAAGTAGTTCGAGCTGGACGCAACGTTGCCAACCCAAATCTGGGTTTTCTCAAACAGCTTGAGGAGTTCGAATGTACGAGAATAATTGAGGAACGAAGGCGACTTAAAGAACGTTACCCCAGCTTGGCGCTGGTCTACAAGGATCAGGAACAATGTGCCATGATGCTCAACAACTATGAGGAATTGTTACAGTCCCGAAGCATTTGCGAAGGAAATTGTGCCTTAGGAGAGACTTGTCCCACAGGGTTGTGCAGGTACTCCAGAGACAAGACCATGCAGAAGGAACATTCACCATTAAGACGGTGATTTTTAGGTCCGCAACCCAAAGAAAGTCCCGCAAAAGGACCAATCAAAGAACGCTTTCGGAAATGCATAGGAGTCCTAGTGCGAGTAGTACGAAAAGTACGAGTAGTGCAGGGGGTAGACCAAGGTCAAGTCCTGCTGGTCTTAGAAGTCTAGGTGAGTACGCTTTGAGTTTATATTAATGCAAGCAACAACAAAATTACTCGCTTGAATCCATGCTGCCAAGTTTAATTAAACTTTCAAAAATTAATCTAGCTACAACGTCTTCAGGGAACTTAATTAGCATCAAATTCACATGTTCATGTGCAGCTAATGGAAATTTGATTTACATTATTAAGGACGGAGCTATATACGAACATTCGATACTTCTTGGTGATTAGTTTGATTGATTGTTCCAAAGTTATTGGACGCCTGGAACATTTGGAAATGTGAAGTTTTATGTTTTATTAGTACATCGACGATAGACTTCTCAGCTTTATTGGGATTTTGCTGCACCCAATTCTTCATAATGTGCAAAATTTGAAATTCCTGGGCCTTTGATATATAATCTTTGATAGAAACTTAATCATCGTGTATCCAATTTTTATTATCATAAAGATGAATGCGCCAGATTACTACAGTTTGCTTGTTTTGCGGCGCATTCATCTATTTAAAGATCGTAAGCGGTGGATAAACGATAATTTTGATAGTGACATTTTTATGCACTCGTTACTGATGACTATGTAACTCTATTATTAAAAAAAAAACTTATTTCGCGCTGATGATTATTCACAGGACACAATATTCTCTTATAAGTGAATGAAGACCCAGGACTAAGAAATAACAAATAGCCTGTAAGAGATTGAAAAAGTACTACATCATCATGGAATAATAATTATACAGGGTTATGAGAAATTACCAGAACTGTCGATTATTTCAAAAGATACAACAGAGGACTTTAGCAACATCATCACTTTATCAAAAAACAGGATCCCCCCTAATAAAAATGCAGAATATTTTATAGTTATTGCTTCCAGAGCCTCGCCAAGTTAAACGGGAATAAATTTTCCACGATAATCCAGCTCCCAACGAGGTCACGCTAGATGATATACAGGGTGACATTTTAAAAAGGACCAGCATTTGATTGTGTCCAAATCAATGATAGTATGAAGATTTGGCGATATACAAATTAGATATCGAGGGGGACACCTTTTGAGGTATCTGTTGTTTTTCTGGAATCAACCCTCTCATGCCCAGGGTAGCTTTCCCTGAAATCTCAAATAGCAACCTCCACTTATTTTGCGTTTTTTGAAATCTTCACGTTATTCTCCATACGCTACATCACTTTTTTTCAAAATTGAAGTTCCTAACCTCACAAAAAATTTTAAACGAACAAAATTAATTATTCTTTGAACTAATGATGTATGGAAATTTGGTTAGACTCGTCAATTTAGATATCGAGGGGGACAACTTTTGAGGTATTATTGATGTTCTGGATTCAAGCCCCTCACTCCCAGGGTAACTACCCTTGAAATTTCAAATAGCAGTCTCCACTTATTCCGCGATTTTTTAAATCTTAGTAAGCTGCATCATTTTTTTTTTTCAAAAATAAATTAGATAACCTCACAATTATTGTGAAACTGACAATTCCTATGAAAAAAAAAAGAATTTATCCAGAGATACATGAGGAACTCAAATATGACAGAGGAAATAGGAGTTTTCATTCAAACTCTTAAGGTAGGCGCCCTGGAGGTTGGGGGGTTGAAAGGAATATGCCAGCTAACACCTCAAAAGTGGGTATAACTTCATAATTCCATTGATATCTTTCACAAAATCTCCATATCGTCATTAGTTGAAGAAATTATAATTATTGCTGCCCGTTTGGAAAAATTTGAAGGTTATGTAGTTCAATTTAAAAAAAAAAGTGATGCAAGTTATCAAGAATAGCATACATATTTCAAAAATCGCGCAATAAGTGGAGGCTGCTATTTGAAATTTCAGGGGTAGTTACCCTGGGAGTGAGGGGGTTAAATCCAGAAAATCAATAGATAACTCAAAAATTGTCTCCTCGATATCTAAATTGACGTGTCTCACCAAATTTTCATTCATCATCAGATCAAGAATAATTAATTCTGTTCGTTTGAAAATTTTTGTGAGGTTAGGTACTTCAATTAAAAAAAAAAAAAGTGATGTAGCGTATGGAGAATAACGTGAAGATTTCAAAAATCGCAAAATAAGTGGGGGTTGCTATTTGAAATTTCAGGGATAGCTTCCCTGTTCGTGAAAGGGTTGATTCCAGAAAAACCACAGATGCCTAAAAAGTTCTCACCAAATCTTCATACTATCATTGATTTGGGCACAATCAATTCAAATTGTCACCCTGTAGATGTGTCGGTAAAATCTCCAGGCTCCTACGCAATATCAAATGAGTTCCTGGCTAAGACTGAGCCTTATCCTAGAAAGTGGACAAGAAGATTGTTTAATAACATCATGCAAACAGCAAGAGTGAGATTGAAATTCAGAAACAATCGCCCTCTTACGCCCTCCACGTTGCTCTATTTAGCGCCACCTATCAAATCTGTGGAGCAAGCTGGATTTTGCCCAATTCGTATAATAAGCTGCGCCTTGGCTGTTTTGACCAAGTTCTTGAGCTCATTAATGTCAAGCTGTTTTTGAAAACCCAACAGCCGACTTTAGTACAGTTTGGAGAGAGGGACAGAGTGGGATGCTATGTCACACGGTGTCCCAAAACCACGCTGCTCATAAGCCATATGATTACAAATGGAAAGTTTACTGTGAGCAAGGATGATCAATACGGCTGGAAAAGAAGGTTCAACAAAGGACTGCGCCAGGGTTATGCGCAGGTTCCTTCACTTATTATTATTATTATTATTATTATTATTATTATTATTATCATGATTATAAATCCAAAAGCGAATGAGATGAGATTCAAAGTGAAACGCTAAAAAAACAGATAACCTGTTGTTACATCAAATCATTTGGAAGCTGTTTTTAGAATTATTTTATTTTAATGGGTTAGTACTCACTACTCGTGGCTGTAGAGAAATTTGTCCAGCCAGATGATATTTATGATGCCACGAACAGACGAAAGCTATAATCATAATAAAATAATGGAGATATAATCAAAAACTAATAAACATAACCCAACTTTAAATGTCAAGCGCGATCCGCTTTCGAAAAATCGACAATTTTTTACGCAGCCGCTGACGTGACGCTTTACAACAGCATTACGTTCAGGTGGGCAAGCTGCTGGGACCGCCTGAATGAAGCCATTGTTACTTCGGCGATCACCATGTCAACCAATCTGACCAATCAGAGATTGCGAGAATAAAGCCTTCTCCCTCCCTCATCAGATACACGCATAATGCTATCTTTTTTATGGACAAACATACCTTTCCTTTTATAAATGTATAGAAAGATATAGATAGAAGATAGATAGAAGATAAAACCTTGTTAAGCCCTTGAAAGTAACATTTTTGTTTATTCATTGTGTTTTTAACATGAAACTAAATGCAAATAAAACAAGTAAAAGGGGGATGGCTGAGGATGAAACACTAAACGTGAACGTACAAAGACCACAAGACTATTCCAAAAATCCAGGACCCTGATTCTTGAATTTCAGGAGAATGAACGTTCTCTTGAGAGAAAGGATCATTCGCCATATGGGATTTCATAACCAAACTTGAACATGAAAGTTTAATTTCATATCACAGTTCTGATGTTAATGCTGAATTTGTTATTTTTTAATATCGCTCTCCTGATTTGTTTGCTTCAAAATGTTTATCAAATTTTTTTAAGTGACTTCCGCCATATGATGCAGAACTCATGCAGGGTGTTGATGAAGAGAACTCAACAACACTGAATACCTATGTTTTTGAGAGAAATAAAAAATAACAAAAATAATCAGTGAAAAATTTATTACTTTCAAATGATTTCACAACTTTACGCAAGCTCATGTAATCACAAACAGCGCTAATAACTAAGCTAAACTAAGCTAAACCAATCAGTCTAAAAACAGTCATCAAGCCTAATAATTTTATTAAAAAAATCCCAAATCTACTTATTATCCTCCTTCCCCTCAGTGATGTGTTCCACAGGAATCATCTTCTCCTGCGCAATTGCTTCCGGTTTTCTTGGGGCAGTGATGGTCAACACCCCATCTTCACTCAAACTGGACACTACCGACTGCAAATCGTGCCCTTTAGGCAGCACAAACCTTCTTACAAATTGCCTCGAGATCATGCCATGATTGTCTTCCCTTTCTTCATGCTTCCCTTCAATTTCAATGGCATTTTGATCGGTCATAGTTTTCACTTTTAATTCTTCAGGTTTGAATCCATCTACATCGAGTTTCACTAGGAATTTATCCTTGAGTTGGCTCACTGCAGCTGACTCGGTTTCCGGGTATTTCATGAAGTAAGAGGGTCGGTTGAAAAAGGGATTTGCGAAAAATTCCTTTTCTATCTGCCGCATTTCGTTTTCCATTTGGCGCAATGGACGGAGCATGTCCCGGAGTAAAATTGGCACTAGTCTGGACATTTTTAGGTTTGTTGTACTGGAATTTTAACTTTAAACTTCGCAGTTTGTCGCGCTCGAATTGCTGTCAATGTGACTGGCAAACGACAGAAAGTGCTGGTTTTTATATTGAATGGAAAATTTCGCGCGCTTTCGGCAGTGTTCCAGAATAGAGGCAGTGGTTGCAATACTTGGAAATTGCTGGACAAGACATGGTGTATTGATTTCAGTATTCATGTATTTATTTTTATTGGGATTTTTGCTGTCATTTATAGATATCTTACAGTGTGTCTCAGCGAAAAGTATACACATCAAATAACGACCTACAAACAAATAAATAAAAAAGCATCGAATTTTGTCTTAATACAATAAACTTAAAACTATACAGGGTGTCTCCGATTAAGTCGGCACTATTGTTAACTTCTTTATTGTTGAAGATACGAGGTATTCAAATGAGAGAAATAGTAGTATTTTTTCCGCTGATTCTATATTCAATGGACCTTCCCTTATTAACCCTGAGGATGTCAGCATTGTTTTGTATAATGACATATTTACTGGACTGTCTTGAGGCGGGAAAACATTTTGTGTCTTATTTAAATTTCACAGATTCTTCACCTGAATGAGTCATCACAAAAATGTTAAATTGAGTGACACGTTATTTTGAAGACCATGGTTACAATTGCCTAGTTCAATGAAGCCTCTGCTGTCATTTCTGTTGTTTTATTTTTTTTGTCAAAGGATTTAACCGCTAGAGTTACCTTCTTTAAACTAAATGAATATCAGGAAATACAAGAGCCCTTCAAAATAAGCTATCACTAAATCCTTTTGAGTTCCATCCCAAAAATGTAAGGTGGTGATGGCAGCAGAAGCTTGAAACTTGGCAGTTGTGATCAGGAAAGAAGGGCCTTGAAAATAAGGTCACTTGTCCCTCTTTTCTCTTCAACATTTTGGGGGTGAAGTTCAAAATAGAAGCAAAATGTTTTCCCTAAAGACAAAAGTCTACGACTCCGAGCGTTTTTTATTTTTTTCCCAATAAGGGTCGGATACTTTTAGCTGAGACATCCTGTCGATATTGTATCATATGAGCTGTGAGGTGAATAAAATAAGAGTTATGCGTTTTTCCAAAACATTTATTAGAAGAATTACTGTCTTGAAAATTTATGAACTTGTCTCATAATCAACTAAGAGGACAATAAAGGGTGGAAACTATATAAAAAAAAACGATGAATACAAGAAAAAATTTCGTCTAAGAATGTTTGACTTTTTATGAACTTATTGGAATCAGTTTTTAATAATTTTTTTTTTTTTTAAATGATGAATCTTATGAAATCGATTCATAAAATGTTGAAATGGTGGATCAATTTCCATATACGACAAAAATAAAAACCGATTTATCAGAACAAAATTGGAAACATTCATAGGAAATTGATTATTCAATTTTGTCTACTTTCAACAAGATTCCATCCCACCGCACAACGTTCTCCGACGATTAGTCGCGATTGATCGGGAGAATGCGGTTTACTGGACTTGGATCACACATTTTGATCAGAATAATTCGCTTCTTTCAAAATAAGAAAAGGATAACAATGATTATTTTACCAATCCAATGTACGAGCACATAATAATTATTATTGCATCTGGTTTAATGATAATTATTTATAGTTCCTCATTAATCTTTGATTAAACTTGATTTACGATCATGTTTCGAGAAACCGCATTCTATTTCTAGAAAGATCGCGGTCCGTTTGTAAACGTTTTATTGCCTTTCTGGGGGTCGATTCTTGAGCCTTTGCAGATCAAAAGTGCGATCAGCATTTGAAATTGCATTTTTGTGTATACGCACCAACTTTGCGAAGGGTCAAGAATTGACCCCCTGCTGCTTCACATTTTTGGTTTTTGTTGGATTTTTTTTTTGACAGATTCTATAATGTTCATGAAAATTAAGGAAAATAGAAGCTAAGGTTTTGTCCGTTTTCGAAAATTGACCAGGGGTGGGTAATATTTTCTTTGTTCGTACATAAACCTATATAGAATTGATTGATCAGATATGACAGGTTGTGGAATGAAATCTTTTGACTTGAATCAAATTAAAATTAATGTCTTCATAAAAAAACTATACTTAATGCAAAGTCGGAAAACAAACATTCGCCATTTTGTCACATATTTTAACTCTTGATGATAAAATTATTATTGTTTCTCAAAGAGGTGTTCAATAAGGAGGAGATCCTCTAGGCCCTTTTTGTATTCGTTGACTATTCGTCCTATAATTTCATCCCTTAAGAGGTTTTGAAAATATGGAAACTGGTTTTGAAGGCTGCTCCCAAAAAATCATTTCAAAATTGATTTAAACATGAATTTCAATTTATTCCTCAAAATTTGGCTGTTGTTTCCATGTAAATCATCATCAAATTGAAGTTTGAAGAAATTTCTTCTCTCATCAAAATAATAATTGATGAAGACAACCTCAATTTGTTGCGATGCAGAAAATAAAGAAACCAGTTTTTTAGCCATTATAAATATTTCAGGTTCTTCCGCCCCACCATCTCGATCAGGTAGCCGAGCCGATCTGTCCTCCATACCGGGAGGCAACCTTACCGCTCCCTCCACCCCTCAAAGCAGTCCACCCATATCCCCACTAAGAAGAAGAGGTACACAGGGACGTGTCCAAGTACCTCTAGCTCTCAAAGAGGACGATTTTGACGACTTGTATGGCGCAAGCGCTGATAGTGACCGCTTTGGCCGGTGATTTGGCAACAGTGGTATGTGGCTCAAAAAATCAAACTTCAATGACAATCGACACACATATTAAATACTTTGTCTAGATTGATTGATCCTGGACAAAAATCAGTGTTGCCATATTTGTTTGGGATGAGGGTGTGAAAAGTGTACAGTTTGTGATACAAATATAGATAATTTATAGAATACAAATAACATTAAACATTAATTAATACGTTTCATCTTCCGATTTAATAGACACTGACAAATTGGGCGAAACTCTTGCATCATCCAAAAACAAAACGTGTTTTTCTTGATAATAGGGTTCTTGACTAGTACTCGTTTTTTTGCTTCTCTCACTTTTGATCCTCTTAACCAGCTGCAGAACATCGATTTGAAACTCTATTGTTTCATCCTCAGTGAAATCTTGCACCATGGGTACAATTCCATCAAGAAACACTTGATGAGGGTTTTTGCTGTGTCTTTCTCTTTTTCTTTTGATGCCCTGAGAGATGGTTTGTACTGTGTGGTCGAATATTGAGTCGTTTGATTCTGACGGAGGAATCTCTGCGGTGAAGTCCATGGTGTTGAGTAGGAAGGTTAGTTGGTCGAAATGGCGGTATTTTCTGATGTCGCTGGGGCCGTTGCTGAGTTTTTGATAGTTTTTTCGGAAGGAGTCTCGGACGTTGTTCCATCTGTTGATGACTCGTTTCACTGTGAATAAATATTTTTCCATTAATATTGGTGTTCTACAATAGGTGGAGGGACGCATTTTCTTCATTATTTCTAGATATGTCTAATAGTCAAGAGTGTTTTGTAGTTTTGTTAATTTCTCACTGATCAATGTTCTTACAAACAAATAAACGTATTGGAACAATGTGCGGAAAAAATATGGCAGGCTCTAGAGTAAATTGGGGAACCATAGAGAAGTAATTTGAGATGTGACACCGATGAAAATAAAGGGTGTGTTGTATTTCCAAGAAAAAAATGGAACGCCACTGTTCTAAGACAATTCGATTTCAAAATACTCATTCAATTTCCAATGGCTTAAAAAGTTTCATCAATATCAGAATTCAACATACACACCTTATTTTTTTTTTCAAAATTGGTGAAGGAGTTTGTGTAACAGAGGAAAAAATTAATGTTAAAAAAAACTGTATCTTAGGAAATAGAGCTTCTTGGTCATGGGAGTCACATCTTGAATAACTTCTCTATGCTTCCTCCATATTTCTGACCAGTTCATCAGAGACACGAGCGTACATACCTTCTATACAGGGCGTTTAATAAATAAGGGTAATAATCGGATGATTCTAACTGAGTAAAAAGTTCATAATATGGACATAGGTTTGAAAGAGACTTTCAAGATACAGGGTGTTAAAATAAAAGAAAAATTATAAGTTCTTTGATACTATTCCAGATTCCTGATATCTTTATGAAACTTGGAACACGTCTCATAGGCATCAATTTTCATTTTTTGTACAAACAATTCAATCATTTTTTAACAGTGGCATATCCGTACGGGTTTCCCCCATTCAATATTTTTGTAGAAAAAACTTGCTTCCTTTAAAAATAAAAATTATCTTCGAAAACAAGTACTCTCTAACATTCCCTTCAATATTTCTAAATGAAAAATAATCCGTCTATGGTTTTTTTTCAAAATGAAATTGCTTTCCTAACCTCCTGTCATTTTTCAATAACATTTTTTTTTAATTTCAACACCCTGTATCTAAAAAATTAGGCTCTTGAAGGATAATCAGCCTCAAGTATCCAATTAATAAACACCTTGTATAAATGATCAATAAAAGATGCCGAGGGAATTTAATCATCCAATATACGGAAAATCGCTAAAAAACAAACAATAACAATAATCAAGGTTAGAAAAAGAGAAAAACAAAACAAAAAATTCAACAACAATGTTCATAAAATAGAAAATACGTACCCGAAAAAACATCAGTGAATTAGATGAAGATTTCATTGTAAAATGAGACAAAAACATTAAAAATCGGATTAAAGAGCGATGAACTAAAAAAACTACTAGCTAAGAATTTAAAAAACGCTTCTAAACCTTAAAACATGAAAAAGACTTCCCAAACTACTTTGAAATATAAAAATCCTAAAAAGATCTAAAAAACAGCTGCGAATAAAATAAACAAGAAATGAGATGAGAGAAGTAAAAACAACACACAAAAACTGTAAAACTGTGAAGAATATGTTGATATACAGGGTAACAAATTTAAAACTCGAAATCTTGGGAATGAAATACTGAATCAAAAAACGCTCAAAACGGAGGGGGAACAAAAAAATAGCCTTTAAACCCACCCTTATTTGTGACCTCTAAGACAGGGTGAGATACACCCCTGAAATCTTAAATAGTAAGGGGGGTCGAATGATACCTCATTTTGAAGGCCCTTCGACCCTGACTACAACTGCCGAGTTTCAAGCCTCTGCTGTCATTTCTGTTGATATAACAGCTTGACAAAATTTAATGTTTTCATTTTATTTTATTCAATAAATAATTCCCATCAAGAGTTAACCCCTCTATACTAAGGTGATATGATGAGAAACTGAATACCTTCAAAACGAGGTATACTCTTACTCCCAAGAAGTATTAAAAAAAAATAAAGTTGGTGAAAGAAATCCTCGTCAAAAGATGGCCCTCATCATATCCTCTTAGTATGGAGAAGTTTACTCTTGCGAGTAAGTAATTATTGAATGAAATAAAATGAAAAAATAAAATTTTGACTAGCTTTCATATCAACAGAGACTTCAAACTCGGCAATTGTAATCAGTGTCGAAAACCCTTCAGAATAAAGTATATCACTCGACCCCTCTTTCTATTTAAGATTTCAGGGGAGTATCTCACCCTGTCTTAGGGGTTATAGATAAAGGTGGGTTCATAGGCTTTTTTTTGTTCCCCCTTCGTTTTACAAAATCTGTTTTGTTTTTCATTCATTTTTTGTTCCCAAGATATGGAAATTTCAAGTTTTAAAATTGACACCCTGTATACATCACACAAAAGATAGAAAGAACAAAAATTTGAAAGCGGGCTAAAATGGACAAAAATAATATAAAATGATGAAACGAAAGCAAACATTTTATTTGAAAAGACTTTAAATAGGTTGAAGGATAAATCATTTATTTTTTCAAGAGTGAAAATCAAAAAATTTGTTAAATATACAAAATGGTCAAAAAATGGCAAAAATAAAAAAGTATGCTAGAAAACTTTTCAAGCAATATAGAACATTGCTAAATATTATTGTACCAGTTTTTTGAGTTTTAATTAACAAAATTACTACCAATAATAATTGGGACTATAATAACTATCAATATTAACTGAAATTGCGCATATATTCAATAATTTAAACCTATATATATGTATAACGACTGAGGTCCATCAATAATATCATTCGATTCACATAATTTCAAGATCAATAAGGTTCACGCTGGTACTGAATAAAAATTCAAACTCACTATATCCGGTTTGAGCTTCCTCGTCCAACTGTTCAAAATCATCTCTTAGAATTTTGCAAATGTCCATCCAACAAGAAACCGTATGCGACCGGTCTTTGTACGATTCATGTTCTCTTTTCCAAATTGTCGGCCGCTTTTCCACTTCTGCAATCAGTCTTTCTGTGTTGATCATGTACTCCATTTTGTAAAGGGTTGTAATAAACTGAACAGTATTTAATTCATTATGTACAGTATAATATCACAAGCAGTCAGTATAATATTGTAGAAGACTCAGTATTTCTGTTAAAAATGATAAGTAAAAATGGCATTTTTGAGCAGTAAAAGTACTATTTGGCCTGTATTTCTATGTTCACAATTGTGATTCTATTGGTCAGTAAAAATTTATGAAATGTCAGTATGACTTATTAGCTGGTAATAATTCCACAAATGTACAGTAAGAAATAATAAATGGCCAGTATGCGATAGTCAGTACTAATTTTAACTAACTCAAACTAACCCAAACTTGATACACATAATACCAATACAGAATACGTCAATCATGATATATAATAATAATTGTAATGTTAACATAGTGCTAACCAACGAGCCGCTGCATATTTTTCATCAATTTCTATTACCAACACAAACTAACCCTAACTAACCCAAACTAAATCCGCCTCTCAAAGGAACCTATCTGACTACTTCATCATGACATAAAGGCAGAGTGTTTTCTCTTTACCAAGTTGTGTTTCGTTCCGTTGTAAAAATGTTTGTATTTATACGAAATAAAATATATGACCAACCATTCATTATTTTACTGTCGCTTAATTAACTTTATGGACTGTCCATTATTTTCACCAGGCATTTACTAATTTATTTGATCGTTTTTTAATGATACTGACTCTTGATTATTTATATCGACCATTTATTATTTTTACTGACCACTTCGTTATGTTACTGACCCTTCATTATTTTTACTGACCATTTCTTTATATTACTAACCGTTAATCATTTCAACCGACCATTTATTATTATACTGACCATATATTATTTTTACTAACCACTTCTTTATGTTACTGACCCTTCATTATTTCAACCGACCATTTATTATCATACTGACCAAGGGAAATAAAATAATGCCAAAGAGTACTGTCCATAAAATTGAAATACTGACCATTTAATTTGTTGCCTTTTGTAAATAAAGCTATAGAAAACACGTGCATTGAACGGAAACACGGACAAAAGTGAAATGCTCGGTTGGCCGGTTGCCGTTGTAGATTGCGCGCCCGGCCACTGAACCGAACTGGGCCGGAAGCGCGGCCCGGAAACCGGCTTATCCTATGTTGCCGGCTCTAAAAACAGATAATCAACATGTTTTGAAGGTTGTCAGATTTCCTTAATGGGCTTCATGTACGATGAGACTGATGAGAGGTATTATATTTTACCATTTGGAGATCTCTCGGATTCGGATGGAACATTGAAAAATAAGAAGACAAGTTCTCGTAAACTTTTCTCCTAGAGGCCCTCTCCACGGAGATACGGACGCCACTGGAAATCAATTTTTCTTGAATAACTTTTTAACCACTTTTGATGAAGATTTAATATGATAAACAGTGAACATTACTTCTTAAAATACTGCCCTTAACATAATAACCTTGTTTAGTTTACCAGGGGTGGACTAGGTTGTACATTTTACTGCTTAAATTTTCAACACCCTGTATGACAAAGACTTGAAAAAAATAAATTTAGATAGCCTGAACCTTGGGCTACAAAAAAAGTACCCACTCTTATTAATTATCGATAAAATGAACCCTTTTCGAGAAAAACCATCGAAAATAGCCATAATGCAGTGCTGTCCTTGAAGAAATAATAAAAAAATAAATCTATATTTTCCTCGAAATGTTTATAAAACTTAATCTGAAAAACAATGCAAAATTCGAAAAAACATAGGTTCACATTTTTTTAAATAATTTCATCAAGGGCACCACATGGCTATTTTTAATGTTTTTTTCAATAAAAATATGTTTTTGGTTCATTTTATCGATAATGAACAAGAGTAGCCCAAGATTTAGGCTATCTAAATTTATTTTTTTCAAGTATCTATCATACAGGGTGTTGAGAATTTAAGCATTAAAATGTACAACCTAGTCTGCCCCTGGTAAACTAAACAATAAGCTAATTATGTTTTAAGGGCAGTATTTTAAGAGGTTATGTTTACTGTTTATCATATTAAAATTGTTAGTAACTCCCTCAATTATTGAGGTATTTTATCCGAACTTTCCTTACTTTTTGAGGAGTAAAGGGAGCCTTCTGCTTGGTAACTCAATTTGTTAGGGAGTTATTGGATGAGTTCTAGTCTAAAATCATTTATGTTACCATTAAGAAATTGTTGGTGACCCCCGACCCCCTCAACTATATTGAGGTATTTTATCCAACTTCCCTCACCTTTTGAGGAATAAAGGCAGCACCGTTGTGACATTTTCAGCTTGGTAACTCAATTTCTTAGGAAGTTATTCCAAGTAAACATATTATTAAAGGGATTTTATTCAAACACTTTTTGAGGAGTAAAGGGAGCAACGTTTGTGAAATTTTCAGCTAGATTACCAAGTTTTTGTTGGGAGTTATTTGGTGAATTCTGGTTTGAAACCATAGACTTAAAATAACAAGACACGTAACGCCTTTAGCATCAAATGTTTTGGTCCCAACACAATGATGATAGGCACAGTTTTGTTTTTGTTTACTTACCGGTGAAACGCCCGATTTTCGCCTGTTTTTTTTTATCTGGCCACACACTACACACTTTTTAGGCACTGTTTATCAATTAAACACTAAATCCCGCAATTTAGAACAGACAGAGCAAGACTTTTTCTGAATAATTGAGAAATAAGCAAACTATAAACGCATTTACCTCACTTAAGCGGACGTTTGTAAACAATGCGTCAGCCGGTCCGTCCTCAAAGTTGCGACCGGATGTTGCCATATTTCATCATGAAATGTAGAGCTTCATACAAATGTTCACCTTCAACAATGTTTTTAAACGACAGAAAAGTCATTTGTGACGGGAAACTGAGAATACGGAATTATAGGTGTTTAAGATTGATGATTTGGTAGTTGAATTAAATTATTTTTGCCGGTATTTTTCATAAAGCTCTAAAACATTAAGAGCACATGACAACGGCGCTGAAATAAAGTAAATAGCTTTATGAGGGAGATGTTGGGGTTAGCAATATTTGTTTTGTTACTTGTCTTGTGTTCAAAACCATCTAAGTGATCGTAAGGAAATTGTTGGTAACTCCCCCACTTATTTAGGGATTTTATTAAAATTTTGTAAACATTTTGATGGGTAGAGGGACCAACTTTTGTGAAATTTTCAGCTCGGCAACTTGATTTTTTACGGATAAATTCTTATTTGAATTTGAATTTTTGGTAACTCCCTCAATTATTGAGGTATTTTATCTAAACTTTTCTTACTTTTTGAAAAGTAAAGGGAGCAAAGTTTGTGAAATTTTCATAGTCATAGTCATATCATGGTCATATAGTCAATTATTCACAAAAAACGAAAATAAAAAGTTAGGTTAGTATATTTATGTTCGTAATAAGTCATCACTTTTTTTAGTAGGTAGAGATAAGAGAGGCCTATCATCGAATACTCGTTTGTTAAAGCTTATACCAATAACTACTTTTTTTTTCAAAAATGATAAGAAACTGGAGCAGTGCATTAATCACAAATCATCATTTTAAAGTATGAATAAGGAAAGAGCAAAAAAAGTACATTTTGTGTCAAGGGCGGAAAGTAGATGATTTTGACGAGGGTATAAGTAGCAGCACGAGCGAAGCGAGGGCAGATATAAGCCGAGTCAAAATCATCTTTCGTCCGTGATGCAAACAGTGCTTTTTGTACAACCAGTTTGTAATCATTTGAATAATTATAAAAATCCAAAATTAATAGTCGATCCGATACACTGCACTACACTGCTGACAAGTCAGACAACTGACAAGTGACAACTGTCAATCATGGTTACAATAGGTGTGTTCCTGTATTCTTTTGTGGTGCGGATTCATTGTCACCAAGATTGTCACGTGATAAGTTCCTTTTAGTATGCTAGACTGTCACGTGGTTACTAGATTCAGAGGCGTTGAGATCCAAGAAACCGTTGCTAAGCGACCTACTTTTGCGTCAACGGGCGCGAAAGTACTTTTAGGCCCTGCTGCCAAAATTAGCGACTTTCCGCCTGCTTTGCATGCATTGAAAAGTGGACTTTATGTGTAGGTTGTACAAAAATGTATTTTTTAAACATTCATTTATTGAAAAGAAAGGTAAAAATCCGTTAATAAAGTGAATAAAATATGTCAGTCAGACATCTACGGAAAGTAGAGAATTATAGTCTGAATAAAAACAGAAAGAGATCCCCTCCCACTATCCTCTCCACCCTGACCTCTTTTGGAAGAAGTATTGGAAGAATAGTGGTGGGGCATCTGTTTTTGTGTCTTTTTTGATAAGAACCTTCCAGAATTCCCTACAAGAAAATCACTGGATCTTGTCCATTTATTGTGTTCTAAATCATATTTCGTTTATTTGAAATTTAATGAAACAACTGTTTAAAACATAACAAAACAATAAAATTTATTTGGATGTAATTTATTTTTTTTATTTGCCACTTTGCTCCAAAACGAAAAAAATAAAATCCGTGGGCGTACTGTATATTATGTAATCAGTGATCTGTTAAATTCAACATAAAAATGGATGATTTTCTTTCGTCGGAAATTGGTGAAATATGTCTGCATTTTCTGCAATACAAAAAAAGCAGTTTCCAATCAAAATACGAAAACTATTGACATGCGCAATAAAACTTATTTATAAACCAATTTGTCGGAAATTTTCTTTCAGGAACAAACCCAACATTTACCAATACTTGCAACAGTTTCGCCCATAACTATGATCTCGATTACATTCTGTGGACGTTAAAACAACATTTTTATCACAATCTGTACACCTCATAATCTAGAAACGCTCAAAATGTATCTTATCGGGCCTCTATTCGGCAGGCTTTGGTTCTAGTAGCTCAAAATAACTATAAGCAACATAGCTATTTTGTGCTTTAGTTGGTCTGTGATAGAAGGTACCCAAGGAACCTGAAGGTAGAGTTGAATCCGGATTTTAGATTTTATACAGATTAACACTGGAAACATGCTGAAAATGGATTTATTATAAAGATTGTTGATTAGTGAGTAGGGGATGTATGAGAAGTTTTGCCACAGCCGAAAACAGGAAAAATAATAATGGAACAGGAATCAGTAAAAATTAAACTGAATTCCTTCACCATTCCATATAGAACCATGTGATAAATTATTTTAGACTGTGGTAAAACTTTTCATCTCCGAGAACCAAAACAAAAAATTCGGGTTGTGATTCTTTTACGAGCAACATGTCAAGGAAGGATTTGAAGTAGTGCTATGTTCTATGAAAGTGAAAAATGTAGAGTCGTTTTTATGGTATTTTACAACTTCTACTAAAGCTTTTAATAAGTTAGAACAGTAAGCTCTTCAATTATGAGAATATAGAGGCAATATTTTTAGTGGTGCGATATTGTTAGAGTTTGTATTGTTATTATAAACAAGATATAATTAGCAATAACATATCAGAATATTTTTAAGTGGTTTCTGTGTTTGTTCCTTGAATTTGCACTGAGTTTTAAAAAGGAATAATTTACAGCATGAAAGCTTGTTAGTGATATTCGATGCACAATAATGATAATTGTTATTTTAGTGCTAAGAAGTATTGAAAAGTGCCCATTTGTGGTTGTGATGTGATGAAATTCAATATTCCAATCACAAACTTGAAACTAGAGTATAGATTAGAGCTACACAATAAAATATAATTTCAAGCACAAATATTTTAACGTAAGTACGTCAATTTTGAATATATTTAATGATACAATTTTGTCATTATTGATTTGATACATTAGATTTACGGTTTGGTAGAAATAAGGCTCTTTATTTTATATTTGCGTGTTAGAAAGTCTGGACCAAAGATTGTGGTTAATAGACTAAAAGTAATTGGAAATGTTACTTCTCAGAGAAATAATTATTGTCCAGACTCTGGTCCATTTTATGTAGATTTAGGAAGCAAAATATAATGTTGTTTAAAGAGTAGATTGTTAAATTATATAATTTTTAACAATGGATTTGATATCCTATTAATATAACGCTTTAAGAATTGGTTTTTGATTAATTTGACCAGAAGACAGGTTGGTATGAGAACTCGTACTCCTCCTCGTTTAATACAACTCCAACTCCTATTTAATGAGACAGCCACGCGCCTCCACCTAACCCTCAATTAGTTGGACAGGATGGGGCCTTGCAGCTTGCAGGTTCGTCTCTGGTTTATTTATTCCTAATTTAAATCACTGAAAAAAAATTTAAGCGATTTTTAACCGTTACACATGCTATGAACATTTTTAATAATTGGGATATCCGTTTTTGGATCTGAATCGTATACAGGGTGTTTCAGAATAACATGCTAATAATGAAGGGGGTGATTCTTGGGCTCATTTTAAGAAAAAAAATTCATATGAACGTATGTCCTAAAACATTTTTCTATTTCCCAAAAAATATGCAAACCAAAACCCGCATGGACGGCACTGGTCAGAATAATTAAATTGTTGGTGCATCAAAAAATGAGTATTAATGCCTAAAATACATGATCCAAATTTCATAAAGATATCTACAGTAATGACAAAGTTATTGTAAAAAAAGTATCTATTTTTTAAAACTTTGACACCCTGTATCTCAAAAGTTAAGGCGTTTAGGACATACGTTCATATGAATTTTTTTTCTTAAAATGAGCCCAAGAATCACCCCCTTTATTATTAGCATGTTATTCTGAAACACCCTGTATACGTAGAACATTAATATAACTTCTGAGAACTAATAATAAATAATGTCTTACTTATTACTCACTAATCTCAATATACAGTATCCGCCATAAAGCTGGGTACATATGGGATTTTGTTTATTATTCATTTTTTCAAAAACTTTCTTCAGGGATAGTTTGTGCATGTCTGTTAACCGAAATAGTACATTTTGTATCAAGGGCGGAAAGTAGATGATTTTGACGAGGGTATAAGTAGCAGCACGAGCGAAGCGAGGGCAGATATTAGCCGAGTCAAAATCATCTTTCGTCCGTGGTGCAAACAGTGCTTTTTGTACAACCAGTTTCTAATCATTTGAAAAAGAATAATTATGAAAATCAAAAATAAATAATCGATACACTGCACTACACTGCTGACAAGTCAGATAACTGACAAGTGACAACTGTCAATCATGGTTACAATATAGGTGTGTTCCCGTATTCTTTTGTGGTGCGGATTCATTGCCACCGAGATTGTCACGTGATTAGTTCCTTCTAGTATGCTATACTGTCACGTGGTTATTATATTCAGAGGCGTTGGGATCCAAGGAACCGTTGCTAAGCGACCTACTTTTGCGCCCGCGGGCGCGAAAGTACTTTTAGGCCCAGCTGCCAAAATTAGCGACTTTCCGCCTGCTTTGCATGCATTGAAAAGTGAACTTTACGTGTAGGTTGTACAAAAAATCAATTTTGTCATTCATCGGTTCAGCGAGGATTTTGAAAAAAGTTCATTTTGGTGTCAAAAAATAAGTTGAATTTGACAAGATATCAAAATATTTTATTGAAAAAAGTTGTTTTTTTGTGAAATAAAACATTCAAGGGATATAAATCAGAAAACACCGTGTGGTCGTGTCCTTTTCTTACCGAAGATACGTTTTTATAAAATCATTATTTTCAAGATTGAATTGTAGGGGAACTATAGTGAATATTCGTTAATTAATTATTCTTCTTATTGCCAGAAAATGTGATAAACGGACATGGGTACATCAGTTAGGGACACGGCCAGACGGATTTTTTTTTTATTTATATCCCTTCACGGTTTTATTTTATAAGAAATTCGACTGAGTCAACATTGATTGAATAATAGTATATTATATAATAGTATATTATTCAATGAGCATGTAATGACAGCTATTACTCACGAGGATTAAGTTTGCGACACGAGCCGGAGGCGAGTGTTGCAATCATACGAGTGAGTAATTGTCATTACATGCGAGTAGAATACTATACTTTTTCTACGGCCTTTATATCGGGTGTCCAAAAAAATCTGCACATAATTTGAAAAGTAAGATCATGTGACAACCAAACCCGTGAGTAATGACCCGTGAGTAATGAATCATTACTCACGGGGTAAGTACTAGGTATTATTATCTATTCAAAATGCGTGAGTAATAAGCCTATTATTAAACGGTCGTAGACCCGTGAGTAATGAATCATTACTCACGGGGTAAGTAATAGGTATTATTATCTATTCAAAATGCGTGAGTAATAAGCCTATTATTAAACGGTCGTAGAAAAAGTAAATTTTTAGAATAAAATCATCATAATTTTCAATTTTCCTATGAATGGCAAGGGTAAAATATGAGTTTAAAATGAAAAATTATTATTTTATTATTTTATCTTGTTTGAAATCTCAAGAATACGGCAATCCTTGAAATATCCAAATGAACCAAGAATGCAGATTATCCTGTGGGGTCTTGTAAAGATTAGGCATCCATAAGATGAATGCATTTTCCCAATCTTCAAGCATAGTTTTGGGTCTATAGAAGAATTTCAGCTAAAAAAAAATGTTGGATGAACAACTTTTAACCAATAAAAAAACAGTATAAACTAAAGTTTTATCAGATTTCATGCAACAACAGCTTCGTCACATTGTTACAAGCTACATTATTGAACCAATATGCCAAACTTACCCAAACTTCTTAAAAACTCAATAGACTATGACTATGACAAAAACAAACACTGAGAAACATAAAAATGTCAAAGTTTCAAAAATTATATCCCTAGTTTATTATTATATCAAGTTTCTGAATCTCTCAGACGATGACCAAAACTTACCAAATTTAACCCGAACTAACAAAAACTAGCCCAATCTTACCAAGAATAACCCAATCCGACCAAAACTAACACAAATCAAATTCAAACTGACCCAATCTGACCAAAACTTACCCAATCTAACGAAAACTCACCGAAACTAGCCCAATCTAATCAAACTAACTGAATCTAACTAGAACTAACTTGAATTAACCAAAACTAACCCAATATGACCAGGACTGACCCAAACCAAACCAATCCAATCCAAACTAACCTAATCTAACCCAAACTAGCCAAAACTAACCAAATCGAACTGAAACTGACCAAAACTAACCCAATATTTATAACCAAAACTCACTCGAACTAACCAAAACTAAACCAATCCCACCAAGACTGACCCAATCTAACCAAAACTCACCCAAACTATTGGCAGTCTTTGAAAATTTCGACTTCGCGGCGATCAGTTTTGCAAATCAAATTTTTAAAATTTATTTATTCTGCTTTAATATTTGTTTTAACATCTTTAGTGGCTACGTGAGGAAAATAACAAAAATTGACCATTTCAATGACCCACAACTGGAACAAATAGAAATTTTTGGAAAATTTTCTGATCAATCAATGTGCCTAAAATAGTGTTTTTTCTACAAAAAAATAATTCATCCAGCTATTTTTCTCTTTAGAATAGTTAAACAAATGATAATTTACAAATTCGCCTTCAAAAAGTACAAAATACGTGGATATGCCTGATGTTTACAAGAACATACATATGAAAGTGATCAAAATATTTTCTAAATTCTTTGGTGAATGCGCTGATGTATACCCTCAAAAAGATTTGCTAATCAAAGCTATAATAATAGCCGCCATTTTACATCATCAAGGATCTGTATCATCATTATCAACAACAATTATTAATTGTCAAACAAAGGGTTATTTTTTCTAGGTATGTTCATCATGAATAATATCACACTCTTATCTTGATTGATCGTTCTCCTAATGCAAATCAATATTGACAAATTTCTCCCACATCCCCATCGGAATACAAAACTACGAAGTCTCAAAGCTTTCATTTTTCTTGCAGATATGAGACTTCGTCTAAGAGCGCTTGTTATATATGTCCAAAACTTCTAACAATCTTATTTATATGTATATTTTGTTATTTCGGTTCGCGAAACTTTGTAGAATAGGCGGATGTATCCTACAAAAGGAAACTTTCTGTAATAAAAAGAAATCTTGTTAGCGGACTAGGCCGGTTAGAAAGAAAAGTGGAGATTATGAAAAGATTGTGTTATGGAAATATGTTGCGACTTTTATGTGGAGCGGAGAATGAGTTGAACCTTGAAAAACTTCTGTTATAGTATTCTTAAAATAATCAATAACAAGAAGTACAAAGGCGTTCACTCTCAACCATATCTAACCCGATAACACCCGTACAGGTGCTTAAAGCTCATAAAAAATTGAGAAGAAAAAATCCTACGCCCAAGTGGGTCTCTAGATCCTCCACTTAAGGGCCCATTATTCCTCCAACCGTGGTATTAAGTATTTAAGTACAAGGGACGGTTAAAACACATTTAGGTAGAAGATTCCCGATATTTTATCCCGCTTCTGAAAGCCCTAATAGCTTGCGATATGTTCTCGACCACTTATATCGCTTCGTTCGTGTTCTGGAATATACGTTATCACTGATAAGTGGTTCAAGGTTAATATTTTAGGTTCAAAATGGGATAGTCCTTGAGGGCTGGAAATATTGTGGTAATTGGAAAATACATTTGCACAGATTTTATTTTTTATAGTATGTTTCAGTGTATTTTCATGACCAACTACTATTATTGATGATTATTCTTTGTTCAAGATTGTTTGTTCGGGAAAAACGGGAAAAACGAAGAAAAAAATATAAAAAGAATGAGCAAATTGATAAACACAAAGTAGAAATACTTCGATATAGCAAAAAAAAGTAAAAAATTAAGAATGGGGAAAGAGGGTGAAACAAAATATAATTATGAAGAAACATTGAAGAATAACGTATAATAAAAAAACAAACTGAATTGTGAAAAATAATGGCAACAATAACGGACAGAAAGTAAGTTGTAAAGAAGAATAAAATCAAAATGAAAGCTTACACGTGAAAAAATGACGTGGATACCTAAACCAAAATTCCAGAAAATTAAAGTTTGAATAATTTAATAAAAAAGGCCACAATAATACAATGCAAAAAAAAAGTTAAAAGTGTAGAAACTACTTACCAACTAAAACTCTCATAGCAGCTTAAATGATTGTATAAAAAAATCAACAAAAAACACAAATTAAAACGTAAGGAAGAACAAACTTTATGTACAGGGTGATTTTTAAGTTGATATAATCTTTTCAACACTGTATAGAATGCAAAGAAAAACAAAATTTTTCAAGTGAAATTTTGTCTGAAACTGTTTCGTTTCCGGGATACACGGTGTTTAAGTTTGTAGAAAAAGATAAAAATATAAATACAATCAAAAATGAAAAATATACCTACTGAAACATTTTTCTCATTTCATTTGAATTATTGTAGTAATGTAAGTTATTGACCTTACTTCAATAGAAATTAGACAAAAACAAATTTAACACACAAAAAAACAATAAAAACCATATCAGATTTTGACGATTCTGCCATGCATCAAAATGGCGTTTATTTTTTTAAACAAAAAACGCACGTCGTGCGAAGAAATACCAAGAGACTAAATTAACTCCAAAGTGAATAATATTGATTCAAAGAAAAAGCAGTGGCGTACTATTTTTTTTTTTTTTAAATTCAATAAAGATCCGGTTCGAATGCCACTGGTAGAAATTTTTCAAAAACTTTTACATCAAAAGATGTAATTTAATAGTCAAGAGTAGTGTACCAAATTTTGTGGAAATATCTGGAGTGGTAGGAAAGTTATGATAAAAAAGGCATTTTTTTCTTAAAACTTCAACACCCTGTATCCCGGTTACAAAGCATTTTTGGACATGATTTTATTTGAAAATTTTTCTTATTTTCTTGCATTCTATACAGTGTTAGCAGGAAAATACCAACTTAAAAATCATCCTGTATTCTAGCGCGGTAAAAAAATGCTGAAAAATAACTTGGAAATGTAAAGAAAAACAAAATTGGGAACAAGTTGCAAAAATAAATAGATAGATGGACGAAAATATCAAAAATCAAAAATTCCAATGATATAATGAAAAAAGCAAAAAAACAGGCCACGAAAAGAATAAAATTAAATACTTAAATCTAAATCGTAAAAATCTATCCAGGAAATAGATGTTCGAATTAATTCGATGAAAAAGTCAACAAAAAACTATTTTTGTTTTAACTCCAGTTCCACCAAACTAAATGATAACAAAAAAAATTAAAAAAAAGCTAAAACGTCAAAATTCCAGCGAATAAAAGTTTCGCTAATTTGATAACAAAAACAAAAAACTAAGTTCATTTGATTAAAACAAAATCCCGAGAATACAAGTGAAAATGGTTCAATAAAAAAAGCACCAAAAAACAGTATACAAAGAGAAAGTGGAGACAAAATGTAGACGAACCAAAATATCAGGAAACAAACGTGCAGATAAGTTGATGAACAGAAACACCCTGTATACTTCCAAATGATGAAATAGAAAGCTCTAAAAATGATGATAAAAATACAACAGAAAAAAATCCACCAAAGATATTTTAAAAACAGAAAAAGATATAAAAAAAAATCATCTATCCCGAGGTATGATGGACGTAACACATATTTGACCATATAAAAAAAAACTTAAAAAATCATTGTGGAAAAGGGGTGACAGATAGGGAGGTGTCCTATTAAAAAAATCTAAATTTTGGCGAATCATTCAAAAACTGCTTAGATACGAGGGTTGTCCAAAAATGCATTTTTTTTCAAAATCATCCTGTAGCTCAAAAACAGAGAGGCTTATGGAATTTTTGTTTTTGGCATCTTTCGTTTCACAAAACAAAAAAGTAGCCTGGGTTTGCCTTTAGTAATAATTGAGATAACACACAATTGCCAAGTTACTAAAATATCTTAAGAATAATATTTCTTATTTTAATGTTTCTTGAACCCCAATATTAAGCATTTATTCATAAACCCACTCTTTCCGTTCCCACTGCGGCAAAGAGAAGCAACAGCTTCTTTTTTGTCGTGTTGACGATGTTCCTTTGAAGTTCGCCGAAATGAAAAGACAAGAAGAAATAATTGATAACCGTCTCATATCAAAAAAGTCGACATATAACAGGAAAGCAAAACGTTTTTTGCAACCGTATAGGTAGGTAATATAAAAAGTGGATGTAGATATGACACTGTTCTGAACAATACGTTTTCCACTGAATCCAGTAAACGAGATCAGATTAAATTTTAAAGCTTGCTACACCATAAATTCGGATATCTTAACGACCGCCGTTTGTTTTATAACTTTCACTTTTAAAATATATGGCATATACGTGAACAATAATCTGATTTACAAGTTTACCAAAATGTACCATAAAAAAGTCAGTAATGATCCAGTTTATTGGCAAGCAAGAGAAATGACGGGAAACTTTGGTAACGCCCCGTTTTGGGTCATGTGGTGATTTGGTGCTATCAAAACAATTTTAATTCAAGTTATTTCAAAACACATTTTTGTAATTGGCACGTTTTAAAGTATTTATCACATAAACTAAAAAAATTAAATTACTTTTTATAATAGGGATTTGACAAAATAGAGGACTATTTCAGACATTGTACATGATTTCTCCACACTTCAAAAAGAGTGAAAATGTTAAGGTGATACTAAAGATAAATTACAAAAAGAAAAGGTTAATTGGCCTTTTTCCTCGTTCCATGCAATCTTTTATGACACCATCGAAAAGTATAAAAGCCCTCTAATTCAACTCGTAAACTAAGTAATTATTTATGACGGTTATCTTTCACCAAACACTTGCCCCAGCCATTTCATTAAAAAAGTCTACCAATTTACTTTTATTGACACAAGCTAGCCCAACTAATAGACATTGATAGGTTTATTGCACTTTTATAAAAGCCCCATAAAACTTTTAACGAGTTCGCGTGTCAAACACGCCCATTTTGAGTTCATTGCAACGGCCTCCGAATATTTTTTTCCTATTTTGGGCAATTAATCAAAAATTTGCTTTGTGCATTAGACGTCGCCGTGTGACCTGCGATAAATTCAATGAAGTTCGGAAGAATCAATTAAGAAATGTCAAGTTTTATAAATCGGTATATCCTGGTGTAATTAAAATCTCGTTTATGCGGAATATAGTCACTGCGTCAGTAAACAAAATGGATTATTGCAAAAAACTCAATTCAATCAGCTTCCCATGCAAAATAAAATTTCAGGAATCTGACAAGGATAAATCGTTGGGAGGCATTTGAATACAACAATCCATCAAATCAGTTTCTATTACAAATTGTAACAATTATTATTCTCAAATTTGATTCATTCATAATAAAGCTTATTGAATGAAAGGGATCTTTATTAGCCACTTTGGTTTATTGAAAATTCAATTTTCCTTCGACGACAGACCCACCACATTTTTTAATTCCATTATAGAACCCAAATAAAAAAAACAGATTGTTAATTTTATCCAGATTTTAATTTATAAATTTGATTGAATCTTATGTCCTCAAATCTGAACAGACCTTCTTTTTTTTTGGTGGTATGAATTCGTAACTAGACAAATTATGACGAACATTTCCTACCAGTCCATTCTAACCAATCATAGACTTGCATTTTATTATGTTGCTATGGCAACGACCTAATTTTATCGGAAATCACCCTGCTCATAATCACGTGACTGAAAGATTAATAAGTGGAAATTTCCCTGGCTTTGCGCATCTGGATGTAGCTCCCATATGATTACAGTGTTGCCGTCCCCACTCTCCCTAAAAATCCCAACCCAACCCAACTTTCACAGACAGAGATAAGGCAAACGGCAACACTGTGGTTGGTGCATGGGAGCTACATCCAGCCGCGAGTGCTTGACAGCTGTTAAAAACACTGACAAATATTTTTGATAAATGATTTATTTTCAACTTTCAATACAAAGTTGCAATGTTATCAATTATGGACAAGATTGGTTATAACTTCCAAATGTTTTATAAAATCCTGATTCCCTTCTTTCTTCCTCAATGGCGAGTAGAGTAAGGAGCCGTTGGTTTCTTCCACTAAATGCGAGGTGAGTCCTGGGTTATGTTTTTTCCAATGATCAGTTTTGGCATGAAGTTTTCTTGCCGAATCTCCCGCGAGCTCAAATTAAAAATCCCGAAATTTGTTCTCGTTGCGAAATTTTCAAAAAATTCGCAACTCGTCAAAATTTCCGGAAATAATTCGGGCTCCAGGGAGATTATAAGTGAAAATTTCCTACCAGTCAATTCTAACCAATCATAGGCTTGCATTTTAACATGTTGCTATGGCAACGACCTAATTTTATCAGAAATCACCCTACTCATAATCACGTGAAAGATTAATAAGTGGAAATCTCCCTGGCTTTGCATCTGAATGTAGCTCCCATATGATTACAGTGTTGCCGTCCCCCATCTCCCTAACAATCCCAACCCAACCCAACTGTGGTTGGTGCATGGGAGCTACATCCAGCCGCTACTATTAAATCGTCTCAAATAGTTTTGGCATGAAATTTTCTTGTCGAATCTCCCGCGAGCTCGAATTAAAAATTCGGAAATTTGTTCTCGTTGCGAATTTTTCAAGAAAAGAGTTTTGAAAATTTGACAGCTGTCAAAAAATATTCCAAGAAAACTGATTGGCGATTTTTTAAAACGCACCTAGCTTCGCGAATATCAATTGTAGGCAATAATGTTGGATTCAAAAGTTTTAGGAAATTCTACTCCAAATAAATTGACTTTGAAACAATTTTCGCCATATCCGTCATTTTTGACATATCACATGAACTTATATGTTTTGAACGAAAATAATTATATTGAATTTTATCCTTATTAAATAGATAATTCTATCACGATTCTAACGATATATCATATGATCAGAGTTATTTTAAAAAATAAAGTTTCAATGGGTTTGTTTTTTTTATTCACGTTTCAACTCAACTAGTAACCTATGGAAAAAAATTGATAAATGAAATGAAGCAGTGATGGTACGGAAACCATAATTATTTATTTAGTTTTTACAAAATATTTTCGGAAGTTCCACTGTTTTTAGGTATTAATGCAAACGTTGCATATTTTCAAAACTGATTTAGTTGCCTTGTTTAGAGATTGCCCATTAACATTATTGAACAGTTCGAAGTTCATTTATTGTTTAATATTTTTTTTGTCAACTTCGTTTTTTATAACGTCTCACAAAAAAAAATCTAAAACCGAAGGATCAAATTTTCAAGCATATTTATTGCATTTTATGAAACAACTCCATTTTGAACCAAGTAAAATTTCAAAATAATACAATATTGTCACTATGATTCATACTATTATTAATTATCTATTTCATTCAATAGCATTTTTCCATAGATAACTAGATTAACTACGTTGAGGTGAAAAATGAATCAGAATCAAAAACACAATGAACGCCCATAAAAACTTAATTTTCGAAAATAGCTCTATCATGCTATATCATTAAAATCGTGATAAAATCCTCCATTCAATAAGGATTAGATTCAATATGGTTTCCATTAAAAAAGAATAAGTTTGCAATATGTCAAAAATGATGGGTGCGGTGATGTAAAATGTCAGTAAAACGTACAGTGTTCAACTGAGGATCGGCCACAAAGTTCCACTTTTCCTCCGGCGGCGGAAAAGTGACCACTTCCAACTATGACAACGAAAACGTGAGCCTGGCATCGCCGCCCGAAGCTGTATTCATGGCAAATTGAAATAGCTATTTACCTAACAAGTGCGGAAAATTAGTTTTTCCGCACGAGTCTGCCGTTCACCGACCGACGCGTAGCGGAGTTCGGTGAAGCAGGCGAGGGCGGAAAAACATTTTCCGCAAGTGTTAGGTACAATAGTTTTTCTACAGACGTGCGGAAATAAGGATAAAATTCGTAATTTAAAAGTTTCTGATGCAACTAATGACAAATAAATAATAATGAATGTCGAAATGTGTAACTAAGCGACCATAGTTACCTGGAAACCTGGTTGCTGTTTCCTTATGATATTGTCAATTTTGACATATCCGTGCGGAAAAATTTTTCCGCACGGCTGTAGGAAAACATATTATGTTTTTGCATAAATTTGTCGACATTTGCAGAAAAATAGCATATTCCATTTGGAGGAAAAGTGACCTTTCATGACTTGCTCTCTATTATCAGCCTCACTTTGTTCGGCTGCTAAACACGAGTGCATCATGAAAAGTATCACCTTCCTCCATATAAAATAATATACTTTTTTCTACGATTGTCGAGTAATATTACTGTTGTGCCCTAGCTTTAGTACATTGTGGAACTAAAAGGAAATTAAACCATTCCCTACTAGTTGCTAGGCAACGTGTGGGAAATGAGCATGACCTGGCACCTCCACCTGAAAAAAAATAATCGATATTCATTACACAATGGTGATATTAATTAACAATCGTAGAAAAATTATAGTGAAAAACTCGCATGGAATGACCATTTTCCACTTGTATGGATTTGAATTGCACGTTGGTGGTCTCACTTTATTACCAACGTTGGTAAAATGTCCGACGTCGACTCAGATTTTGTATCGGCACATTCGCCAACCTACATTTATACCTGAATTGACGTCAAATCAGGTCAGATTTAATTGCAAGATAAATAACTTTATTATTAGATATAGCTCTGATATAGCTCCCACGGGGAAGTGGGATTTTAGGATGTTCGATGAAGGAAATTAAATATCAGAAACGTACTTGTATCTTCAAAAACATTGTCCTATAAATCGCCTAATTTTTTTCTTGTAGTGTAAATTATGTCTTCGATCCTATCCGTTCACATGTCAATGATACAAAACAATCTGTCTGCACCCGGCTCTGTGACTTACCCACATCAATCTCAGCCTAACTTGTGTGAAAAATCATCGGCCTGCTCTGTTCTCTCAGTCTGTTCTTCGTCATCGATCGCGTGTGCAGAGCAACAGAATTCGGTCCGAGAGTCTGGTTCGCTGGTTCGGCTCTTCTGCTCCGGCAATTCTGGCATAACGCGTCTGGAGTCCGCTCTGTCGATTGTCTTTTGGATTTACACTCTCACATCTGGATCTTTTTTTAACCAAGTTTTGTCAGTGCAGTGGTTCGATTTTCGTGGTTCCCAACGCAGAAAGGTAAGTCAATATAGTTTTGTGATAGAGCTCAAAGTGAGAAACTTTAATGAACATTCTAATTACTTGAGATGGGAAGTTGAGAAAGTTATATCATCGCTCAAGTTTGGAAACTTCAATGAATGTTTAATTCAGAACTTCCAACCTTTTTGAGTCAAACGAAAAGCTCGATTATTTCTGCGATATTAATTTTCAATTAAAAAAATAATATAATTATTGTTGTATGTCCGTCGCTTTTAATCATGTATTACTATTGTGCTTTAGTATTCTATTTTATCACCCTTTTTACATTAATGGTTTTATCGCCCATAATGAGCAGACGACCAAATTAATATTTAAAATTTTGCCATCAACCTTTCAAAATTTTGCGCTGATGCAAAGTTTTATAAATAATTGAGATCGGGGTGTGGTAAATCATTAAAAAGTCATCTACAGTTGAAAATTAGAAACGACATGGCGCAGCTGGATTTTCGACATTATTATTCAATTATATCAGGTGCGATTGAATCGGTTTAAATAAAATAGTGTCACTCCTCACTAATTTATGTATGAAGGACCTCCTTATTCCAAAATTGTCCATTCAGAGAACAAAGTATATCTAACGATTTGTTCCATTGAAGTGGAAACGACCCTTTAAAGAAATCTTTCAAGTATAAAACAGCGATACGAGAAAATGCGACTCTTTCTGCGACAGAAAGGTCGTTAAAACGATATTTTACGATTACAAAATACGTATATCTACAATAAATTGTTCTTCATATAAAGAGTAAAAAGGATGCAAAACTTCATATTGTTCTACCCACTTTGTCTCGCTGATAAAGTTATCTGCTCATGTTAATTTAGTGCTTGGAGAATGTCAAGTTCAGGCAAATGGAACTAAATTAGGCATTGAAATGAAGAATTAGATGCATAAAGTGGGTGCAGAAAAGTTGTGTCGAGTGCAGAAGAGCATAATATTGAAAATTAAATTTTATAGAGTTATTTTTTAATCAAATATTCCTCTATACATTGTATACTATACTTGTTTCAGAAGATGTTCTTTTCTCATATTTTTTTTTGTTTTTCTCATTCCTCCAGTCTGATTGATCGTATATGAACTGCTGAGTAAATAACGATAATTTATGAGAGTAGCTAAAGCACTTTATGGCCTATGTAAGTATGAATGATCACACTCTCAGAAAAACCGTGAATTGATGGAATTGCCTGGATCTAAATCTCCGATTCTGGAATAAAATTCGGGACGCTGGATGAATAAAGGATGGGCAGTCAAGCAGTTGCTGGGGAGAAAAATGCCATAGGCTGAACTGGGTTTTTTCATTCGATTTTGATTTTGTAGCATGGATTGATTCTGATTTTGTATGGAACGTTAAACGATAATTTGCATTTTTGGAAATAAGAAAATTTTTGGGAATAGGGAGTGATTGCCATTAACGTTAAAAAAAATCAAGCGGCTTGCGACTCTGATTCAAACTACTTAAGTACTAATAGCCAGCGGAGTGACGTTACACTGGGATACTTTAGCGGCTCCCCGTCTTTGGTCATGTAGCGGAGTGATCGTTTTCCATTTTGTAAAAAATTTTTCGCTGTCAAATATTGGGGGACCCAGTTTGGTTACGCATCGTCTATCCTTTAGCCTTGTTTCTTTCTGATTTTTCAACCAAACATCATCATTTTATGGCATATCTATTGCTTTTATGGGGAAAATAAATAAAACAAATGCCGTAATAAGAACAAATCCACACAATTTATTTTTCACAAAACACACCTGAACCAATTCCATTGATCCAATAACCCCACGTAACTTGAAAAAATCATTTTCACATCACTTGAAACAATAACAGCTCTCTGTGGGCCATTTGCATCGAATTCTAATATTTACAGAGCAGGAGGGAAATCGAGAAATATCGGCTGCTCTTTTTCCTGCTGTTTCTTACGAAAGTGGATGGAAATTATGATTTCTGTTTGGGGAATAGAAATATATTAAATTACAGGCGAGAGGAAGCACATGATACATTGAACGCGAAATTATAGTTGAGCGCCTTTAACGTGAAGCTTAAATTCGGGAAGGAAGACTGGATAGTGTTAAAAGAAAACCAATTTCCTGCCTGGAAAAAGTTTTATGGTTTGGTTTGAAAAAGTCTGGCCTTCCGTTGTGGAGAATGATTAGATGGTTTCTGAGTAAACGCATGATGAAGAGTGACAAGGAGAAAAGTCTGGAGACCGAGGAGGCCTTCATGTATGATAGCATCGACTAAGTTGGGAAATTTTAACATAAATTGACATCCCACTTGATACACCTAAAATCTCAAAATTTACAAAAATAGGCTAAAAAATCCCCACTCGATACGCAGACTGGAAAAACTCCACTCGCATCGCCTTAGTTGGAAAATTATCACATAAATTGACACCCCACTTGACACACCTAACCTCAAAATTAACAAAAATAGGTTAAAACTCCCCACTCGATAATCAAAGAGGAAAAATTCAACTCGCATCGTCTTAGTTTGAAAATTTCAACATAAATCGACATATCGATTGATACACCTAACCTCAAAATTAACAAAAATAGGCTAAACATCCCACTCAATAAGCAAAATGGAAAAATTCCACTCGCATCGTCTTAGTTGGAAAATTTGAGCATAAATTGACACCCCCCTTGATACACCTGACCTCAAAATTAACAAAAATACGTTAAAACTCCCCACTCGATAATCAAAGTGAAAACATTCAACTTGCATCGTCTTAGTTGTAAAATTTCAACACAAATTGACATCCCACTTGATACACCTAACCTCAAAATTAACAAAAATAGGCTAAAAATCCCCACTCGATAATTAAAATGAAAAAAATACACTCGCATAGTCTTAGTTGGAAAATTTCAACATAAATTGACACCCCACTTGATACACCTAACCTCAAAGTTAACAAAACTAGTCTAGAGCTCGATAATCGTCATCGGTCTTTAAACACCTGTTTGAAATAATATTGACGCGTATCTCAGGGATACCTTTTGATTATTCAAATTAAACCTCGAATTAAACATTACAATAAAATTCAACTGCAGTAAATTACCACATTCTTGTAAGTCATAAAGCTCAAATCTAAAGTAAAACATAAATGATTAACAAATTGGTTAAAAGGCCATAGTGCATCATTTGAGCTAATTATAACAAACAAACTATAAACATGATGAAACGATAATACATATTTTCACATGTACATCTCCAATCACATGAGCTCGTTGATTTTTTTCATTTCCTATCAATATCGATAAGACAAAGATAGCTCTACTCACCAGCTTTTGCGTTTTTGCTCATCAATAATACATTCTTTGTGGCGCGTTCAGAAAAATCATTGTCATTGTGGTGTTTTGTTTTGTGACGAACAACTTGTGTCTGTTTATTTGTGTAAGTTTACGTTTTGATGTGAAAATAGTCGTATAGGTAAATTAAAGTTTGAAATATTATGATTGGGCTTAACAACAACTACCGGTCAATTCTTGATATTTACGGTTACAGGGCGGTGAAGTCAAAAAATGTTTTTTGGTACACGGGGCCGGGGCTTTTTTAAGAAGGCAAATGATATTTATTATGTCATCAGTTTTATCCTAGTTTGAATTTTCAAGGAAAAACTTAATGTGACTTTTTCATCTGCTATTAAAATGTTTTCTTTTTGGTAACATTAGCAAAACCAAGATATTAAGTCTATGGCAATTGGCAAGGGTATCTCTATAGAAAAAACCAAAATATAAATATTGGGATTTGTCAAACTCATTGAATTGCACCATGACTCACTAATTTTGCAACACACTGTATATGTTTTATTAATATTTTCTTCTTATTGTATAGTTTGAAGGTATTGAGCTCCAAATCACTGGGGGGGCCAAAAATGTCTTATAAATTGTTCCAACATTTTTTACTCTTCAATTTGGGGTTTTTTCGGGTTCAAGTTTTAAGAAGACTTTTGAAACTTGGTCAAATAATTCATTAGAATTTTATTGTTTAATCTATTTCACTACTTGTGAATCCATTTTTTGTGGGTTTCTCCAGGAAATTTGGAAAAATCATCCTCAGCGTAGAACTACTATAAAAAAAAGGTTAGAAGAGGTAGAGGGATCAAATTTTGAGAAGACACGTTTGAAACTTTTTCAAATAATTCACTACTTCTTTTGAATTTGTAATTTTTTTTGTTCCTCCTGGACAAAATCATTTCCAAATTTGGAGGACTATAGCAAATTAATTAGAAAAGATGCATGGAGGATTCAAAATTGAGGAGACACTCTTGGAACTGTCTAAAATAACTCATGGGATCAGCATTGTATTAACTTTTTTTTATTTTTGGATTCATCATCTTTTTTTTGGTCATTGTTCACCCGGGAAATCAATAAATATCAACTTGGGAAGACTATAAAACATAAACTAAAAGATGTAGAGGGTTCAAATTTTGAGAAAATGCTATTGAAACTTTCTCAAATAATTCATGGCATTTGCATTGTAAGTAGATATAAACTTTTTTTTTTGGATTCTTAATTTTTTTCTTGGGTGGAGGACTATAAAAAATAAGCTACAAGAGATAGAGGGCTCAAATTTTGAGGAGACACCCCTGGAACTTTCTCATATAACTGATGGCATTTGCATTTTATAATCTCTTTTACTTTTGGATTTATAATTTTGTTTTGAGCACTTGTTTCCTTGGGAAATTTGAAAAAATAATCCATGAATTGAGAGAACTAAATATAAAAAATTAAGTAGAAAGATCAAGTTTTCAAATTTTGAGGAGACACTCTTGAAACTATCTCAAATAACTGTCATGAAATTTGCATTGCATAATTTTTTTTCCTTTTGGATTCATCTTTTTTTTCGTGGGCCTTTGTTCACCCAGGAAATTTAAACAAATACAGGGTGTTACCTAATAGTGAGCCATGATTACAAATATGCATTTCTGAACCAAATTCAAGTAGAAAAGGTTCTATAAACATGTGCCCTAAATAGTCTGGTTTTTGAGATACAGGGTGTTAAAAGTTTAGAAAAAAATCGTATTCATTATTGATATCTCAAAGATCCTTTTATCGAATTTTGGCAGAATTTTTCACGCTTGATTACCACTAACTAGATGATAATAATTATGATTGCCAGTGGCGTCCAGGGGGACAGTTTTGCGAATAAAATCGACAACAAAATGTGCGCCACAGGCTTTTTCTGAAAGTTTTTTATTTTTCAAGATAGAGCAAGTAAAAATATATTTTTTTTGTATTTCGATATTTTTTCGTATGTTCTTCGTTTTCGAGGAAACAAATCCAAACCACTTTATTGCACGTCAAAAACTTGTTAATATAAAGTTGTTTTAATTTTTTTTCTCGAAAACGAAGAAAGATACCAAGGAATATTAGAAGATAGAAAAGTTGTATTTTTACCTGCTCAATCTGGAAAATATGGAAAATTTTCAGAAAATCCAGTGGCGCACATTTTTTTGTGAGTTTTATTCGTGGAACTGTCCCTCTGGACGTCACTGAAGTTCATAATTACCATCTAATTAGTGGTAATTGAGCATCTTGTTACAATGAAAAACCCTACCAAAATTCAACCAAATCGGCAAAAGGAACTTTGAGATAATAATAATAAATCCGATTTCTGAACCCTGTATGTCGAAAACGAGTCTATTTCGGACACTTTTTTTTTTAGATAGTGCTGCTACAAATACAACTTTTTTATCTCTTGATATTTTTTCGTATCTTTCTTCGTTTTCGAGGTAAAAAAATATAACTACTTTATTGCATGTCGTAAAATTGTTAAAATAAAGCGGTTTTCATTTTTTTTCCTCGAAAACGAAGAAAGATACGAAAAAATATCAGGATACAAAAAAGTTGTATTTCCATCTGCTTTATCTGAAAAAAATATAACATTTCAAGAAAGAGTCAGTGGCGCACATATTTCATCAATATTATTCGTGAATTCATGCCCCTCGGGATGCCAATTACTGGAACTCGTAATCAAAAACTGCCAAAATTCAACAAAAACTCCAAACGAATCTTTGAAATATTAATAATTTTTTTAACTTTCAACATCCATTTCTACTTGAATTTGGTTCAGGAATGCGTCTTTGGAGATACGGCCTACAATTAAGTAACACCCTGTATATCTTTAACTTATTATAATGAATAAACTAGAAAAAATGGAAAAATTGATTTTCAAACGGCATTCTATTGAATATCTACCAAATGGGCAACTTTTCCATAATTCAATCTTCGCTGAAGAGGAACATCGTTTTCACGGTACCGAGGGTAAAAATTAAATTTGTAACACCCTGTATAGTAATTATCATAGTTGAATTATCTCATACTCGATGCTTTCTTGAAAAAAAAACAGCAAGAAGTTTTTCTAGAAACATCAGGCTCAATTCACATTTTGTTAATTCAATGATGTTATTTTTATATTGATTTATATTCCAGGTCGACACATCTACATCAGCCTTACTGATACTTCCAGAAGTCCAGAAAAGGTCAGTTTTCTCAACAATAAATATATTCTGAAACTTTTCCCAACAAAAAACCGAACTACAAACCTCAATTACCACCCTAAAATCTCCAAATAAACTCCGAGCACAAGACCCATTACAGTCCTGCAACCGCATCCATTTAAATTTCAAATTGCGCGTTGATAAATCTACAAAATATTCTTCCACCAACTAACTTTTTATGGCAAAAGATTTATTCTTTCTTGCTCGCAGAAACAACGAATTATGCAAAACGCCATAACTATTCCTTGGCAAAATTTTTATTCCGGATTCAGAAATTATTTTCAGACATAATTTTCTTCCACAATGCGGACATTGAGAAACCGAATTTACATTTGCGAGAAATGAAAAATGTTTAACAAAAACGGAGTCTTTGTTTCGGTGTTTTAATTTTTTTAATTGTTTTCGCACCAGTTTCCTTAATGAATTTGTCAGTTCGTGAATACAATAAGGAAAATTGAGTAGGGAGAACATTAATTTTTGCTTGGTGCAGATTTGTGTAACCCTCACTCGTCCTGTCATTAACTCGCTATAAACCGCGATTGTCAGGACTGGAACATCAACTTTCACATTAGGGTGAAGTTGGGAAAGTTTCAAAGTTGAACATTATCATATATTATATGATGGATGAGTTCGAACGTTAGCATTCCTAACACCACTGTTACGTTAAGTAGCTCTAGAAAGTTTCCACACAAAACCTTGGATTAAAGTTTGTCCACCACATAAACACTAGTGCCTACACCGTAATCACCAAGATAAAATAAAGGTCGGGCGTTCCCTTGATTGCAATTTCCGTTGCTACTGAATTTCAATACTATTGCAGTGCATTTTCGCGATTGTTGACACGAATTCAATTTCCACCAGTTTAACTTCGTCGTTGATTGTGCTTTCCATTTTCCAAATAGTTTTCCTGCAATTCTATACAGATACGACATTACAAAAGCAATAATGGAAAGACTACTCAGAAGAAATCGGTTCATTAGAGTTCATTAAAAACAATCCTCGTATCTTTTGTTCTCAGTCTCACAAATTGAGTTGAAAGAGACATAGTTGAAAAGAATCCTTCAAAAGAATTCATGCTGCTCTTGGGAATGTGAAAAATGGGGTATCGTAAATATGAGCGGGTCGATAGGGCTTGTTTATGTGTCTGAAGAATGTTGATGAATCCTTGAGAGTTTTTCTATGTCGTTAGGTTTTGTCTGGGTTGTTATTCTGATTGGTTTTGAGTTTATTGCTTGCAGATTGGAAAACGTTTACGAATGATAAAGCAGTGGCGGCTGGTAGTCTCAAAAGAGCGCGACTATAACTTCGGAATCTTTCAACAGATTTGAATGTTCTTTGGGTCGTTTCAAAAAAGAAAATCTGCTCTTTTTGGTGCATGTACTTGGGATATATTTTCCATACAATAAATTGTGGAAGTCAAACCTGTTGAGGTTATTTCGAAATTTTCAAATGCAAACCCACTACTTTTTCAATATCTTTTGAAATAAAAGAGTTATGGAGATTGCACTAGGAATTCTTCAAGAAAAACTTTTGAAATTGCCCCTGTAATTGTCCGTCTTTTCTACGAGCAGACTGTCAAAAGTCAAAAAATAATTCGATGACCCAGTAAAACTTATTCCAAAAATAATGAATGCCCATCGTCGTTGGTATGGCATTCCTACCTTTTTGACAAATACAAATGTACAGGGGCAGGTTCAAAAGTATTCCTCGAGGGATTTGCGAAGTTTTCATATCAAAATAAAATTTAGTGACTGTTTTTTTGGTAAAAGAAGTTTTTGCAGATGTTCTATCCGCTCTTAATTTGATCAAGACTTTTCTCAACTTCTTCAGTATTTTTAAAGACATTTTAAAAATTTGGCTTGAACTTTCAAATAAGATACTTTGACATAATTGGGAATTTTCGTTGTTGAAATTTTGATGTAAGAAAGTTTACTTCTTAAATTTACTTGAAAACAAAGTTTAATGTTTTAATGGAAGAGGCAATTTACAATAAGTTTCGAGAAATAAACTTTTTGACAAAATTACGCTAGGGAACAGAATGAAGTTTGATTTTACAATTTTTCTCAATTATTATGTTGTGATACTTTTTATTTAGTTATAAGTTGAGACTGAATTAAGACTTTTATTGAAAAGCGTATCTTTATTTTATTTGTATTATTTAAAACACAATTTATACCAGCTCGTTTATATATTTCGGAAAAGTTGAACATCGAGTTTATACTTAAAATTAAAATAATGGTCTGTATTGCAAAATATGATAAAATCACACAAATAGTTTTGGAGGTATTTATAACCTATTGTTTGAAGTGAGTGATCATCGTTTGGTCGTGAGATTAGATATGAAACTATCTAATCAAAAATGTAATTGTATTATGCAAAAATGGCATTTATCATCAGAAAAGTTCCTTGATAGTCAAGACAAATATGATAATAGGATCACAATGCCAAAGAAAATCAGCAAAAATATTTTTTACCGACACGACAACAAAAGTGAATTTCACTGCCTTCATAGAGCAGAGAAAGTAGGCGTTTCCAAGACTAGGCAGGGAAAACACTCAAAAATGGCTAGGCAGTAAAGCTATTTTCAACCGTTTCTAATAGAGGGCGTGAAGTAAAAGATGTTATTGAAATTTTCTGTACAGTGTTTATAGACATGATTTTTTGATTTATTGAGGTTATGTTTGCAAAATTTCGTTGTTTCTCAATTAATTTGATTCAAATTTGGCATAATATACGTTCGGTTTCAATATAGTGAGGTTATATATGCAGAATTTTGTAATTTTCCAGTTAACATTTGATATGTAGATTATGGAGGATGTAGTTGATTTATTTTTAATTTGGTTTACATGTTTATGTTAGGCAATTTTTGTTATTTCTCAATTTCGTTCAAATTCGGTATATACGGGGTGTTTGAAAAACATTGGTCAACTGAAAGGAGTGATTCTTGAGGTCATTCTAAGAAAAAAAGTTCCAATAAACATAGATCCGAAAACGCATCGTTTTTTTCAAAAATTGATGTCAACGTTACTGGTCACAATGTTTCTTATTTATTAGAGTCAAAATATGCCTCTTATTACTTACAGCAACTTCAAACAAATCATTCAAAATTTAATAATGAGGAAAATGTTCTCAGAATACAACTGACGTGTGACGATTGTCAATTGAATAAATGACAGACGTCGGACTAAGATGGTCACGTGATTGTTTAGCGTCCAGCTCCGATCCTCCGACTGCGTTGCAGTGATCCAGATTCAGAGAAGTAGTTTCTTGAAATTTTATGTACCTTTGAACAGGAAGCGCCCATTCTCTGTACAATATGCCGCTTTTTACGATCTACTGAGTCATCATCCTCATTACACCTAGCAAACAGGAAAATCCACTTCGTTTTGATTTTCCGTCTGAGCAAATACTCTTTACATGCTCCCTAGCCAGCCATTTGCGACAAGTCTGGTCATACAAAACTACTGAAACTCGATCTGGCTTGAAACAACGAGCAACTTCGTTAATAAACCCCAGCTAGAATGTCGAAGTTTAACTTTAACCCTCATTTGTAAACGAATACGACTGTTGAAAGTTTACACGATGAAGTGCAGGCATTTTATTCTGCGAACTTAAACTATTGAAATACAACCCTGCGGGTATAATAGAGAGAATAAGACAACAAAACAATGAAATATGGCCCTTTATTTTCCCATTCAGAAATAAGCATCAGGTGAGGTGAGCGAAATCGGGGAACTTGAAATTTAATTGCTGAACTTGAATTCATCTTGCTTCCGCCCTACTTGCAGTATGTGATTATTTATTTATTTAAATTTCAAACAAGGAGCTTGGGGTTGTTTACGTTATGATATCTTCTTTTTCGAGGGAGATGTGAACCTATGTGTGAGACCATGTTTACATTTAATCTTATGGAAAAATGAATGTTCTCCATTTTATGTCACATAGACTTCGAACATTAACAAACATTGTTGTCTGAGTCGAACATGTCAATGTAAACATGGGGGAAAAGGGAATAAGCAAGCTGTTTGACATATTAACTTCATTGAAATTCTTGTCGCCAATTGATGACTTTATCATTACCAAACAAATCGCCTACGTTCGGGATGTTATGCTGATTCTGGTCGTTCAAATTTTTAAGCACGTAGAATAATTTATACAGGGTCCTTCATTAGTGCGTCGGGCAATCCTAGCGTGGTTATTTACAAAAGTAGAAAAAAAAGTTTTATACAAAAGTTGTAGAATGTGACTTTATGCATATTTTAAAAATATTTTCAAACATACAGGGTGCGTCACAAAAGTATGGCACGAAAAAGTATGATTTTTTTTAAATGTAACCCCCTGTATATTAATTGATATTTCAATTCTTTCTTCAATTTGGAACAAAAATTGTGCTACAACTAATGTTCCTAAATTCAACCGTTATCGAGATATCGCGTTTTAAAAATGGCATTTTTGCAACTTTGACATGCTATAAAACTCAAACTATTCAAGTTAGAGAAAAATGGATTGCACATTCCTATCTTAACTTTTCAAAAGCTATTCAAGGAGATTAAATTCATTCTTGTGAAAAAATGTCAAAATGTGCCGAAAAAAGTTGACAGTTGACGTTACCTTCTATCCAAATGACAGAAGAGCTCTTGAAAAGTTAAGATAGGAAAGTGCAAACCATTTTCCTCTAACTTGAATAGTTTGAGTTTTATAGCATGCCAAAGTTGCAAAAATGCCATTTTTAAAACGCGATATCTCGATAACGGTTGAATTTAGGAACATTAGTTGTAGCACAATTTTTGTTCCAAATTGAAGAAAGAATTGAAATATCAATTAATATACAGGGGGTTCCATTTAAAAAAATCATACTTTTTCGTGCCATACTTTTGTGACGCACCCTGTATGTTTGAAAATATTTTTAAAATATGCATAAAGTCACATTCTACAACTTTTGTAAAAAACTTTTTTTTCTACTTTTGTAAATAACCACGCTAGGATTGCCCGACGCACTAATGAAGGACCCTGTATATGCTCCAGCCTATCTTACTCTCGGGTGCCGGATTTAGACCTCCTCTTCATTGGGATTGAGTACCTAACCTCAAATAACCACAAATACAAGGTATCGATTCAATTGAGAGCTTTTCTTATAGAAATCCTATTCTAGAAAAGCACGTATAGTTATGCAGATGCACTTTATCCAGTATTTGCTTTATTCAAATACATATAGGAGTAATCCAGTGCAATTCCCTTATGTATACGAACTATTGTTCGTTAGAAAGATAGAATCTGGAACGGACATAATATTTACATATGTTATTGCAAAGGGTTTTTCACTGGTCGTAAGTTTGTAAAGTGCTGGATCGCTCTCGATATATTCGGAACGGAAAGATATACAGGGTGACAATTTTAAAACTTGAAATTTCCATATTTTGGAAAAAACTGAATTAGAAAACGCTCAAAACAGATTCTATTAAAAAAAACTATAAACCCACCCTTTTCTGTTACCCCTAAGACAGGGTAAGATACACCCCTGAAATCTTAAATAGAAAGGAGGGTCGAATGATGCCACACTTTGAAGGCCCTTCGACCCTGACTACAACTGCCGAGTTTCAAGCCTCTGCTGTCATTCCTGTTGATATAACAGCTTGACAAAATTTTATTTTTTCATTTTATTTTATTCAATAAATAATTCCCCTCAAGAGTTAACTTCTCTGTACTAAGGGGATATGATGAGGGACTGAATACCTTCAAAACGAGGTATACTATTACTCCAAAGAAGTATTGAAAAAAAAAAAAAAATGGGTGAAAGAAATCCTCGTCAAAAGGCCTGACCCCGCATCATATCCTCTTAGTATGGAGAAGTAAACTATTGCGAGTAAATATTCATTGAATAAAATAAAATTTAAAAATAAAATTTTGACTAGCTGTCATACCAACAAATTTTTCAAAAGTTAGCTATATATAACTCAATTTACTGAATTTGTAAAAAAGTGTGTCATTTATTTCTTAGAAAGGACTTTTCTGTTGCATAGAGTGGATTAATTTTGGACCAAGATTCTCTATTTATTGATAAGTGTTGTTCCTGCTGATGGTCTGGTATCAGTCTCTGAAGGAGTATTTTGATAACAGTATCACGTATTATGATACGAACATAAAAATAATTTCCCTATAGAAGGTAAAATGTATTTTTCTAGAGACCATCAAGTGAATGTGGCCTTTCTTGAAGGAAATACATCATTTGTCAGTTTTGTATACAGCCGTAATCCAGATAATCTTTTCTTGTCTATTGAGAGCTTGAGTAATTGATACGGAAGCTCAATAAGTGTCCTTTTAGCTTTTTTAGTTTTTTTGTTCACTATGTATTCCTGAGACAGATTAGTTGAATATGCAGGAAAAGGGCATTTTTTAAACAGAGTTATGTAACCTTATTTACTGCCAGAGACAGAAAAGTAAATGGAACGTAACTCCACAGGAAGAATGAGGAAAAGAAATATTTGTTACGGAACCTGGCTACTACTTCCCATGCATTCAACTTTTCACACGAGTTATGCGTTTTGTTAAAATATAAAAAAGTGCTGTATGTATGTATGTACGTCCGGGGATATATTTGTGAGATTTTAGTTATTTCTTGTTTTTATTTTAGTGTGCTGAGATGACACAAAAGAACGTACAACAAAATATTGACCTTTTCTTCAAATATTTTGCTCATTTTCAACCGACTAATTGGATTGGGTCAGCAAAAGATGGAGAAAAGGGAAATACCGAACGAAAAATGCATGTCATGGACTAAATTAATGATGATACGCCTGTTATTATTTTTATCTAAGTACATTGACATGAGATTGATTACGTTCAGTTAATTAGAAATTAATGAAAAAGTTTCCACCTCCCTCTACACCTCCATCTTCCTCAACCTCTCCAAATCCTCCACCTCCGCCTGCACCTTCAACGTCAACATCATATTTTCCTGCTCCAAAAGCATCGCTTGATTGTAATCTCATCCTGCTTGTTTATCCTTATTGGCTGCCTCATTGTTCTTCTTTCCAGGTACTCCCTGGTTTTAATCATTCTGCATCCTTTTCATATTCTGAATGGACGTATTGTTGCGCATCTTCTCCCTGAACTGTGCGTACTTCTTAGCTCACTCCCCCATCAACCTCTTCTTCTCCTCCGGGCCCATTTCGACAAATGAGGCAGTAGTGTGTGGTAGAGGCAGTGTTGCTCTATGGCTCCAGTGCTGAGAGCCCCTGGCGAGAGTCTTGAATGGTTGGGCTAGTTTCCATGGAGCTGGAGCTGCTTCCGGAGGTGATGCTGTTGGGGCTTTTGGGGGAGAGGATGATGTGGAAGTCTGTGTTCAAGATGGGGCTGGATTTGGGATTGAGGTGGCCATAAATGTACTCGTTTGGGCATTGTGGACAGGTCCAGTCTGTTGGGGATGTTGGTGGGGCTGGTAAATTGGTTGGTAGGAATGCATCATCTGAAAGAGATAAGAAAAGTTAGTTTGATGGTGTTTTACGGAATAGTACCATGTGAAAGAGACACTTTTTTTTTCTTTTGGACACTTAGAACTTTGGTGTATTATTGCAAACATTTATGTTGATAAGAGGTTTTCGACTGGAATCTATCTGAAGGTGACGTAGTGGAATTTTGTCCTTACCTCGCGAGACACCCTGTATATTGATTTTTACCGCTACCTTGTACAAATATTCACCTTCACTGAACGCCTGGATTTTTATCCCCATTGTGTTAAGGCTAGCTCTTCTTCCAAATAAATCCAGAAGGTGGCGCCCGAGTTTTTGGTAATTAAAAAGTTGTGAATGGTATGCCAATACCTGATTTATTTAGCTGACTTTATGTGATACGTTCAAAGGCTCTTGCAAAAAAAATCTTGTACAGTTTCTCTATAGTAACATGAGAACTATAGAGGAAGGAACGGTGGAAGTTGGTCTTCTTTCACGTAGATAGAGCGTTTATCAAAAAATTCAATGCCCAAGTACACATACCCATGGGTTAAAAATTTCAGTTATTTGAAATGCTGATATACAGTTCTCCCTATAATACGCAAATCCAGCCATAACATTCAAGGCCCTATGCCAGAACTGCATACGACACTAAATAGTCAAACTGACCAAAATAGGCCACTCTCAACAATTCTTTCAAGTGCATAGCTCCTCAATGTGCAGCAGCGGATCCAGTTGTAACTCCAGGAACCGCTCTTGGTGTCTTCCAAGGAAAAAACAACTCTGCTCGTCTTATCGGAGTTGAGGTCAGTGTGGACAAAGAGAATTTTTTACCTAACCTTCCTCCTTTCAACTTTCACAAAATACTCTGATTAATATTGTCTCAATGTGATAATTTTTTTTTTTTTTTACAGGTAAGCATCAACTCACACCAAAGCCGCCAAATGGTAAGAATATTCTCCACTGCATGATCGACATATAACAAATCTGTTTCTCACCCTTCAGACCATAACCAAGTCTGTGTGTTGGGATATTAATTTTCAAAATTCATAACTACAAGCTTGCTTAAACATCTGGTCGTAATGTACATCTGTGCCTTGGAAGATAAAGAGAATAAATTCTGGCAAAACTTATTTTTGGATGTAAAGGGAGGGAAGTTCGGCACACAAATCAAAATTAATTACGCAAGTAATGAGTTCTGTGAAGTGAACAAGATGAAAAATACAAATATTTTCTAAGATGGGAAACCCCATTAAACGTATCCTGTCACATTGCTCTCGTATTTGAGCAACAAACTTAAACAGAACATTCACACCCCCACTTGGCGAAAGGGGCTGTACAGTCCGCATCCTCCCTTTTGAACAAGTGATGACCCTTGAATCTCGAATACAAAAGCTACCCTAAATTGTTTTTTCAAGTATCTCCCGATTTAATTGATTTTTTAAGTTGTTTTTCGGGATTTTATCATTCTTGTGGGGTGGATGAGGATGGGGATTATGGACGAAGTCTGGTTTGATCAGTTGTTGATGAGTTTAATACGAGTGGTATTGATAAAGTGACTATCATAGAATTTCCAATTATGACGACAAATATCATGTCTGTTACAACCTTCCAATAAAATTCCCCAAACTATGTAAACCAATTTATTCACACACACTATTTATTTACACTAATTTATATCCGCACTAATTTATGTTTTGTCTTTATTTAACAGTAATTTTACTTTGGATTTTCAGTGGAACAATGATAAACGTTCACAATCACTGTATCAAAAACACCATATAGACTACAAAGATCCGTTTGTTTGGAATAACAACGATAAATGAGGACATTTACTGGCTCATTATCATGTTTGGGATACATTCGCTAATTTGGTCCTTATCTGGAGCGAATTATCACTTCCAAACAGTTGCCAGTTGCATTCAATAAACTAGTTCAGTCACTAATGTGTGTTTTGCGAACAGGGATTTTGTATTATTCTTAGTACAAGAACAAAAGTATTCTATAAATCTTCTAAATCCATAATTTTCATTATAAGTGGCCATTCACCAGGCATATAGGAAATTTTCTTCTCGTAAATTCACAAAAAAGTTCTTGAATGTCAGAGGAATAGGTTGCTTTGAGTAATAGCGCCTATTTGTCACCATATGTGGAATTGCAGTTTTGGCACTTCTGTATGGATAGAGTTATTGTTATTGCTTGCGTGTGCCTGTTTATGATGGTCTTTGCTTTTGTTTAAAATATGGCTCATAAATGATACGTCTGCGTAATCGGCCTATCATAGATTGACCGATAGGATCCTAAATGTGATCCCAAAAAGGTACAAATGGCGGAGATAAACCTAAAACGATTTACTTTGGAATTAATACAGCGAGGTTCTTTTCCCCATTTTCCATCGATCCACATTTTCCATTTGTTGAAGATAATCTACTCCCTATCCAAAAACAAAGACGCAACCAAGATTAATCACGAAAAGACGAGGCGGAATTGCTGCAAATTATATTTTGAAATACGATTTCTCTCCTTGATGGAGCATCGTTCTGTTTCGAGTGATCATTATTCAGAGGAATTTCGGAATTATTAGTGAAATGGAGAATGTATTAATGATATATGGGGTTGTTGAGGAGTATTCGATTGAACCGCAGAGATAATATTGTTGTTGAGGGTATGAAGACTATTGAATGTTATATCTAATAAAGTGGAATGTATCACTTATAATCTCCCTGGAGCTCGAATTATTTCCGGAAATTTTGTCGAGTTGCAAATTTTCTTGAAAAATTCGCAACGAGAACAAATTTCCGGATTTTTAATTCGAGCTCGCGGGAGATTCGGCAAGAAAATTTCATGCCAAAACTGATCATTGGAAAAAAACATAACCCAGGACTCACCTCGCATTTAGTGGAAGAAACCAACGGCTCCTTACTCTACTCGCCATTGAGGAAGAAAGAAGGAAATCAGGATTTTATAAAACATTTGGAAGTTATAACCAATCTTGTCCATAATTGATAACATTGCAACTTTGTATTGGAAGTTGAAAATAAATCATTTATCAAAAATATTTGTCAGTGTTTTTAACAGCTGTCAAGCACTCGCGGCTGGATGTAGCTCCCATGCACCAACCACAGTGTTGCCGTTTGCCTTATCTCTGTCTGTGAAAGTTGGGTTGGGTTGGGATTGTTAGGGAGAGTGGAGACGGCAACACTGTAATCATATGGGAGCTACATCCAGATGTAAAGGCGGGGCGATTTCCACTTATTAATCTTTCAGTCACGTGATTATAAGCAGGGTGATTTCCGATAAAATTAGGTCGTTGCCATAGCAACATAATAAAATGCAAGCCTATGATTGGTTAGAATTGACTGGTAGGAAATTTTCACTTATAATCTCCCCGGAGCTCGAATTATTTCCGGAAATTTTGTCGTCGCAACGAGAACAAACTTCCGGAGTATTAATTCGAGCTCTAGGGAGATTCGGCAAGAAAATTTCATGCCAAAACTATTTGAGAAGATTTAATAGTAGCGGCTGGACACACCTCGCATTTAGTGGAAGAAACCAACGGCTCCTTACTCTACTCGCCATTGAGGAAGAAAGAAGGGAATCAGGATTTTATAAAACATTTGGAAGTTATAACCAATCTTGTCCATAATTGATAACATTGCAACTTTGTATTGGAAGTTGAAAATAAATCATTTATCAAAAATATTTGTCAGTGTTTTTAACAGCTGTCAAGCACTCGCGGCTGGATGTAGCTCCCATGCACCAACCACAGTGTTGCCGTTTGCCTTATCTCTGTCTGTGAAAGTTGGGTTGGGTTGGGATTGTTAGGGAGAGTGGGGACGGCAACACTTTAATCATATGGGAGCTACATCCAGATGCAAAGCCAGGGTGATTTCCACTTATTAATTTTTCAGTCACGTGATTATGAGCAGGGTAATTTCCGATAAAATTAGGTCGTTGCCATAGCAACATAATAAAATGCAAGCCTATGATTGGTTAGAATTGACTGGTAGGAAATTTTCACTTATAATCTCCCCGGAGCTCGAATTATTTCCGGAAATTTTGTCGTCGCAACGAGAACAAACTTCCGGAGTATTAATTCGAGCTCTAGGGAGATTCGGCAAGAAAATTTCATGCCAAAACTATTTGAGAAGATTTAATAGTAGCGGCTGGACTCACCTCGCATTTAGTGGAAGAAACCAACGGCTCCTTACTCTACTCGCCATTGAGGAAGAAAGAAGGGAATCAGGATTTTATAAAACATTTGGAAGTTATAACCAATCTTGTCCATAATTGATTACATTGCAACTTTGTATTGGAAGTTGACAATAAATCATTTATCAAAAATATTTGTCAGTGTTTTTAACAGCTGTCAAGCACTCGCGGCTGGATGTAGCTCCCATGCACCAACCACAGTGTTGCCGTTTGCCTTATCTCTGTCTGTGAAAGTTGGGTTGGGTTGGGATTGTTAGGGAGAGTGGGGACGGCAACACTGTAATCATATGGGAGCTACATGCAAAGATGCAAAGCCAGGGAGATTTCCACTTATTAATCTTTCAGTCACGTGATTATGAGCAGGGTGATTTCCGATAAAATTAGGTCGTTGCCATAGCAACATAATAAAATGCAAGCCTATGATTGGTTAGAATTTACTGGTAGGAAATTTTCAAGATTATATCATGTCTGTCAGATGTTTAAGCTGTCTTTAATTAAATATAAATGACTCCAATAGACATTAGAATTGATCACTGGTAGATCTCTTTTGTAAATTCTCAGTAGGATCATGATGACTTTTTTTTCACAAAGATTTTTTATATATATATTTTTTGATATTCTCAAATCTTTTTCAATTTGTTAGGTATCGTCTTTTTCTCGAAATAAGACTGCTTTGACTGCCATCTTGTCAAACCTGCCCAAATTTCTATCCAATTATATTTTTTGAAAAAAGAAGGCATTTTAAGAGGTACAACAAAACATATCCAAACTTTTCGATACCTGAAAGTTCAAAATCTTCGATATATCCTTGTATAATTTTTTTTTATTTTTTGCACCGCATGTTCTAGTTTTGACTTTCAACTTTTAAATTGAATTTTATCGGATTTGAGAGATACTTTTTATTACTCAAGGCGAATCCCCCTTCACCCCCTATGTTGACACTACTGGTAGAAATAACTAATCGATTTTAAAATTATTGTTCTTTTAGTTCTTCAAGACAAAGAACTAAAAACTCAAAAACTTAACAACTAATGAACCAAAAAAATTAGGATTAAAAGAATCAAAGCACTCAAGAACTAAACCAACTCAAGGCCAAAAAAATCAAGGTTTAAAGAATCAATTTCCTAATTATGATTGAGTTTAATTGAATTTAAACTAACAGAAATTAATCTACACTCCAAATTTTAGTCATGGGTTAATTGGTTTGGGTTGGCTCGGGCTGAGCAGGATTATTAAGATGAAAAACAAAACAATTAAAAAAATTATGGACATATGAATTAGAAAACTAAAGAACAAAAGAAACAAGTGAAAGAAAAACAATGAGTCAAATATGCAAAGAACAATATTATGGACGGTTTGTACAGGGTGTCCATTTAAGAATGGCAGAAGTTCCCAAGATCGCCACAAAATGGCGTAACGGTGCTATCAAAACACAAAATCGCTGTTTTTTCGTGATTTTTAAATACAAACAAATACAAATGAGTACCGCTATGGATTCCTTGAAAGATTTCCTTCAAATTTGTTTTTATGATTTTTTTTCCTAACATGTCAAATAAGACAGGTATCAGCTGTCAAACTTACAACGCAAGAATGCTCATAACTTTGAAACAACCCAACCGATTGACAAACGATCTTGGTCTCATATGAAAGAGCATGATCTGCACTTCAAAAAACTTTTTTGATTTTGAATTTTTGACCTTCGCCGTCGCCGCTAGATGGCGTTAACTGAAATGGTAGCATGTTTTTGAGTTTTTTTCCAAAAAAATCAAATGTAATGGTATATTTATTTTTATATATTTTAAAAGGGGATACATTTTCCTATAAAAAAACACACAAAAATTAATGATTTTTTTTTGTTTTTTTTTTATTTTTTTTTTTTATTTTTTCATGGAAAAATGAGCTATCTACAAGTTTATGGGCACGAAAGGTCGACTTGATAGCGATAATGACGTCACTTTTTGTTATTATATCACGCCCCGTTTTCGGTCATTTATCGTTTTTTTTTTTATTTTTGCTAAGAATCTTTGTAGTCAGCCTTCCTCATAAGAATGATTCAAGTCATGATCACATGTACAGGGTGATTCATTTTCAGCGACAGGGTGCCAGTTCTCGTGAACTATTCATCGTAGAGACTTGCGGCAAAAAATTTTATTACTAAAACGACCAAGAGAAAAACCTGGAAAATATTTTCAAGTTTCTGAAATGGTCGCTTGTTACGCGCAAGCCTCTACGATGAATAGTTTACGAGAACTGGCACCCTGTCGCTGAAAATGAATCACCCTGTACAAAAAAATGCACAACACATTAACCAAACCTAGGAAACAATTATGGAAAATACAATCCCAAAAAAATCAACAAAATTCTCATTTCCTTAATCCACATAGCGAAACCTACATTCGTCCCTTCATTTGTGCACTTTGCATAATTATCGTTTTGCGCTCTGTGCAAGCAAACTAGAACTAGAAGAGAATCTTCCGGGTGAGCTTTTCATAGACAGTATAGTCATTAACGTTGCGAGCTAATTCTTGAAAATTTTCCACAATAATCCAGCGAGTTTTAATTGGAGGAATAAGCTTTTTCCGCAGTTCCTGTGGGAAATCAATCTGATTTTAAGAGGTTTGGTTGGTGATTGGATAACACATCAACAGACTCACAAATTATATCTTCGTAACTAGCAGAGCTAGACATACATTAATTATCCAACCTACCATATAACAGCGAACAATGGAGTCTGGATGGGTTGATTATCATCAAACAAACAAAGCTTGTCTCAGTGTTGAATGACGAGTTATTGTTGGTATAAACATAAATACATACATACAAGGTCACTTTTAAAAGAAATAAAAACCTAATTGCACAGTCAAATTTATAGAATAGAATGGAAGATATATTACTAGACGTAGATCAACTCAAGATATCTAATTACCTAGATCCTGGAACAGGAACTTAAATTATTGTGCATAAATTTCTTCCAGGATGTAATAAGCCTTAAAAGACGCGCGAAGCTTTCTTGAAATGTAAGATAAATGTTTGGGAAATTCCTCTACATTCATATATCAAGAACTTTTAGGCTGCGTATGTGCATAGTATATGCCATAGACATGCTCCTGTCAAGATATTTTAGTTCTTCTGCTTAACATGCTCCAGTATAAATTTGCAGTCATTATATAAATGTGGTCCGATTTTTCACGTAGATACCTCTGACGGACACGGAAGATTTCTACTAATACTGTCCTGGTAGGCGTTACGAGTCTGGGGTATTATCCCTGACATCGCAGCCTCTGATGGGCTTATTGTGTTTTCTCCGTGCCTGTCTTTAAGTCGAAGAGCTTTCGCCTGAATATCTAAGGTTTGTGATTCTTTCAACTTTTCTCATTATCCCTTCTCCAGAACGTCTGTCTCCTCCTCTTCAATGCAAAGCTTCCCATTTGTAGGTTCCTCAGCATTAAATAGGTCCATGGTATGCGTATGTTTTTTTATGGTGCAGTATCCAGTAGGATTTCAGTAGTATGCCAGTGAATTCTCTGTATGCCACTGTTTCTCAGTCCTGGCAATTGGCATCCATTGGCAGGGTTTGGATCCACAAGTGAGGTATTTGCTGCTTTGCGTGCTACTTGGTTCTGGTAACCATCCTAGAGTAACATCACTGGATTCTCCCGCTTCGAATGTGGAATGCTTGGCTACCCCTCATGATAATGAGTGTCTCGTCTTCGGAGCTGTTGCACTGTCCTCTTTCCAGTGTAGCTGTATTTGAAGATGAGTGTTACCAGCTTTTTCAGCATTATATCACTTCTTTTAACAAGGGGTTCGTGATTGTGCTGGTAATCTTGGTCTACCATTGGGACTTAACGTGGCTCCAGTGTCCACACTTGCTCCTTTTTCCAGGATTCACCATTTATTCAGAAAAAATGGGTTCAGAAACGCATGTTGGCTGATTAAACAGTGTCAATATCCAAGCTAAGACTTTTTTCTCCTAGTCTTTTTGTGGACGTTCTACTGACGCAGATGCATGAATTAGTACTTTTTGGTCATTTTGAAACGTGTCCTGTAAGAACCAAAACAATATCAAGAATATGCTCCCCAAGGAGGATACTGCCACATGCTGGGATGGTTTTTCCAATCATATCTAAAGCAGAAGATTGAAGAATTGGTAGATTGGTAACGAAGGATGGGAGGGTACTGGACCAGGAGCTTATAATTATTTAACAACATCATTTTGGAGAGTTGTCAAAGCCCAACCAAGAGAGACATCTACTTCAAAATTGGAGGAGCTATGCCTCAAACACTCCTGATCATTATCAAAACTGAAGCGTCCTTATTGAGTATCACATGATGATTTTTATGTAAAATGCAATTTATTTCCAATTTTTCAAATATAACTATGGAGGGCTGACAAAACTCGACCAAACCTAGCGTCCTCAAATTCGGAGGAGCCATGCCTCAAATACTCCCTTTTTATTAAATTTCTCAAGATTTCTTTTGTAATTTTTGGAGCTTTAACTTTGAATGGCTTTTAAAACGCAACCAAGAGAGTCATCGACCTCAAAATTGCAGGAGTTATGCCTCGAATATTACTTTTTAATAAATCATTATCAAAACTGAATCGTCTTTATTCAATTTCTCATGATGATTTTTTAGCAAAACGCAATTGTTAATTTCGAATTTTCCATGCTATGGTTCAAGAGGACTGTTGAAACTCAAAACAAAGAATTATTGATGGAAAAATCACTTCTTTCAAAATAAATCATTATCAAAACTGAAGCGTCTTCATTGATTTTCCCAAGAATTTTTTCTTCTGCCGACACGACATTAAAGTTGAATTTTACTGCCTCCACAGAGACGAGAAAGTAGGCGTTTGGAAAACACTTGAAAATAGCTAGGCAGTAAAATTATTTTTTACCGTTCGAAATAGAGGGCGTTATAAGATTAAATTGAAATTTTTTATACAATATATCATTATAGACATGAGTTTTTAATTTATTGAGGTTATGTTTGTAAAATTTCGTTATTTTTCAAGCTTTGACTTTGAAGGGTTGTGACAACTCAACCAAGATAGCCTCAAATTTGGAGGATTTTTTCAATTTTTTTTCGCTTCGACTTTATAGGACTGTTAAAAATCTATCAAGGCAGTTTATCGACCTCAATTTTTTTTATCAAATCATTATCAAAGCCAAACCAAATATCACATATTGGATTTTTTTTTCAAAACTCAATTTGTTTTTGATTTTTCTAGTTTGGAATTTGTAGGGCTGCCAAAACTCATCCAAAGAAGCATTTTTTGAGATCTAGCGGCCTCAAATTAAAAGGAGCTATGCCTCGAACATTCTTTTTTGATATTTTTTTTTTATCCAAAGTGAAGCGTCCTCATTACTACCCCATTTTTGAAAATGAATTTTTTATTTGCTTTGACTTTAGAGAAATCTCAAAACTCAACCAAAAGAGTTAACGATGTCAAATTCAAAGCAGTCATGTCTCAGTAATTTTTTTTTCAATAAATCATAATTTAAACTAGAGCAATTTTCTCTTGATGATGTACAGGGTGTCCCAAACTGGACGCGTTGTTATGGGAACACCCCTCATTTGAAGATATACAGGGTGTCCCAGATCAACTGGTCAATTCTCATACTGCATATAGAAGAACCATAAATAAGAAGTTTGAGATGGAAAACTCATGGCCGGAAGTGCCTCGTTTCCAAGATACAGGGTGTTTTGTTTTTTGAGAAAACAAAAATTACACGCCACTGTTTTTTGAACAAAATTTTGTTTCCTTTCAAATCACTCATTCAATTTTCAATAAAAAAGGTCTCTGGAGTTTTTATCTCTTCGACGGGTAGAACAGTAGGATCTCCTAGTTTTACCAAAACTGAAAATTTTCGTTTATCAACGCATTGAAGGACACCAGTATGGTTTTTATTTTTTTACTCGAAAACGGTGCGCCGGAGAGAAAAAGTCAAATAAGTTATTTTGTTGAAAATTGAACGAGGTTTCAGGAAAAAGTATTATTATTCTGAAAAAAATATGTAATACCATTTTTTTTTTGAAAAATAATGCACACATGTGCTTCAACTCCGGCCCTGCACGATGTATTTTTCTCTAAATGCTCAGAATCATGCAATAACATTTAGTATTTGAACCTTGAAAATTTCATCAAAATCGATTGAGCGGTTTTCAAAATAAATTCAGTTATTAATTTTTGTTAAAAAACTTGTACACCCTGTATCTAGGAAATGTGGCATTTCCGGCCATGGGTTCTCCATCTCATACTTTTTATTTATGGTTCCTCTATTTGCTGTAGTTACCAATTGATCTGGGACACTCTGTAGATAAAAATTAACCAAGGATCTCAAATTTAATGAGAAACCCACTGGTGCAAACAAAACTTTCCTATCTCTTATCGTTTGGTCACTAGAGGGCGTTTCTTGTATTTCGTCGATTTTTTATATTCTATAATTTTTTTATTAATAAAAATGATTAATTTTGGTAAAAACTTTAGAATTGGTTATCTTCATATTAATGAAAAAGTTGAAGGATATAAAAAATATCGACGATTTTCGAGAAACGCCCTCTAGTGGGCAAACTACCAAACATAAGTACATAACCTACCTTTTCCCTGCCACAAAATGATTTATTTCTCAGCCTCTAATTGCTCGAGTAACGTAATGGTACTTGGGTTTTATCAAAAACACATGCAAATAAATGCTTTTCTTCTCACTTCAGTACAATAAAATCATTTATTTTTGCGAGATGGTACGACTCCGGTCATACAACACAACCAAAACACAGAACACGAACAAAATGACAAAATGGCTTCTACTTCAAATCTGTTGGGGTGAAGCTGCGTGGATGAGATGATCAAAGGCTCGATTTAGGATTTGCGCATGACGCTTTGCCGTTGTCAATTTTCTATTGTCACATGTTAATATAAAATTTACATAGAAATGACATGAATCGCTTATGTAATAGAGACATCCATTTGTTTATGTAAAATTTATGTACTTCATGTACACCTTGATGTTACATCACATATTTTACATAACATTTATGTAATAAAGATTGATTCAAAGATTACATAATTTTCTTCACATAAATGTTACTTAATTTTTACATAAAAACTATTGTGGAAGTCATAATTACTTCAAATTTACATAAATGTTTCATCAAAGTCACATCCCAAGTAGCATTTATAGTAAGAGGAACGGATATCGCCAGTTCGATTCAGTGGCTATCACGTGATAGTCACTAAAACCCTATACAGTGCAAAAAACTTCATTTTATATTAATTTAGATGTATTCACGTGAATTCCACTGCTGGAGAGCACTTCATAGTTGTAAATACTTGTGGTGCTACCAAAGGTGTTCGAAACGTTTCAATCACTTAACAGGACTACTTCAAAGTTATAAAAACTTTGATGTGAAAAGTAATAGTTGTGGCAACTAAACTATATCACTTCAATACCACCTTGAATTGGCATTCACCTTAAAGTGTATGTCATGGTCGTGATAACGTTCTGAAAACTTTTAATATCTCTTTATAGTGACAGCACTCAATTATACAGGGTGTCCCAGCAAGGGTGGCCACCGGCCATATCTCAGAAACAACTGGACCTAAAAGTTCAGGAAAAAAAAAATATGACTAAAGTGGCCACGAGAAAATGCTGGGAAATATTTATAACTTCGAAATTTTTCCGCTAGGGGGCACAATCAAAGCTTAAATATTAAAATTCGAAATTTCTCCGGAAATTCTCAGATTGAGGTATATCTTTATCAACATGGTTAGAAAACCTAGACAATTTCACGTCTTTTTGGTACAGGGCTCATTGGCGTACCGATCTTCGTGTGAGTAGGGGAAGGTAGTGAAAGTGTAATTGTTCAAGTGGCTGTAACTTATAAACGACTTGTCCGATTTTGTTGCGTATAGGCTTGTTTGGAAGATAAATGTGAGTACTTTCGTATATCGTATCCAGTGATGCGTGATTGTCTCTAGAAAAGTTGCTAGAAGGCGTAATTTGAATTAAAAACTGTTATTTTCGTTTTACCGCAAAAATTTAAATGGTACGGTATAATTCTGATAACAGAATCGAAATAAAGATTAAATTTACAAGAAAAAACCTTAAAAAAAAAAAAAAAAAAACCTTAAAAACCTCAAAACATCAAATTTTACATAATTTGGACTAGTTATTATTATCAGAATTATACCATACCATTTAAATTTTTGCGGTAAAATGAAAAACACTGTTTTTAATTCAAGTTACCCCTTCTAGCAACTTTTCTGGAGACAATCACGCATCACTGGATACGATATACGAAAGTACTCACATTTATCTTCCAAACAAGCCTATACGCAACAAAATCGGACATGTTGTTTATAAGTTACAGCCACTTGAACAATTACACTTTCACTACCTTCCCCTACTCACACGAAGATCGGTACGCCAATGAGCCCTGTGCCAAAAAGACGTGAAATTGTCTAGGTTTTCTAACCATGTTGATAAAGATATACCTCAATCTGAGAATTTCCGGAGAAATTTCGAATTTTAATATTTAAGCTTTGATTGCGCCCCCTAGCGGAAAAATTTCGAAGTTATAAATATTTCCCAGCATTTTCTCGTGGCCACTTTAGTGATCATATTTTTTTTCCTGAACTTTTAGGTCCAGTAGTTTCCGAGATATGGCCGGTGGCCACCCTTGCTGGGACACCCTGTATAAATGTGATAGTTGTTACCACGTGTTAATAACTCTCGTAAGTGATTTTCACCGGTCGCAAGAAACTAAAGCAACTTCAAAGGTACTCTTGCTTTCAAAATTCACATTGAAGTGTCATACACCTATTAGTGGCCCGATGTCCACTTCACCCGGGCCAGTTTTCCACAAATCAAACGTTCAAGGTTATGTGGTTTATTATTTGTGCGAAAACTTCCTTGTTTTCATCAGAGTGCATACATATTTTGTGTAAAATGGGGGAAATAGGCGATAGCAACTTAAATTCAAATGGCTTGGCCAAAATAAAGTTCCTTCCTTTTCCCACTGATATGGAACTACACAGAAACAAACACCTTTTTTCTCAATTGTTGACACAATTTTGAAATTCATTTCAATTCCAACCGAAGTTAATGATTATCACAGCAAAAAAAACGCTACAGGCTATCTATATCGGAAAAGAAAACTGACTAGTTGACCGGTGGTTTATTTACGATTGGAGTTTGAGGTTATGAATTACACATGTGTAAGAGTGCGCATGTGCGTGGGAGTGGCAAAATAGTGGTTGCCACAAAAGCGCCACCTTCAAGTGGTGAAAAAATGTTTGAATTAGTTCCCTTCGCCACTTATGCATTGACCGTAACTTTAAAGTGGCAGATTTCTAGTTTCCGCAACTTCAGAAACATATTTTTGGTGTACACCACTTTATAGTTCCATTTTCAAGAGGAAGACATCTTTGCTATCGGTTTTAAGACCGCCATTATGGCGAAAACATACGTGCTATTCAAAAAATTCGATTTTTCTTAGTTTCGAATGAAATATGGTAAAATTAATAGATATATTCAATCGTTTTAAAGCATCAACATCGTTAAAAAAATTGTTTGCGATACTTGAATACATTATTTTTCAGCCGCAAAATTTACTGATTTGATGTTTTTTTCTTAAAAACCAAATAATTGAGAGGCGTGTGGCCATATTTCGAGCTACAATATCAATAGTCGACAATAAAATATCATTCGTTTGAAATGTTTGCCATTCTTGTGATAGCATTTCTCTATTTAACATGAGGTGATGATAGTATATATAGGTACCTATTCTCATTTTCCATTACGTACCCGCTAAAATTATAAGTGATAAGTTGTTCTGTCAAGAAGAAACAAGGAAAAGCTGACAACAATATGCAGGACAAAGACGGACATAGAGGATCAGAGCGCAAAGTTTTATTGTTAGTGGCGACCACCATACTCCCACGTTTCCGCCACGTTCTTACAACGTGGCTGAAACGTTACTGAATAAGTTCCAGAAACTACGTCGGAACGTGGCTGCCACGAAAAAATTGTTCCCCACTTTCGTGGTTACCACGTGATAAACCCGTGGCTACCAAGTGGTTTTCATTTTGGCGGGATACTACAAAGTTCACTAGTGTCGTGGTCGCCACGTGCTCTTCACGAAAAATGCTGCTTGGGATATGGTGTTTACTAGGAAGTGGCAAGTGGACACTTGAAACATCTCTTATCTCTTGAGTTTCCTTTGAATTTCAGTCAACGAAGTATGTGCACCACATCCACCACTTCGCGTACAAAAAAACCCATCATCAAACACAAGAACACACCATAAGCTTCGAAATAAAGCAACCCATTTCCACCAGCTTGCTATATTACCTCGTAAAGCCACAAAGAATAATTCGAAGCGAAATTCCATTTCCCAGCCAGGCAAAACACTTTATTATCTCCACAATACGGACGTCCCACAAAGCAAAACTAACATTTGTCATTTTGCCGAGCTCGTAAAAATAGAGGCACGTATAAAACCAAAAACCAAGTGCAAACATCAAAACTCTGACCGCTAAGCCCTGCAAGTGTCTACCCGAGCTAGGTTATCGCTGCATGTTCAAAAAAAGCTAAAAATCCCCAAAAGTTTAGTCCTGCATGCATAAACTGCGATAAAAAGTTCAGTTTTGTTTGCATTATATTCCGGTTGTATTAAGTTGGACGGTTTAGAGAGTATAAGTGATGTATGGATTTGGGTCGATGGGGAATATTTTCCTGTTGGGCAGAATTGGAACAATAAAAATGCTTTTACGTTGGATTGTTTTTTCCGGAGTTTTTTTTAATGATTTTTTCGTTTTTGCTATCAGATCGACAATTCTTTTTTTTTTAGAAGGGTTGCCTTAGTTAGATGGAAACTGTGATAAAAAAAACGAAAATCGAATTTTTGCTCATCCTTTTCCAGATAGTGCAAGTATATTCGTTAACGTATAACTACTGAATATTCTATGCAAATGATTGTACTTTTTCTGCTGGGAATGTTCCGAGGATAATAGTGCAAGAATATTCGTTAGCGTATATATTCATACATAGAATATTCCATGTATATGAATGTAGGTACTTCTCTGCTATGTGGGGCGTGCGTTACCACCATTATTTCATCACATATTATCCCTCCCTTAGTCTTTTGACAAAGTTCGTGAAGACCCTGTATTATAGTTGTAAATGAAATGGAATTATTTGTGTACTTTCATATTCATAGTTTCATAATTTATCTCGACGGGTTTGGACGAAATCCAAAAAGTTCTGTTTTTTTACAATTTTGCATTTTCTAGGTTGACCGATTTTGATGAACCTAGCGTCATTTTGTCGGGAATTTAATCCACTTTCTTCCATGATTTTTTGTCATTTTTTTATCTCAACAAAATCCATAAAATTCTATATTTTTCAACAATTTTGCAATTTCTTTATTTTTTTATCTTGACAGGTCTGAACAGAATTATAAAAATCCAAAACCATACGAAAATAACTCTCCAGTAGCCTTTTACTGAATATCAATAATAAATAATTGGGTACTCCACTCATCAATATCATGTACAAATTATGATAAAAGCAGAAACATGCTTACAAATGAGTTTTTTGATGTTGGAATTTATGTAATTACTATATTTTGATGATAATATGATTATGAAATTAAAAAATTAAATTAAAATATATCATCATTTCCCACAGAATTATTTTTGGTTGCATCAATATACAGGGTGTTTCATTAATATTGCGAAAAAATGCAGGGTGAGTTTCCCCACTTAAAAATAATAAGAAAACTTCATATAAAGGTGTGTCCGGAAATGCTTCTTTACAGAGCTACAGGGTGTTGAAGTTTTATTTTTATTTTTGTTTTTTCTAAATAATATTTGAACCAATGTCTATATTTCCATAAAAATCGGTATTTGAGGGTTTCTTTTTATGCGGAATTCGAATTTTATCTCAGTTTGGCTCTTACTTGTAGAGGGCGCCACCTACACTCATTTGTCTTGACATGTACAGCCATAACTTTTTTGTATGTAACCGTATGACGTATTTGAGTGAAAAATTATATTTCTACTTCATTTTTATGCAAAAAAGGCATACCTGTTAGAAGTCGCTACGTGGAACCATTTTCGAGATATTTGGATTTGAAATAATTAAATCATGGGATTTTGAAATTATGGCGAAGGTAACCTGCTAGAAGTTATAACATATTACGCATTAATGCTTCATATTTTCAGTGAAAAAGATAAATGTCGACTTGTGTGTGATGTTATCAACAACTTTCATGCAAATATTATTTAAACAAAAACAAATAAAAAAACTGAAAAAAAATAAATTAAATAATAACTCTAACACCCTGTAGCTCTGTAACGAAGCATTTCCGGACACATCTTTATATGACATTTTCTTTTTATTTTTAAGTGAGGAAACTTATCCAGTATTTTTGGCACTATCAATGAAACACAATGCTCGGCCATAATTTCATTATCAAATGTATTCATTATTTCAATTCTGAATATCTCGAAAATGGTTCCACGTAGCGACTTCTAACAAATATGCCTTTTTTGCATAAAAATAAAGGAGAAATATGTTATTTCACTCAAATATGTCATACGGTTACGTCCAAAAAGTTATGGCTGTACATGTCAGGACAAATGAGTGTAGGTGGCGCCCTCTACAAGTTAGAGCCAAACTGAAATAAAATTCGAATTCCGCATAAAAAGAAACCCTCAAATACCGATTTTTATGAAAATATAGACATTGGATCAAATATTATTTAGAAAAAACAAATATAAAAATAAAACTTCAACACCCTCTAGCTCTGTAACGAAGCATTTCCGGACACACCTTTATATGAAGTTTTCTTATTATTTTCAAGTGGGGAAACTCACCCTGAATTTTTTCGCAATATTAATGAAACACCCTGTATATACATATCAAGAATATCAGTTAAATTAGTTTAAATTTTCAACTCTCATACGTATTCAAAAAATCTAATCAGTTTGATTGAAATGGGGAACCCCTTACTTATTTACAAATGAGAATGACACAAAAAATCATCAACAACCCTTCTGGTTTGATAAAACAGATCTAGTCAGTTTCCAGTCAACCCAAGCTTGATTACATCCAAATCAAATTTCTTCCCTTCCCAAACCCACGTCTGGCCTGGAGTCCCAATTAGCTTTTACATGCCATCCAATTATCCAAGTAGAAAAAAAAAATCAAAATAAATAACTAGCAAGTATTACCAAGAGGATCAAATGGAAACTCGTTTATGCTACTTTTCCACCTGCGTAAACTAAATTAAACATTTATAAAATCCGAACCGGAAATTTGTTTTGAAAACTTTCAAGAAATAGCTATTATTTGCTTCAAGTTTAGTTGCGCCAATTAAGGCCGGGATTCTTGAGAGTGCAATTTTAGTTTTATTTAAGTTTTGTAGAATTGGCTATTAGATTTGGAACCAATTTTGAATATGTAATCTCAGTCAAAACTCTAATTTATCGTTTGGATCCTCATCAATATACGATAATTGATACATAACTAGAATTTCCATGAGTTTGACTAGGCACCCATAAATTCAGCAAACCAAATTACTGTGCAAACTCAGTTATAAATCTATTTTGTGATTAGGTGGTTAACCTAATTGGGTACAATCAATAAATTGGTCATAAATTTATCGATGCATTGAGATATTGTCTTGTAGAACTTTGAATAACTGATGCGTTTGTTCAAACTACACCCAACTTCATTAATAAGTTAAGTGTCTTTAGACTGAAAACAATAATGCAAACTTTATAGTTCGCATTAAATTAAGAGTTCAATCAAAGTTTGACACTTTCTTCACAATTTCCCCAATTTTCGGAAGTGTTTGCTGAAAATTTGATAAATCGACCATCAAAACATTCTTTTTCACTCGATTTCGCATCTTCCCAATAGAACCGAATTTAATTTGTTTCACTCAAAAATATTGAGTTGTTTTGGTGTATGTAAGGATTTTTTGCCCGTGTACTGCATCTTCAATCCCAATTCGCCGAAAAAATTTCAAAAATTCATCAATTTTTTTTTTTTAAAAAAGGTGGTAATTTGAATATGAAGTGAAACATAGAACAGTCCTTTCTCTTTTCAATAAAGTTTGTTTTATTAAATAATATTCTGTTGTTTTGAAGTTAGGAATTTTTTTCTGTAGCAGCGCATTTTTATTGCTTTAATTTTCCAAAGAAATTTCAAAAATGCATCATTTTTTATAGAGAAGCCCGAGATTCAAAAATCACGTGAAACATAGAACAATCCTTCCTTTTTAGAATAAAGTTAGTTTGGGTTAGTTAGAATTATTTTCTTCAAACCGTTGAAATTTTATTGAAAATTTCAAAAATTCGTCAATTTTTTTATAGGGGAGGTAAAAATTTGAAAGTTACGTGAAACAAAGAACAGTCCTTCCTCTTTTCAATAAAGTTGGTTTCACCCAAAAATATTCAGTTGTTTTGAAGTTATGATTTTTTTTTCTGTAGCAGCACATTTTTATTGCTTTAATTTTCCAAAGAAATTTCAAAAATGCATAATTTTTTTATAGAGAAGCCCGAGATTCAAAAATCACGTGAAACATAGAACAATCCTTCTTTTTTCGAATAAAGTTAGTTTTACTCAAAAATATTCAGTAGGTTTGTAGACATGGATTATTTTCTTCAAATCGTTGAAATTTTATTGAAAATTTCAAAAATTCGGCAATTTTTTTATGGTGGAGGTAAAAATTTGAAAGTTACGTGAAACAAAGAACAGTCCTTCCTCTTTCAATAAAGTTGGTTTCACCCAAAAATATTCAGTAGCTTTGAAGTTATGAATTTTTTTCTGTAGCAGCGCATTTTTATTGCTTTAATTTTCCAAAGAAATTTCAAAAATGCATCATTTTTTCATAGTCCTTCCTCTTTTCAATCAAGATGGTTTCAACCAAAAATATTCAGTAGCTCTGAAGCTATGATTTTTTTTCCTGTTGCTGTGAATTTTTATTGCTTTACTACTTTGAACGAATTAAAAAATCAGTCAATTTTTTTATATGGAAGGTGGAAATTTGGAAATTCAGTGAAACAATGAACGTTGCTTCCTTTTTCTAATAAAGTTTTTTTTACTCGAAAATATTTAGTAGCTTCGAAGTTATGAATTAAAAACTTAAAAAATTCGTCAATGTTTTTGTGAGAATGGTGAAAGTTTGAAAATCACGTGAAACATATAACAATCCTTCCAATCATCAATAAAGTTTTTTTCTTTCGAAAATATTAAGTAGTTTTTATTCACCAAAGATATTCCAAAAATTATAGATCAACATTAACAACAATAAAAACAGAATCAAAAACTGTACTGAAAATACCAGATAAAAAAAACTATTTTAAAAAATGATATTTTACCAAACATAAGAATTTGGATGGGAAATCTTAGATAAAAATACCAAGAGCTAACTGAAAAATTGGGGAAAATTCGAAAACAAAGTTTTGCAAAATAAAGCTAAATAGAAAAGATGAGTAGAGAAAAAAATCATAAAGTCTATCAAACCTCTCTTTTCTCACTAATTTTCAATAAACATCATTTAGTTATAATAGAAAAAGTGAGTAGAATGATCAAATTAATGAGAAAAGAAATGAAAAATAACTCAAAATAAAAGTTGTTCCAGAAACTTGTTATAAAATTTAAAATTCGGAAACGGTCTAGAAATAAGCTAGGTTTAAAGGAAAACGACAAAGTAAAAAACGAAAAAAATTAATGAATATAGTTGTGAAAATCTACAAAAACACAAATAACAGATATACAGAAATGAAAATCTTCCAAAACTTAAATTAAAAACTTGAAAGATGAAAGAATTTAGAAAATGGAAAAAATTTAATAAAACTATTAAAAGATCTACAAAAGGAATTAAATTAAAAAAAAGTGCGCACAGAACGGTCGAATTTATAAAAAAAACGGAAACCAGAAGTTTAAAGAAATAAATAAAGCAACTTTATTGCTAAAATAGATGATAAAAGTTTTTTATTTGTGGGAAAGTTTTTTAAAACATAACCAAAATAACTAACTCCATTAAATCCATAAAGATCAGATAAATCCTGACTGTTTTCCCCAATTTAATCATAATACCCACAAAACTAACAAACCCTGTTTTTCCAGGTAAGCCTCCACTACGCCATTTGCAGACCGTAAGTATAGTTCAACAGCAAACACCATTTCGATTATACAAACAATTCGCTTGGAACAAATTCTGGATTAATCGAGGTTTGAACAGCAGAAATCAATTCACTCCGCCGCTTAGACCAAAATGACCGGCATTTGACTGGCTAGATGAAATATATCAGATAGCATTTTGCGGATTGGTTGGGAAATCTATTGCTTATAATATATTATTTTGAGACCCGACATCCGACCGAACAAACACCAAGACCCAAAAAACGAACGTCGACTGCAATGTTCTGAATCATTGACTCAGCGCAATCCATTCAAGGCATTGGCCTGTCACGACGCGTCGCCATGTCAACCGACATAATATTATTCGTAATAATGTACCACGCCTCCGGCTATTATTGTGTATGGTGTTATAGTGGGGAGAATGTATGATATAATATGAAGAAAGCCTGTCGCGTCAGTAGTTTATTTGTGAACATTTGAAGCAGTATTTCTAGTTAACGGACAAAAACGCGGGCACCAGCGGTTTATAGATTATAAAATGTCATATTTTTTGTTTTTAAATATAGTCTTCAATTGGAAAATATTGGTATGTTTTATCCTTTATTTTTGGTGAAGTGGCACCTCACCTCTACTTCACGTGGTCATTTCTTGTGTGTTCTAGTATGATGATCTTTCACTGCCTCAATTTCTGATGGACGTATCATGTTCAAACTCTTTCACTTCAGGCACTGAACAACAGTTCATCCAGCGCCCAATTTTTTCACAGGGTTGTTGCCAAACTAACCCAAACTAAACATCCTCGTGTTTCCAATTGCCAAAAATACATCCGCCATATGCCATTATCGAACTATCAGTTTTGACGTTCCTCCATAACTCATCGCTTTTCTCATTAATTGCCCCGACATGTGCCGTCTGTTTATATGTCCCTGGAGAACTGATGAATATGTCAATTGCAATTAGTGACAGTTCTACAATTCCATCTAGCAAAGACAAACAGTTGCGTTTATGAAGGGTGACGGTTGGATGTATATTGCATGGGGAGTATTATAGGAATACAAGTATCATAATTCACTCCTAATTGTAGGCTGTGTTTTTCCTCTCTCCAGGTTTTTTTTCTTTGGTCTGGTAAGTATGATTTCGGGAGCGACTAGAGGAGGTCAAAATAACCCCAATTTTTCATAAAACTTTCCTATACAGGGTGTCCGGAATTGATGAGCAAAAATTTCAGGTAAGAATTCTAGACAAAAAATAAATGCTACCTCTTCCTATAATATTAGTTACAGGGTGTAAAAATTTTTTTTGCAATACCTTCTGCCACACCCATAATATTTTGACGAAATCTCGTATTTGGGGTTTCATTGGGAAGAGAATTTCAAATTTGCCCACCGTTTTTTTGAATTTTGTAGAGGGCGCCTCATACGAACACACTTTGATTTGAATGGTCCCAACTTTTTTGTAGTGTTTTTTTTTCTGTAGGTGTGAATTCCATGTGAGCTTGTCACCTGCAGTTCTTGTCCAAAGAATATGGGTTTGAGTAATCCCGATATATTCCTCTTTCTCGTGAAGCTGACCAGGAAGGTTTTTTCAGGATTGACCTTCAGGTTCACCTTCCTTCACCAATCTTCCACAATAGTCAGAGCTGTCTGCATCAGTTCTGATATTGTCTTGGTGTGTTTGCCAATGATAAGTATTGCTACGTCATCGGTATAGCCTTGGACATAAAATCCCTTGCTGTTTAACTCCACCAGTAGTTCATCTGCGACTGGGTTCCAGAGGAGAGGGGATAAGATTTCACCCTGGGGGCAGCCTTAAGCTACCTCTATAGTTACAGTTTTGTCTCCTACCTTTCAGCATGTTTTTTATCCACCTACACACTGTGTCTTTAATTACACGCCGATTAATTGCGGTAGTCATTGAATCGAAGGAGGTGTGATCAAATGCTCCTCCTATATCAAGGAATGCTGCTAGGACAATTCCTTGGTTGTTCAGTGGTTGCTCTATTTTATGAACACAGACACGACACGAGATTTATTGGTCTGAAGAGTTATCTTTTCCGGGTTTCGGTATAAAGACCACTCGTGAGAGTTTCCAGATCATGGGTATGTGTAGCGTTGCCAGGCTTGCCCTGAATAGTTGACACAGCATCGATATGAGTTGGGCTTTGCCCTGCTGCAGGTGGGCCGGTATTATCCCATCACATCCAGGTGCTTTGTATGGTTGGAATGAGTTTATAGCCCATTCAATTCTATTTGGTGTCACAATTTGTCGGGCTGTGACCCAATCATCCCTTGATCCTCTCATCAAGAGGATCTCGGGAGATAGGGAGTTGGTTCCCTGAACTCCTCTCGGAAAAGGTTTTCCCTCTTCACCACTTCTGGCTGACTGGCCTTCCTCTCCTTTAGTTTCTTCAGTGGCCAAAGCTGTGTTGAAAGCATTTTTGACATCAATTATTGTAATCTGCTGGACCTTCTCATGTGCGGATGTTAGGTTGGAGAATGTTGTCCAGTACAGGGTTAGATTCTCTCCAGGAGGAACCGACCTGCTAAAACTGCCATTTCTTCCATGCCTCTTTCCAGGATCCATTCCAAAAGAACTCTCCACTGAGAAAGAGTAATCATCCTCTGACACTGCCCATTGCCTTTCAGATTCTCCCGGATGCTTTCCGAAATCACATTCAATAGCGCGTGCTTTCCTATCTAAATCTTCCGGACTTTAAAAAATTAATTCGCTTGGTGAGCTGGTAATAGACATTTTAGGATTTATATAACTTCTATAACTCTGACTTATTTTCCTTGTACCTTAAATCAACAAGGCACTATACGAATTTTACAACCGTTCTAGCCACTGAATCCAAAGCAGCTCCTTGAAAATAGCCTCGTAAATTTCTATAAAGCAAGACATATGCTCTATTCAATTTATATTTCGATCTCAAAATATAATTATCAATTTATGACGTCGTAAAGTCAGTTATTGTTGTATCTATAAAACTATGTTATTGATAATTAACTGGCAAACTTTACCATTAACATGTTGTTAATCAAGCTACTAGTGGTCGTAAAACGAAAATATAAAAGCGGATTAATTTTTGTAACAGCTGGTGGTAGTATTCAATTTCCTCAGCAACATGATCGCAATCCAATGTAGCGAAATCCGACCGCATAGCTGTCGATATAGTTTGCTGAACTGCTCCAGCTACAAAGTTGAATAACGCTAAATTATAGCTCCGCCGAACAGGCAAATTAAAGCCGATCTAATTCCCAAACATAGTTGTGTATTATTGTATATCTGCACGTTTAGTTGAGTCAAGATTAAATTTCGTGTTCATGAGCTCGCAGATGCCAGAGTTGGCTGAGGATAACAAGTAGAACTAATACCATCGTTATAAGGCTGTCTGGGTAAGGCTAGTGAGAATTTGAATCTGGAATGGCTTTGTGTGTGTTGATTGTTAGAAGTTTTGGATAGTTGTTCTGGTAATTTATACTGCTGTCCAACTGTTCCGCGGTTATTTATAGTCTAGTCATTATCATAGAACCTTACAATGATTTACTAGATATTTTTGGGTATTTTTCACTTTTTTGGGCTATGTTCAATTTCTTATGTATTATTAAGATTTACAGGACAAGTTGCTACACATTTATTAGAATTTAACATAATATGTGCACTTTCTTAAAGTTTAGGTTTTTTAGAACATGGCTTTTTTGCCAAGATTTTTGAATTATCCCAATTTATTTTATGATTATCATCAAATGCATGTTGACAAATTTCCGATCTATGAAATGAAATTCCTTCCCTTTTTTTATGTATATGTTTTATGTTCTTCAATTCTCTTTTTCAAAGGTCGTGAGGTCTCTTTCATAAAAAAAAATAAATACATTTAAATAAATAATAATAATAATAAATTCTGTATTTGAAAGACCTTTAAAAAAAAAAGAGAATTGAAGAACACAAATCATACATGAGAAACAGGGAATTTCATAGATTGGGAATTTGTCAACATGCATTTGATGATAATCATAAAATAAATTGGGAGAATTCAAAAATGTTGGCAAAAGAGCCATCGTCTGAAAAACTTAAACTTAAAGAAGGTGCGTATATTATGTTGGATTCTAATGAAAGTGTGGCAACTTGATCTGTAATACATGGCCACCTTTATTAATAAATTGAACATGGCCCATAAAAGTGAATTATAAATACTTAACATAAGTTAAACATTCATTCAATGTCAGTAAAGATGACATTTTGTGCCATAAACACAAAAAAACAATTTTACTACGAAATCACAAAAAAAAACTATATTTTTTGAATTTGAATTAATTATTCCAGATTCGCTTCCGAAACGTTTGATATTGATAGGTTTTATGGTTTACTAATAGACTTTTTTTCAGGTAATATAGGAGAAACACTAGTTTGATTGTTTTTGATAGGGTGTTGCGAAATACCCAAAAAGTATGGTTAATTATGGATGCGTCACAAAACTACAGAGCATATTTACTTGACAGAATTGTGATGCTTTGTATTTCTTTTCCAGCAATTCTATTCTTTATAATTTGATAATTTCACTTGACAACTTAGCATCAACCTAATACACAAACTTCAGATCCTGTATCAGAAATAGCATCAATACAGATCTGTATTTCTTCTTGATTTATTGTTAAAATCTGTGTATTTCTGATTCTGATTTGGGAATCTACCATTTTTTTCAAAAATTGTCTTTTATTAGAGTTACAGAATTCCGTAAAATGTCCCTTTCCACCACATTTTTCACAATTGAAATTTCTTGCTGGACAAAATGCACGACTTATGCCATTTTTTATTGCATTTGAAGCATTTTCAATTATCCAAATAAAGTTCTTGTCTCCTCTCTATTTTAAGAACATTTTGTGTTATTTAATCCTCAGCTGCTAATTTTTTTTCTATAGCTCACAATTTTTTTCAATTTCATCTATATCAACTGTGTCTGGAAGAGCCCTATACTTCTTCTTCATTTCTTGATTATAAAGTGCCTCTATATCATGATCAAATAAACATCTTCCATAACAATGAGAGAACAGTTTAATTTTTTCTCTGTAGTAAAGTAACACATAAATGGCTCTCCTTCTTCTTGTTTTCTTGTCATAAAATTAGCTCTTCTCATTCTTCCATTTTTTTCTTGCTATAATAACTCTCAAGTTTGTTTAGAATTTCTCTGTTCGAGGTATTTGTGTAGTCTAGATTCAGGACAAGACGTACAACATCACAAATATCTTTTTTGAAATGTGATTGACCAGAAGTAAGGTTTTCAACTAATTTTTCTAGGCCGGGTACAGCATTTCATATTTGAAAATTCCTTGCATCATTACCTGTCTCAGAAGAACTACCATGTGATTCACTTTCCACAATGCCAATTGCTTCAGATGAATTTGTGGTCTGTTCAATTTGTGTTTTACATTTTAATACTTGTGTGAGCATGCTTTGCATATCGTGAATTTGTTTTTCCATCGGTTTAATCATATTTTTAACAACATCTTCCACCGATTCTTCTATACATTCTTTCTTCTAGTCATTTCAGTAGATACTTATAATTGCTTCTAGAAGATTACCGACTGCGCCATGTGATGCTTTGTATTTCTTTTACAGCAATTATTTTCTTTATTATTTGAAAATTTCACTTGACAAATCAACAACAACCTGATAGTTGAAATGAATATGTTCCAATAATATCATAACAAGAACCTAGCTGACCAGGCAAATTCCATACTGCCTCATAATCAATAATTAATGTTGTGCTAAATGAATTTGTTTCACAATTTTCTTTTTTTTTTTAGTTTTTCCGGGCGCAGACATAACAAACATATAAAAAATAATAAGAATCCTCCCAGCGATTTTCCAGTCAAATATCTGACAACATTTCTAGCGTACTTTTTTTGAAATGTTTAAACTGAAAACGTATCTTTTGTTACAACACTCCAAATCCCAAATAGAACCTAGAATATCTAATTTGGACAAAATCCTTTGAAAAATAACAAAATTAAGCAAATATAACCTCAAATTTTTGAAAAAAAAAAAATTGATCAACTCTCAAATAGAACCTACATAATCTAATTTGAACAAAATCCTTAGAAAAATAACAAAACTTTTCGAACATAACCTCACTATGTCCTTTTTAAAAAAATGATTTCATCAAATCTCAAATAGAATCTACGATTTATTTTCGAATTCGAACAAAATCCTTTGGAAAACATCAAAATAACGCAAACATAACCTCACTTGGTCAATTTTTGTTAAATTTGACCAAACCCCAAATTATAGAGCCTACATGATTATTTGAACAAAATCTTTTGGCAAATTACGAAACTATGCCAACATAACCTCACTATGTATGTGATGTTTAAAAAAAAATTTAATCAAATCCCAAATAGAACCTATATATCTGATTTGGAAAAAATCGTTTGGAAAATAACAAAACTATATGCAAACATAGCCTCACCATGTCATTTTTTTTAAAATGTTTTGATCAAATCCCAAATAGAATAACCTACGATATTATTATCTAATTTGAACAAAATATTTTGGAAAATAAGAAAATCAAGCAAACATAACGGCACTTCGTCAATTTTTGATCAAACACCAAATTAGAACCTACATGATAATTTAAACAAAATCCATTGGCAAATAATAAAACTATGCAAACATAACCTCACTGTGTCAAAGAAAGGGAAGTTGTGTTTTCGGGTTCTCAAGGGAAATTTTCCAATTTTTCTTTTCATAACATCACTCCTCATATTTTAGAGAACATGAGAAAAAAAAACACTTAAATCGCTTCATCCGTTCTCAAGTGATGGAGTGAAGAAAAACGGTATTCAAATTTATACAGGGTGTCCGGGAAAATGTGGGAGATCTCTCGGATTCAGATAGAACATTAAAAAATAAGATGACAAGTTCCCATAAATTTTTTCCCTAGCGGCCCTCCCTACGGAGATACGGCCCCCTAAAGGACCCCACTGGAAATCGGTTTTTCTTGAATAACTTTTAAACGACTCAATATAATTCAATGAAAATTTAATATGATAAACAGTAGTAAGGGCCTCTCAAAAAACTTCCCTTAAAACATAATTAGCTTGTTTAGTTTACCAGGGACGGACTAGATTGTACATTTTAACGCTCAAATTTTTAACACCCTGTATGATAAGGAGTTAAAAAAAATAAATTTGGATACCTTGAACATTAAGCTAAAGAAAAGGTACTCTTGTTCATTATCGATAAAATGAACCATTTTCGAGAAAAAACAATTTTTATTAAACAAAACCTCGAAAAAAGCCATGACGAAGTGGTGCTCTTGACGAAATTGTGAAACTAACGCTAGGAAAAAAATTTATGAGAACTTGTCATCTTATTTTTTAATGTTCTATCTGAATCCGAGAGATCTCCCACATTTTCCCGGACACCCTGTATATTGGATAAGATAAAAGCCTGGATAGAATCAGCATCAGCACTGTTTTAGTTTTATGTTACGTTCACGTTCGTTGTTTTGTCACGGAAAGGTGACATGTGACATCCCGAATGAAAAGATTTTCCAGCTTTTCTCGCCATAAAAACAATCCCAAGACTTTAAGGAACAATTAAAAAAAAAATGACTTAAATTGCCCCAGCCGTTCTCAAGTTATGGATCTTCCAGAAGAAATCGGTACTCATTTTTATATATTAAGATTGCATTGTCCACACTCATGTGCGGACTTCAAGAAAGTGCCATGTCCGTCGTGGACTGGCGGGCATGCGATACGTCCTAATCAATCCGTCTGTATCTGCAGCGCCAGTACTGAGCCTAATTCTTCAGGAATAGATCCTTTGTTGCTCCTTCAAGTATTTTTTCAAGCCTTGGATGTGAATCTTCTTCCATCGCCTCCCCACCCGTCAGACTCGTATTCAATATAATGGGTTATATGATGGAGATAAGTTTGCAAAATGTTTGTTAAACACATCAACAATCATTCACAAAGGATATTTTTAGTGCAAATTTGAGAACAACTCTGTAACGCAATTCCCTATGTGGAGCAAATATTCGCAATTTGTATTCTCATCTGTCAAGAGACACATAAACACGCTCCATTTCCCAATGTTATTAATTACAAACATCGTATAATAATTATGGAAATATCGACAACTTTTGCATTATTAATGCGTGAGTTATTGTTTCATATGTACACTGTCGATGTTCGTGTAATTCAAAGTTCAATTAGTTTTTGACATTAGTGGGTAGGAAACAAATTTATTAATCAATCACTTCACAAAGTACTCTGCAATCTGTTAAAAACCCTTTTTTAGCAAAATAAATCACTTCCCAAGTACACCAAGTCTTCCCAGAAATAATTCATCTCACTTAATGTCTTTCTTTTCTCCAAGCTTATCTCGTAATCCGCATCTCAGCCTATCCAGAAATGATTAATATTCAGTGCACAAAGCAGATCAACTTTTGTAAGACGGCTGATTGAGGGCATAAAACATATTATCCAGTCAGGGCCAGTTGGGAATAAAGGCCATTAGCATGTTGATTGCTGTTTTAGTTGAAATTTGTTTGAAATTATTATGAAAAGAGAATTATTTTCATTATGTTTCCCTAATCTTGAAAATTTGGAAAGAAGTTTCATAAGTTATAACATAATTGCCATTAATTAATCGAAACAGATAAATTAAGTTGTTGATTTTATGCTCTCATTCTTCCAATAAAAACATTACAGGCCAGGTACTTTATCAATAAATTTAATTGCAAAACATGATTCTATTTTGACTTGTACCAGCAATGTTTTCAAAACAAATCACGTATCATCTTATTAATTGGTCTTGATTTTATTTATACCATTTTAATTAGTCTCTGAACGATTCAACAACGCAATTTTTTTATCTTTGAAATGATACTGATATGCAGAGCAACCCGTTATGCATAAATGAATTATTTTACGTGCAATATATGGATAATTGGATTTGACACGAACTCACGTTTATTGGATATAACAGTGACAAAGCTTGAATTTTTAATTTGCTCCCTGTCATGTGAATTTTATTTGGGCTTTGTGATTGATTGGGTGCTTGCAAAATAGTAATAACAATCAATATCTAATAATTGTTGCTTGGGCTACTTTGTTGTGTTTTTTATCATCCTCCTCCCGCACAATTTGTTCCAAAACCGGTCTTGCCTCTCTAATAAAGACCAAAAAAGAAGAGAAATAGGAGTTATAGTTCTGTCCTTCATCATATCCTCTTAGTTTAGATAAGTCGAAACTTGCGGGTTATTATTTATTAAATGAAAAAAAAATCATGTGCATAAAGGGAAAGAGAAGTTTATAATTGTCTAAGCCCCTTGATAAGCAAATTACCTTGGCAACGTTGCATATCAGACGGGCCTAAGTTTAAGTCCCGTCAATCAGTCCTTCATTCATCATCTGTTTGACAAGCCAAAAGTCAGAAAATTCAACAAAACCCCGATTATGTACAAAGTTTCGAATCAATCTGGGCATTTGAAATGGGGAAAAATTCGTTATTAATGTATTTCGGTGTATAGCTCTCTTTCTCATTCTCACTACGTTATATATTTTTTCTCTTTCGTGTAACGAAATCTCGAAACATTCAATTTTTTCCAATTGATTCGCCATTATCTTCCAAATATTAAAACGCCTTCAAAAATCAGCAATAAACTGAGCCAAAAATAATTCAAGCAACAAAAGAAATTAAACCAGCAAATGTAACAAAATCAACAAAAAAAAGTAGTAAAATTAGCATAGTAATAAGCAATAAATTCGCAAAACGTCCCGAAAAAAAAATAGCAAAAAAGTCCGTGGAGTCATCAAAATCGATTAAATTACATCACTATTAAACTAGTAAAACCAGCAAATCAACCAGTATCAACAAAAAATCAATAAAACTGTCAATAAACGATTGAGGTAATCAACAATAAACTAGCAAAGCGTGCAGATAAAATAAGATTAGCAATGAAATGATTAAAAAGCATCAGCAAAATACTAGCATGACAAGCAAATGAACCAAAATTATTAAAAAATCATTGAAATTAGCAATAACTATTGAAGTTATCAGCAAAGAATTAACAAAACGTGCTGATGGACAAAAATTAGTTCAAAAATGAGTGAAAAACGTTCAGCAAACAACGGAAATGAATGAAAAAAAATGAAATTAGCAAATGGATCAAACTCAACAAAAAATCAGCAAAATTACCAATAACGATCGAAGTAATCAGCAGAAAAAATAATGCAAAATATTAAAGCGAATCAGCAAACACGATCAAGGACTATCAACAAAAACCCACCAAAACCAGTAAATACAAAATCAGAAAAAAAATCGATGCTTCCATAAAGGTAGTGAAATCAACAAGTAACCAACATTAGCAATAACGCACAGATGAACAAAAATCACTACCAAAATGCTCCAGAAACGCTAAATCAATCAAAATCAACAAAAAAATCAGTCAAATAAGCAATGACAGAGGAGGTACATAATCAGCAACAGATCAGCAAAATGTGCAAATGAACAAAAATGAGCATAAAAATGAGTCAAAACGATCGAGGCGTACTAGCAAAACAAGAATGAACTAAAATTAACAATAAAATTGGAAAATGAACTGAAATTCAACAAAATCAGCAATAAAGATGGAAGTAGTCAAGAATAAATTAGCAGAAGATGCAGGAAAACAAAAATCAGTAGAATAATGATTAGAATCGACTAACACGATCAAGGAGCATAAGCAAAAACCTAGCAAAACAAGCAAATAAACCAAAATCAATACAAAAAAAAAGTAAGATTAGCAATAATTTGGCAAAACGCACAGATGGATAAAAATGAGTTAAAAAATGAGTGAAAAACGTTCAGCAAACAACGAAAATGAATCAAAACTAAAAAAAGTGAAACTAGCTAATGGATCAAACTCAACGAAAAATCAGCAAAACAATAACGATCGAAGTAATCAGCAATAAATTAGCAAAAGATGCGAGTAAAATATTGCAAAATAGTTAGGCGAATCATGCATGGACTATCAACAAAAACCTAGCAAAACCAGCGAATGAACCAAAAACACAAAAAAAAATGAAAATCGATGCTTTCAGCTAGTGAAATCAACAAATGAACCAAAATTAGCAATAACGCACAGATGAACAAAAATCACTACCAAAATGCTCCAAAAACGCTAAATCAATCAAAATCAACAAAAAAATCAGTCAAATAAGCAATGACAGAGGAGGTACATAATCAGCAACAGATCAGCAAAACGTGCAAATGAACAAAAATGAGCATAAAAATGAGTCAAAACGATCGAGGCGTACTAGCAAAACAGGAATGAACTAAAATTAACAATAAAATTGGACTGAAATTGAACAACATCAGCAATAAAGATTGAAGTAATGAACAATAGATTAGCAGAAGATGCAGGAAAACAAAAATCAGTAGAATAATGATTTGAATCGACAAACACGATCAAGGAGCATAAGCAAAAACCTAGCAAAACAAGCAAATAAACCAAAATCAACACAAAAAAAATGTAACATTAGCAGTAAATTGGCAAAACGCATAGATGGACAGAAAGTAGTAAAGAAATTGGTGGAAAACGTTCAGCAAACAACAAAAATGAATCAAAACAAAAAAAAAGTGAAATTAGCAAATGGATCAAACTCAACGAAAAATCAGCAAAGCAATAACGATCGAAGTAATCAGCAATAAATTAGCAAAAGATGCAAGAAAAATATTGCAAAATAGTTAGGCGAATCATGGACTATCAACAAAAACCTAGCAAAACCAGCGAATGAACCAAAACCACAAAAAAAATGAAAATCGATGCTTTCAGCTAGTGAAATCAACAAATGAACCAAAATTAGCAATAACGCACAGATGAACAAAAATCACTACCAAAATGCTCCAAAAACGATAAAAAGTACATCGGTAAAAATCTATAAAAAAAAACAAAATCATCAAAAAAAAAACAGTCAAATTAGCAATAACGCAGGGAATACATGATCAGCAAAACGTGCAAATGAACAAAAATCAGCAATACAGATTGAAGTAATCAACAATAAATTAGCAGAAGATGCGGGAAAACTAAAATCAGTAGAATAATGATTTGAATCGAAAAACACGATCACGGGCAAAACAAGCAAAAGAACCAAAATCCATAAAAAAAAACGTAAGATGTGCAACAATAAATTGGAAAAACGCACAGAAGGACAAAAATCAGCAAAATCGATTAAAGTAAATGGGTAAAACTAGTAAAACCATCAATCAACAAAAAAATTAGTAAAATATGCAATAACGATTGAAGTAATCAGCAATGAATGCGAATGAATACAATTACAAATCAGCAAAATTTATCAAATAGAAAAACAAATCCAATTGAATCTGGAGAATCCTTGCAAAAAAATTGTGAACAAACAAAAGTCTCCAAAAAGTCTATTATAAAAGGTGATATTAGTATTGCAAAATGTATATAAAAAAAATATATATGTGCAGCATTTACAAGATGAAATACCCGGAAATAGGGTATATAGAGTTATATCTGAAGGGAATACAAGGTTGGAAACTTCATATTGATGCCTGTGTTTGATGAATATCAAAAATCAATCATCAAAAGGCCAAAACCTTATCTCCTATGATACCAGCATGAAAAATAACGATATATATTTCACCCGTTTGTGACACGTGACTTCAGACAGCTGCGGTAATTAAAAATCGAGCCAAACGAGACGGTCGAATCGAACCAAAAAGTTTTAATTAATGGATCGACTGGGTGTGGCCTGACAATTCCCAGGAAATAAATCAAAAACTGGAGCGTTGTTTGGCGCGATATCGGAAGCTAACGTGGATTTGTCTGGAGCTAACAGAAAAATTGATTCTTTGTATTGTGATAACTAATGGAGTGATTTATTATTTTGTTTTGTCAACTCATTTTACACTTCACTGGTAATTTCAAATATATCAAGGTTTATTTCTGCAAATCTATAATTTTCTTTAAACTTGACTTGAACAATAACAGTTTACAAAAAATAAAACCAAATCACCTTTTTGTGTTTTTCTAGTCAGAGCAATTTAGTTCCTGCAATTTATTTGGTGAAGGAAAAGCATCGTATACGAAACATTAACGTTGGTCTTTTATAGTTTTGACAGATGAGGAAAACAGATTCCGTTGTTTCCTGTTTGGAATCGTCTGAAACTGATTCGTTTTTAATGGTCTAATTACATAAGTAAGGGTATCCTCCTTATCTTCAGACAAGTCAATATCTGCTGTATCTTTAGTTTCGGTTGATTTGTGATATTTGTAATCGATTCATTTTCGCGTCTTAATCAACTACCTATCTAATCACTGTCCATGTAACCAAGCGCATTGGAATGCATATTTTTCTCTCTGTGGCCCGTACCACTTTTCCACGTCGAGTTTTGCGCCCGTTTTCTACTGTGGCCCGTACCACAACCCTCGCTGTTAAAACTGACGGCCCGCGGGCGCAAAAGTAGGTCACTTAGCAACGGTTCCTTGGATCCCAACGCCTCTGAATCCAACAACCACGTGACAGCCTAGCATACTAAAAGGAACTAATCACGTGACAATCTCGGTGACAATGAATCCGCACCACAAAAGAATACGGGAACACACCTATTGTAACCATGATTGACATTGACAGTTCTCAGTAAACTTGTCAGTTGTCAGACTTGTCAGCAGTGTATTGATTATTTATTTTTGATTTTCAATTCTTTGTTTATTCTTTGTTTTACAAAAAGCACTGTTTGTGCCACGGGCGAAAGATAATTTTGTCTCGGCTTATATCTGCCCTCGCTTCGCTCGTGCTGCTTTTTATACCCTCGTCAAAATCATCCACTTTCCGCTCTTGATACAAAATGCACTATTTTTTACAACCTACACGTAAAGTCCACTTTTCAATGCATGCAAAGCAGGCGGAAAGTCGCTAATTTTGGCAGCCGGGCCTAAAAGTACATTCACGCCCGCGCGCGGTCGCAAAAGTAGGTCGCTTAGCAACGGTTCTTTGGATTCCAACGCCTCTGAATCTAATATCCACGTGACAGTCTAGCATACTAAAAGGAACTAATCATGTGACAATGAATCCGCACCAAAAAAAAAATACGGGAATACACCTATTGTAATCATCATTGACAGTTGTCACTTGTCAGCAGTGTAGTGCAGTGTATCGATAATTTATTTTTAATTTTCATAATTATTATTCTTTTTCAAATGATTACAAACTGGTTGTACAAAAAGCACTGTTTGCACCACGAACGAAAGATGATTTTGACTCGGCTAATATCTGCCCTCGCTTCGCTCGTGCTGCTACTTATACCATCGTCAAACTTTCCGCCCTTGATACAAAATGTACTATATTTTCTGCAATCCTTGAATTAATCTGAATTAGTAATCCATTTCAGAGCTGAGAAGTTTGGAAGTACACAAACGCCTGGATCCAAAGGGTGGCGCTCGAGATTAGGAAAATATGATTTTTTCTTCTTGTCGAAAATTTCGCGTAGCGTATTCTTAGTGCTACGACCAGCTATGAAATATAATCAGTCTCAAAGATAAATCATCATGCATACAACCTCCCAAATCCACCAAACTAAGCCCCACCTCCATTATACCCCAAAATTTATATTCCACGTTATAAAATGATTATACCCTACAATCCAAGCCAGCGGTATGATCGTTTCCTCCCTTTTCCGCCTTTTTATTAAAAATAACTCCCTAATTATAAAATACTGCCGAGTACAAGAAGAGAAAATGCCGCTTTATTACATTGGAAAATAAGATAGGAAATATATTTTTAAACTGACATTTATTAATTTTGATCCCGAGTTCGGGGAGTTATGAAACAGTCTCATACATTATTCATGAGTGAATTTGCTAGAAACTAGTTCCCGGAGTAATCTTATAAATTTGGAAAATTGCTTATGCCAGATAACTTCTTTGTACGCTTTAGGATGCATGTAATTGATTTTGCAGCTGACTAAATGGAAATTGTTGTTTTATCAGGTTGCTATTCATGAGTGTTTCCTACTTAGATTTGTTAGAGGAGTTCTTTCAATTAGACCTGAAAGACTTGTTCGAAGATGAAAGGAAAACCACCTAAGAATTCTCAAGTCCAAAGTATCCCTTACCCACCTTCTGAAGCCCATCTCAGTAGGGCTTCAGAAGAGGTACAGGAACAAGAGAGGCCATCCTGGGCCTAACCTCAATAGCCTAGATGTTCTTGGACGTAGCCACATTCTCACTTATAATCTCCCTAGAGCTCGATTTCCGGATTTTTAATTCGAGCTCTAGGGAGATTCGGCAAGAAAATTTCATGCCATAACTGATCATTGGAAAAAACATAACCCAGGACCTCGCATTTAGTGGAAGAAACCAACGGCTCCTTACTCTACTCGCCATTGAGGAAGAAAGAAGGGAATCAGGATTTTATAAAACATTTGGAAGTTATAACCAATCTTGTCCATAATTGATAACATTGCAACTTTGTATTGGAAGTTGAAAATAAATCATTTATCAAAAATATTTGTCATTGTTTTTAACAGCTGTCAAGCACTCGCGGCTGGATGTAGCTCCCATGCACCAACCACAGTGTTGCCGTTTGCCTTATCTCTGTCTGTGAAAGTTGGGTTGGGTTGGGATTGTTAGGGAGAGTGGGGACGGCAACACTGTAATCATATGGGAGCTACATCCAGATGCAAAGCCAGGGAGATTTCCACTTATTAATCTTTCAGTCACGTGATTATGAGCAGGGTGATTTCCGATAAAATTAGGTCGTTGCCATAGCAACATAATAAAATGCAAGCCTATGATTGGTTAGAATTGGCTGGTAGGAAATTTTCATGATAACATCCATACTCAAGAACAGAGCCTATATATAAAATAGAATAGCATGCACAAAGAATTTGCAGTCTTATTCCAAAATGCTCTACACTCGACCTTTAACCTTTTGTGTATCCGGGAAAGTTTCGTTGCCCGACTTTTATGGACAGGGATGAAAGTTATTTCGGGACGAGTCGAGGCGTAATAATTTTTATAGATGTCAACCAAGCATCCTCAAGATGATTTATCGCCGAAGTTTTGCGAAATTGCCTTTGATACACTATGTGGCTTCATGAGATGACAGATCGTTTGGGGTATCAAAGGCATGGGGAAATTTCTTAATTAGCCTGGGCTGGATATGTAGCTTGATGATCGGTTTGGTGGTGGAGCTCAGCTGGGTTGGATAGGATAGAAGGTAACACCATTTGATGAGATGGCAAGGGCCTACGATGATGGTCCCACAACCTGGCTAAGTGGTGAAGAGGAAGAAAATATGGCTTATCTTTGACTGTGGTGAAGCTATTATGGTTCGCAACACTAGACAAGGGACCAGTTTTCTATGAAAAACTTGGTAAGTCTATTCAGATTGGCGCGATAAGAAAGCAGAAAAGCAACTTCACAGCTACTGCAAGATTTTCTTGAATGAGAAAGTCCGCCATATGCATCATCATGGAGAGATGTCCCCAATGAAGTATTCATCAGAGAAGTCTTTTAGCAAAAGTTGTTCAAAGATGAAAGTGAAGTTTCTTGTAGATATTTCCGAAGTTGCGATAATTGAATGATCTGTTGCTAAACTGTTCACACTCTATCTAATAAATGAAAACTTAGTATTTTATAACCTTCATGAGTGGAATATACAGGGACGGGCTCAAGAAAAGAGAAAAAAGCCCCTCATTTTTCAATTGTTGATTTTTAATACTTTGGCCTACAATTCTGAAAATCTGGAGTTTTCTACACAGATAAGGTACTCTTCTCGTACTTGGCTGGAACGCACCATTTTCAAGAAAAATGCAACTACTAAAAATGAACAATAAAAAAATTTTGGGCATATTTTTCTTGTACTCGTCCCTGTATATTTCACTCATGGTTATTGAATACCAGAGTTTCATTTTTATTCAATTATCTTGACACGTTTCGGAAATATCTACAAAAACCATCATCAGGTCTTCACTTTTGAAACCCTGTATCTCGGAAACGAAGGCTTTGCGGACCCATGCTTGTACAGGGTGACAATTTTAAAACTTGAAATTCACATATCTTGGGAACGAAAAACTTAATCAAAAAACCTCGCAAAAAACGCTCAAAACAGTTTCTATAAAACGAAGGGGGAACAAAAAAAGCCTATAAACCCACCCTTATCTGTAACCCTTAAGACAGGGTGAGATACACCCCTGAAATTTTAAATAGAAAGGGGGATCTCATTTTGAAGGCCCTTGGACCCTGACTACAACTGCCGAGTTTCAAGTCTCTGCTGTTATTCCTGTTGATAGAACAGCTTGACAAAATTTATTTTTTTCATTTTATTTCATTCAATAAATAATTCCTCTCAAGAGCTTACTTCTCTATACTAAGGGGACATGATGAGGGACTGAATACCTTCAAAACAAGGTATACTATTACTCCAAAGAAGTATTAAAAAAAAAAAAATGGGTGAAAGAAATCCTCGTCAAAAGGCCTGACTGATAGTTCGTTTTGAAGGTCTTCAGTCCCTCATCATATCCTCTTAGTATGGAGAAGTTTACTCTTGCGAGTAATTATTTATTGAATAAAAAAAATTAGAAAAATTTATCTAGCTTTCATATCAACAGGAATGACAGCAGATGCTTGAAACTCGGCAGTTGTAGTCAGGGTCGAAGGGCCTTCAAAATGAGGTATCATTCGCCACTCCTTTCTATTTAAGATTTCAGGGGTGTATCTCACCCTGTCTTAGGGGTTACAGATAAGGGTGGGTTTATAGGCTTTTTTTTGTTCCCCCTTCGTTTTATAGAATCTGTTTTAACTGTTTTTTTTATTCAGTTTCTCGTTCCCAAAATATGGAAATTTCAAGATTCACAATTGCCACCCTGTATATGAACTTTTATGTTTATTTCTGGGCCCTGAATACGTACCTGAAGTATTGACATTTCCTCCTGAATCACCCTGTATATCTATAATGATGATTATTGTTGCATCAACAGAGATGGTCAGAATTTTGTTAAATTAAAATTTGGGGATGTACTATGATTATTTTATTTAATTTTAATTAATTTTCACCTCCATTGCATCAAATACGTTTTTTAAGGTTTTTAACTACTTTAATCTATTTTTTAAAGGCGATTTTTTTTTAAACTCCTTAGACGATTTATGGAGGTTTTTCTCTTTATTTTTGTATTTTTTTAGTTGATTGTCACATTTTTGCAGATTCTCATCTGCTTTTAGTTACATAAGAAGATTCAAAATTTTCAAAAAATTTGTTTAGTGTTTTTTCGCAATTGTGTTTTCATACTTTTCTGAGAACGTTTTAGTCGCTATATTTATTGATTACTGTTTTTTTTTATTTTTGTATTGTTTTTATTTTTTTTTTCTAGATCTCTTTTCATATTGATCTATGGCATGGTAGATGGTGTCCCAAATTCGAGCCTCTAGAAGAGCCACTTGGTCCGTTAAATGGAACCAAAGTTACGTAATCTGGTGCTCATTAAAACACCCTTCTGAAATTTTTATAAATCCAAATACTTCCGAAGGTTTTTGGAAAAATCCGAATATTCGCGATTTCATTTTTATTTTTCTACGACTCTATTTTAATAGATATAACAAAATAAATTTCGCATTCTCATTGCATACTTTTTCTGTTTCACAAAATGGTGTTATCAGATTCTCAAACCCACGTTTCGTTTTTGAGCTGTCATCATCAACTTTGTTTTTTCAAATACGGCCCTGAATTTTTTACCACAGATTTTAAGAGCCTCTCATGTTCCTAAAACAAAAATATATCGCACTTATTCAAAAACTTCATTTTAACGGATTGTTTTCATAAAAACTAATGTGTTAGAGAGAGACAAAAATATATTTTTAAAAGGATTAAAAACACCTTTTTTTGAACTGATCCATTCAATATTAAATTCACAGCAATATTTACGACATTAAAACCATCGATGTATTGTAGAAAGGAATCTGCGAAACCATTATTCTTACTCCAACCAACATTACCTTTGCAAGTAAGGACTCAGTCTCTCGACTTCCAGCCGCGCCATTATTGACGGGTCGGCGAGCGAAAGAGGAAATACATGAATTTGTACATGTTGCTGCGGACTCAACGTGTTTGAGTCCATGGTCGATTTCAATCATTCGATTTACGACTCGTTTCTATTTTTTGCACTTTGGGCGGCAGATTTTCGTTCTTCTTGGTGGTTTTATACAGTCGAAATGAGGGTGTGATTTGAAAAAAAAATAACTCATTCAGGTTCATGGAAGAAGTGGACTTGAAAAATGATGGAACGTTGTAAAAGTAGGCCAAATTTGATGTTAACTAGATCTTGTAGTTGTAAGGTTGTGATAAAAATATTGCTTTGATGGGTTGTCTCGTTTATATCCTGCCTCTTTATAATGTTTGAAGTGAGATATTAAAGATATTTTATGAATTTTGATTGATATGATGTACAACACTGCCAATTATGTCTGATTCGACAGACTTACGTATATTTATTTGACTGATAACTGGGGTTAGTTTGGGTTAAAAAACTATTACAAATTGGAATAAAATGAACAATTGCTCGTTGTTCTGTGCTTCACGGACAGGCTGCTACCGACTGTCGATTGGAATTCTAACAAAGCCCTTCTACTCAGCGTTTCTTTATAGTTCACTGATTCTAGATTTAGATTCAGGACAGTCAAGGAAACGTGGTTAGACAGCGGTTTCTAGTTTCTACTTAGTCATACAAAGCAGAGTCAACTAGGCATGGACTACTCTAGTCATGACGTGAAATTTGATGATACTTTAAATTATCAGTTTCATGCAAATCTCTGAGATAAAGAGATTTCTAATTCCGGCACCACACGATGGGGCGAATGTACAGGGTGATTCACTTTATATTGACTACCTCTCTAACTCATTTTTAACAAGATGTATAGAAAAGTTGTTTGGTTCATACTATTTTTTTTTTAATTGAGCAATATCATTTATTCAGGGTGTCCCAGAAGCTGTCCACAACACCCAACTTTGAAATTTAAAATGAGACACCATGTATTTCGTTTTTGGATTCTACATTGAATTCTTAGTCAAATCTGTGAAAGGCAGATCTTTATTATCTTTTTCCGTTTTCGAGATATAATCTGTTAAATTTTGTGAAAAATACAAGATTCACAATATTTTTACCCTCCTCTAACACATTTTATACAAGGTGTACAAAAAAAAGCTGTATGCAAAAGTTGTTTGGTTTATACTAAATCTTTTAATTCTAGCAGTATCGTTTATACGGGGTGTCCCAAAAGCTGACCACAGCATCCAACTTTAAATTTACATGGGACAGAGATTCTATGTTAAATTCCAAGTTAAATCTGTAAAAGATAGATCTATCTTATCTTCGGCCGTTTTTTATATAAAAGCTGTTGAATTTTACCTTATTTTCAGTGCTACAATACATAATAAAGTGTGAGCCTTTTGAAAACGAGAAGTAGCTTTTTTTTACCTAAACTAGAATCTAGAATCCTTTTTTATCTTCTATGAGGCAGACTAAATCAATCTTTATTTAATATGGTTATCAACAGATGAACAGAATTTATCTAGAAAGTGGCAAAAGATATGATAGATTTATTATATATTTGACTCAGAATTTAATGTATAATCTGAAAATAAAATAAAATACAGGGTGTCTTATTCAAAATTTTTAAGTTGGGTGTTGCTTTTGGGACACCCTGTATAAATAACATGGCCCGATTTATTGCTTATTAATTATAATTAGTATATAAACCAAACAACCTTTGTCCATAACTTTTTTCTGTACACCTTGTATAGAATGAGTTAGAGGGGGGATCAATATAAAGTGAATCACCGTGTACAGGGTTATTGATTATAAATGCCCCCCCCCATCTAACTTCTTAATTTGACGTTTTAGAAAAAAGTGTTCCAAATGAAAGTTTCATGGTTGAAAATGAAATTTTTGAAAAACCCATTTTCACATATACAGGGTGTTCCAAAAAGTCTGGGCGAGGTCTAACTTTCTAATTTCAAATTGATACCCCATTTTTTTATTTGATTTTTGGATTCTCCTTCAAATTCTAATCATTTTTTATGTAGCATATCCTATACCTAAGTTTGATGTATAAAAAAATATTTGATATTTTATAAATTGGATAGTACTAATTCATTGTTATAAAAAAGTGAAATAGATCTATGGTCTCGAAGTATTGACGTAATTGTGTGTGTAGGATATACCAAAACTTCTCTGATTTTAAATTGATACTCAAAAAATGAACAAAAAATTAAATAACGTCTTATATAAAAAAAATCTTTTGAATCAAATGCAGAATTATTTATACTTTGATACTTTTACACTTTAAAAATGCTTAATGACGTGACATATCCGTCAATACGAGCGTCAATAATTCGAAATCATAAATATATTTGACATTTTCACAACAACAAATTATTATTATTCAATTAATAAATATCAAATATCTTTTTATACATCAAACTAAGGTATGATATGCTACATAGAAAATGTTAAGAGTTAAAAGAGGAATCCAAATATCAAATAAAAAAATATAGGTAATCAATTTGAAATAAGAAAGTTGGACCTCGCCCTGACTTTTTGCAGCACCCTGTATATGTGAAAACAGGTTATTTAAAAAGTTCATTTTCAACCATAAAATTTTTATATGGAACACCTTTTTCAAAACTGTCAAATTAAAAAGTTAGAGGGGGGGGCATTTATAATCAATAACCCTGTACGTTGGTTGCCCCATATTGTGGGTTAGTTAGTTAGTAATTATTATTAATAGGGAACTTAGAATATTAAATTTATCAACATACAAAATAAAATGTAGCTTCCCTATGAATTTTTTTTGTGAAATATATAATCTAAGTGAACTCGAAGGCTTTTAGCTAGAACATTAGTTATGCAGAAGTAGCAGATAAAAATCCCACTTTTTATTCGAAATAAAGGACCCACTCCGGCTAATGCTCATGTTTGCCATTTTTAGTTAGTGAAGAAACATTTTTTTGTTCATAGGCGTCTACAAACCTGTTTACCGTGAAGTTCTTCGTCATTATGTTGATTCTGTAAATCTACTGCACTTCCTTTATGCGTCCTCTATTTTTGTCCCATTTATTTGTCTGTATTCCTGCTCGCTTTTGTTCTTTTTGAAGCTGTTTACTGGGATTGTATTTTCCAAAATGTCTGTTGTCCTGTGACCATCAATTTCCTGACAGTCTGGGTCGATCTTTGGAGTTTAGTTAAATAATTGAATTCGACCCAACTTACTCCTCCCTGCTCCTTTAAAATACAAGACATCCATTTTCTTAGTCGTACATACTATATCAATTTCCATCCTTACAAGCTACTCAGCCGCTCTACTTTTCCGGAACAAATCCATCATCTCCATACGGCTTTCCGAATTAGTGGAGTAAAATAGGTCCGCTAAGTCGCTGTTTTCTAAGGGTAGGTGATTCCGAGGTATAACCAAATGAAACCTATACCATCTTGTAGAGGACATCTAGGGACACAGTAAATGGACATTCACAACTTTTTTTAGTAGTACCGAACTTTGAAAACGGCCCTTGAACGCGTCGGAGCTCGAATTATAGAAACTACGTTTTTCTTGACATACACCGCTGTATTAATTCAAAAAATCATGTTATGATTCTGATTTTTTGTACACTTATAAACAGAATGTGAGCGTTTGTGATGGTGATTGAGAAATTTTGAAAATGTTCAAGGTTTTCGAAAAAATAAATCAGGCATATAAAATTATAAAAATAGTGCATTCAAAACTTCACCCTGCGGTGAGCTATGTGAATTATTGGAAATTTCTATACATATATATCGAGTCAAATGTAGTCAGAACACTGAAAAAGTTTTTAAAACAAAAATTGAGTCGATTGGTTCATCGGTCATAGAAATATTAATTTTCCAATCGAAGATATATCTCTGGTCGTTCCCGCGTCGGCCGCGACGAAATCGATAAGCGTGTTTCTTGTAACGGAATTGAATAAACACAATGACATAGCAATAGAGCAACCGCATATTTTCATATATTTCTAGAGCAGTGCGTTGCAATAAGTTGCAATAAGAGTACATGGTTGAAGAATACTTTTTTGTGCTTTGTATGTTGATCTTGTATATTTCACCCCATTTTGGTTCTGTATGTTGGTACTGCAGATTAATCGGACCGATCTCAATATTTTGTGTTTTTGACCTTTTATCGAACTATTTGACTTATTTGAGTGTGCAGACTTCATAGACACCTGTAGACATTTTGTGCCATCAACTGTTTATCGAACACCATGGATGAAGTAAGTGTCAGTTGCTTAATTTGCGGAAAACTATGTGATTCGACAGAAACAGACATCGTTAGTAAACCTACAAAAAAGGGTTTGTTGACCATATTGACAATGGCGGAAAAAAGACACGATGACTTTTCCAATCAAATTCTATCCTACAAGGGTTCCATTCTGTCGGGAAATACGAATTTCAAATTTCACAAGTCATGTCGTAGTTCTTATACTAGTAGTAGCAATGTTGTGAGTATAACAGAGAGAATGAAAATTCATCAAGTGTTGATGCACCACCAAGTGAGCTGCAATATCGTACTAGAAATAGCCAGCAAATTTTCGACATACGTAAGATGTGTTTATTTTGCAAAAGAACAGGAAAAAAGAAAAAAGAAGGACTTACCACTATTCAAACAGGTATATAAATTATTTCTACATGGTTTTAATATTGAAATACGTATTATTTGAATTCATAGGAACGGGCGCTTCCACCAGAAATAATATCTTGAAAGCAGCGAAGAACCGAAATGATACTGAAATGGTCTCATTACTTGCAAGCTATTTAGATCTTTTTGCCTTTGACTGTAAGTATCATAAAACTTGCTATAGCCAATACATATCACAGCGAAACATAAAAAGCAAAATTCGTGATAATACTGTGACAGCCAAAGTTTTGGGAGAAGCACGCTTGAAAACTGAAACTTACATTAAGGAACATGTCATTGAGAAACATGGAAGTTTTACATTGAGTGGAGTCTGTAAGCTTTACAATAATATTGCTGAAACTGTCGAGGAAACTTCAGTGCAATCCCACAGACTGAAGCAAATGTTGCTAGAGAAATTTCCGAAGGAGATCGAATTTATATCTCGACCTGGTAAATGCGATATTATTTGCGCATCTGATATGGATAAGTCTGAATATTTTAATTCTGATGACGCTAAATCTAGTAGTTCAGAAGAGGAATATTTTGAGGGCGCACCTCTTTCACAGGAACAAATACTTCACAGAGCCTGCGATATATTGAGAGCTGCTATGTCGAAATATAAAGCACAGAGAAAAGCATTTCCTTCACTTGACGGAATATCTAAGACCGAATTTGGAAAACAGGTGCCGGATGCATTATTGCTGTTTTCAAAATGGCTATTAAGGGCAACTGATGAGTTGGCTGATGATGATTCTGATGATTCAGAAATTAGCGTCGAGGTACTTGGTCTTTCTAATGTTATCATGAGTTTTTACTCTAAAGAATTCTCAAAGAATAATTTGCAAATAGGATTAGGCTTATTTTTATACAATACCGTAAGAAGCAGGAAAGTTATAGATCTTCTATATAAAATGGGGTTTTCATGTTCCTATAGCGATGTTAGAAGTATGACCACTGCTTTAGCAAAACAAGGTTTGAGCACTGACCATGACTGTTACAAACCTTATGGGCTTGAGATAGTACAAGAGCAGCAAAATTACATCCATGCAAGCATCGACAATTTTGACTTGAACGAAGACACAATCGACGGGAAGAATACGACACATTCTATGGCTTTGGTGGTTTTTCAAGAAAAATCTGATCATCTGGAACCAACCGATGAAGTCCCAAGATCAACCGAATATTCATTGAAGTCTGAAGATGTGGAGATGTCATTTCAAAACATTGAAAAATATTTCAAGCCCAATAAGAGACCAGAACCTAAAAAGATCAACAGCTTAAATTTGTTTGCTAAAGCGTCTGAATATGGAGCGAATACCACAACCTTATCTGCAATCAAAATGTGAAAGTATCCACCATAGCATACCTACCGTTCCTCAATAATCCTCCCACAGAATTTGATACTATCTATACTTCAATGCTTCGTTTGGTTCAATTAGCGGAATGTTTAAATCAAAATCATATTATTATCACAGCAAACTTGGCCATTTACTCAAAAGCACGAGAAATATTATGGAATGAACCTCCTGCTATTAGCGGGAAAGTCACCCTTCAGTTAGGAGGAATGCATCTTACCATGGCTTTCATTGCTAGTATAGGTTATCTTTATAAGGATGGTGGTTAAACTAATATGCTTTCTGATACAGATATTTATGCCACAAACTCTTGTAAACAGATTTTGGAGGGTAAGCAATACTCAAGAGCTATTCGTGCTCTAACGCTTTGTGCCGATGCACTGTTTCGATTGTTTTATGACTCCTTCAAAAATTGGATGGAAGATCAAGTAGAGGAACCTAACACCGATTATTTCATAGAAGAAATAAAAAACGAACGGTTCGACGAAAACTCATTGAGGGATATGTTGACAAAGCTTGAACCATTAAAGAAGAAAGTCTCACAATTTGAAGATATTGGAAAGGAATCATCATTCACGTTCGATTATTGGCTTTCTTTTTTAAAAGCTGTTGATATCTTACTAAATCTCCTAAGAGCTGAGCGGTCCGCAAATTTTGAATTGCATTTGAGGTGTACCCAACAACTCTTACCATATTTAGTAGCTGGAGGAAGACATCTATATGCAAAATGGGTGCCCATATATCTCAAGGATATGTTGGAACTTGAGTTGGAAAATCCCAAGATGTATGAATTCCTTAAACGGGGAAACTTTGTAGTAAAAAAAACGTCAGAAAAAAAATTTAATTGCGTAGCTTCAGACATGGCGCTGGAACAATCCATTAACAGAGATTGCAAAAGTTCCTCGGGTGTTGTCGGTTTTACTCAAAAACCTACTGCCCTTTTAAGATGGATGGTAACTCGCCATATTGTAGGATCATATGCGCAACATTTTGAAGGTATTGTATTCACGGTGACCCATCCACTGGTTAATTTTTTTGTTCTTATTTATAGATATTTTCTTTAACAATGCAAGCAGAACACGCCATGATGGTGTTACTTCAAGAAATCGAAATGAAAGTGATGTACTCAAAATTATGACACATATTGAGACAGAGTGGTGCAATCCATTCGATTTATCTGGTCCTCCTTTCCTGATAAATATATGCACAGGAAGAAAAGCTTCAGATGAAATTCAGCATAGTCTTTCAAACTTTTACGCCACTGCAGAAAGCAAAAGCAAGCATTTCATTGAAAACGTGCTCATTACTGGTTGCAAAAGTTTCTGGGAACCTGTGAAGAAAGAGAAGGTTAGAACGTTCGCGGAAATTAAAACAAAAAATACTATGTTTCCCAAGAAATATGTCGGAACGGAAGTTATGTTCAGAAGAATAGTAGCAGCAGCTAAATTTCAGTCCCTAAACTTGAGCGACTATTTGTCGTATGAATTAACTCCAGTTCCGTTGTGCTTATTTCACGAAGATGAAAGAATGCGAAAAACAGCTAAGGCAGATTTAGCAACAAAACTGGAACCATATGGAACAATTGCCTCTCCTCAAATTGTGAATTCAGTTCTAATAGATGGCATGGTACTTATTCAAGGACTTAATGAAAAAGCGTTCTCCACTTTTAATGAACTTGCTTTTATTCTTCCAAAACAAATTCTTTCGCTGAGTCGAAAGTACGAAGCACTCAGAATAACAGTCGTTTTTGATAAGTATGACGAATCAGTCAAGTCTTTGGAAAGATGCAGAAGAGGTGATTTGAAAGATGCGTATGTGTATGAAGTTTCTGGAAATAGAAGAGTGATAAAGTTTCGGGATTTTTTGAAGTTGTCAGAAAATAAACGATCTCTATTAAAGTTTGTGAGTAATTATCTAGTGGAAAACTCAGCTGATCAATTAGTAACACAAGAAACATTGATCATCGCTGGTGGTTTTGAAAACCCAGAGTCATGTGTTTCTATCAACAAGGAAGGTGTAACCGAATTAAAAGATTTGCAATCGAATCACGATGAAGCTGATACGCGACTTATACTCCACGTTTTATATGAGTATCAGAAAGTTCACCAAAGTAGAGTTCTGGTGAAGTCTGTCGATACAGATGTACTAATATTACTCATTTACTACTATTCTGATCTTATTAGAGCAAATAATTTGGAGGAAACATCTCTTTTTATGGAATTAGGTACAGGAACCAAAAGGCGGATAATCTCGGTATCTGAAATAGTGCAAAAACTCAAACATGAAATTTGTGATTGTCTGCCAGCATTACATGTGTTAACAGGGTGTGATACCACAAATGCAATGTTCAAGATCGGCAAAAAAACAGCTTTTGATATATTTTCCAAAAATATCGGAAGTTTCAAAATTTTATCAAAGCTGGACTCTGTGTCTACAACGGAAGCTGTTGATATTGCCACTAAATTTGCACTGGCACTATTCAGAAATAAGAACGAGACGATCCAAAGCCTTAATCAATTAAGGTATAAGTTGACAACGACTTCCAATAAGTCCGCTTCAGAACTCCCACCAACAGATGGAGCATTCAATCAACACGTGCTAAGGTGAGTGTGCTAACAGGAAAAAAGACTATCAACTTATGAAATAACCATAAATCTTAGGTGCTTATATCAACTGCGTATTTGGTTGAGCAGTCATGTACCTATCATGCCTCCACTTGACCCTGTTCACTTTTGATGGACTAGGAACAATGGAGTTTTAGAGCCTGTTTTGATGTCCGCTGATCCCATACCAACAGATATAAGATATCTTATGAGCATCTTTTGCAAAGACAAATTATGCCAAAATAATAAATGTATATGCTCAAAAGAGGGAATGAAATGCTGCAGCGCGTGTTCCTGTAAAAGCTGTCAAAACAAGGTTCCAGATTTATATGAGGAAGACGAAGAGGAGACTATTTAAAGTAAACGAAATATAAGACACTTCAATTACTTTCCCTATATTTTATATTACAGATTACCAGACTATCATCGCTGCTAGCCCCTATCACCACCAGCAACCGAAATCAGCGCGCGATTGGCGCGCATACCAAGCCTCTTCTATGAAAATCTTTATTTCTAAAACCGTTGCACCAATGGACTTAATTTTTTTTCTAAAAACTTTTTCAATGTTCTGACTACATTTGAGTCGATACATATGTATAGAAATTTCCAATATTTCTCATAGCTCACCGCAGGGTGAAGTTTTGAATACACAACTTTTATAATTCTATGTGCCTGATTTATTTTTTCAAAAACCTTAAACATTTTCAAAATTTCTCAATCACCATCACAAACGCTCACATTCTGTTTATAAGTGTACAAAAAATCAGAATCGTAACATGATTTTTCGAATTAATACAGCGGTGTATGTCAAGAAAAACGTAGTTTCTATAATTCGAGCTCCGACGCGTTCAAGGGCCGTTTTCAAAGTTCGGTACTACTAAAAAAAGTTGTGAATGTCCATTTACTGTGTCTCTAGATGTCTCCTACAAGATGGTATTGGTTTCATTTGGTTATACCTCGGAATCACTCAAAGTCGTAATTTCACTGCGATTTTACTCCACTAAATAGAGTAAATATAAATACAATCCCGCTAAAACGTCTATCCTGAAATATAATTTTCCAGCATCAGACAAATAATAAACGAGAAGAGCTCCCGATGTTTTCCTATTCTCGCAGCTCTTTGGGCGACGGAAAATTCGCACGTATACTTGAGAAATAGCGATACCAATTTTCCACATCGGCAGAAAATGTATTGGTCGTTTTAGTAAGGAAATATGTGCATTTCTGGCAAAATATGGAATTTTCCATTGAATTTTGAAGTATGTTTATTTGTGCTATTCAATTTTTAGGTCACATCCTTTCACTAATATTTTCAATCACAGCTTCAATTGACTACGATAGAACTTAAACTCATTTTTGAAAAAGATGATGAGTTATTGTTAAATAAAGAGTGGCAGAATGAAAAATACATTTTTGGATGCCAAAAATAAGGTGATGAGAGTTGACTGTTAGTTAGGAGAGTGAAATGGAGTAGTTAAAATTGGACACTTGGCAATGATGCCGGTGCAAAATATTAAGGGACATAGCTTTGTTGGATAAACTGTGGTGGGGGTATAGAAAGAAATAACTTCATGAATTCACAAACAAAACCTTTTTCGCAGCTTGTTTACTAGAATCAGATCTATGAACTTTGCAGGTACTTCTTCTTTCTTTTGGGCTTATTTACAACAGTTTCCATATTTCTAAATCTATTTTTCTTTACAGATGAAGTGGCTACTTTTCTTGACAGTTGCCCTCTTCGTAGCCTTCGCTGCTGGAGAAGGAGAAGTCTGGGAGGAAGACGACCATGAAGTTCTAATCAGAAGCGAAAGAGGTGCCAAAAACCGTGAGTAACTTTATGTTCAAACCCTCAGTCAATGTCCTGAGCCAAAATAGGCAAGGTAAACATACGTTGTTGACAGCTATGGCCGGCCCTTTAATGCTTTATTTACCTTGGGTGAATTTGGGGCTCAGAGCGCTCCTTTGTTTGGAATTTCATCCGGGACAAAGGACAGGATGTCGGCCTCTATGCATAAAATTAGACGCGGTATTGTGACTAATGTAGGTATTTTGTGCGTTCCTGCTCACGCTGCGGTTATGGTTAAGTATGCAACTTTGTGCTGATTTAGGATTCTCTTTAGCAATAAGTAGTTTGAGAAATGTGGTATCAGGATTTCTTGGCTCACATTAAGGGATGATATTTCAAGAGTTACTTAAGAGTTGGTAAACAAGCGACATCTCCATTATGAGTCGATAGTTTTCAAGATCTCCTTCATCACCTCTTCTATAGATAAGTGACAAGATTGCATTATTCATCGTTTCAGTAATGCGCATCTCATTATTTCCCAGTACGTTATTGTAGTCATTATTCAATAATTCAGTGTAAACTTATTCTATAAATAGATAAAATCTCTTCTTTTGGATCGATCCGATTTTGTGGTATAACTTTCAATTGAGATTTTTTTCTGTTTCAGTAATTCTGATGTTCTTTTCACTGATTCTTTTACAAAATTTCTTATTCCAGAGTAGATTTGATCTTGCCGCAACTTAAACAATGTCTAGTTTTTATTTTAAACCCTGTACTGTTTTTCGCGTCTTAATCCACAATTTAAACATTTTCCCAGAATTCCCTAATCAATAATAATTGTCCTTCGATCAAAACAAGTTATAATAATTCTACTCACTTGCACTCCAGACTGACGTTTCAACGCAAATTCATATCTTAGCCTACCTGAGAGAAATTCTATTTGGAACCAAGAGCACATTGACAGCAGACCGTATTCTTTTGGTTCTCCTCCGAAGTCTTCGTGTTTATAACAGAATCGATAAAATATACAAAACTATTGACGATATCGCATTTACAGCAGACCGTATTCTTTTGGTTCTACTCCGAATGTTTCGTGTTTTCAACAAAATTGGCAAAATCTTCAAAACAATCGACAGAATCTCGGTGACAGCAGACCGTATTCTTTTGGTTCTGCACCGAGTTTTTCGTGTTTGCAACATAGTCGATGAAATATACAAAAACGTCGATAAAATCAGGCCGTGTTCGTTTGGTTCTTCTCGATTTTTTTTTTATTATATTTTATTTTTTCAATTGTTTTGGAAAGTCTTTTGAACTTGATTCGATCATGACACGGTTTTAGCGATAAAAAAACACGTTAGAGAACAAGATAGAAAAGCCCCTTAAAAAATATCACTCAACACAAACAGCAAGTTAAGATCCTGAAAATAAGGATAAAAAGAGTTTGAATTGATTAATAAATTTGCACAGTCACCTAAAAACACAAAAATAAAAAACTACAGAACTCATATAAAAAGACTAAGAATATAGAAAAAACGCTGAGCATCAACTGACAAGAGGATAAATGGAGACAAAAAGAAAAAACATTTTACAAAACGAAATGGGGAGGACTACAAATTTCTGAAAAAAATGGAAAATAAATCTTATACACAATTCCTTAAAAATAAAAATAGTACACAAAGGGAAAGATCAGAGACAAATTGTGAAAACAAAAGTATAATGGAAAAATATAAAAAAATTAACCCAAAAGAAAGTCTTAAGATTTTCAAATATGAAAACAACGATTAAAGATCGTAAATTAATGTGAACAGATTGAACAGAAGGAGAAGAAACAATAGATTTATGCACTACAAAGTATAAAACAGAATTACACTGATTAAATGTCGCAGATTAGATAAGCAATAAATGTGATGAAAATATCAAGGAAACAGAAAATAATCATCGACAAAAAACTAAAAAATATAGAAAAGTGCAAAAAGAAAAAAAAAAAAGTTCTGAAACAAACAATCGTGAAAGCGCGAGAATGTGTACATTTTTTCATAAAGAAACAGAAACAAAATTCAACATAAACAACTGTGCAAAAGAAAAAAATAGAAGAAGGACAGTCAATTCAAAAGAAAAGATCAGAGACAAATGCGAATATGAACGAAAAATATCTAAGAGACTAACTTGAAATAAATTTTGAAATATAAAAAAAACATTTGAGGCATTACTTTTCGAAATTTGAGTTGAATATTAACATTGGTTGAAGTTGAAAATAGCAATAAAGTGATTGTAGAACATATTATCAACTAATTTGGTCAGAAGGAAAAAGAAACATAACATTATCAATAAAAATAAAAACTTATAATAAATTTGACGAACAATTAGCACTAACTAAATGGTAATCATGGGTTCCAATGGCGTCCCTATAGGGGAAGATTCAATAATATTGACAAAAAATGTGCGCCAATGACATTTTGAGGATTTTTTTTTTCAGATGAAGCAGCTAAAAATACAACTTTTTTGTCTTTTGATATTTTTTCGTATCTTTCTTCATTTTTGACGGAAAAAATAAAAAGCACTTTATTTTCATAGTTTCTCGACGTGCAATAAAGTGGTTTTGAATTGTTTCGTTGAAAACGAAGAAATATATGAAAAAATATCAAAAGATAAAAAAGTTGTATTTCAGCTGCTCTATATCTGAAAAAATAGATTTTCAGATTTTCTTGCCAGTTTTCTTGTAGTTAGTACAAAGTTATGGGTCTTGTTACAATAAAAAACTCTGCCAAAATAAAATTCCAATTTTCTACAAAACCTTCAACAACCTGTCAATTTTTCAGAAAGATTTGGGAAAAGATTAAGTCAAAGTTTGCATCCAAGTCACAATTTTATGAAAAAAAAAAACATAACTCGGAAACTAAAAAAGATCTCTGTGTGATCTTCACCAATCGATTCAGCATCGAATTTACTTCCAAAATCACCAAAAAAATGTACAGGATGCGTTGGAACGATTTGGAGAAAATCGAATCAAAGTTTGTAGAAGAGCTAAAGGTGACAATTTTATGAAAAAAATCATAATTCGGAAACTAAAGAAGATATCTGCCCGTACTCTTCACGAATCGATTTAGCATCAAATTCACTTCCAAAATCACCAAAAACATATCTCAGAAAAATTTGGAGTCCAAAAATCAGACTATTCAGGACACATGTCTAAAGGTCCTTTTCTACTTGAATTCGGTTCAGGGACGGTTTAATGAATGGGACACCTGTTACTTGAGAACTTTTTGTTTTTTGAAAGTTTTTCAATACCCACAATTTGAATTCCACATGTTATTTAAAATCCTGAATCACTGTGGCAAAGTCAAAAAATACCGCTTCAATTCCGGTTTTGTAGAAGATCAGATTTAAACTCCAAAACTCATATCCGTCTCCAGAAACTTTAAATCCACTAATCCATTACCGAGTTGTGTAATTACATTACAAGTATCGCGAACACTGACAACTCTGGCATCATTAGAGCGGCATTTTCTTATTCAACTGCTGCAAAGTTTATTTATTTCCAAAGTATCCAAATAGTAGTTTCCACTAAAAGAACGTCATTAGTTACGTAGCAGCGAGAAACACAAACTCATTTCTCCATCGGGACACTTCGCAAATGGGAATATAGTTTGGTTCAGTCGGAACTTCTTGAATTTACGAGGCACACTTTGGTGCACGTTTCGGAAACTGGGAGAAATTTGCGAGACCTCGTATCCGGATCTACCGATGAGAACTAATGACGATTTTGGGCTGATAAGGTGTCAGCTATGGTGAATTATGGCTGTGAAACGTGAATGTGTATTTTGTGGTTGACTAGAGAGCAGAGAATTATTGAACGGGATAAGGTGGGTTTGGATATAAGCGATTATGGAAATTGGAGCAGGACTAATTGGTTGTGATGTTTGTTTAGGTTATAATACTTGAGCACACAATCGAGAATGAATCTTCTATTTGGTAATTTCCACATCTTAAATTCTTCAGCTTGGGATGGTTGATGCTAGTGAAGCCACAAAATTACAATTTTCAACCAATAAATTTGATCAGACATATGACACGATAGCAGCAGAAAAGGATTTTTTCTTCAAACGTCAGAAAATGGACATTATTCGTATCGGCCGCAAAGTTCCACTTTTCCTCCGGCGGAGGAAAAGTGACCACAGCCCATCTTTGACATTGTTTACATTGTGGTTTTCACAATAGTTTCCGGCGGCGTACACTCAATAATTAAGTTAGGTTGGTTTTCCTCAGCTTGTATGTTTCCATTGTTGCAAATCTAGACTGCATGACGTCACTATGATATTATTCGAACGTAATCCTTGCGCCGCCGCCCAAAACTATATTAATTGCAACTTGAAAACATCTTATTTTGTTTTTGCGTAAATTTGTCGACATTTGAAGAAAAAATAGCATATTTTATTTGGAGAAAAATTGACTTTTCATGACTTGCTCTCCACTTTTCCTCCATACAAAATAATATACTATTTCAAGGTGTTATTGGGATTGGAAATCAAATTTCAACTCGGGCGCCACCCTCGGGATTTGTGTGGTGGAGTGTCCACAGTGTTTCTGTCGAATTTTGAATGTACTACTAAACTTTGGCCCCTGCAGTGGTCTGACTTAAAAAACCGATTAAACAATGAAAACCCGATTTGACTTGAATTTATCCACAATGTGTTCGGTTACTCTGATTATTGCGGTGAGAAAAAAAATCCCGAATATAATGAAAAATGGTTCAGATTAACTTTCACACTCCACTTTTGACATACGTCACTGAAATCTGGTAAGAAAGAGAACATTTCCTAAGACAACCCTGCTCTGCCCGATGATATACGCCACCGGGAAAACCACATTCACTGGTTCATGAAAATAGCTCATGTAGATTAAAAAGAAGATTAGAAGATAATTTTGATCCACGCTGTATACTTTCTCATGATTTTCGTAGAAAACTTTATAGAGAATTGATTGGTCAAAAAATCCTTTTTCTATCTTTAACGATTTGGGAGTTATTATTTTTTTTCTTGAACGTCGCACATACATTTCCAGTCTCGTTATTTTCAAATGTCAACATGGATTTGAATTATTTCTGGATTATTTCGATCCACCCTGTATACTTTTCCATGATTTTTGTTTATTATACATTTGAAATGTCTCAAGCGATTTTGTTTCAACTTTCAGTGAGTATATCCAGCGTTCTTGAGCATTTTTTTGAGAAATTTGTTTCACTTCCACTTTTTCAGGACCGGACCTAGACCTAGAATGACCCTATTTTTTTTTATAAGAAAAAAGGGCCACGCCATCAAGTTTTCACAAAGAAAAAGTCATTTTTCGATGTTCCGTTCAATTTAATGATTTAAAAAAAAATCAATATCTGACTGTTCTGGCAACCCTGTCATAGATATAAAAATATATTTCATTATAGAAAACTGTCATATTACTATTGCACACTACGCAACGTTGCCAGCTTAAGAAAGAATCCGTAAATGATAATTTTTTGGAAAAATTCATATGTTAAGATTCCAATAATGATGATCATAATAATAAATCATGAGATCGATAAAGTCATCAAATTACAAAAAATACGCTTCGTTTCTGTCTACAAGATCATCTGACTGCTTTGGCAACTCTGTCACAGATTTCGTTACAGACAACTGTCATATTCAACACTATGCAACGTTGCCAGCTCAAGAAACAATGATGAAATAAATGATCATTTCTTGTAAAAATACATATGTTATGACTCCAATAATAATCATAAGATTGATATAATTGATACAAAAATCATCAAATTCCCGAAAATGGTTACTCTGGCAACCCTGTCGGAGATGTCATCATGAATAACTGTCATATTTGACACTACGCAACGTTGCCAGCTGAAGAAACAATCCGTAAATGATCATTCTTGGAAAAATACATAAATGTTATGAATCCAATAATAATCATAAGATCGATAAAGTTGATACAAAAATCAACAAATTTTCAAAAATACGCATCGTTTTTGTCCACAAGATCACCGACCTACTCTGGCAACTCTGCCGGGGATGTCATCATAAACAACTGTCATATTTGACACTACGCGACGTTGCCAGCTCAAGAAACAATCCGTAAATGATCATTTCTTGGCGAAATACATATATAATGACTCCAATAATAATCATAAGATCCATAAAGTTGATACAAAAATCATCAATTTCCCAAAATTAGGCATCGTTTCTGTCAACAAGATTACTCGACGGCTCTGGCAACCCTGTCGTGGATGTCGTTATATACAGACAATTTATATCTGACACTACCCAACGTTGCCAGCTCAAGAAACCAACCGTGAATGCTCATTTCTTAGAAAAATTATAATGTAATGATTCCAATAATAATCATAAGATCGATAAAGTTAATACAAAAATCAACAAATTTTGAAAAATACGCATCGTTTTTGTCCACAAGATCACCGACCTACTCTGGCAACTCTGCCGGGGATGTCATCATAAACAACTGTCATATTTGACACTACGCAACGTTGCCAGCTCAAGAAAGAATCCGTAAAATAAATAAATCATTTCTTGGCGAAATACATATGTAATGACTCCAATAATAATCATAAGATTCATAAAGTTGATACAAAAATCATCAATGTCCCAAAATTAGGCATCGTTTCTGTCCACAAGATCACTCGACGGCTCTGGCAACCCTGTCGTTATATACAGACAATAACTGTTATATCTGACACTACGCAACGTTGCCAGCTCAAGAAACCAACCGTAAATGCTCATTTCTTAGAAAAATTATAATGTAATGATTCCAATAATCATCATAAGATCGATAAAGTTAATACAAAAATTAAGAAATTTTCAAAAATACGCATTGTTTTTGTCCACAAGATCACCGACCTACTCTGGCAACTCTGCCGAGGATGTCATCATAAACAACTGTTATATTTGACACTACGCAACGTTGCCAGCTCAAGAAAGAATCCGTAAATGATCGTTTTTTGGGGAAATACATATGTTATGACTCCAATAATAATCATAAGATCCATAAAATTGATACAAAAATCATCAATTTTCGAAAATTACGCATCGTTTTTGTCCACAAGATTACCTGATGGCTCTGGCAACTCTGTTGCGGATGTCGTTACATAGACAACTGTCATATCTGACACCTCGCAACGTTGCCAGCTCAAGAAACTATCAAATGATCATTTTCTATGTAAAATATGTTTTGATTCCAATAATTAATAATCATAACATCGATAAAGTTGAGACAAAAATTAAGAAATTTTCAAAAATACGCATTGTTTTTGTCCACAAGATCACCGACCTACTCTGGCAACTCTGCCGAGGATGTCATCATAAACAACTGTTATATTTGACACTACGCAACGTTGCCAGCTCAAGAAAGAATCCGTAAATGATCGTTTTTTGGGGAAATACATATGTTATGACTCCAATAATAATCATAAGATCCATAAAATTGATACAAAAATCATCAATTTTCGAAAATTACGCATCGTTTTTGTCCACAAGATTACCTGATGGCTCTGGCAACTCTGTTGCGGATGTCGTTACATAGACAACTGTCATATCTGACACCTCGCAACGTTGCCAGCTCAAGAAACTATCAAATGATCATTTTCTATGTAAAATATGTTTTGATTCCAATAATTAATAATCATAACATCGATAAAGTTGAGACAAAAATTATCAAATTTTCAAAAATATGCATCGTTTCTATTCACAAAATCATCTCTGGCAACTACTCCACTGATGTTATTTTGCCGCACCCTGTATTAAAATGCAGGAAAACAGCAGCACAACTTCCGCTCTTTCATGTCACGAAAAACATAAAGCCAACTGGCAATCGAGACCTCTGCATATGCTGCCAACCTCAACTCAACTCAACTCAACATAAAACTCCTTCCTCAATCACATTATCTGGAATAAACGTGCATAAAATGACTGTTTATATGAAAATCTGGTCACACTGAAATGTGTTGACCAAAGAATATTTTTTTGCAGTAAAGCTGGAATGCATAAATGCTGATTCCGTGACTTCTTGTTGGGTTTTTATGTGTTGAGTTTCACTGGACAACATGATGAAATGGGTGCAGCTTAGTTTTATCGATGGTGATAAAAGTCAAACAAATTTAATGAAATTAATAAATAACTGTCTTCCGGCAAAAATCATTTAGCCACAATTTCCCGTTTCCTCGATGTTTCCAGAAAAAGGATAAAACCAATCAAGTTAATTGCTTTATGGACAAAGTTTCTAAATGATTAGACCGAGCGAATAAACACGGAACGCTAATATCGTTAGCTCGTCGAATGACACCGCTACGAAAATAGTTTTACTGTGTTTAGCAAAGGCAATTTTAAATCGAAATTAGCCATTTATCGATCATTTCATCAACGTTTTTGTGGTTCTGGATATCAAACGGAGTTTAATCTGATTTTATTGCCGGTATCGGAGATGTCGTTTGTTTGATTTGAATCAGCAACGGGAAAATGCAATTTGATTGTGGTTTTCATTGTTAAGGGTTTTTCGGATTTATAGCGGTTGAAGCGGATGGTTTTAGAAATAAAAGTTGTCATTTGTACTGAATGGATATTTTTGAATCGGCCATTTTATACCAGCAATATTATCAATCCTCTTACTGATCGCAAGATCAAGGATTTGATTATACATTCTTTTTATCCGACTATCGTTTCTAGGTTAAGACGGATTTTGCAAAATAATAGCTTTTCGTGATCTCTGATGGCACTTGTAACAACAATACACTCTGCAGTTGAATAAGAAACCAGCTGGAAGGTTGAAGATCCGAAATTCCAGCGTTGGAGCTTCGTACACCGCTTGGAAATCGATCGCCTTTTTCCGTAAAACTTGTTCTGGTTTTCGGCCGGATTTGGTTCATGATTTTAGGAATTTCGGTACATCGTTTTGAGGACACGGTTTTTCAAAGGATCCGACATAAAGTGAGCTAACTGTATATTCTAAACGGTGGTTCTGGTGTTATTACTGAAAAATCTTGATCGCATTATTCTCAAACTTTGTCCGAATATACAGTGCGGCTCTAAAAGGTCCCCCTCCCCTTTTTTTTTTAATGTGTGCACTAAAAATTTTGAAACATGTCAAAATACTACTTTTTGATGTTACTGCCGTACTTTTAGTATTCAAGATGGCGGCTGGGCGCCATTTTGAAACATTTTTTTAAATGGAAAAGGGGGTCGTGTGACACCTCATTTTGAGGATCCTGATGAGTACTTTATAACCCTCGAATATTGAGTCGATATCTTCAAGTACTACAAAATGGCGGTACATTTAATTACTACATTGATTCATATACACTTTAAAAAAAATCGTCGAATTCAATTCAAAAGATGCTGGAAATATTCTTGACATAAAGTTTGGATTAGGAATAAATGACAAAAATGTCAAAAAAAGCATATTTTGAATTGAACTTGACGATTTTTTTCAAAAAGTGTATATGTATCAATGTAGTAATTAAATGGGCCGCCATTTTGTAGTACTTGAAGATATCGACTCAATATTCTAGGGTTATAAAGTACTCATCAGGATCTTCAAAATGAGCTGTCACACGACCCCCCTTCCATTTAAAAAAATGTATCAAAATGGCGCCCAGCCGCCATCTTGAATACTTAAAGTACGTCAGTAACATCAAAAAGTAGTATTTCGACAGCAATTGAAGTATGCCATGTTTCAAAATTTTAGGTGCACACATTAAAAAAAAAAGAAAGGGAGCCGCACTGTATACTAAAACGATGTGGTAGAACATCAACAATTAGCCTGATTTTAACCCAAAAAAAATTTTTTCAAATATCTATGTCCTTTTAACTGACGGCGAAAAATTTTAATATTTGTACCTTTATTCAATATAACCTCTACTGTGGGGATATAATATGTATATAGTAACAGTCCAATTATCTTGAACATAATTTATTCACAAACTTATATTATTTAAATAAACAGCGTCTCAACAAATAGAGTTCGGAAGAGAAAAAACTTTTTTCTATGATTATTCAATAATAGATGTATTATACATCCAGTTTCAGTTGGTTAATGTAACTCGTTACTCATACCAGTGACTTTTTTTAATCACTCAATTGTTTTTAACCAATGAAATGATCTAATGTCATTACTCCACTGTTTTAGAGCCAATCAGAACATTCGACAAAACCTTCAAATATATCATTTTGAAACAGCCCATTTGACCGTCCATACTTGTTTTATAGTCATTGTGTTAACAACCTAACCTCACTCTAAGTACAGTGTTAAAGGTGCCGTCCAAATGTAATTAAATATTGCAAAGTTCGCTTCAATTATTGAATAATCATAGAAAAAGTATAGTATTCTAGTCGCGGGACATGACTATTACTGACTCGTGAGTAATATCCACCATTATCCGCTCGTTGAATTATATACTGTTATTTGTGGGCTTAGAAGAAAAAGTAACTCCTTATAAAAACGTCTGCTTGTGTCTCGGCTTGTGTTGAAACCAAAATTTCGAATACCAAATTTATGATTACTGTACAGAGTACATCAAAAATAATTTTTTTTAAGATTTTGAATTCAATTTTTTTGAAATTTTATGAAAATATTTTCAAAACCAAAATTTATCACGCCAATTGTAGATTCAGTCTTTTTCTCTTTGGTCATTGAGCATAAGATGAACATAAATCTAAATCAAAAATATAATTTTATTATTGTTTTTTTTTTAGTAATCGAGTGTTTTATTCTTGATCCTTGATTAAGTTTTCTTATCGAAACATTTTTGATTCCTCTACATAATAATGGAGAAAAGTTGAAACCAATCTTGGAAAATCGTGACTGCAACTGACAAAAATGCTAAAATAGTTATTTACGTTACTAAGGCGGTAAATGAGTTTTTAAATTACAAGTCGAGATGTTTATGGACGAGGCGACGAAGGAGCCGAGTCTGGAATTTCTAGACGAGTAGTTTATTGACATTTAACGGCTGTGTATCGTACATTGTTTTGTTTCATACTATGACATTTTTTTTCAATCGGTTAAAGTGCTTTCTTGTCAATCCATACACTTATAGAGTGGCAGTTCGCCTAACATTCTTACCATGAGATGGCGCCAGCCAAACCATGCTACCAATGCAATTTCACAGTCTTTGATGATGTAAGATGTCATTTTTGGATAGTCAAGTTATTTTTTTTACAGACTCTCATGATGTAAAGTGTCATTTACCGGTCTGGTTTTGGGTCCGGTAAATAATACTTTACGGTACAGTTTGAAACAAAATGGTTTGCTATTCACTCTTTACTGATTTCTATATACGTGCTGAATGACAAAAACCGTATAAGAAATTACGGTTGCGGTTAACCATTGAATAAAAAAAAACGTGAATGAATCGTCACTGTATAACTTTTCGTTAATATTTTCACAAAAAACATTTTTTTTTTAATAATAATAATAAGTTAGAAGCATTATAAAAAGTCAAAAGGAGCATAGTAGGGAAAGTAAAAGGAATATTTTTGAAAATATAAATTATGCCACGTGCTTTCCATCTATTAAGCTTTTTATACTCATTTTCCAGTTTTAATTGTATTTACATTTTAAAGAAAATTTCGGTTTTGAGTATCTCAGGTCACAGCTCCCACTTGGCTCAAAATTTTATAAATTTTCTTACTATTGATGAACAATTTTTGATATGAACAGACCAGCAGTAAATGATCTTACATTACTACGTGCTGAAATAATATTGCGTTAATAATATCATGCGCGTGCCCCCAACTCCTCAAAAACCTGTCAATACGCGGACGCCGACCTTTTCGTATATGATAAAGAATAATTAGTTGATAAAGTCATCGATTTTTTTGCATTTTTATACATGAAAATGAAGAAATTCCCTACTTCTCATTTTTTTTAATCCGGAATAATACCGCAAACTCAATCTATCTTGATCGTTGTACTAGAGAAATAATATACTCTTTTTCGTCATATGATTCAAAGAAATTCCAAATCTCACATTCACCCTGTATATTACATTTTATCTTTTTATAATGTTTGTTTTTAATTTGAAAATAATGGAATGCTTTTTGGAATAATCGATGTTCAGTGAGGTTGCAACCAAAGAGGACGAAACATTGTTCAGTATATGGTGAAGGCGCCGAATCGATTGGCTTCTGGTACATTCTAGCAAGGCTAGATGGCGTCAAATATTCTTCGCTTTTCTACAAATCACTGGAATGTTCTTTCAATCCTGGCAAGGGTATATGATGAGATCCGTCATTTAAGTTAGTGAGTTCAGTTCAGTTATTGATTAGCCGCGAGATATAAATCGTTTTAAACATAAATACGTCGCGATTGCAATATAAATTGTTTGTAAATAGTGCGTGCTATGCATAGTGACTTGAAATAAATAAATTAAAACTGAACAGTGTTTTCTATAGCGGAAAAACATTACATAAATTAAAAAAATACGTTTCCGAGCGTTTTCTCGTGAAAAAAACACCTGCATTTTGTATGATGTTGTTTCGGCCAATTTATCTCAAAAACTGGCTAAGATATCGATTTGAATTTTAGACCAGTGAATTTCGCATGAAATTCTTGCTCTCTTGCTAGAACCGCCATATTTTATTCATGTATGTGTTGGTTTTGTTTTTTACCATGGAGTAGTTTGATATAATTTTTTTTTTAATTTTTGGGTGAAATGTCCTATCATGATGAGGGATGGATCGGGATGAAAATTATGTTAATCTAGATCGTGCGCAATAATTCAACAACCACAACAACAACAACAACAGCAACCTTCCTGCATGTGCAAATAAAGTAAATGAGTCTTCATTTCCCCTGATTCCTGCAACTCTGACAATTCTTCATCACTTTATATATCTCCTCTCTAATCCAACTCCACTTCAATAAAATTCATCAGCACCACTTGCAAACGCGATTACTCTATAATCCATCCATAGCAGCCCGCAATCGGCAAATGGAATTATCCTGAAAAAAAAATTACTTTCGTCGTGGCATTTTCCTGAGAGCATCTACACAACGCGATTTTGTGCATAATCCTGCAAACTCGATGGGGTGTTATGTATGTCGACAGGTCGCACTCGAAAACCGCTTCTCGCATATATATCACCTAAGGCCATTATAAATTTTATAAATATTCAATTTCTGTGGTAATGGGGAACTCTGAGTGCCTTCCAGGATAACTGCGGGCGCATCACATGTTGTAAATGTAAATACATAGTTGTAATTGTAAAATAACATTTTGCCTAGGGTGTGCTGAAGCTGAAGTTTCAATCAATAAACTTTGCTGGAGCGACTACGTGCATCTACTCCGTAACTTTTTGTTGATCATACAAATTCGCCTGTATTGTTACGTCAAAAAACCTGTTCTATTCATATTGCTCTGCGGACGTGAGTCAATTTGTCCAAGTAATAAGCTGCAGCTTTCTGTGTATTCCGACATTTGTACCGTGAAAACTTCGAATTTTAAAGTGAAACACTGAAGTGTCCGTTCGAAAGGCCAACTCGAGATGTGAATGAATTTAGTGGACTGTTTTCCGAAAGAAACTTTATGTGAAAAGTTTTCTTGGTTTTTTTGGTTGTGGGGATTTAATTAGTTGATAGGTTTTGTCGTTGAAAGACGAGACAAATGAACTAAAAGTAATCTTACCCTTCAGAGATGAAAGGTCATTGAATGGCTTTTACAGGTTCGTGAATCTGTGATTATTGGTAAATTATTTAACTAAAGTATTCAAAGACGCTTAATAATCTCCAATTAACGGATCATAGATTTGTCGATGGGTGTTTCAGTCAATCAAATTTTAAATATTTCAATTATCTGGAGAAGAAGTACGTTCAATATACTGAAAGGCGAGGTTGCTTTAAACGAAAAAATATCTTATGCCCAGAAATTTGGTGCAAACGGATTTCATTTATTTAAATTTCCCGCAGTTTTTAGCACCAATCAAATTTGAGCAGCTGCCAAGTTCACCAATAATATCCTTGCGACTGGATGTAGCTCCCACTTCCACATGATAACAATGTTGCCGTACTTATTCGAAGATATTTGCGGAATTTTCAAATATCTTGCGCTGTTTATTATTAGGTAACATGGGCAATTTTCAGCTAGATATTTCTCACAGCAGATAATTCTTCAGTAGAGGAACGTTTTGACATTATGAGTGAGTTTAAACTTGAAAGTTCTTTTATAGTTATAACTATAACATTCCTATAATGCATAGGGGTTTATAAAATATCAAGTGTGAAATTCTAGTGAAAATTTCCTACCAGTCAATTCTAACCAATCATAGGCTTGCATTTTATTATGTTGCTATGGCAACGACCTAATTTTATCGGAAATCACCCTGCTCATAATCACGTGACTGAAAGATTAATAAGTGAAAATCTCCCTGGCTTTGCATCTTTGCATGTAGCTCTCATATGATTACAGTGTTGCCGTCCTCACTCTCCCTAACAATCCCAACCCAACTCAACTTTCACAGACAGAGATAAGGCAAACGGCAACACTGTGGTTCGTGCATGGGAGCTACATCCAGCCGCGAGTGCTTGGCAGCTGTTAAAAACAATGACAAATATTTTTGATAAATGATTGATTTTCAACTTCCAATACAAAGTTGCAATGTTATCAATTATGGACAAGATTGGTTATAACTTCCAAATGTTTTATAAAATCCTGATTCCCTTCTATCTTTCTCAATGGCGAGTAGAGTAAGGAGCCGTTGGTTTCTTCCACTAAATGCGAGGTGAGTCCTGGGTTATGTTTTTTCCAATGATCAGTTTTGGCATGAAATTTTTTTGCCGAATCTCCCGCGAGCTCGAATTAAAAATCAGGAAATTTGTTCTCGTTGCAAAATTTCCGCGGAAATAATTCGAGCTCCAGGGAGATTATAAGTGAAAATGGTTTAATCGATGTCAACCGTTTTTGAAACTCAAATGAACTGCAAAAAAAGTTGAAAACCTAAATAATTAGTTTAATTCAATAGACTACAAATTATTAGTTAAACTCTTATAACTTCTGTATGTCTATATGAATATTCCACATTTTAGTTACGGCAACATTGTTGTGAGAACGGGAGCTACATCCAGCCGCGAGTCTCCGGTTTGAGAAAGTTCGTTTGGCAACATTGCCTATCACAGATTCAAAGTGAATTTTAGTGCCTTTCCCGCCTCATTAAAAATTGGAGAAAAAAAATTGAGCTAATTTTTGTCTGCTTTTTCTGATAAGCACATAAAAAAAATATCATGAAAATGACCTATTCACTATTGAAATGACTAGCTTATTTTCCGAAATTTCATGTGAGCCCTTTAATCAAAAGTGGAGAGTAATATACCTATTTCCTATTTTATCCTATCCCAGACAGTTTTTCAGATTTTGGCGGCGTAATCAATGGGTTTCTTGGAAACCTTCCAGAGGGTGGCGTCCGAGTTATGGAAAATATAATTTTCAGCACGTTCAACTAACAATTTTTTTTGTTAGTGAAAATCTGTACATATAAATCATTTAAATAGTTAAAAACTTTTTTTACACTCTTTGCTACTCTAACAATTTCCCAAAAACATGTAACAATGCGACATGCGAAAACATAAATCTTTCAACGACGAAGAGCGATAACTCGATCGGCCAGCGTGCCACAATATGGGCGTCGACCGTTTTAAACGCTAATTAAAAATAACGCCGGTGCATTAATCCATAAAATCGCCATATTTCCAGATTTATTGAGCCGTTTCCGTTGCCAGGACGCCATTTGAAATATTGGGCCACAGAGACTGGGTTAGGGATGATTCTATGAATTATCGTTACACAATACAATGTCGTCTTTTTGGTCACATACTTCTTGACTCAATTGTAAAATCCAATTTTCTCCGATACGAACTTATTCCCTGTGGTGTCTAGAAGATAATAATAATATGAGCATATAGCGGTGGCTGCAAAGTTAACTCAACTTGCTATTACTATGTCAACAATATGGAGTTGAAAATCTCAGAGTTAGTTATTCAATTTTAGTTTTGAAAGTTGAAATTTGCTGGGAACAAGAGTAGGGAGTTATGATTATAGTTGATTCCCAGTAGGAGATTTTTAATTTAATTTTTCATCATCCTGGGACGCTGTCATTATACGTAATTGGTGGCAGGTTGTGGATCAAATTTGACGTAATGGTAATGGTATATAAGGGTGAGTGCAAGTCAGATTCAATTGAGGATTGAGTTGACCAAATTGAGTGACATTTGTTACTCCTCAATATACTCGTTATCTCTAGTGCAAATGACGACCCACAACTAAAATCCTCAAGAGTGAGATGTCCACTTCCACGGTGCCTTTGCACAAATCAGTCAGATTCAATTCAGGATAATATGGGATTGAGTTGACCAAATTGAGTGAAATTCCTCAATATACCCGTGATATTTGGTGCAAATGACGATCTACCACTAAAATTCTCAAGGAAGTTATGGTGGCTTTTATGAGGAGCCCACTTCCAGAGTGCAAGGCAGATTCGATTGAGGATAACTTGAAATTGAGTTGAGCAAATTGAGTGACATTTGCACGTGTCACTCCTCAATATACTCGTGATATTTGGTGCAAATGATGATATCCACCTAAAATCCTCAAGGGAGTTATGGTGGCTTCTATGAGAAGTCCACTTCCAGAGTGCAAGGCAGATTCGATTGAGGATAATTTGAAATTGAGTTAAGCAAATCGCGTGACATTTGCACGTATCACTCCTCAATATACACGTGATATTCAGTGCAAATGATGATCTCCAACTAGAATCCTCAATGGAGTTATGGTGGCTTTTATGAGGAGTCCACGTCCTGAGTGCAAGTCAGATTCAATTGAGGATAGCTTGAAATTGAGTTTAGCAAATTGAGTTACATTTGCACGTGTCACTCCTCAATATACTCGTGATATTTGGTGCAAATGATGATCTCCAACTAAAATCCTCAAAGGAGTTATGGTGGCTTCTATGAGAAGTCCACTTCCAGAGTGCAAGGCAGATTCAATTGAGGATAACTAGAAATTGAGTTTAGCAAATCGAGTGACATTTGCACGTGTCACTTCTCAATATACTCGTGATATTTGGTGCAAATGATGATATCCAACTAAAATCCTCAAGGGAGTTATGGTGGCTTTTATGAGAAGTCAACTTCCAGAGTGCAAGGCAGATTCGATTGAGGATAACTTGAAATTGAGTTTAGCAAATTGCGTGAAATTTGCACGTGGCGCTCCTCAATATACTCGTGATATTTGGTACAAATGATAATATCCAAATAAAACCCTCAAGGGAGGTATGGTGGATTTTATGATAAGTCCACTTCCAGAATGCAAGGCAGATTCAATTGAGGATAACTTGAAATTGAGTTAAGCAAATTGAGTGACATTTGCACGTGTCGCTCCTCAATATACTCGTGATATTTGGTGCAAATGATGATCTCCAACTAAAATCCTCAAAGGAGTTATGGTGGCTTCTATGAGAAGTCCACTTCCAGAGTGCAAGGCAGATTCGATTGAGGATAACTTGAAATTGAGTTAAGCAAATTGCGTCACATTTGCACGTGTCACTCCTCAATATACTCGTGATATTTGGTGCAAATGATGATATCCAACTAAAATCCTCAAGGGAGTTATGGTGACTTTTATGAGGAGTCCATTTCCAGAGTGCAAGGCAGATTCGATTGATAATTTGAAATTGAGTTTAGCAAATTGAGTTACATTTGCACGTGTCACTCCTCAATATACTCGTCATATTTGGTGCAAATGATGATATCCACCTAAAATCCTCAAGGGAGTTATGGTGGCTTCTATGAGAAGTCCACTTCCAGAGTGCAAGGCAGATTCGATTGAGGATAATTTGAAATTGAGTTAAGCAAATCGCGTGACATTTGCACGTATCACTCCTCAATATACACGTGATATTCAGTGCAAATGATGATCTCCAACTAGAATCCTCAATGGAGTTATGGTGGCTTTTATGAGGAGTCCACGTCCTGAGTGCAAGTCAGATTCAATTGAGGATAGCTTGAAATTGAGTTTAGCAAATCGAGTGACATTTGCACGTGTCACTTCTCAATATACTCGTGATATTTGGTGCAAATGATGATATCCAATCAAAATCCTCAAGGGAGTTATGGTGGCTTTTATGAGAAGTTCACTTGCAGAGTGCCAGGCAGATTCGATTGAGGATAACTTGAAATTGAGCTTAGCAAATTGAGTTACATTTGTACGTGTCACTCCTCAATATACTCGTGATATTTGGTGCAAATGATGATCTCCAACTAAAATCCTCAAGGGCTTTTATGAGGAGGCCACTTCATTCAAATAAACATCAATTATTAATCCCATTCAGTTCACCAATTGTAAATTCAATGATCCGCAACAAATGCCCTTTGATCTGCCAACTCACTCAAAACTCATCCACAAATCCAGTATTGATCGATTGAAAACTGGAAAATTACATGCAACAAGGCCTCCCGCGACCCCTTCAGCCAGAAACAACAAAGTGAATCCCCCTGTAATCCAAAAAGCGACCATTCGTTTAGCGGACAGCGGACAGCATTCGCTCGAAATAAAACATACAGGACAATTATTATCAATTGATATCTGTCAGTTCGAGTTTCATGCTGGTATTCGATTACTTTTTTTTATGTTACAAGGGATGATTGGGGGTTGAGTGCTAACGATGCAGTGGGACTTTGTTCTTCTGCTGATCAAGGGTGAAAGAGAAATGTAAAATCACATTCATTCAACTGAAAGCACTTAATTAAAAAAACTCGTTAATCACCTCGTCTCGGCATAATTTGACTTCTTTAATCTAAGTTTAACCCAAAGAAATTATAAATAAACACGGTTTAACGACCCGTCACACAGATGCTGGAGTGCGACAGGCGACAGCCGTTGAGAGCTTAGGAGTGACATATGGTAACAAACTTTAGAGGCGTATGTTTTGAGATAATCTTGGAAAGTTTTTTGTTTGAAAAAGGATTAAGCTATTTTTAGTGACTCTATATTTTTGTGCATGTCGGGGAATGCAAAATGGGTATTTAAGTCTGCATGACATCGCTCGAGACAAAATACTGTATTCATATGATCAAGTGACATTTTTGATAGAATGATGAATTTTTGGGTTTTCTACAAAGTCCCATAACTTTGATGATCGAAACAACTTCCTGGACATTTTTCACCGTATCTTCCTCAACAATGATAATATAGAGTTTATTAAGACGACAAAGTGCCCATAATAGAATCAACTTTGACAAGAATATGCCAAAACTTCTCCATAATCCCCTGGAAAATATACAGGGCGTGTCAAAGTGGAATGTTTCAACAAAAACGACTTCCTAGACCATTTTTACCGTAACTTTCTCAAAAATGATAATATAGAGTTGACTCAAACTTTGAATTGTCCGTAATAGCTTCAACAAGAGTATGTCAAAACTCCCCCATAACCCCCTGGAAAATATACAGAGCGTCCCAAAGTGGAGATTTCAAGTCTCAACAAAACCGACTTCCTAGACATTTTTTTCCATAACGGCCTCCAAAATGATGATATAGAGTTGATTCAAACGTCATATTGTCCGAAATAGAATCAACTTCAACAAGTATATGCCAAAACTCCCCCATAACTCCCTGGAAAATATACAGATCGTCACAAAGTGGAGATTTCAAGTCTCAACAAAAGCGACTTCCTAGACATTTTTTTCCATAACGGCCTCCAAAGTCCAAAATGATGATATATAGAGCTGATTCAAACGTCATATTGTCCGAAATAGAATCAACTTCAACAAGTATATGCTAAAACTCCTTCATAACACCCTGAAAAATATACAGGGCGTCCCAAAGAGGATATTTTCAGTTTCAACAAAAACGACTTCCTAGACATTTTTTCTTGTAACTTTCTCAATAATGATGATATAGAGTTAATGCAAACGTCAAATTGTCCGCAATAGAATCAGCTCCTGCATAATATGCCATAACTCCCCCATAAGTCCTGGAAAAATACAGGGCGTATCAAAGTGGAGATATTAATCTTTAACAAAAACAACTCCTTAGATATTTTTTTATCGTAACTTTCTCAAAAATGTTGATATAGATTTGATTCGAACGTCGAATTGTCCGTAATAGATTCAGCTTCAATAAAAATATGCCCAAACTCCTCCATAGCCCCCTGGAAAATATACAGGGTGATCCAAAGTGGAACAACAAAAACAACTTCCTAAACATTTTTTACCATAACTTTTTCAAAAATGATAACGATTTGATTCAAACGACAAATTGTTCATAATAGGATCAGCTTCAACAGTAACATACCAAAACTCCTCCATCTACTCCTGGAAAATATACAGGGTGTCCCAAAGTGGAAATTTAGATTTTCAAGAAAAACGCTTTATAGACATTTACCGTAACATTCTCGGAAATTGTGATATAGAATTAATTCAAACGTCAAATGGTCCGTTATAGAATCAGCTTCAACAAGAATAAGCCAAAACTCCTCCATAACCCTCTGGAAATATACAGGGCGTTTTAAAGTGGAGACTAAGTTTCAACAAAAACGACTTTCTATAAAGACAATTTTTACTTTCTCAAAAATGATGATAAAGAGTTGACTCAAACGTCAAATTGTCCGTAATAGAATCAGCTTCAACAGTAATGTGCTAAAATTTGTCCACAATCTCCTGGAAAATATACAGGGCGACCCAAAGTGGAGATTTTAAGTTTCAACACTTGCAATGCACTTTTCACTGTAACTTTTTGGAAAATGTACTAGAATCCGCTTCAATACGAATATGCCAAAACTCCTCCATAACCCCTAGGAAATATACAGGGCGTCCCAAAGTGGAAATTTAAAGTATCAACAAAAACTCCTTCCAAGACAATTTTTACCGTAACTTTCTCAGAAATTGTGATATAGAGTTAATTCGAACGTCAAATTGTCCGTAATAGAATCAGTTTTAACAGGAATATGCCAAAACTCCTCCGTAACCCCCTGAAAAATATACAGGGCGTTCCAAAGTGGAGACTTTGAGTTTTATCTAAAACGACTTCCTGAATATTTTTCATCGTAACTTCCTCAAAAGTGATGATATAGAGTCGATTCAAACGTCAAATTGTCTGTGATAGAATCAGATTTAACAGTAATATGCCAAAACTCCTCCGTAACCCCCTAAAAAATATACAGGGCGTTCCAAAGTGGAGATTTTGAGTTTTATCTAAAACGACTTCCTGAATATTTTTCATCGTAACTTCCTCAAAAGTGATGATATACAGTCGATTCAAACGTCAAATTGTCTGTGATAGAATCAGATTCAACAGCAATATGCCAAAACTCCTCCGTATACTCCTCAAAAATATACAGGGCGTTCTAAAGTGGAGATTTTGAGTTTTATCTAAAACGACTTCCTGAATATTTTTCACCGTAACTTCTTCAAAAGTGATGATATAGAGTCGATTCAAACGTCAAATTGTCTGTGATAGAATCAGATTCAACAGCAATATGCCAAAACTCCTCCGTAACCTCCTCAAAAATATACAGGGCGTTCCAAAGTGGAGATTTTGAGTTTTATCTAAAACGACTTCCTGAATATTTTTCACCGTAACTTCTTCAAAATTGATGATATAGAGTCGATTCAAACGTCAAATTGTCTGTGATAGAATCAGATTCAACAGCAATATGCCAAAACTCCTCCGTAACCTCCTCAAAAATATACAGGGCGTTCCAAATTGGAAATTTTGAGTTTTATCTAAAACGACTTTCTGAATATTTTTCGTCGTAACTTCCTCAAAAGTGATGATAAAGAGTCGATTCAAACGTCAAATTGTCTGTGATAGAATCAGATTCAACAGCAATATGCCAAAACTCCTCCGTATACTCCTCAAAAATATACAGGGCGTTCCAAAGTGGAGATTTTGAGTTTTATCTAAAACGACTTCCTGAATATTTTTCACCGTAACTTTCTCAAAATTGATGATATAGAGTCGATTCAAACGTCAAATTGTCTGTGATAGAATCAGATTCAACAGCAATATGCCAAAACTCCTCCGTAACCTCCTCAAAAACATACAGGGCGTTCCAAAGTGGAGATTTTGAGTTTTATCTAAAACGACTTCCTGAATATTTTTCACCGTAACTTCCTCAAAAGTGATGATATAGAGTCGATTCAAACGTCAAATTGTCTGTGATAGAATCAGATTCAACAGCAATATGCCAAAACTCCTCCGTAACCTCCTCAAAAATATACAGGGCGTTCCAAAGTGGAAATTTTGAGTTTTATCTAAAACGACTTTCTGAATATTTTTCGTCGTAACTTCCTCAAAAGTGATGATAAAGAGTCGATTCAAACGTCAAATTGTCTGTGATAGAATCAGATTCAACAGCAATATGCCAAAACTCCTCCGTAACCTCCTCAAAAATATACAGGGCGTTCCAAAGTGGAGATTTTGAGTTTTATCTAAAACGACTTCCTGAATATTTTTCACCGTAACTTCTTCAAAATTGATGATATAGAGTCGATTCAAACGTCAAATTGTCTGTGATAGAATCAGATTCAACAGCAATATGCCAAAACTCCTCCGTATACTCCTCAAAAATATACAGGGCGTTCCAAAGTGGAGATTTTGAGTTTTATCTAAAACGACTTCCTGAATATTTTTCACCGTAACTTTCTCAAAATTGATGATATAGAGTCGATTCAAACGTCAAATTGTCTGTGATAGAATCAGATTCAACAGCAATATGCCAAAACTCCTCCGTAACCTCCTCAAAAACATACAGGGCGTTCCAAAGTGGAGATTTTGAGTTTTATCTAAAACGACTTCCTGAATATTTTTCACCGTAACTTCCTCAAAAGTGATGATATAGAGTCGATTCAAACGTCAAATTGTCTGTGATAGAATCAGATTCAACAGCAATATGCCAAAACTCCTCCGTAACCTCCTCAAAAATATACAGGGCGTTCCAAAGTGGAAATTTTGAGTTTTATCTAAAACGACTTTCTGAATATTTTTCGTCGTAACTTCCTCAAAAGTGATGATAAAGAGTCGATTCAAACGTCAAATTGTCTGTGATAGAATCAGATTCAACAGCAATATGCCAAAACTCCTCCGTAACCTCCTCAAAAATATACAGGGCGTTCCAAAGTGGAGACTTTGAGTTTTATCTAAAACGACTTCCTGAATATTTTTCACCGTAACTTCCTCAAAAGTGATGATATAGAGTTGATTCAAACGTCAAATTGTCCGTACTAGAATCCGCTTCAATACGAATATGCCAAAACTCCTCCATAACCCCTAGGAAATATACAGGGCGTCCCAAAGTGGAAATTTAAAGTATCAACAAAAACTCCTTCCAAGACAATTTTTACCGTAACTTTCTCAGAAATTGTGATATAGAGTTAATTCGAACGTCAAATTGTCCGTAATAGAATCAGTTTTAACAGGAATATGCCAAAACTCCTCCGTAACTCCCTGAAAAATATACAGGGCGTTCCAAAGTGGAGACTTTGAGTTTTATCTAAAACGACTTCCTGAATATTTTTCATCGTAACTTCCTCAAAAGTGATGATATAGAGTCGATTCAAACGTCAAATTGTCTGTGATAGAATCAGATTTAACAGTAATATGCCAAAACTCCTCCGTAACCCCCTAAAAAATATACAGGGCGTTCCAAAGTGGAGATTTTGAGTTTTATCTAAAACGACTTCCTGAATATTTTTCATCGTAACTTCCTCAAAAGTGATGATATACAGTCGATTCAAACGTCAAATTGTCTGTGATAGAATCAGATTCAACAGCAATATGCCAAAACTCCTCCGTATACTCCTCAAAAATATACAGGGCGTTCTAAAGTGGAGATTTTGAGTTTTATCTAAAACGACTTCCTGAATATTTTTCACCGTAACTTCTTCAAAAGTGATGATATAGAGTCGATTCAAACGTCAAATTGTCTGTGATAGAATCAGATTCAACAGCAATATGCCAAAACTCCTCCGTAACCTCCTCAAAAATATACAGGGCGTTCCAAAGTGGAGATTTTGAGTTTTATCTAAAACGACTTCCTGAATATTTTTCACCGTAACTTCTTCAAAATTGATGATATAGAGTCGATTCAAACGTCAAATTGTCTGTGATAGAATCAGATTCAACAGCAATATGCCAAAACTCCTCCGTAACCTCCTCAAAAATATACAGGGCGTTCCAAATTGGAAATTTTGAGTTTTATCTAAAACGACTTTCTGAATATTTTTCGTCGTAACTTCCTCAAAAGTGATGATAAAGAGTCGATTCAAACGTCAAATTGTCTGTGATAGAATCAGATTCAACAGCAATATGCCAAAACTCCTCCGTATACTCCTCAAAAATATACAGGGCGTTCCAAAGTGGAGATTTTGAGTTTTATCTAAAACGACTTCCTGAATATTTTTCACCGTAACTTTCTCAAAATTGATGATATAGAGTCGATTCAAACGTCAAATTGTCTGTGATAGAATCAGATTCAACAGCAATATGCCAAAACTCCTCCGTAACCTCCTCAAAAACATACAGGGCGTTCCAAAGTGGAGATTTTGAGTTTTATCTAAAACGACTTCCTGAATATTTTTCACCGTAACTTCCTCAAAAGTGATGATATAGAGTCGATTCAAACGTCAAATTGTCTGTGATAGAATCAGATTCAACAGCAATATGCCAAAACTCCTCCGTAACCTCCTCAAAAATATACAGGGCGTTCCAAAGTGGAAATTTTGAGTTTTATCTAAAACGACTTTCTGAATATTTTTCGTCGTAACTTCCTCAAAAGTGATGATAAAGAGTCGATTCAAACGTCAAATTGTCTGTGATAGAATCAGATTCAACAGCAATATGCCAAAACTCCTCCGTAACCTCCTCAAAAATATACAGGGCGTTCCAAAGTGGAGATTTTGAGTTTTATCTAAAACGACTTCCTGAATATTTTTCACCGTAACTTCTTCAAAATTGATGATATAGAGTCGATTCAAACGTCAAATTGTCTGTGATAGAATCAGATTCAACAGCAATATGCCAAAACTCCTCCGTATACTCCTCAAAAATATACAGGGCGTTCCAAAGTGGAGATTTTGAGTTTTACCTAAAACGACTTCCTGAATATTTTTCACCGTAACTTTCTCAAAATTGATGATATAGAGTCGATTCAAACGTCAAATTGTCTGTGATAGAATCAGATTCAACAGCAATATGCCAAAACTCCTCCGTAACCTCCTCAAAAACATACAGGGCGTTCCAAAGTGGAGATTTTGAGTTTTATCTAAAACGACTTCCTGAATATTTTTCACCGTAACTTCCTCAAAAGTGATGATATAGAGTCGATTCAAACGTCAAATTGTCTGTGATAGAATCAGATTCAACAGCAATATGCCAAAACTCCTCCGTAACCTCCTCAAAAATATACAGGGCGTTCCAAAGTGGAAATTTTGAGTTTTATCTAAAACGACTTTCTGAATATTTTTCGTCGTAACTTCCTCAAAAGTGATGATAAAGAGTCGATTCAAACGTCAAATTGTCTGTGATAGAATCAGATTCAACAGCAATATGCCAAAACTCCTCCGTAACCTCCTCAAAAATATACAGGGCGTTCCAAAGTGGAGATTTTGAGTTTTATCTAAAACGACTTCCTGAATATTTTTCACCGTAACTTCTTCAAAATTGATGATATAGAGTCGATTCAAACGTCAAATTGTCTGTGATAGAATCAGATTCAACAGCAATATGCCAAAACTCCTCCGTAACCTCCTCAAAAATATACAGGGCGTTCCAAAGTGGAAATTTTGAGTTTTATCTAAAACGACTTTCTGAATATTTTTTGTCGTAACTTCCTCAAAAGTGATGATAAAGAGTCGATTCAAACGTCAAATTGTCTGTGATAGAATCAGCTTCAACAGCAATATGCCAAAACTCCTCCGTATACTCCTCAAAAATATACAGGGCGTTCCAAAGTGGAGAGTTTGAGTTTTATCTAAAACGACTTCCTGAATATTTTTCACCGTAACTTTCTCAAAATTGATGATATAGAGTCGATTCAAACGTCAAATTGTCTGTGATAGAATCAGATTCAACAGCAATATGCCAAAACTCCTCCGTATACTCCTCAAAAATATACAGGGCGTTCTAAAGTGGAGATTTTGAGTTTTATCTAAAACGACTTCCTGAATATTTTTCACCGTAACTTCTTCAAAAGTGATGATATAGAGTCGATTCAAACGTCAAATTGTCTGTTATAGAATCAGATTCAACAGCAATATGCCAAAACTCCTCCGTAACCTCCTCAAAAATATACAGGGCGTTCCAAAGTGGAGATTTTGAGTTTTATCTAAAACGACTTCCTGAATATTTTTCACCGTAACTTCTTCAAAAGTGATGATATAGAGTCGATTCAAACGTCAAATTGTCTGTGATAGAATCAGATTCAACAGCAATATGCCAAAACTCCTCCGTAACCTCGTCCGTAACCTCCTGAAAAATATACAGGGCGTTCCAAATTGGAGATTTTGAGTTTTATCTAAAACGACTTTCTGAATATTTTTCGTCGTAACTTCCTCAAAAGTGATGATATAGAGTCGATTCAAACGTCAAATTGTCTGTGATAGAATCAGATTTAACAGTAATATGCCAAAACTCCTCCATAACCCACAGGAAAATATACAGGATTTTTTAAAGTAGAGAGATTTCATATTTTTACAAAAACGACTTCCTATAGACATTTTTTAGCGTAAGTTTCTCATAAATAATTATATAGGGTATAAAGCTTCAATAAGAATATGCCAAACCTTCAATAACCTCCTGAAAAATATACAGGGCGACTCAAAGTAGAGATTTTAAGATTCAACAAAAACGACTTTTTTGAAATTTTTTACTTTTTCAAAAATCATGATAAAGAGTTGACTCGAACGTCAAATTATTCTTAATAGACAGCTTCAACAAGAATATGCCAAAACTTTTTAGTAATTCTCTTGAAAATATACAGGGCGTCCTAAAGTGTATATTTTAAGTTTCAACAAAAACGACGAATAACATCAAATACTGTTTGAAAATCAGGACAATAAAGATAATGCTGAGTATTGCTGACGAAAAATATATTACTTTTTTTATATATATATTTTTCATATGCCAAAAAATAAGACGCTCAAAATCAACTCACGTGACTCAGTTTTGGAGAAAGAGAATAATTATTGTCAGTGCTAACTATAGCACAACACAGATGGTATCTAAAATCACAGGAAAAGCTCAAGTGGGCACAGTCAAAATAACGTTTCCGAGTCCAAACTGCAAAATTTTTCCGTGATAACAAAAGGCAGGAAACAGGAGACAAAGATGTAGCAGAAAGGGCTGAAGTTTAAAGAAAATATGGCTTGGGAAAAATTATTCCCAATGGAATAATCGTTTTTAAGGAAAATGATGAACAACTCAGTGTATTTGTTAGAACGGAACAAGAGTATAAATTGATGTGAAGAGGTGCCAACTTGTACAGGGTGTTTTCTAACCTCTGTGACAAAATGAAAGGGGTGATTCTTCGCTTAATTTTAAAACGAAAATGTGGTATAACTTTTTTTCGAATTTCGCTTTGTTTCCAAAATACAGGGTGTTTAATTTTTTTTTATTAGTTTTTTATTTTTAATTAATTTTTCTTTTACTCGATTTTGTTGAAGTTAGGTAACGGTATTTATAGTGATAACGGGCTCATTTTGCCATGAACAAATAAAAATTATCGAATACAGTGGCGTCCCGAGCGGCACTTCAACCAATATTATTGGGAAAAAAATGTACGCCACTGACTTTTTGTGTCATTTTAATTTTTTTCTCAGGTTATTCAACTAAAGACGCAACTTTTTGATCACTTAAATTTTCATCGTATCTTGCGTAATTTTTGAGATAAACCACTTTATTGCATGTCTCCGGACTACACAAAAATAACAATATGATGCAAAGTAGGCTTTTTGCTTCGATCCATGGCAACCACATTATTTGTTTTCTTGAAAAATAAAATAAAAAAATAAATAAAAAATAAAATAAAAAATAAATAATTATAATATAAAAATAATAATTAATTCATTAATAATAATATAATAATAACTAATTAATTAATAATAATAATTAATTCATTAATAATTAATATAAAATTAATAATCATAATAAATAAAATTACTTTTTGCGTCAAAACTCACTCAACTAGATTTAATTTTTTATCTCAAAAATTAGGCAAGATACGATAAAAATTCAAGAGATCAAAAAGTTGCGTTTTTAGTTGAATAACCTGAGAAAAAAATGAAAATGACACAAAAAGTCAGTGGCGTACATTTTTTTCCCAATAATATTGGTTGAAGTGCCGCTCGGGACGCCACTGTATTCGATAATTTTTATTTGTTCATGGCAAAATGAGCTCGTTATCACTATAAATACCGTTACCAAACTTCAACAAAATCGAGTAAAAGATAAATTAATTAAAAATAAAAAACTAATCAAAAAAAAATTAAACACCCTGTATTTTGGAAACAGAGCGAAATTCGAAAAAAAGTTATACCACATTTTCGTCTTAAAATTAAGCGAAGAATCACCCCTTTCATTTTGTCACAGAGGTTAGGAAACACCCTGTATAAGTATTTCAAATGTTTAATTTTTTCCATTCATATTGTTCACTCCCTCAGCAGCACAATAGCATCAAATCACTAATCCAACGAGCAGGAATGTGCTTCAAATCGATTATCTGTCAACATTCCACATGGATTTATCCAAATATGCGTTGATGAACATTAATTCAAGTTTTAATCACGCACACACTGCTATATAAACCCATTGACTTAATTCGCCATATCAGCTGAAAATTTACTGAGACAAACGGCATAAATTTCCTATCAAAAGAAAAACTCATACTGCGTAGTGCCCAATGAAATTGTCGGTTTTGGCGCGTTGATTGCCCGAAATAAATTTGTTTTAATGGCGTCATAATTCAGACGAGCCGGCAACACGGTTTATATGGCAGTGTTCTTTATAACTATTTTAATTATCTTCTGTTCTAAAATTAAAATAGGAATTTGAATAATAGACGAACGGTTTTGAGTGTGAATGAGGTTTTAAGAATTTAGTGTCTTTTCAGGAGTTTTAATGATTTCCTTGTTCATTAGAGGCGCAAAGCGGGGATTTGGATATTCCAAAGGCTTTTCGATTTTTACTTATACTGACAATTTTTATTTGATAGAGATCTCTGCTATTGAAAACGCTGGTTTTTATTCTGCATATTTAATGAACGCTGAAATATTTCAGCATCAATAGGAAATTTGATTTTATCCAATTTTTCATACAAAACGAACGAGAGGAAATATTGAATAATCATTTGCGAAAAACTTGGCAGTTGTTCGGAATGTTCGGTATTAACTCAGAAATAAAGAAACTTTTATCACAAAAAAGTCAATATTTATGCATTTATATTGGATTTAGGAATCAAACTTGGTTTTCCTGCTGCTTTTATGAATAGTTAGTTATGATTCATTTGATCTGTTTCTCAGTCTGTTGAGCAATGATTTGGGAATATTTTTCAGGAGCAGAAACAATGAGAAAAACCAAGACAAACAAAACATTTTTGCCTCGGTACAAAACACTCGAAACCTTTTCCAATTAACATTCATAACAGATCAGCAAACAGTCGAAAGTCTATGGCAAAAAGCCTGGAAAATAAATTAAGACGTCACTGGGAAAACCCTCAACGAAAGCCAATTCGTTTTAGGGTGGCAATGCGTTATACGTATTTTCGATTGAACGAAAATTGAAATCTCAACGGGGGGAGAAATTTAATAAACCGCTTCCTCGATGATGAGTTTCAGAGAAAATTGGAAGATCTAAGGTGCAGGAATATGGAGGTGTTTTTCACGGTTGACGCTGCTTATATTAAATCGCAGTTTATTACATGTTATAATCAGCGTGATGTAATTAATTTGTAAACGCTTTGGTAAATATTTCACGGTAGAAGCCAATTTTGGGGATGCTATGTGATGTGGAAGTCGAATCCCATCAGAAATTTTCTAGTTGAGAGGCTGTTAAAGGACAATTTTCTTAATGGAAGTCTTCAAAGACGTTAAGTTCACGGATAGCGTTTCTGGATTTAGCAGATCTAAAAGCCCCTTTAACGATAATTTTGTAATGATTTGTTTTACAGGATGCTCAGGAAGTAAGGTCAAATTTGGAAAAAAATATCATATTTATTAACCACCTTGTATATTCCAGCAGAGATTTTGCAGAATCTTTCTGTCATTTCTTTAAGTATGATGCGAACTAAGACTAAACATTCTATAAATTTAAATAAATGGTAATAATGAGCTGATTAGAGCCAAAAAATCTACAATGCAAAACCATCATAAAATATTCCTTCAAGAACCAGTACATTCGTCAATTATTGTCAATGTTTTTACGGGAGCTATTCAAAAATAAAGCAAAAGTATTTGTTTTGGTATCATTTTTGAACACCTTGTATAGGCTAGAGTGACAAAACTTTACGAATCTGTACTCTTAGAAGAGTATTTTTAAATAGTTCATTTATTAATATTTGGCTGTAATTATATTGATGTTACTATTCATAATAACATATTTTTTATTAAGTTTGACTTTGATTTTTGAACGCTCGGTATAAGCTAGTAGCTAGAGCAACAAAACTTATAAATTGTATAGTCAGTTCATGTCATACCTAAAGAGATGACAAAAGGTTTTTGCAAACATTTCACCAGAATTTATAAAGGGTTATCAGAGAAATTGTTTTTTTTAGTATTTGACCCAATTTCTGAAAATTCTGTGAAAAATTTGTATTACAAAATTATCGTTTTAGGGGTTTTTGGATATGCCAAATTCAAAAACACTTTTCGTTTTTGGATCCCTTCTATTGATCATAGGAGGCTATGGAAATGACAGATGCCATTTTTTTTAATGAAAAGATAGTTTTTTGGGGTAGTATATGAACTAGAGTTTTGGGTTGGCTTTTTCACTAAGGGAACACTTATTTTATCTGATCGCCCTCAAAAAAGACGCCCCATCGTCATTCTTATTATAGTTTTAACCAAATACGCCAAACAGAAAACACTTTTAGTAAAAAAGTTCACGAAATCAACGTAACAGTGTAACACAGTAGAAAGTACAAAGCACAATAAAAAACGTCTTGGATTTTGTCATTATTTGTCAATATGCATTTTCCAGTCGGCGCGCGTCCGCTTCAGACAAATAGGAAGGTCGAGCGTCGCATCGAGGTTGACATGTCCCGTTTCAAAAAATCATATTTCGAAAACTATAACAGATAAAAGGCTGCGGTCTTTTTTGAAAACTTCCTTATATATTTTACTACATTTCATTCGCAGCATATAGCATCAAATTTTTCCAAACAAAAAAGTTTCTCGCTTACGGAAAATATCAATACAAAAAATTCAATTTTCATTTTTGAGCTTTTGAGAAAAATTGAAAATAACAAAATCTGAGAAATATATTGCCTCAGTGATCATCGCTTATGTATGCTCTGCAAGTCAAAAAAAAATCATTCGGATACGTTGAATAGTTTCGGAGTTATTGAAAGGTGAATGATAGAAAGTAATTTTTTTGAATTTCCGCATTTTTGCACGTTTTCTCGATTTTACAAAACTCGGTACCACTAAAAATAGTCGTAATTGCCCATTTCTTATGTACAATAATTTAACTAATGATTTGGGTAAGGTTTCATCTGGTTCTAAGTCAAAAAAAAAACGAAACATTTTTACCGCTTTTTTACTCCACTAATATTCAAACTCAAAAAATCCCAAAACGCGTTTCTGAGTTACGGACGAAATTTTCAAAACGTTACAACTTGGTTATTTATTGACAGATTTGGATGTGAAAACAAGCATTTCGAAGGAAATCTCATCCTCTCTTCAGCTAGACACACCAAAACTGTGCTATTGAGTACAAGCAGCAAAAACCTTACAAAACTGTTTTTTGCGCATCAAAATCAGACTAATCCCCCCGTCAAAATTTGCAAAATTTGAGATTGAATGGTTACTCGTCAAAATAATTATAGGCTGTGATAAATCAGAACCCACGTTGGGCGTCAAAATGTGTAAAGCCATTTTGATATCTCTAAAGTCTTCCAAGAGTACCTACACGTCAGCATAACTTCATATAATAAATATATAAAAAAAATAGGTTGAGGAAGTTGACCCCACGGTGGGCGTCATATTTTTTGCTCAATCTAGTTACTTTCAAGGTGTTCTCTAAATTCGTAACAATCATTGTGTCACTTTTAGACTGTTTCAAATTTTTACTACAATTTTACTCAGTTTCAATGTATGGTTTTTTAGTGATTCTGACAAAGAAATTTGTGATAAATCGATTGGGTCATGCGCAAAATGCCATCTTTTTTAGTATTTGAGTTATGAATTTTCTTCATGTCACTTTTGCAATTTTCCAAATTTTCACTTGGTTTTTCCCTCATTTATATTTAGTCATCCGGTATATTTTTTGGGTGATTATGATGAAAAAATTCGTGATAAATCCATTGCTGACATGCACAAAGTGCTATCTCTTTTGTTTTTTAAGTTATGAATTTTTTCCATGACGTCACTTTTACAATTTTCCAAATTTTTACTTAGTTTTTCTTCAAATTTTACCAAGTCCTGTATATTTTTTCAAAGAATTATCTCTTTTAGTTTTTGAGTTATGATTTTTGTTCAGGATTGTGCCACCTTTACAATTTTTCAAGTTTTGACTTGATTTTCGTCACAATTTCACTGAGACACCCTGTATGATAAATCGTTTGGTGACATGTGCAAGAGTTATCTTTTTTTAGTTTTTGAGTTATACAGGGTGTTTCATTAATATTGCGAAAAAATTCAGGGTGAGTTTCCCCACTTGAAAATAATAAGAAAACTTCATATAAAGGTGTGTCCGGAAATGCTTCATTACACAGCTACAGGGTGTTGAAGTTTTATTTTTATTTTTCTTTTTTCTAAATAATATTTGAACCAATGTCTATATTTCCATAAAAAACGGTATTTGAGGGTTTCTTTTTATGCGGAATTCGAATTTTATCTCAGTTTGGCTCTAACTTGTTGAGGGCGCCACCTACACTCATTTGTCCTGACATGTACAGCCATAACTTTTTTGGACGTATCCGTATGACATATTTGAATGAAAAAACATATTTCTCCTTTATTTTTATGCAAAAAATGTATACTTGTTAGAAGTCGCTACGTGGAACCATTTTCGAGATATTTGGATTTGAAATAATTAATACATATGATAATGAAATTATGGCCGAGAATTGTGTTTCATTGATAGTGCCAAAAATACAGGATAAGTTTCCTCACTTAAAAATAAAAAGAAAATTTCATATAAGGATGTGTCCGGAAATGCTTCGTTAAAGAGCTACAGGGTGTTAAAGTTATTATTTAATTTATTTTTTTTCAGTTTTTTTATTTGTTTTTGTTTAAATAATATTTGAATAAGCGTTGTCGATAATATTACACAGAAGTCGACTTTTATCTTTTTCACTGAAAATATGAAGCATTAATGCGTAGTATGTTATAACTTCTAGCAGGTTACCTTCGCCATAATTTCAAAATCCCATGTATTAATTATTTCAAATCTAAATATCTCGAAAATGGTTTCACGTAGCGGCTTCTAACACGTATGCCTTTTTTGCATAAAAATAAAGGAGAAATATGTTTTCCACTCAAATATTTCATACGGTTACGTCCAAAAAAGTTATGGCTGTACATGTCAGGACAAATGAGTGTAGGTGGCGCCCTCCACAAGTTAGAGCCAAACTGAGATAAAATTCGAATTCCGCATAAAAAGAAACCCTCAAGTATTTTTTATGGAAATATAGACATTGGTTGAATAATTATTTGGAAAAAACAAAAATTAAAATAAAACTTCAACACCCTGTAGCTCTGTAACGAAGCATTTCCGGACACACCTTTATATGAAGTTTTCTTATTATTTTTAAGTGGGGAAACTCACCCTGAATTTTTTCGCAATATTAATGAAACACCCTGTATATCTTTGTTCATGATTGTCATCTTTCAAGATTAAACTTGATTTTCATCACAATTTTACTGAGTATATATTTTTTGAGTGATTCTGATAAAAAAACTATAATGAATCGATTGGTGGTACAATTTTATTGATCATTGAAATGCAATTTATTTTCAAAAAACCATAACTTCCCTGTATTCTGAGATATCAACTTGAAATTTGGACTAGAAATAATCTCACATCTCCACCTTCATTTCATGAACCACTCAAGTCCTCAATAGCTCAAATGTTAGATATACAAGGTGATTTATAGATTAAACACAACTTTTTCCAAAAATTTATAACTTTCATATATTTTATGATATCAACTTGAAATTTGGACAAGGAAAGCACTTATATTTTTGCATTCGTTTTATGAAACATTTGATCCGTCAAAACATGTAATTTCGCACATACAAGGTGATCAATAAAATAAAAACATACCTTCCTTCGATGTCAATTTTCAAAAAATCATAACTCCATTTTACTTTAAGATATCAACTTGAGATTTGGACAGAAGATGCTTTCATGAATCCGCTTTCATTTTATGATCAGTTAGTCCTTGAAGATTCTTGCGTTGGGATATACAGGGTGATTTATAAATTGATGACAATTGCAATACAGTTAAATATAGAATTTTCTGGATTTTGTCAAAACTTGTCCGGATAAAAAAATTACAAAAAATCAAAAAGATCAAATTTTCTATAAAATTCATCTAAATCGGTCAACCCTGTAAAAAGTTATACCGTTTTTAAAAAATTGCAAAATTGTTGAAAAATATAGAATTTCCTAGATTTTGTCAAAAAAAAAAGATAAAAAATCACGAAAAACCATGAAGAGAGAAAATCAAATTTCCTACAAAATGAAGTAGGATTCATCAAAATTGGTCAACTTTGTATAAAGATGATCATTTTTTCAAAAATTGCAAAGTTGTTGAAAAAAAATATAGAATTTTCTGGATTTTGCTGAAACTTGTCCAGATAAAGATGCCTGAAGTTGATTGCTGTGAGGGCTGACTACATCATCATCATTAGATCAATCAATAAAATATAATTGCGTTAACATATAATTATGGAAACCACAATAGTGGAAAGTAAAGATAACAAACTATAATGTTTAAAAATACCAAACAAATGTGTTAAATACCTCATTCAGCACATTTTTATTGATCATTGAAATAAACAAAGTTTTAAATATAAACAGCAATAAAATTTATCGCATAATGAACTGGCTCATCAGATGGTTGTTGAAGCTGGAGCACGAATATGTTTCAGTTTCTAAAACTTTTAACATTGCTGTAACGCTCCTTGAATCCCAATAACCGTCTCTGATCAAACTTTAGGAAGAATCCAATTAGTTAAATTCCGTTAAACTTCCCAAAGGATTTCATCCAAACTGAACTGTACATCTGCGAACAATCGACATGCCCCACTGCTATTATTAAAGCCCGTCACGAAAAGCTTCAACTTACCTGAACATTCTATGGCTGTTTTTTCTCTCGTCGATTCGCTGCTGACAAAAAAAATGCTTTGAAACGTTCCACATTCCATTCAGACCTCGACTTGTTTGGACAAAAAGAAAATGGAAAAATCTCGGGATGAGTAGGAGAGATGCCGTTTGTGCTTATCTACACTGGATAACGCTTTATTTTAGAGGGTGGAGGGACTAATGTGTTGCATGATTTATGAACTTGAAGTTTGGGGTGATTATGGAGTGTGGATTTCTGAATCTATCGTCGGTGGAATGGTAGTTTGTCTCAACTAAACTTCTAGTTCATTACTTTGACTTACTTACCGTCAGATGCAAAAGCATACTAAATATTTAATGCAACGACTGAATCGGATACACTATTGTTACAAATTTTGCTATAGAAAACACTTGTCCAGCTTTAATTTATTTATTTAAGGTCACTACAGCACAACCCCAAATATTTATGTTCACAATCGCAGCCTATTTATGTTTCACGATTTATATTTTGCGACCAATCAATAACTGAACTCCTTCTGCCCGAATACCGTCGTATGGCATAGAACACTGAAGAATGTAGTAGAAATCGTACGTTTTAGCGAAACCAGAAGGCGGAGCTTCTGGTTTCGCTAAAACGTACTAGAAATTGATCGATTCTACACACAGTGGTGGCTGATGCAATTTTGTGGTAACTGTGGTCTGTCCGCTGAAAACATGTTTCGTCACAATTCACAATATCATAGAATAATTCATCCAAACTATAGAATGTATTCTCAAGGAGTAAAGTTGTTGTATCATGTCGAAAGATCACAATTTTACTTGACCCCCTAACTAATCTAAGGAGACCCTCAAAAAGAACAAAACACATACCTATAAGATTCGCCTCTCCATTCTCTACCTGGGATTTCCTACTTATTTTTCTGAAGATTGATTTTTTTGCTGATTTTCATGTTTCTTCAGTGTTTGCTGACTCACTTAAATGTTGTTCCTGATTTGACTGACTCTATCTGCTGATTTTTTATTTTTTTTTTCATACCGCTTTTTTGTTATTATTATTTCGCTAGTTTCACTTTTACCATCAATTTTCCAGCTGATTTTCTTGATCATTTTTGTATTGTTTCTTGTAAGTTTGCTGATTTACTTCAATGATTTTGCTGGTTTTGTAGACTCCTGCTGATTTTAATCTTTACTTTCTGCTCGTTTGTTCTTTGTTAATTTTTGTTAGTTTTACTGATTGTTTTATTGATTCTGTCTTCATTCACTTCATGCTGATTTTTTTGCTCATTTTAATTTAATGTTCCTTCAAGGTTTGCTGATTTCCTTGAAAACGATCTGCGAATCATTATCACAGAGATTTTTGCTTCTTTACCTGCTATGTTTTACTGATTTTCTTGTTCATGTTTGCATTTTTAATCAACTTTTTTTGCTGAATTGGATTTTTGCTCACTAACTTGAATGATTTTTTTGATTTGACTGACTTTATCTGCTGATTTTGATCTTCCTCTATGATCCCTTTGCCGACTTTGTCTTCATTCATTTTCTACTAATTTTCTTGATCATTCGAATTTCACGTTTCGTCAAGGCTTGCTGATTTCCTTTTTACTGATTTTCTGCTGATTTTGTGAAAACTGTCTGCTAATCATCATTACCACTATTTTTTGCTAGTTTCAGTGTTTTTTTAATTCTTTATTCTTTACCTTCTTTGTTTTACTGATTTTCTTGATCATGTTTGCATTTTTGATGAACTATTTTGCTGAATTGGATGCTTGCTGGCCTACTTAAATGATTCTGCTGATTTGTATCTTCTTTTTTGTCTTAATTTTCTACTGATTTTCTTGATCATTTGAATTTCATGTTTCGTCAAAGCTTGCTGATTTCCTTGATGATTTTACTGATTTTCTTCTGATTTTGTGAAAACTGTCTGCTAATCATCATTACCACAGTAATGTTTGCTAGTATCAGTGTTTTTTTTATTCTTCATTCTCTACCTGTTATGATTTTCTTGATCATCTTTGGCTTTTTGATTAACTTTTTTCCTGAAATTATTGTTTGTTGACTTTCTTAAATGATTTTGCTGATTTGACTGGTTTTGTCTGCCGATCTCGATCTTCAACTACGTTCTGCTAATTTGTTCTTTAATCATGTTTGCTAGTTTACCTGCATTTTTTTCCGATTTTATCTCTATTCATTTTCTGCTGATTTTCTTCATCATTCAAATTTCATATCTTTTCAAGGTTTGCTGATTTGCTTCAATGATTTTAATGATTTTGATGTGAAATTGATTTGCAAATCATCATCACAGTGGGAATTTTTGCTAGTTTCTGACGATATGCTGATTTTCTTGATCATATTTGCTACTTTTTTGCTGGATTTCTTGTTATTCCAATATTTGTCGACTTGCTGCAGTCTGTTCGATGACTTTCCTGATCAAGTTTGGTTTTTAGAAACTATTTTGCTGATATTTTGAAGTTTCCTGACTCACGTCAATTATTTTGTTGATTTCACTGACCTCTTCCAATTATTTTGATCTGACTTTGTGTTTTGCTAGTTTCTTTTTCTATGATGTTTGCTAAATTTATTGTTTCTTCAAAGTTTCAATGATTTTGCTAATTTTACGTTCCGCTATGTTTTTTGTTTCTTGACCTTGTAGACTTTTTTCAATGATTTTTTTTAACCTTTTTTACTTTCCGCTAGTTTGATATTCAATAATGTTTGCCAGTTTTACTGATTTTTTTCTGCATATTTGCTACTTTTTCTTGAATTTCCACATCTATCTGATCTATCTCGTAAACAAAGCGTTTTCGCAAACTAACCTTTTTTTCTCTGCTGGAACTTTAATTTGGTTCCTGCTATTAATGCCGGCTTGAATAAGCATCGATTCGGAAACCCTCAGAATTTAATACGAATTTAAAAGCCATTCACGACTTTATTTTTCTGGATCCAGAGCGCCAATCTTCAAATCAAATCAAACACAGTGATGTCGATAAAAACTGTTAAAATCGAATCAGGTTAAGAATCGCGATAAAAATTTGATCATAGCCTTAACAGGTCATTGATTGTTCAAACCCCATTTTACCCATAACATTATTTGAAATGGCAATAAATGCGATCATTTCAATAATAAAAATGTATTAAACTCGATCTAATACGATGTTTTAGATCGGTTAGACCCGTCGATCTCTGATATGGTATTCACAATTTGCACATTTTTTGGAAATATGAAAAATATCAAGTAGTGATGCCATCAATGTTTAAAAAATCAACCTACTATGTAGTAATTGAAGATTGAAGAAACGCCATTCAAAATGCAAACGTCACACGAAAAAAAAAGTTTTTGGTCCCTCGTGGGAATCGAACCCTCGTCCATCAGCTCAACCACCAAGACACACAACATTGTTTAAATTAAATGAACAACAAGAAAAGGAACCAAGACCAAACAGGCAAAAAATGCCACTCAGAAAATTAAAATTTGAAAATGTAGGGCCTATACATCT